>CM040431.1:30913519-31513519 GCA_022702705.1 Papilionanthe hookeriana x Papilionanthe teres
GTATTAATTTTGATGTAATGTAATATGAAGGTTTTTGGTGTTGTAAACATAAAGAATCAAAGTTTAGGTGCCAGATATGTAAATACATAAGAATTATATGATATGTACGTAAATGTCTCAAAAAACATAAAAAAAATGAACAGATAGACTTCAGAGAGTATATAATGAAAACCTTTGAGCTCAATGAAAAGCCAAGCTGCCTTACAGCTTCGGAAAATTTATCTGGGTCAGCGCCTCCATTGCTTGGATCAAACCTGCTTCTTACTTCTGCTATCAAAAGCCAGCCACTGCACAAACAAACATAGCAACGATAATAATAAACATAACGATAATCTTATATAAGCATTTAGCTGCATTGGAATTATGTGATTATTTGGATATATGAGAATGTAGGTTACCACGGCTTGAGGACCCTATTTGCTTCCTTCAAGTAACTGTGGTAGTTGATTCCCATCAGAGAGAGACAGAAGACAGCAACATCAACAGATTTTGATTCCAATGGAGTCTGTTTATAACAAGGCATATGCCGTGACTTTTAACATATTACAACCAATTTTTCGCTTAGAAGACATAGTGATTAATAATCAGGATAGGGGTTTAAACAAACCGAACACGAGCCCAGGCACAGTTTGTGTTCAGCTTGTTAAAAATTACCATTATTCGTGTTTGGCTCATTTATATTTCAAACAAAAAAAATATATATTCATGATCGGCTCAGTTCCTTAGCGAGCTGTGCATGAGCTGTTCACAAACAAAGAGTCATTTTGACAACCCTAGTCATGCAAACGAATAAGTTAAGGGTTGGGGCATGATTTAAATCATATTATTTATATTAAAACATGATTTAAATAAAGTTTAATATATTTTTATTCTATTTTTTTAATTGCTAATTTTAATTTATTATAAATATTTGTAGGATTATAGTCAATTAATTTTTTAAAAATACTACTCATCAATCATATATATATATATATATATATATATATATATACATACATATACATATATATATAAGTGCGCGCGCGCGCACACGCCGCATACCTTATTCTGCTGGTGGCGGAGTCACTTTAAGTCTCCTCAGGTCAGGAGTTCGATCCCACTGTGGCGTGGGGCCTATCGAATTATAGGCATATGGCGCGGCTCTCATCATGGGACTAGAATGCACAAATATTGATTTCCCATGTGTTTGAGCCCCATGATGAGAGCCGCACCATGTGCCTAAATAGACCGATCCCCCGCTCCACGATGGGATCGAACTCATGACCTGAGGGGACTTACAGTGACCTCGCCACTAATAGGCCAGAAACGCGACATATATATATATATATATGTATGTATGTATATATATATATATGTATGTATGTATATGTACATACATACATATATGTATATGCCGCCTACCATGATTCTTTGGTTCGCAATTTGTAAGACTCATGGGGTCACGGGTTCGATCATGCCTATGTGTGGGATAGAATTATTAGGCACATGAGGTCGGTCGGGAGGCTCGTCTAATAGCTTTTGGCGAATCTAAAAAAAATAAAAAATAATATTTGTTCGTGTTCAGCTCGTTAACTTAGCGAACAAATCGAACACAACCTTCTTAACGAGCCGAACATGAACTATTCGCGAACAACGAGCCGTTTTTATAGCCCTAATTAGGAAGACAGGAATAGAAGGAAAACAAGGACATAAACAAGTAGGGTGTGCATTATTTGGTTGTAATAGAATAATCGAACCAAACTAAATCAAATTTGGACGATTTGGTTCAGTTTTGGAATTAGTGGTTTGAATGTTGATTTTGAATAGTAAAATATTTGATTCTTGGTTTTTGGATCGGATTGAGAAAAAAAATTTGGATAAAAATGAAAACAAAAATTAAATAGTAATAAATTAAAACCCATTTCGCAATTTGTATTTTTAGTTCTATTTGTCTTGTCCATTCAAACTTCCATGAAAATAACCATTACTTTATTAATTAAATATTTTTAATTATGCCTAATGCTTATAAATTACACATTAAAAAATATATAATATATATAAATTGCACAAATAAATTTCTAGACATAACTTCAGTTTTATCCCAAACCAAGCCGAAATAACCAAACCAAATTATTGTTCAATTTAGTTAGGTTGCGCATTCCGTTTGACTGATTTTGGATGACCAAAACCAATCAAATAAGTTTTGCATAATTAATCATCCACATCATCTAAATCGATCAAATGAACATCATATACTCAAGATTCTCAAACCAGTATGCTAAATTTGGTTCCATGAGATAATGAAGGATTTCAAACATCTTAAACAATGAATTAAGTAAATCAAAACTTGTTACAGCTATAGTACAATCATATTTATAATGGGAAAGAATGCACCGAGGTATCAAAGAAAATATTGCAAGAAAAAAAACCACCCGAGTGGATGGTAATTCTATTTTCCCACAGGAGAGGAAATTAAGTTTCGACTTTTAAGGCTATAATACCCTGCTGCTATTTTTAGGACACTTGGGCTTATTTGAATGGTTTGTTGTGTAAAATTTATTTAATATATATGAAATGTACATATATTTACTAATCTTAATTGAAGATTTTTCTCTTCATTATTTTCTTCTGTGTTTGACAAGTAAACATATATATATATGACAGTTTTGCATCAAATATATATTTCAATGACAAAATTTGCTCTACAATTGGCATCAACATAAAATTCAATGGTATCAATTATCATTTACTGCAACTGACTTTTGCTTTTTAGTTGATTTTCATGGCACCGTTATCATTTTCATCTCTCTTCTCTATACACATTGAAAATGACAAATTTTCCAGGTATAAAAAGTCTGACTATGTTACCTTTACCTTGTCGCCCATTAGTCTTAAAGCCTCAATTGCCCTAAAAGTCAAATTTCACGATTCTACCAAAAATATGTAAGATTTTCTTCGCTAGACATATTTTTCAAGACTAAAACATCCCGCACGTCCTAAGATCCATTTTCAATAAAATGACGCGTAGATTCAAGAATATTGCAACATGCAGAAGAAATGAAACAAATTATATCTTGGGCCAACATTCTTCTCTACAAGGAGTGTAGTTGCAATTGATGGTTGATTCTAGCATCCCTAATATTGCAAGTTCGCAACTACTCTATCACAGGTTCTTATGTCACAAAACTATTCTCCCAACCTCCTACTCCTAGTCAATCAACCTAGAAAAGTAATTTGAGGCTGGTTAAGGGGAATTCGTGAACATGGAGATCATATTGGTGGCAGATATCATTGTGGCCATTAAACCTTTGTAACTTCCCCTAATCGTAGTCACAACAATAATCCTACTCAATATTGCTAGGAGAAATTCAATTATCCCTCAACTGCTCAGCTTACTTCCATGTCTAGTCCAATTACCTACTCTTTAAAAGACCACAACTTCTGGATCAATTAATCTCTCTTTGGAAGACCATTATGATCGCTTCAACAAACTCAATCATTTACTTGAGCATCTAAGATTCCTTCAAGGTCTGTTGGTACTAGCTCTATTGCATCGTTGGTTTAAAATTCTAGTGCTTCTTCCTATATTGATTAATCTCCTTTGGAAGGCTATTATGTGAACTTAAACAAACTCAATCATTTACTTATGCATCTTAGATTCCCTCGAGGTATGTTGCTACTACCTCTATTACATCTTTGGTTTAAAATTCTAGTGCGTCCTCCTATATTGATGGTAAAAGACAGTTATTTTGATCCCTTATCATGAACTCTCTCTTACCTGTTATTGTTGCTGATGGTTCTCATTCTCTACTCTTCGGAAAAATATTTGACATCTTTCCTTCCTGTTAACCCCAAAAAATATTTGCATGTCCCACAATTTCTTATGAGTCCATATATTATTTAACCAAGACTAAAAAATACTCCTTATTCTTCATAACCAATCAGGATATTACATGTGAAAAACAAATGTCAAAATTAGCATTCTGAAAGAAACTTATCGTTTGGGTCAACACAGCCAACTGATCATCCAGCAAGATCATGTCATTTCACTCAAAAGAATAGCCTTAGACCACTATCCCAAGTGCCAACTATAGATTCCACTGGTGCTGACTTGGTGCCAACAATCCTCTCAAACAAAAACCCACATTTACTAAATTCAATTAATCCCACAAATACATCATCTCCTCCTACCAGTGTTGTTCTTGCTTGCAAATTCCTCGCCATTGCCTATAGCTCTCCCCCACAATAGCTCATATTCAAAATTCACCCAACAACTGTCTGCCAATTGATGAAAAGCCTATCTTCTAACTCTGATTACTATCCGTAAATGACATCAGCTTGGATGCCATCATATTTTCTGCCAATCACTTACTAATCTATTAACTCGGCTTCTATTCAGTCTCCCTCAAGCATTAGATAAGTTCATCGAGTGAGACTTGTTTGGTGCATTATTGATAGGCCCAAAAGAACCCTGAAGAACCTAGTGATTCCCTGACAACATCCCAACATTTTGCTCAGCACATAACGACATTACCAATCATTTACTAACCTAGTGCCTCAGCTTTTATTCGTCTCCCCCAAACATTTAGATAGCTTCATTGAGTGATACTTTTTTGGCTTATTATTGATAGGCCCAAAAGAACCTAGTGGTTCCCTGAGAACATCCAAAGATTTTGTTCAGCACATATCCACATTGACCATCTCTTAACTTGTTGGCTAGCTCCAACAAAGTCTAACCTTTTGACTGGAATCTCCGGCAGCATCCATGTACTCTACAGCCAACAAACCACCAACATCCTTCCAATTGACACCAATCTAGTCAATGATAATCCCGCATTGGGACATGAGCTCCATATGTACTATTTCCCTCCTCCACTAAAGCTTAAAAATGATTTTGTATCATTATCTGGTGTTTACAACGGCTTCTCACAACAACTAATTAAAGGTCGTTCGCACAAAAGGATCTTCTCCATGTTGAGATTGTACTAAGAAAAAAATGTCCTTTCTCCCTCCACTACATTTCGATCCGGCATGATCAAGTTTTTGAGCCTGATTAATCCGGCTCACAAGACAAAAAAGACATTCGAGCCAGCTCGAAAGCACGTAAATCGTTCATTTTCAATCAAGATCAGATCGAAATCGAATTGAATTGAGCCACGAGCCGATTTTGATCCATTTAAGAAAATTTTGATCTGATTTTGAGCCACCTCTAGATCGGCTTGAAATCAGCTCGTTCACAGCCACAGCGAGATGCGACTATGCGTGAGGGAAGAGGCGGTCAGCAAAGTCTCAGAGAACAAGAGAGATGAAGAGACGACCAAAGTTACGCTATTAGTGGATTAGGGGAAGAGGCAAAGAGAGAGCAAGAGAGGGAACGAGAGAAAGTTAGGGCTTCAGGTGGTGCTGGGGAGTGGGGAAGCGAAATGCCGAATACAATTATAGAAATATAGGATGGGTTACGGTATTCACGAATCATAAATTGTGATCCACCGTCTGATGTGGCAATTCGATTACTTTTTAATTTCGATCCGATCCCAATCCGATTTGAGGCCGGATAGAAATTGTATTGCAATAAATTAGATCTTTTCATTTGACTCGTAGCAAAGTTTAAATATTTTGAACTGATTTTGACCTGAGCTAAATTTCGATTTGACCTTCAAGCAATCTATGATCTTCGGGTCAATTTCACAGCCCTACCCAAATTTGGAAAGACACGAAAATATCCTTGAAAAGTAGAATTATAAAACAAACTTACATTAGACATGTCACAAGCAATCACTGATGGGTCAGTTGAGACAAGGTCAATAGAGAAAATTTTATTGTTCACAGTTCTCGCAAGGCTTGCATTGCCTACAAACAAGGAAAAATATTATCATGAAAACAATGGAAGAAAACTAACTTGATTTCCTCAGTGTAGATCATCTGAAACCTTTCCCTTACATACTAAAATTGAATGATAGAAAGTGAAACAAGACCTGCATCTTCTTGCTCTTACCGCAGCCAAAATCAGCAACAACTAAGGAAGAACTATGACTTTTGAGCCACTTAATTATGATGTTAACCGGTTGTTCAGGCCATCTTGACATTTGTTCTTGATATCCTGCATGGTACTAAGAATAAAATATACAAGTTTTACAAAACAATTTTTTATACACACACGCCAACCGTACATTCAAAGCATATGCAAGGACTTGACCCTAGGACCTCTTGGTTCAAAGACAAAGCTCTCAACGACTAGGCCAAGATGGCTTGCATAAATTTGGCAAACCCGTTGAAACAACTATAGAATGAAACTTAATATATATATATATAATATCTATATAAATATATATAGAGAGAGAATGAAACTATAGAACCAGCTCCTAAAAAACAGGAAGTAGCTATTACTAATTTGCTTCCTAGGAGTAGTAGATTACATAAACTACTGTTTTCGATGAGAAGTATGCTCAAAAGACTGCCAATGTTAAAGTTGGTTCGTAGACCTTTTATATGAGGCTAGTAGGAGCTTGTTCTGCAGACATAAAAAAGTTTAAACAATAAAAAAAGAACTAGTCAAAAGGAAATAGAAAACCAAGAGAAGTGAATGACCATTTAATCTCCAGATTTGACAATTCAATGTAGGACTTAGGTTAATGTCTTGAATTTAATGTCAAACTAGTGATTAGAAAACATAAAATTAGCTTTCATTACAAAGAACAACAACGAAATTTGAAGAAATTATTCTATGATTTAATTCAAACAAAGAACTTTTTCATAAAATTAGGTTTACCTAGAAAATCGCAAGTAGGACACCATAGAGTGAAAATTCAAGCATGTTTTTAGACTTGATTACATAAGTTCAACCAGATAATTTTAAAAGCTAAAAATAGTAAAATAATAAGAGAAAGGATTAGGAGAAACACGACGACAACTAGAACTAAGAAATGTAATATTTGATGGAATCCTGATCTTTTGGATACATCCACAACCAACAACAAGCTTATGGAAAATTCATTTCAGCCATCGGAAAAAAAAAAAAGCAAACAAGCCACATATACTGAAACACTCAAATAGATACCCCATGTGGTTACAGTCAACAACGAACAGTAAATTATCATTCAAAATGAACAATAATTACGAGGAAATTATCATTCAAAATGAACAATAATTATGAGAAAATTTACTATTCATAGCATTGAATGGCTACCATGGCTCATTACACTGAAAATAAACTCAAAAATCAGCATCAACTAGTAAGCCATTTCACTATTTAACCACCAGTCTTAATTATTAAATAATGTCCTTTTATAAAATTTACCTTTTAGAGTGCGTGGCATTATTATATCACATCTACTCATGAGATTTTTTAAAAAAATTTAAACTGCTACGTACTTTAAATGCATATAGCATCAATATCTCCGTTCCTTTTTATGAAGCAATATCAATGACATGGTCACGAGTGGTACGCTGTTCTAATTAATCTCCGAAATTCAATTTCAGTTATATAAGAAACATTGGTTGAAAACACCAGCATTCTAAGAATCTTAATCTTTGCCAAACTCACAAGTGATAAGGCCATTCGTCAAAAAATGTCTCAAAATTCCAATGCATCATAAGTTACAAAGCAATAGTAGAGAGTAACGAAATGTCCAAAAAGTCTAGTTATTTAAGTTGCATATGAAACAGAAGAAATATAACTGTAAGTGGGTTCATATATGACAACATGTTGACAACAGTGCTGGTGTCTAAGGCCCCATAGACAAAATAATGTTTTTCTCTTCATTCACCGATATAGTGAATTACCACTTATAGAACTGTTAAGTGGATTCATATTTGAGAGCATGATGTTTTTTTTCTTCATTCACCATTATAGTGAGTTACCCGTCTGGGCTCATTTGGTTGCTTGCATATGCAAAAAAATAATGAAATGAAAAAAACACATTTTTGGAGGTACTTTCTAAAAGGTTCATGGAGTTTAAAACAGTGCTAGTGTCAAACTAAGGCCTATTGACCTCACTTTTGTCGAGGTTTAGTTTTCCCCCTAGAATTTAGGATTCTAGCCTTAGGAGCTTCCCCGACGTTCTTAGACTTCTAGCAGTGGGCCTACCTCGTTTTAGAGTGTTTGAAGCCACCTCTTTACTCTTTTGGAGTCCTGCACGAGATTCCGTACCTCTAGTTCATAGCAGGTTGGAATCAACGTCAGGAATTCAAATTGAGTCCCCATAGGACCACCGGACCTTAGGACAGCCTCGTGCATGTTTCTTGCACCACCGCACACAAAAGTCTCGATTCACGGCCTCAACGCTTTCAGTTCTCCTCGACGGATCAAGATTGAAGTCAGAATGCCAGGACGAGCGACGTCAAAGTCAGAATTTCAACGGGATCGAATTTGACGCACTTTCGAACCGACCAACGACGAGGTTCTCTGAACGACCTCGGATCGCGAAACGGACTGCGCCGATACGTCCGGAACGTCGAATTTGCTAGGGAGGGACATATAATTTGCTATGTTTCCGAGCGCGAGCGGGCTACGCAAATTAAATACTTTCTTTTAAAAATATAATAAAATATATGTTTTTTTTATTCTATTTTAAAACCTAAAAATTCCTAAGTCGTGGCCCTGTTGCTCCTCCCGTGGCTCGTCTCCTCTCTTCGACCAAGGTCAAGCCCTAGAAGGCGGGCTGGTCCCTCTCGTGCCTCACTCGACCCCTTCCCTGCGAGCCTCTCTCTCGTGTAGGATGGAGAGTTGACCTACCTGTGCCTTGTACCGTATGCTGTTCGATTTCTTTGGCTTCCCGAAGCCGCGCCAGGTTGACTGTTTCCCTTTCGAGCTCCCCCTCTCTGCCGCTCTGCTCCTCTTGGCACGAATGGGGGAAGTTTCTCCACTTCCCCGTGCTTCTCCTCCCTTCTCGCGCCTTCGTTTGGCAAAATAGGTAGGGGCTTTTGGTTGTTTTTGGCTCGTCTCTGGTGCGTCGAGCAGAGAAGTGGAGCTGAGGTTGTTTTCTCTTTTGGTTCTTCTAGAATTCTTGGCTCGACTCTAGGAGCCTCTTCTCTTCTCTGAGAGCAGATTGTTGAATTCTTCTTTCTCTCTACTCCCTACTTCTCCTCCCTTCTTTTCTCTGTCGTGAGCCAACTTGGTGAAGGCTCGTAAGAGCAACACCTCAGTTGTGCAGTGAGCCTTTCGAGCCCTACTGCTGCCTACAGGGGCGGACTTTGGCCTCTTGCTTGTTCCTTTTCTCGGTTTCCTGAGCTTGTTTGGTACGTTGGAGCATTAAGGTATGAATTTCTTTTGGGCTTTCTTGCCTCATGGTACAATGCATTAATGTGTTTGAGAGGTTTTGATGGGTATGTTGCACTTGGATTGAGCCTTTAATGTCTTTACCTTCTCTATTTATTGCAAGTTATACAAAAAAAAGGAGAAAGGAGTATTAAATGTGTTTGGAAGGGCTAGTTCTCACATACTTTACTTTATAAATGCTTGTACCCTTCTTTTATCATGTTATTTGCATATTTGGAGGTTTGAGATGCATGTTAGAGGTTTCACCTATGCTTGAAAAATATTTGTTGCGGCTTGTCTTTACTTCATTTTATTATTTTTTTATGGTACATGTGAACGGTTTAATGCTTGTGGAAGAAATATGTGGAAAAGGGGAGGCAGTGATGGCTTGATATTGGCTTCATCTGGTTGAGGTTTGTTTGGTAGTCCTGTTTTGGTGCCTTGCTTGGCCCGGGTTTTCTTTATTTTTCTGTTAATGGTGGCTGCTCCTTTGCACTTATATTTGGGAGCCTTTTATTCTTCTATTTTAGCACTATGGTGGTTGTCCCCTTTGCACTTGATATGGGGGCCTGCTGCCTAGCAGCTAGCCCATTGCACTTGTTTGGGCTCGGTTTTGTTGTCTTTGCTGCTCCTGCAGCTGTCCCCTTGGCACTTGATATGAGGGCATGTTTTTCTTCTGTCTTTTCTTTGCCTAGCAGCTAGCCCGTTGCACTTGTTTGGGCTTGGTTTTATTGTCTTTGCTGCTCCTGTAACTGTCCCACTTGGCACTTGATATGGGGGCCTGTTTTTTTCTTCTGTTTTTTGCTGCCTAGCAGCTAGCCCATTGCACTAGTTTGAGCTCGGTTTTGTAGTCTTTGCTGCTCCTGCAGCTGTCCCCTGCACTTGATATGGGGGCCTGTTTTTTTTTTTCTTCTGTTTTCTGCTGCCTAGCAGCTAGCCCATTGCACTTGTTTGGGCTCGGTTTTGTTGTCTTCGCTGCTCCTGCAGCTGTCCCCCTGGCACTTGATATGGGGGCCTGTTTTTTTCTTCTATTTTCTGCTGCCTAGCAGCTAGCCCATTGCACTTGTTTGGGCTCGGTTTTGTTGTCTTTGCTGCTCTTGCAGCTGTCCCCTAGCACTTGATATGGGGGCCTGTTTTTTTTTTCCTTCGTTTCTCGTTGCCTGCGCCTAGCCCATTGCACTTGTTTGGGCTCGGTTTTGTTGTCTTTGCTGCTCCTACAGCTGCCTCCTTGGCGCTTGATGTGGGGGCCTGGTTTTGTGATCTCTTGTTGCCTAGCAGCTAGTTCCATTGCACTTAGGAGCTCAGTTTTTTCTGTTCTTTGCTGCCTTGCAACCGCCCCATTACACTTAGGGGTTCAGTTTGGTTATTTCTACTGCCTTGCAGCTGCTCCCTTTGCACTTGACATAGGGGCTCATTTTCTGTGACTTTTGTTGTCTTGTAACTGCCCCATTGCACAAATTGGGGGTTGGTTTTGGTTCTTGTTGTTCCTGCAGCTTCCCTCTTTGCAGCCTCTATATGGCTCGAGTTACTTATGTTGGATATGTGCTTCAGTGAATTTCTGGATTTAAATATTGGAGTCGAATTAAAATTTCATATAAGTTTAAATTGTGGTATTCCTTTGAGATGTTATTGATGTATTTGGCTCAAATTTCAATACTTGTTCGGGCTCATTGCTGTGACATTTAGCGGAGCCGGATTGTGACGTTTAATGTTTTGAAGTAATTTCGTACTCCGCCGTGCGTTGAGTTTGTGAGTGTTGAGTCTAGCTTCTTTTAGTAGGTCTTTTAAGTCCAGTCTAGGAGTCTTCCCCGCAGCTTTACTTTATTTTTCTCTTTTCTTTGTCATTACTTAAATGGCATGGGAATGGGTTCCGCACATCTTAGGTGTCTAGTTCACTGCACGAGCGTGACGACACTTTTAGGTCTTTTCCTCTAGGACGAGTGAGGATTGTCGGAAGTCCGGGGTGATTAACTTGAGTTGATTGATTTTGAGAATCAATTCACCTCGTTTTACGATTCTGTGTTAGGTGAATTATTTTCTCCTCCTTCCCTCCATTGATCCCCCGTCCATTGATTTTCTCCTTGCTTCTTGGTTCAATGTCAGCACCTACAGGGTACGTGTAGGTGTGCACATATAGCTCCTTTAAGCTATATGTGGGGTCATCAAGCAAGGTTGTAAGTAGGGTGGTTGGGGTTAGGACGGCGACAATAGTGCTTATGTGTGCTTAAGAAAGAGGGATTTAGAATAGTATCCCCTTGTCTTTGAGTAAATAAATCTCCACTAGAGACGAGGCTTGGGACCATCAATACCCTTAAGTTGTTAGTAGTCCTAGTTCGATTAGAGTGATTAACCTGTGGACTGTACTACTTTATAAAAATAAATATTTTGAAGTAAAATCTCTTCTATAATAAAATTACTTCTGACCTATAAATTTTATATGCATGCAAACAAAAATGAATGAAAATTAGTAAAGGACCGCGGCTAATTACTCGAATCGAGGTTAGGACTGCCCTTTGTAGGGTGTCGGTCTGGTAGCCCTTATCCAAGATTGGGGCGCACACGGCCGATTCCGAGTTCTCCCCGCCATCATGCTTACTGGTCCTTTTCGGATGCTTCATGGCTTCTTACTGGTTCTCTGTGAGTTTAGCGGGACATCTGTAAGTTTTTTCTTTTAGTGTTTTTGTGGTTTTGTTACGACTTTTATGTTCGTTCGTGACTTTCTTCAAGGTTTCCCACAGATTTCTTTTCTTTCTTTCTCGATTCCCTTTGCTTTCTTTCGTCTTTCTTTTGGGTTTTTCTCCCTTTTGCTTTTCTTTTGGATTTACTACCCGACTTTCCACTTCGCCTTTCTTGCACGTACAGTAGCACCTTTACTTAGACTTTCCCTTACTACGTCTACTCTGTTTCTTTTATGCTAATCCCTTTTACAGGAAATAAAATGAAAATAATAAACAGGTAGCGATGTATCGCGGATAATCAGCGTCTACGGTACACTTGTAGCACTGTTACCTCTTTTTCCTTTACTACGTTACATGCTCTACTTTTTCAGCACATATACCTACTAGCGTAGCATGTTTTACTTTCCTTAGTACCTGTTTCTGTTAGTATAGCATGTTTTACTTCCTGTAGTATATACTTTTGTTTAGCGTAGCATGTTTACTGTAGCATACTTGCTTAGCGTAACCTGTTTGTGACTTGCCTCCTGTTATTTACTATAGCATGTTCCTGCTTACCTGTTTTCCTACTTTCCTTTACTATCTGTCTTCACATCGTATAGACACACTCACGTTTGCGATAAAATAATAATAATAATAATAAAATGAAATGATTCTCTGACTTTAACAATTTGCATGTCCACTTTTAATAATTTAAACTTTAAATCTGAACTGCAACCCTGCTACGACGTGGAGCATGGAGCATGACTTCGAGGGCAACACGGCCATCTTCAACAGAAAACTTGTGTCTACATCAGCAAAACCTTTCCTTAGTCTAAATAACAAGCTATAGGATTTCGAGGTAGTCCTCACCTTCTCTTTTAGGCCTTTGCACAGCCTTGTTGTGCAATATAAGCCCTAACTCGCTTAGGATTCTGAGGTCGTCGTCCGATACGGCGTAAACCCTCCTACCTACAGGTTATTTACATAATCAGGTGATTATATAAATGTAATTCCTATAATTAATTGGCAGGATTGAAACTTAAATAAATTCATTTCCAAAATTTAAAGCCCAACATTGGGATGATACGGAAGTCATCGAGGTTCTCCCGAGATCCGTGACATCCCCTACCTCTCTTTCTATGACTCGGAAATAACTTTTCCACATTGCGCTTTCACCTCAATGAATTTCCTACTACCGCACTTCGTTGAAAACCCTACATTTGAATTCGCGAAGATAGAAGCCCGATCTAAATCGAGAGTCTCTCGCAGTGACTTCGATCGTTTGAGGGCGATTGACTATAGAGCTGCATCTATAGGGAGCTTTAAAGACTTATGTAATATAAACCCTATTTAATCATTTTGTATTAAATAGGGGAATTATGTCGGTCCACATAAAGGTTCGCGACCGAAGCAAATGTCATGAATTCTGTAGTTTATTTGATCGAGCGATATCGTTAAGTAAGGTGTCTATTCTTCGGGATAGATGCGTTACTTGTGATATGATGCTCGTTCATTCAAACTGCTAAACGAATGAAATCTATCCATTCTCATATTTTAAAATTTAAAGTTTTATTTAAAAAATATATATATATACATATACATTAAATTAAATCTCAAAGACGCATTCAGTGGCCGACAAGGCCTCATTAGGCATCACTTCTATTTTTTTGTTTTCTATGTTTTTGTTTTTATTTTGTTTTATCCGTTTTGTTTTGAAATAAAACATGTTTGGTAGTGGTAGTTATTTTTAAAAACACACAAGATGTTTTGAGTGTTTTTAAAGACAATGTGACTGATTTTTAAATATATATATATGTTATACTAAAGGAACATGTTTTAAAAATAAAAATTAAAACAAAATTAAGAATAGAAAACAAAAATGGTGTCAAACAGGCCCTAAATAATTGGATATAACAAAATTTATTCTTTCCAAAATAAAAATATAATTTCATGCAACCAAAAGAGCCTTTTTTCAGATTAAATTCAACAACAGAAAAATAAGCACCAAAACGAACAGTCTATGTTGGAGATAGAGTATGCTTGACAATCATATCTACAAAATTAAATTAGAATCATATTTTAAAAAGTTCTGTAGTTAAAATTAGCATGCCAATATAAAACCATGTGCACCTTGCAAAAGAATTAGGAATATTCCCATCAGTTAATCATGAAAACTTAGTATGCTAATAAAAATAAAGGATATACATAATACAATAAGAAAAATCTTTAAAATGTTAATCGAGAAAGACAAAACAGAGGCGAAGGCTGGTGAAAAACCTTACCAGATCAAAAAGTTCGGGTTCCTTCTTGAAGAAGCGGAATGCCTCGTTGCCACTGAAAAAAAAACACAAATTGAGTGATATGGAAATAAATATCACTCTACCGTACAAAAGCATGCAAAATTTAAGGCATTATGCTACAAACTTTTTGGTGACAAAATTTACAAAAAATTGCCACTATAGTACAAATAAATGAAGGAGAATTACGCATAAAAGAACAGGAACCACTATAACTTCAAAAAATGGTTCATGTATTATGGTGAGCATATTTCTCCTTAAAGTTTAAGGCAGATACATTAATTTTTCCACAATTCTTAAATTATTCAGACTTTCTGGGATTATGATTTATTTTTATGTCCAACAAGGATATCTGTAATTGATTAAATCCTTAAATTTTTCCCTTAACAAAATGAAGTATGGAAGAGCAAAGCAGCTGCCGGGGAGGTTGAAAAACTGAACAATAACCATAGTGAAGAAAACGAGTTACCTGCATGTGTACAGCTTTTCATTGAGCATTCTAAAATGTCCACCAGATAACCTAAGTCTCAGCTGGATAATTATAGACATCAGAATGTCAGTGAACAAAAAAATACAAAAAAATTGTTCAATACGAAAATAAAAGAAACCAATTCCTTGCATGCACTTAAGGTAGTAAGAAGCAAAAAGATGGAATTAATAAGTGGCATATTTATCTCAATTGGAAAAGAATTGACTTAGTTTTGCAAAGTATAGATTTTGGGATGGGAAAAACAATTGTTCCTCTTAACTTCATAGGAGGGAGACGACTTCCACATTAGGAAAATCATAAAATTAGTCATAACTCCTGGTGATGAAAAGAAGAAAGAGGAATTATAACATACCAATAGTTCTAAATTCTAAAATAGAAAACACCGAAATAGAAGATACTAAAAAATAAATCTTCCTAATCCCAACTTGCGTACAAAGAACTCAAAACTAGGCCTCAACAGTTCTTTGAGGAAGATAATGCTATTTGTTGAGCAGTAGAATAAATGACATGTAAATACCTCCACACTCAATCTTCTTTTTTATGAAATGTTTGTCAATCTCTGCATGCTTTGTGCAATCAGGCAGAAATGGATTTTTTGCAATTCTTATGGTTGTTTTTATTGTTACAGTATAACTTCATTGTCATGTTTAGCGGGACTACATTTCTTGAAGAATCATTTTCAACCATAACATCTCACATACTCCATTAGCCATAGCCCTGTATTCCACCTCAGCACTACTCCTTGCAATCAGATTATGTTTCTTACTTCTCCATGTAACCAGGTTTCCTCACATATTGGTGCAGTATCCGAAAGTTGATCTCCTGTCAATAATTGAGTCCGTCCAATATGCATTAGTGTATGTCTCTATGCTCTTTTGTGTAACATTCTGTAAGAGTAAGCCTTTACTTGGTGACTTAGTGCACCTTTTAAAAATTTGAGAATTATGTTGATTGCTTCAAGGTATTTCTCCAAGGGCGAACATAAAGTGACTTACCAAACTCAACAATAGCAATATCTAGTCAAGTTCTGATACCTAGCTACATTCATTGGATCACCTCCCATCCCTTCTCCCAGTTTCCGATTGGGATCAATTGGAGTGTCTGCAGGTCTACACTCACTCATCTCAGTTTCTTGAGAAAATCAAGAACATACTTTCGTTGGGAGACAATAAGTCCTTTCTTCAACTGAGCAACCACAATGCCAAGAAAATATCTTAGAGATACTAAGTACTTGGTTTGAAAAATAGATGACATTTCCGATGAGAATAATATCATTCACATACACAATCAATATGGCTTATCTTCTGATCATTTGAATGTATGAAGAACATTTACGATCTTCATACCCTTGAGTATACCCTCATATCTAACTAATAGTGTAAATTTCTCAAACCACACTATCGGTGACTGCTTCAACTTGTATAAAAACCTTTTATAATTTACACATCTTTATGTCAAATATTTCACTAAATCTCGGAGGTGCATCTATATACACTTTTTCCTCCAAGTCCTCATTGAGGAAAGCATTCTTTATATCCAATTGTTGTAGAGTAGTTACAAGTAATAGAAGAACCCTTACAAAGTTTAGTTTTGTGACTACGAAAAATGTCTATAAATAATCAATGTCATAAGTTTGAGTGAATCCTTTGACAACTAGTCAAGTCTTGTATCTTTCTAGAGAGCCATCAAAACTATACTTGATTGTAAAACATATGTACATCTGACAAATGTCTTTCCTCTAGGTAGATCAACCATTCTTAGGTGTCATTTTTTCATGAGCTTTCATTTCCTCGAAGACAGTCTCCTTCTACTCAGCGGCTTTCAAAGCATCCTGCACAATACTAGGAATCTCCATACACGACAATTGTGAGGTAAAAGAACAAAAAATATGTGAGAGATATTCATACAATACATAAGGAGACAAAGACGTTGGATGCAAAATTTTTCCACAATGTAAAGGATCGACTCATTAAACTTAAGACTCAAACTAGACTCAGATTCAGAACTAGAAAACTCAGAACTCAAAAATGATACTGAATCTGGGGAAAAGGATCGGTTAGGACATTACCTGCGAATTCGCAAATTTTGAGGAGTGTAAAGGATTTATGGACCCATTCTTTTGAATTGTCTTCTACCGCGAGTAAACAATATCAAACGGTACCACTATCATAATTTTTATGTATCTTCTTTGTTATGAACATCATGAGAAGACATTCCAGGAACTACAGTATCTAAAATACTTGATGCGCACTTTCTTGATATAATAACAATTGGATTTTGAGGTTGAACAATTAAGATTTGGGAGATACTATTTTGTGAGTGTTTTATTTGAAAAAAATTTTGAAACTCAATAAACAAACCTTTATTTTGTTCCCTCCCTTGAAGATGAGGTGAAAAATGGGATTGCAATTCCAAAAAGCTGACATCCATGATAAAAAATATTTTTTTAGAATTGAGATCAAATCATTTATGCCCCTTTTAGTTAAGAACATAACCAACAAACATATTTTTTTGCTTAAAAGTTAAGTTTCCTTTACTATAAATGTGAGCAAAAACAGTAAACTCAAATATCCTTAAAGATAGAAAAGATGGGAGCCAATTCTTTGGAAACTTTTCTTGAGAAAAAATAACAAATGTTTCCGAGATTAAAACTTATTGGGTGTTCTAAGAATGGATTCACTCTAAAGATATTTAGACATCTGATTGATAAATAGCAATGCCTGAGCTAACTCCAATAGGTGCTTGTTTTTACTTTCAGCAACGTCATTTTATTGTGAAGTGTCGACACAGGAGCTTTAATGAATTATTCTTTTTTTGAGAAAAAATTGACTCAAAATATTTTTGAAATACACTCAATCATTATCACTTTGTAATATTTGAATAATTTTTTAAACTTGTGCGTGTACCATGATGTAAAAGTTTCTTGAAAAAAATTAACCCAAAATATTAATTTTATACTTTGGGTCATTAGCACTACGTAATTTTTAAGTAATTTTTTTAAATTGTGTGTGTGCTACGATATAAAAGTTATTGAAAATTATTTTCACTTCGTACTTTTTTTATTAAATAAAACCAACTTGATGTAGTGTGATCATCAGTAAAAATTCCCAAACAATCTTTTCCCAGAATGTGTAAGATATTTACAAGAACCTCAAACATCGCTATGAACTAAAGTAAATGGTATAGTTTGTTTGTGGAGAAAATGATGTATGATGGTGTTTAACAAACTGACAAACTTCACATTGAAATAAAAATAAAATTTTATTCTCAAATAATTTGAAAAATAATATTTTAGTTACTGAAAAAGTATCTTAGTTAATGAAAATTATGATGGTCTAACCTACAATTTCATAACATAATATCATTGTTTTTAGAAATAAAAATAAATTTAATTTAGCACTTTGGCATTACCTATTCGAATTAAGTTCATAGTCTAAATAATAGTCTATCTTTTCTTTAGCACTGTCAAGCATCCTCCCCATTGTTAATTCTTGAAACTCACAACAAGAGTAGAAATTACTTTGATATTGATAATCATCAGCAATTTTACTAATGGACAACAAATCATACAATAGATTAAAAATGGAGAAAATTATGAAGTGTTGACAACGAGAAGTGTTTGACACTTCCTATCTCGATAATTATATAGAATGAAAAATTGACAATTTTGACTTTTTTATTGTCTACTATACGGGGAAAATAATTTAGAACCAGTAATATGATCAGTTGCATGGATATCAAGTATTCAAGGAAAAAATTTAGGAATAAAACCTAACAAAGTAGTGGCTAAAAAGTTACCCTTCTGTACTAAGAAGCAAGACGAAGTCAGAGATAATTTTGTGTATTAAAATAATTAAATTCTGCTTTTAGTGATCTTTATAACATGTTAGATACTAAGGACGGTGAAAAATATATGTATAAACTAGTCAAACAAAGAGAAAAGAAAAGTAAAGATTTAACTCAAGTAAAGTGTATTAAAGATGAAAATCAAAAGGTGTTTTTCTTAGAAAAAGATATTCAACATAGGTGAGTGAGTTATTTTGATAAATTTTTTAATGAAGATGCTGAAAGTACGATCGACCTTAGTGATATTAACATCGTTAATAATAATAAAACTTTTCATCTTTATCATCGCATTAACAAAAAAAGAAGTTGATGAGGCTTTAAAGAAAACCAAGGGGGAAAGTCTGTAAGACCTGATGATATCCTAATTGAAATGTGGAAATGTTTAGGTGATTTGGGGGTTTTCTGGCATACTAAACTTTTTAATATTATTTTAAAAACTAAAAAGATGCCTGAGGAGTGGAAAAAGAGCATTTTGGTCCCCATTTTTAAGAATAAAGGAGATGCATAAGATTGTGCAAATTATAGAGGAATTAAATTAATGTGTCATACTTCAAAATTATGGGAGAGGGTAATTAAACATAGGTTAAGACGTATTACGAAGGTTTCTCATAATCAATTTGGATTTATGTCGGATAGGTCTACCATGGAAGCTATACATTTATTGAGATGTTTGATGGAGAAGTACAGAGATAATAAGGAGGATCTACATTTGATTTTTATTGATTTAGAAAAAGCTTACGATAAGGTTCCTAGAGATGTTCTTTGGAGAGTCCTCGAGAAGAAAGGTGTTGATATGACTTATATTCAAGTCATTAAAGATATATATGCTGTAGTCGTTACATGTGTTCGAACCGAAGGAGGATTGACCAAATATTTTACTATTTTTGTTGGTTTACATCAAGGATCGGCTTTAAGCCCATATATTTTTGCTTTATTTATGGATGGTCTTACTGGGCATTTACAAGAGGATGTACCTTGGTGTATGTTTTTTGGTGGTGATATCCTCCTTGTGGACAAGACAAGGGAAAAATTCCAGGAAAAACTTGAATTATGGAGGTCTACATTGTAGTCTAAAGGTCTTCGTTTGAGTAGAACTAAAACTGAATACATGGAATGTAATTTTAGTAATAGTAGGTCTAGTGACAAAAGTGTAACTTTGGGTGATCAAATTATTAAAAGGTGTGAACGATTTAGATATCTCGGGTCCATTGTTCAAAGCGATGGTGATATAGATGGGGATGTTAATAGTCAAATTTAGGTTGGTTGGTTGAAGTGGAGGAATGCGTCCGGCCTATTGTGTGATAGAAAAGTACCGCTTAGACTGAAAGGAAAATTTTATAAGATGGTGGTGAGACCTTCAATGTTTTATGGTGTTGAATGTTGGCCTTTAAAAGAGAAGCATAACGTTAAGTGTTGCCGAGATGAGAATGATTAGGTGGATGAGTGGCTTTACACTTAGAGACAAAATGCGAAATGAATGTATCCGTAATAGGGTTGGTGTTGCACCAGTGACGGATAAAATTAGAGAGAGTCGTCTTAGATGGTTTGGTCACATTAAACGTCGACCACCTGATAATCCGATTAGGAGAGCAGATGTTTTAAATATAACTTATGTTAAGAAAGGCAGAGGTAGACTTAGGAAAACTTGGGCTTATTGCATAAAAAATTATCTTAATTTATTAGAACTAAACGAAAATTTGACACTAAATAGGACGAATGGAGAAAAAGGATTCATGTAGCCGACCCCACTTAGTGGGATTAAGGCTTTGTTGTTGTTGTTCTTGTTGCTCTAATTTCTCATTGGAGAAAATGTATGTATTCGAGCTAGCATGAGACTCCTGAGTTTCTTCAGTAATAGCTTGATAAGCTTGACATTCATGCTTGAATTTTGATTTTACATTTGTAGGTTACCATGAAACTTCTAACATGTCTATTTTATGTCTAATGATTTTTTTGCAATACTCGCACCATGGTTTCTTATGCCCTTCTTTGCCGTATCAACCCTTTTTTATACAAAAACCGAGCTCTTATTCACAATTGAATGTTGCACAACCGATTTTTTCTTCTTGACTTTTTAAGCTAACTTTAGAAAAAAGTTCTAGAATCGAGGGTAGAGGGTTCCTACCAAGGATTCACCTTGGACTTCGCCTAAACTCTGATTAAGGTCGGCTAAGAACATGTACACCTTGTTGGTATCTTCTCCCTTTTTGTTGAGAACATAATCATTTGAATTCTCCCAAATGTCATAATAATATCAATCATGTTCATGTCATAATGTCATTAACTCATTGTAATATGTAGTAACATCACAATCATTTTGTTTAGATTTCCAAAGTTGAGTCTTCAACTCCAAAATTTATGAAGAATTATCCGTGTTTGAATAAAGATCTCAAACAAACTCTTGGATATCTTGAGTAGTGGAAAGGAATAGATGAGGCTTTTCAATGTTAGATTTCACAGAGTTGAGTCATGTCATAGCCAGAGATTTTTATATTGTCTTTTTTCAAATTCAGATCACTATCAATATTTTGAAATTTCTCTGGTTAGATACCTAATTTTTTTCTCCCCCTTCAATCGTCATTTTTATGGATTGGGCCCACTTAAGATAGTTGTGTCCTGTTGAAAAATGACGACAATAAAGCGAATAATGGAACGAGAAAATTGCACACAGAAAAACAAACACCAGAGCGACACACATATTTACGTGGTTCAGCAAATTTGCCTAGCAGAGGATTTTATTTCTCCGAGGAATACACCGTCTTCTAAGATTCCTACAGTTCCTTTTTATGTGGTCAATCTTGCTACAATTCCAGCAAGTTGTCTGCTGACAAGATTTTGATTTTGATCTTCCTCTGTTTGAGCTCATGTCTTGTGATCTTTCTCTGGAATCAACAATCAGTGCCGAACTTGAACCCGTAGTCTCGCCAGAATCTTTTCTGCGCACATTTTTAGCTTAAATCAAATCACGAATATCATCATATTTCAGTTTAGATTTATCTACAGAATCGCTTAATCGACATCCTCATGGCTTCAAATTATTTATAGAATGAAGCCAATAATATCAACGCACGTATCTCATCATCAAAATCAATTTTAACAAACGACAATTGATTTGTGATAGTTTTGAAATCATTCAGGTGTTGAGCAACAAACACACCTTCCGCCATCTTCAAGTTGAATAACTTTTTCATTAAGTGCGCCTTGTTATTTGCCGATGATTTTTCATACATACCTGATAAAACCGCCATGAGATCTATAGTAGTCTTTTCTTTGATGACGTTATGGGCAACCGATCTCGACAGGGTTAATCGTATAACCCCGTAACCTGTCGATCCAACAAATTCCATTCCGCCTCGTCCATCTTTTCCGATCGCTTTCCCAGTAATGAAAGATGAAGTTTCTTTCCATAGAGTTGAGATTTTCTTTTGTAAATAGCCCTTCACTTATAATGGTAAACACAATAAAAAGGATAGAAAACTGATGAAGCAATATTTTATTCAATATCATAGCCTTCTAATACAAAACAAGATTATAGCATTTACAGTCAAGAACAAGAGGTAGCCTACAAGCCGAAAAGAGAAAAAGGATGTTCATGAAATGGGTTGAGGTAGCAAAAATCTAGCTCTTTTAATTTGTTCGTGTGTTTCATTGTAATTATGTTTGCGTCCGGCAGAGATGAAGATATCGTTATCTAATGACACAATTTTTCCTTTTCAGAAAAAAATATAATTCAAATCCATCAGCAAACCATACAGTTTTTTAAGATATATGAACCATATCAGACGAGTTTGAGGTTCCTTGATCGAAAGAGAGTGATAAAATTCCGAAAATGGTTTTACGAGAAAAGCACAAACTGCTTAAAGTTTGGGGCCATTTAATTTTGGAAATATAACTAATCACCGTTGCCCAAAACAGAAAATTGAGAGGTTTTTTAAGGGATAGGATTGGATAATGAAGTACCTTCTCGAGAAAGCTAGAACGGCTCGTGCCTGGAGCGTCTAGGCATTTCTTTCTCCGCTTAGGGTTTGGTGACGGCGAAGAAGGTGATGGATCATTCTCTATCCCCTCTTTGGGTGCATCCCCTTGCTTCTGGGCTGATCTCCGACGTTTCGCATGCCTGTATTTGTGTTTTCCGTTCGTCTTCCCCATGCCTGTCATGATACAGCACTAGCGCGGCGATCTCCACTCAAGACCTAAGAGAATAGTTATGTAACATAATACAAAACACTCAATTCCTACGTATATTTACATATCTAAACGCCCAAAATTTAACTTTTACATTCATACCACTTATTTATGTTTGAAAAGATAAATATTTTTAAAAAAATTAAAATAATAATATTTTTTATGTAATTTGAAGGATTTTAGTGGTATAAATATAAAAATTGATGTTTAGAGGTTACATATGTAAATACATAAGAATTGGATGACAGGTATGTAAATGCCCCAACTTAATTTAATTAATATTAAAATATATAGTTGAGATTTTCTTTTGGTTTATGGGAAATTGGAGAGAGTACCACATGAATTCTATGCTAGATTTTGTCCCCTATTTTTGCATTC
The DNA here is from genome assembly GCA_022702705.1 of Papilionanthe hookeriana x Papilionanthe teres. Taxonomy (NCBI): domain Eukaryota; kingdom Viridiplantae; phylum Streptophyta; class Magnoliopsida; order Asparagales; family Orchidaceae; genus Papilionanthe; species Papilionanthe hookeriana x Papilionanthe teres. The sequence continues at coordinate 30,936,608 of CM040431.1, forward strand.
ATAATTATGATGTTTGATCTCCTAATTATATTGAGCTAAAATTATTAATAAATATGAGCTAAGATTATTATACGATAGCTTATATATGTTGAAAGTTATCACTAAGTTATACTATAATTTTAATTAATAGCGAGATCATTAGAATAATGATTCCTCCTCTCATAAGCATCTCATAGGAGTATTACGCAGAGGCACAAGAGTATCATAAAGTGATACAAAGGGCTCGAATAATGACCCAGATAAATAAGCGGTGTTTATTAGTAGGGGTGTCAAAGAAATTTATTGTTCATAAATAATTTGTAGTTGTCTCGCTAAGTAGCTCATGTTTAATTTCTTTGTTGAGCAAATAGATCGAACACAAATAAATTTTTTGAGCTCAATTTATAAACGAACAGAAAAAAAAAACAAACATTTGTTCAAACATGTTTGACTCATTTTAACTTAAATTAATTAAATAACAAATAAATAATATGTGAAAGTTAAAATAGTGATATCTTTGATATGATATCAAAGATTTGATTTGTATAAATGTATAACAAAAAATTTATGAGTTAGAAATTGTACATCATAAATGTGTTAGCATTTATTGTGAGGAGTTTCAACGGTTAAAAAAGAAGAATGTATGACAAAAGGAGGGCTCACTGATAGAAGACCGGGAGGTCCACTTATCCGATCAGATGCAGTCAATGGAGCCAAAACAAGCAAGACCAAAATTGACAAAGGCATGAGATGATCGAATCCAAGCCGTTCGATCGTAAATGAGACAAATAGGGTTTAAGCCAACCATTACAAGTAAATCAACCCAATGCAGTAGGCCATCTGCCAGCAAATCCAACCCACGGAAAAATTCAACTCCTCAAATATCAACAAGTATCCCATGGATGCCCCAAGGCTCTTCATTAGAGATCAAGCATCAACAAGACAACAAAAGTCTCAGTCATCCCTCATGATCACTTTTTTAAGGGGCGGGCTACCTAACGGGTTCTGATGATCCACCCTTAGCCCAATAGTCTAGCATCACTTTCTTGATAGGATTTCCTCATCAAGGATCGAAGGTCAAAATGTAAACAATATTAACCGACCCGCTACGCCGACCAAGGCAATCCTGTCGATCAAACGTCTTTCAAGATCAGCCGACCAGCCATGTCAACCAAGCCTGGACGATTAAAGTTGTCCATCAATTCTGAAGCCAAATGAGCTCAGTTGACTGAGCTAGAGAGAAGTTGAGCAATAAGCTTATATAATACCCAATACATTCCCAATTAAGACAATGGTATAAGTTTAATATCATCATATTGGATTATATCCCCTATAAATGGGGAGATCATTCCATGAGTGAGACAATACATTTTATTATTCATTATTATGCACTATTCTCTTTTTCTCTTTCTTTCTCCTTTGCTACGTTATATTCCCTTAAGGTGTGATTCACGGAAAAATTTGGAATTAACATCTTAAAAGGTGTTGTGAGTGTGAATCATGTCACTAAAAAGAAGAGGAGTAGCATATGGAGAAGAAACACATAACATAAACACTAAAATAAGGAGCAAACGAGTTAATTCATGAACAGCAGATCCAAGAGTTGAATGATCAAATGGGGATATCATTTCATGAGTGAGACAATAAATTTTATTATTCATTATTATGCGATATTCTCCTTTTCTCTTTCTCTCTCCTTTGTTACGTTATATTCCCTTAAGGTGTGATTCACGAACAAATTTGTAATTAACATCCTAAAAGGTGTTGTGAGTGTGAATCATGTCACTAATGAGAAGAGAAGTAGCATATGAAGAAGAAACTCGTAACAGAAACACTAAAAATAAGGAGCACACAAAAGAGTTCATGAACCAGCAGATCCAGGAGCTGAATGATCAAATGTTTGACGTTATATGAGATGCGTTTGATCGGGAAGGAGAGCAGCATCCTTAACAGGAAGGGCCAGTGCTTAACAGTCAAAGCAACCCCCTTGTCCCAAACCCTGTAAAGAGGAGACTCCTAATACTTTGACAGTGTTAGGTCGAAACCAATCGATCGACAATGGAGCGAGTACACTGAGGCATCCTAACAGTCAGAGAATGCGTTCTCTAGGAAAATCTATGAGACTCAGCCACCATAGAGGTTTAAAATCCATGCACTATAATCCTACAAAGTTTAGCCTGATTTGAACGACCACATAGCCTCATTTCAAGTCGAATGCATGCTTGTTGAGAATCAACAACGCTCTGAAGTGTCATCTTCTCTTCCTTATGTTAATGGGACCGACCCTCAAATGGTTCAGTTCATTACCACCGATAGTGATTACGTCCTTCGCCGATTTCAAGTGAATATTGGTGGCACAATTTTCTAGCACCAAAAAATCTCAACAAAGAAAAAACTTGCATGCCCTCCTACAAATCTGATAGGGATAGAATGAGAGCATTCACTCATTCATCACCCATTTTTAGAAGAAGTTAATGGAAATTTAGGATCCATAAACCTCAATCGCCCATGTCGCCCTCGCTCAAGGGCTGAAGGAAGAACTTTTTCGATATGCGTTGGGTCTGTAATGACAGAAGATGCTAGTTGAACTATTGGAACTAGCCAACAATAACATATCGACAAAAGAATACAACTCTCCCACATCATTCAGAATTGAGCAAGCCAATTGTCATCTACCGAAAAGAATTTATAGAAGAAAGGTGGGAGCCGAGGCACAAGCCCAAATATTAGATTTAAGCTCGTCTCGACGACTAACAAACACTCAAATAAAGGACCGACCAATAGAGCGTATCAATAAAGGTGCCAAGCTCGTTATCTTGAGCAAAGCCCGGCTTGGTAATAAATGTGTTGTCATTCCAACACTTGTATCTTATTATCAAGTTCATAAAAATGTTTAAGTACAAATTTGTCTAATTACACGCAGAAATCTAGGTCAAGCCGACGCTCGAGGAACTTAAGAAGTTCACGTAAAATATCGTCAAAATTTTACTAACATTTAGGAAACTCAAGCAGACCTAATGGCAGTAGTTTCATCTAACCAACAAAACTGACAGCGAAACACGACGACCAATAAGTAAAATTTCTTAAAATTGATAGCAACGTATGAAGTTGGATCGATACAAATCATCTAAAAAAGCTGACAATGATTATTAACGATCGACGACATTACACACAGAACTACTCCACAACCCCCAAGCATAATAAAACTTATGTCTTCCTCATTGCTTCTAACTCATCCTGTGTCAAGTTCTGGTAGTGGTTATCTATCCATTAGTGATAATATTTGTGGTGTTTAGCAAAAGAATCACCTTAGTAGCGAGTCTCAACTGTCACACCCTTAAAGATTGTGACAAGATCTGATTAATATGCATGACATAAGGTGCATTCTGTCCAAGGCGACAACCTGACCGATAAAATGAGACATAAAAAAGTGTAAGACTTGAGTCAGACGATAACCGAGTAAAACCAAACGAAGGCATTCATACAAAAATTTGATCCATCAATTATCATAAGTATTTATCACAATGAAAATAAAATGTGAAAAAAGTAAAATAAGAAACAAATATGAAAATCGACCGAAAGCTTTCATTTATTTCATGATGAAAAATTTTCAAAGAAATTTCTAACATATTCCTTACAAGTATTCAAAAAGAAAAAGAGAAATTTCTTAGAAAATGAAAGGTGAAGTCGAAAGCTTGTCAAACATTTGAAGACCCTTTGTCACCTTCATTGTTGTCCTCTTCTTTCTCATCCTCCTCCTCCAAGTCCAAAAGTATATTAGCAAATTTGTCCATGTCGACCCACTCAGAGGAGATTAGCTTTCCCTTTATCATCCTACTAATGGCTAAGGATGCTCCTACCCCGAGCCGAGCAACGAGTAGCTTCGCTTGTCGGGAGTGGGAAGGAAGCTCAGTGAACAACTCATTAGTTGTCTTCATCATCACTATATTCTCCTTTAGGACCTAGTTTTCTCTATAAGCAACCGATAAAAAACTCTGATAGCAGAAGTACTTCCGCTTCAGCCAACTTCACCCACATGTCCACCTCTCTCACCTTCTCCTCAGCCTTAGACAAACTATCCTCTGCCATCAAGAAGAGCACTATAACATGTAAAAGCCTCCCTAGCCATCAATTGATACATGTCGACCATTTGACACGGGCCCAAGTGGCTTTACTCTTGAAGGAATTCCATGAAATCACGAGATCATAGGACATTGTCGATTTTCGTGGGTTACATGGTCACGATAGTGGAATTTAAATGCCAACCCTCCTTAGATTAACCAAGGAAAACCACTTGTTAGTGCTAGTCCGCCCCTTCAACATTTTATTTTGCATAGGAACAACTTTGATGAAGGCCCTTTTTCTTCTTTCAAGAAGGGAGAAGAAGTAAGACGCTAAGATCAGCTTCGATGCCTCTTCTCTCGATTTGAGGGATCAGGCTCAAATGCCAGCTTGGACTAGAATTTATGCTTGCTCAGGGCAGTAGAAGAAGTGTGATTGGCTTCACCCCTTGTTGATAGCTCAACAAATGGTGTAGTGACCGATCAAGGGGTAACTGAAATTACCTTCAGCCTTACCGCCGAGTCTTTCCCCTTGGCATTGCTTGATTCCAATCACCTCATCATCTTTTCATATTCTTAGTGTTGCACACTCGAAGGACCTGCAACCAATAGATAACTCTTAGTATGCATCGCAGAAAGCCTTCTCTCTATAAGAATTAACTCACCAGTAGTGATTCTTTGAAGAAGACTGTTGAGTTCTATGTCGAGCAGATAAATGACTTATATCCCTCATAGGGAACTCCTCCCTGACTAGACATCATAACTCATCATGGATTGCATGAAGCGGAGCTACATTCTACAAGTGCATTGGGGCTTACTGCTAGGCTTGGCTATATTAGGTGGAAGTATAAAGCTAGTAGTGTTCATGAGTTCAGTGTCATGAGGAGGAACTCTAGTGTGTGTAGGGCGTATCACTAGTGAACCTTTAACCAATAGATTTTAAGGTAGTTGAGCCCCCTAATGAGCATCACTGTTGGTTTTCCAGCCTCCAAAAAAGTTGGAGAATATCATTGTGACACTCCTTCATTCCTCTCACACGATCCCCAAGTGACGCAAGGAGATTCTTGCAATAACAAGATGATGATGTGCATCATTAGGAAACTTGGAGCCTTGATGTTCCACACTTTGAGATTGTTTACTGAAAATATGGTTGTTAGAATGCGATGCTTTCATATTATGTTTATTGGGCATCAGATAAGTGCAAACATATATCACTGATACTTCATTTCTCACAAAAGGCACCAAAATTTTGTATGTCAGAAAATTCTCGATGATAGAGTAATAATTTAACATTTTAGGGTTGTCTGAAATCCAACACACACACACACACATACACACATAATAAAAAGAAACATGAGAAGACAACAAGAATATCTACGTTGAAAAGCTCAAAGAGGGAAAAATTACGGAGTCTAGCCTAATTGAAATATCAAGTAGAAGTTTGTAAGTACAAAGACAAACCCTTATCCAATCATCAAGAAAGAGTTATAGGAATTTTTTAAGTACAATGTTCGTATATAGAAAAGTTTATTGTACAACGATTGGAAACATTTACTATTAGCAGTTATCATATAGTCTTTGATACACCGTATTCGGGGTACGTCATTTTATAGTATTTAGAACAGTGTGTTACTTTACATGCAAAAGACTTCATCACTTAATAGAGTATTGCATTACTCCGCAATGTGTGTCATCACTCCGCATGTACTTTATTACTTCGCTATGTGCGTCGCTACTCAACATGATACTTTTTTACTCCTCAATGTGCATCGTTACTCAAAAAACTTCATCAGCGACGCACGAGCATGGGGAATTCAAAGGTGGTCAATGACTGTCGGCCAGCAACAGTTTGCGACTATATATGACAGGAGTTATTGTCGGGCCTTTAGTCCAGAATAACAGTAAAATGACCTACTTATTCTCTTCATTCCCCCCTACAAGTGAAGAGAGAAGGTATATCTATAGACCCCTAAGGAGAGGCATTTTAGTTCCTTGACAAATAACCATCATAACCACTCAATCGATTGACCCACGTTAATTTCTTTTGATCATAGAAGATTTGTTTATGATCTGATAGCCTTAATGACATCAAAATCTTATGATATTGAGCTCTTTGGATTCATCTCGTTGAGACTTTTGATTTGACTATAAACACATCAAATTAGGAGTTCATTTGAACCTAAAAGATAATGAATTAAAGCCTCCAAAATTGATTTAACAACTTAATCCAGGGTTTATTTGACTCAAATTGAATTAATTTTAGCATCATTGTGTTTGTTTTGTCGAGCCATTGATCAATTTGACTATAAATTTATTGAAATTAGAGTTTTGCATGATTCTTAACTTGAATCATAATATTTTTTTTTCAAAAACATCTCGAGATCCATTCCAAATGTCTTAAGGTGACAAATGATTAAATTTGTTGACGAAGCATCAATAATCATTGCAAAAAGATCTTTTTTTCACCATTCATTTTCAACTCTACATACTAAAAATCACATCTCATTGACAACTAATAGCAATAACTTCAATAAAATGACATCAACTCATCAACAAACTTTTGCATTCAAGTTCAAACAAATAATAAAAATATTGTGTGCGGAGAGACCGGACAACAGTTCAGATGAGGCCGGCCGTTGTCCGGACATATGATCGACCTGCACACAATATTTTTTTTCCAAGTAAAGACCAAACTTTTAGCCAACCATTCCTCAACTGAAAGCTAAATCAAAAGAACATCAGTGTCTTTCACTAACACTTCGATTCATGGTCCAAAATTTACTTAGAATCCTCCTTGGCCTGCTGGGAATAGAACAAAGTGCTCTAAACCTGGCGGATGTGCTCCTCATCAGTCCCTCTCTCACCATGACTTGTTCCTCCATATCATTGTCCTCTTCTTCAAGCTTCATCTTCAATGTCGCCACCTTCGGCATCTGACATTTTAGCCCTGAAGCAGAGCTCCATTCGGCGTCATTTGCCTCCAAGTTTGAGCAGTTCATCATCACCGCCTTCTCGTCGAAGCCGGCCGCTTTGGTGAGCAGAGCTTTGATGTTGGAGGGGAGCTCCGTAACATGGCCTCCGGCCATGGCTGCGCGAGCCTGTTCGAAGAAGAGGACCTGTACCACTACTCGCAGCGGCAGCATCTCGTTTTGAGCTGCATGCATGCAGGCCTCCATTGATAGCTTCTTGCATTGCAGAATCTTGCAGAGTTTCTTCCTTTCGTTTTTCTCCAGTTGTGGGTGCGCCTGTAGTTAGATATCAGTGTTTGAGTGCTGGATTAACGTTCAGAGCAAAGAAACTTCTGTATTTTACCTTTGGGGGAAATAATGATCATTTTCAATTGAAACAATTCATCTTGTAAACTAATGATCATTTTTATACACATATATGACTATTAATGACAGTTGATTTACATATACTAAGAGGCTGTTAAGGATCATTTTTATTTATTTTATTTTATTTTATTTAAGATTTAATTTAAAATAAAATGTATGTGATGATGGCAATTATTTTAAAAAATATTTAAAATTATTTAGACTGCTTTTAAAATAAATTGTTCTCTTTTTGAAATAAAAATAAAAAAATTTAAAAATTGACTAAACAAACAGATATTTTAAAAATAAAAGCAAAAATAATCCCAAATAAGTCTTAATATATCATCCATCCAATCATTTCTATTTTAATCCAAAATAAGGCCTAATAATGGGTGCGTTTGAGGAAGCTTGTGCTTATCCAGATAAATTGTTTATTTAGAAATGTGTACTGCAGGGTTCGACCTGTATTCCGAATTTAGTGTAAAAAACCAACTGCGTTTTCAAATAAACTGCTCAAGTGTAATTTTCAAAACGTCAACACTACAGATAAGCTACTCAAAATGGAGCCAAAGTCAACAACATATTTCATAACTATTTTATTTCTAAGAAGAAATATTGCATCAGAACTTCACACGTAGAGCTACGTGCGGAGCCCCCATCCCGGTCACACATTAATATTTTTTTTTTAAGAAAAAAATTTATAGTCGGATCACTCCCATACATAGTTCGATTGATGTGTGGCTGGATGGAGCTCTCCACTTAGCTGTAGCTCTAAGTGGGAGTCCTTATGCAATATTTTTTCTATTTCTAAATCAAATTAGCGGTCATATTGAATTAACCATTCCTAAAACTGAAAGCCAGCAAGTCCAGAATTTTACCCTGAGATACGTATCAATAACTCTATAGAGATTGTCATGATCCCTTCTCGCGAAATCCGGCACTGTCTCAGCGACAGCGATCATCTTCTCCACCGAAAGCATTTCACTGCGCGCAATCTCCACAAGGTATAAATCTATTAACTTGGCTACTCTTAGCAGAGAGCCATGTGAAGCAGACGACGACCGCCGCCTGTTATCCTGCCCTTCAAACTCAACGTTCTCAGCCGACCTCGACCGCCGCCTCTCCATGCCGCTTGTTTTCTTTATCAGTGGGCTCGTCGGCGGACTCCGTCCCTGCAGCATGAACTCCTCAACTATGGTGATCACCACGTCAACATCATACATAATATCGTTCCCATCAGTAACACAAGGAATCAAGAGATCATTAACAGTGGCTTCCTCTAATTGCAGTCCAGCTCTCCTCGCAAGATTCAATTTTGAAGTCGAGGAGGCGTTTAGTATGTTTGCAGACTTAAGCAACTTCAGCAAGAAACTGCAGGAAACAGAGCCTTTCTCGATTGGAAGCAGAGCGACTAATTTCTCCAGAAGCAGCCGGTGCTTTAAGTTAACCTCCATGATAGAATCTCCCATGTTTGGAAGCCATCGACCTGCGTAAATCTTTATTGCTTCTCCGATGAACTTTCCAGATACAATTCCGGCCGACTTGACGGTGAGCATGATTCTACAGTAATGGTCAATACTTAATTCAGCCAGGTCGTCTACCCACCATCGCATGGACGGATGGGCGATAACTGCGGCGGCGAGTGCTTCGATGCAACGGTCGGTGATCTTGAGCTCCTCGCAGAGTGAAGGGAATCGTCTCGTGCTCTGCAGGGTGAAGAGCGTGTCCTTCCAACGCTGTAGGATGCAGGATTTGAAGAAAGATTCAAGCTTTCCGGCCAGGTTGCCGCTTTCGACGGAGTTGGTCATATGGAGATACTCGGCAGCGCATTGCAGGGGGATGAAGTTGAGGGGGCTGATGGTGATGGTTATGCCGTAGCAGAATTTGGCGCAGAGCTCGAAGGTTTCGGCGCCACCAGGGATATCGGAGAGATGGATGGCGGTCGGAAGGTGGGGGGAGTCTTTGGAGCAGAGTGTCTGTAGGAGGCCACATTTGGAGAGAAGGGGAAACTAGAGCAGGAGTAATGAAGAGTTTAGATTTGAATTGGATTAGAAGTCTTAAAAGTTGTGTTTTAAATGGATAATACCTTGTGAAGATGGTACAAGCTGTCTTCGACTTGGATTTTGATATCCGTGGATACTTCGGTTGATACAGACCTGAACCATTAAAGTAGGAGCAAGGAGGAGTTAGAGAAGTTTTCGCATGCACAGAAAGAGAGAGAGAGAGAGAGAGAGAGAGAGAGATGGTGGCCTTATGGCTTCGGTGGCGAAGAAGGTATCAGGGCGGCTGCCGAGCTTCATAAACTTCATCTTTCACTTTTCTGATCAGCTTATTGCAGATTCCTCTGTTTTAGTGATCAGAGTTGGCTTTGCCAATGCTGAAACAGAGGTCGGTCTGTCTCTCTCCTTTTGGGAAGTGCATAACCTGAAGGGACGGGAGTAAAAAAATTATGGATGGGGTGTTAAATAATTCAAAATTGGATGGGGATTTATTTATCATTTTATGTTTACATATAATATATATATATATATATATATATATATATATATATATATATATATAGTTATATAATATAGAAATATTTGTGCATCGCAACAAAATATTTCCCCATTTTCATTCCTAATCCGCTTGACTATTCCTCTAATTCTTCTCACAATCAATCTTTGATTTAAGGGTGTATTTTGGCTGGGTAAATTATGTTTTTACGGTGTTTCAAAGAGTTGCCGATGAAATATGTATTTTTCTATATGTTCTGATTAGGTGCGATGATAAATTTCTAGTTGCAGTCTAACTTTTTAAAAAATATTATAATTACGATTTCAATTTTTTTAATATCAAATTATTTTTAAGCAGATTCATAATTATTTTTTAATAAATTACAAGTCTCTTGATCGACTTATAACTGCTAGTCTGCTGGTAATATATGTAATTGGTTTTACTGTCATAAAATCTCTTCTCCGGTAAATTACAAACTCACCAACGAAGTGTTTTCTAGCTGAATACAAAATTCACAGAGGTTTAAAATCATGCAAAGCTTGTTCTAGCAGTAAAAATGTCGCTAAAGCCTTCTAAAATGGGAATTTTATTTTAGGGAGGAAATATTTTGTGGTCTCCCATTTACATTATTGGATGCTAATTTGTCCTTTGTGAATCACCACTCAGAGTTGAGACCAGTGAATGAGAGAAGAAAAAGAGAGTAGAGCAAGCTTAAAATTTTTATAGGGAGAATCGAGCGATAGGTTCCTTTATTCGTATTTTTGCCTTAAAATTTATTGAGGCGTGCTTTGTATAATTATAGAAAAGAGAGAACAACTATGGAAATCGTTCTTAATATCATTAAAATTCTAATTGATTGTATAAATTTTATGTCATGTTTGCATTATAATTTGAATTTCAACATTGATGGTAATTGGCCTAATCGGATGGATTGAAATTAGCCGACCGAGGCAAACGGCCGAGTGGCACTTGTGCCATCTGAAGTATGCATTGGTCGGTTGAGGTGTTCGGCCGCATGGCGACCTTGCACAGTGTTTTTTGGCATGGTCGACTAGGCGGTCGGTTGTGAGACAGTTGTTTGGTCTGGATGCGTGGTTGGTAAGTTGAACGTGATTGGTCGGCTTTTTTCGTAGAGTGAGTCGTGACACATTTTTCTTTCGACTTAAGTCTTATAGAGCTCATGTCTTGCATGTCTGGTTGGTTCGTCGTCTCAACCAAATCTCCTAATCTTGCAAGGTATAAGGCAAATCTTATCGCAACCTATGCAGAATATCTGACAAGGCTCGTTGTCAGGATGATTTACGCCTCACTTTCGGTTGGTCTTGCCACTACCGAGTAGGGAACTATCTCCATAGCTTGAACCTATTTGAAGTTTGGAGACACGACTTAATGCTCGATCTTGAATCGTCAGTTGATTGCTTACCTCGAGAGGAGCCTCTTTCATTATTATTGTTTGTTATATTTGAGATTCACGCATATTAGTTCTCCGAGTTTTCCTGCTCCTCGATAGCAACAACTACAATATGAACATGAAAATTATTAAACAATCGTTAGCAATAAATTTGTGAATTGATTGAATACATGACTTCCCTTAGAATTTCGTGCCCCATGTGCCCTAAAAATAAACATAAATTGAGCCTTGCGTTATTTGTCATTTGTTTCTCTTTTTTCGATTGAGGTGCGCTATGGCTCACAAATTGAACCAGATCATTGTGGATCCTAAGAGGCTTATGAGGGAGAGGTTTCAGATTTATTCTTTTGTAAAGAAGAAGAAAGTGGCGACGAAGGAAAAATGGGTGAGCCCCGAATCTAACATGGTCGACCTACTTGACTCGTCTGACGATGCGAAAGGCCAGACGCTGAAGAGGCCTCATCGAGAGGCCTTGGAGTCTGGTCTAGGCGTGCGTATTGAGGGCCAACATGTCCTTTCGACCGAGGTGATTGTTAAGGAGCTGAGGAAGCGGCTGTCGCGATCCTCGGTGATTCACTGCCACAAGAAAATGAGGGCACCACAGCGCCAAAGGAAGAGGAGGCCCATCTCTTCCTTTGAGAGATTTATGAATGAATTGGCTAGGTCGGAGGAACGCTAAAATGACAGATTGTCAAATAATACTACAGAGTCTGCCCCTACCGCAGTTGTTGTTATGCACATTGGAGATGTGGGGCTCTTGCCTCTATCGGCCTCAGTAATTTATCATCCGCCTGACCCATCATCAGCGATAGATCTCCAGTTGGGGGAACCATTGGGGCGAGCAAAATCCCCCAAGATCATAGAGCAGCGAGCAGGCGATACTAGACCGTTAGCGCAACCGATTGGCCCTTTTGAGGGACTCGCTAGGAGTTCGATTGCAGACCTTATGCAAGAGCTGTTTGCTCGCCTGGATGTTGAAGTAGTGATTCTGTAGACGGAGCTCGCCGCGCTTTGAGACGGGCTAATGAGGTGTTGCGTGAGCTAGAGGTACACCATGAGATTTCTATCGTAAAGTTCAATCAGGAAGCTGATCGAGTGGATCAGATTATGTTGGGTTTAAAGATGGTTCTTCGGATGTTTAGGGGGCATGTACATTCCGAGGTCTTGGAGGGCCCCTTTATGAAACACTTCATTCAAGTTCTATAATAATGTTTTTGCAATAAAATAATATTTTAATAAATTTTGAAAAAATAATTTGTGTGATACTTATCATTATGTGATGTTTTGTTTGTCACGCACACCTTATACATAGAAAAAGGGGTTGCTTCTTTTCACTTTACGCACTTTTAGTTATTTTTCTTCAGTTTTTTCTTATCCTCTCACCCTTTAGCTAGTTCTGCTCTTATCTTTTGAGATGGCCCACAAACACTCGCCTTTCTCGTTCGGTTCTGTGAAGGGCATTGACCCTTCGCCTTTGATAGAGAACGAAGTGAGGGAGCTGCAGCGAAGGTGTGTTCTTGAGAAGAGCATTGGTCTTTCAAAGCTATCTGGATTGACAAAAGTGATAGATCCTCTAGGAAAATATCTGGTATTCTATCAAGACTAGTTTAAATGTGGCCTCCGATTACCCATGTGCCATGAGCTCTGGAGCATCTTCAACACCTACGAGGTTATTCTGGCGCAAGTGATGCCGAACACCATAGCCACAATCATGACTTTCATTTTTTTCTGTGGGCAGAAGAATCTTGCATGGTAGATCGAGCTGTTTAGATACTTTTTCTTGCTTAAGGTCAACAGGGAGGGCTACAGTATATTCTCAACGGGCAAGGAACTCCACTTAGTAGGAGTGGAGAATAAGATAAAGGATTATAAGAAAAAGTTTCTGGTAGATTCCTATTTTAGCGTCTGGGGAATTTGGATCAAGCCGTCAGGGTGCAAGGTGTCTAAGCCAAGGTATCTTCTGGTGAGCATGAACATTGTCTTGGAGATGCTGGTTGGTCGTCGTCTCTTAGTTTTTAAATATAATTCCTTCTTCTTCTCTGTCTTTATCTCTCTTGCTTATCATGAAAATTTGTTAGTGTCATACGAAAATTCTTGTAATTCTGTACATATTGAAAATAAATTTTTTGTCTTTTCATGATTACTTTTGTTACTTAGGCAATTTCTTGTTTTATCTGGGAATTTGGCCTTTAGAGTTGTCTAATCTCAAGCAGGTCGTTGGATTCTCAGGGGTCGACCTGTCTTTAATGTCACAAGCATTAAACTTTGTTCCTTCTAGGCAATCGTGACAAGTCGTCCAATCAAGCAGACATCAGTCATGTCTAGTCCTAACTCCCGGTGCGGATCTTGCCACGACATGAGAGTTTTCACCAAGATTGTTGGAGAGGCCTTCGCTTTCCTTTCTGTGGATCTTGTCGCTAGGGAGAGAAGGCTACCCCTCTATTCAGATTTCACATCGGTGCGCGACCGAGGGATCTTTTTGTTTTGACTTTGTTCATAAGCAGGAGCTAATCAACCGTGTATTCTGGGTGATTTGCTTGTCATTTGGATCCCTTAGAACCAACGAGATTTTGGTCTTTCGCATGGTCACTTAGACCTCTAAAGGATGTACCCCAATTATGATTCAATCTAAGTCGCAAGAAGCCTATATCAAGTATTTAAAGTATAATTGGAAGATTTAGAGTATTAAGTGATAAGCCAAATAAACTTTGAATTCAGTATGCTTATAGTCAAATATAAAGGCTCAATCAGATAAATAAAAAAAACTTAAGATTATTTCATCAGGAGGTAATTAAGGCACTTGAACGCTGACATTGTAATTTATGATTGAAGGAATCAATATGGGTTGTATGATAAAGTATTTTGAGATTAAATCTTAATTTGCTAATATATAATCGTAAAAGATTATAAATAGACCGGGGGAGGGGGGACTGTTAATAACATGAGCTCATAAACATTAAAAGTGATTCAATCTGAGTCGAAATAAGCCTATATCAAGTATTTAAAAATATAATTAGAAGATTTAGAATATTAAGTGATAAGCCAAATAAACTTTGAATTCAATATGCTTATAGTCATATAATGGCTCTATCAGAGAAAAAAAAAACTTAAGATTATTTCATCAAGAGGTAATTAAGGCACTTGAATGTTGACATTGTCACTTATGATTGAATCACTTATGATTGAAGGAATCAATATGGGTTTAATGATAAAGTATTTTGAGATTAAATCTAAATTTACTAATATATAATCGTAAAAGATTATAAATAGACCGGGGGGGGGTGACAACTTGAAGCAAACAACTACTAATTTCTTGTGGCTTCTTTTAGAGCCTCATGGGAACTTGCCTCAAGCTTGCTCGAGCGTGTGGGACTTCACCTCTATACTGTTTGCTCAGTATAGATCTTATCGTCACCTGTGGGGGTGCATCCACTTAGGACTTTTGGGGAATACCAATTACTCTTTGCGGATCTTGTCACCGATGAACAGGGAAAACACCCTGGACACCCGTTACGAGGGAATTTTGTCAAAGGATGGATTTTTTTTATCTTCTTGCGATACAATCTGCTGGACACCTTTCAAATAACCCGAGTTCTCCGAGTATCGGGCAAGGGTTTGAAAACATACATGGTTGGGCTCAATTCCCCGAGTATCAGGAATGGTCCTTCGAAGTTAATGTTTCATTGAATAAGGGATGATTTAAAGACTGTCTTTCAAATCTTTTTCCTTTTTCAATAAATAAACTATGGAGATTTGTTACTATTGCCTTAAGATGTCCTCATAAGGTGCGCTGCCGCCTGTCTTTTCAGTGGAGTGTCAATCAAATTTTTTTTTGAAAATATATTTAAATTTAATATATATATATATATATATATATATATATATATATATATATATATATATATATATATATATATAATTTTGGTTTTGAAAATATCATTTTAATTTTTAAAAATGAGACTCGATAGGTCTCATTCATTTAATAGTTTAGATAGTTGAGCACGATACTTCGAGTAATACGCCACCCCGAAAGGTGAGCACATCACTTTTAGTACGCTCAACCATTTAAACTAAAGAATTGGTGACATCTTTTTGATATGTGAAACCTTTTGTATGAATGACAATTCCCCTACATAATATAAATATTTGATAGTGTTTATATTATCTAGGTTCAAGTGACCGAAATAGCTTAAGCAAACTCTCGATAAAGATCAACTGTTTCATCTTCAAGAATTAAAAGTTGATTTTTCATGGTTGTTTGTAATAAAATTAAGTGGGAGTGGCTTAAGTAAGAAGAATTATTTTGGAGATTAAATGAGTGAAAGGTAGGAGATGTCACAGATTGAGGAAAACCTCAATGACTTCTCAAACTATTATACTGTTTAAATTTACACATTGTAAGTGATATTATTTGAATGTTTACCTCTGCCAATTATCTAAAATTAGGGCTTACATTCACACGATGTCTAATTATGTAATCAACATAGGAGGATAGAAGGATTTACATCGTACTGAACGAACAACCTCAAAATCCTAAAAAAAGTTAGGACTTATATTGCATAACATGATTGTGCAATAACCTAAAGATAGTGCGAGGATTTACGTCGTACCAGACGAGCAACCACGAAGACCTAAAGATTTGTGTTATTTAAGACTATAGAGAGTTTTGATCATCATCTGAAGTCGTCCTCAATCCGCTTACAGCTTGATCTGAACTTCTTACTGTGATGGCTCCAGGTTTAAGGTTTATGTTTGATCATGTGATTATTGTTGGGTCTCAGGGCTCCCTGTATTAAGTCTTGATCATCATCTGAAGTCATCCTCAATCTGCTTACAGCTTGATCCAAACTTCTTACTGTGATGGCTCCAGGTTTAATGTTTATGGTTGATCATGTGATTGTTGTTGGGTCTTAAGACTTGCTATACGATTCCTCCTAAGCAAGTGACCTACTATTCTCTACACAGAGGTCTTCGCAAGAATATTAAATTATGCATAAATAAAACATCCATAAATTATAATAAAAAGAAAGTGTAGTAAAAGATAAAAAAGTAACAGTACGTGCCTGCCGCCTCTGTGACTGTTGCTAAAGGTATAGCATTATAAACATATCATACAAATATACAAAAATTAAATGACTTATGAGGAAACACAAGCATGTAAAACAAGTTAAACTACACATATAGAAGATCAGAGCTAGATGTAAGATTCTTAAGTTGAGGGGTGGACTCAGAATCAAGATCTAAGCCCCAAGAACTCTCGAGGGACATTCGTAGGAAACTATTAGCATCATGTACATGAGACCCAACATGAGGTAAAATGCTACCAACAAAACGAATCTCGGGAGGGTAACCCTCAGCCCAGCTCGTGTGACTGACTCCTGAACTTGCCAAAAGCAACACAAAAAAAATCTTAATTTATCGTACTTCTAAATCATTTAAGCTTTTCATCTAGCATGCATTATGAGAAAGTATACCTTTTTTTTTACTACAAACACACACACACACACACACACACACATCAATCACATCATTGGGCTAGAACTACCAACAACCTTGAGAGTAAGAGCAATTCTTTACCAAATATTAGAGGCTAGTAACGCCAATCGAGCACCCTCACAAGGTCATTGAGTTTAGGAGATATAATACTATTTTAATATTTCATGTACTTAGATGCATTTTCCATCATATCGCTTGCCCCCAACAACTCCAACTTACACCAGCCATGATGATCCATATGTGGCCATTTAGAATATCCCCAACTACTACAAGGGTTTGAGTGTATTGTTCAAACTCACACCCCAAAGTATAGAGTATTACTGTAGGTTAAGTTGTAAAGGGATAATTATCATTAATATGTTTTAAGTTGAAGGGTTCTGAATCATATCTTTGTGAGTCCTTATGTTTTGTGGATGATTTTCCTCAACATATTATAATAAGCCTAAATGTTCTATGGAATGTCCAAAATCTTGTAAAGGTATTCAGAAGTGACTCTGAAGAACTTTAGAATATCCTTGACTATTTCAAGTTAATTTCTCCTTGTTATATCCTTGAGTTGATCGACCCATGTTGAATTAGGAGTTAAATTATTATACTTTAAATCGTGTTTAGTGAAATCTTATTAATGTCTTAATTAGCCCATGAGTAAGTCAAATGGATAATTTTTAATGTCATATTAAGAGCTATGCAAGTAACACCACTAAGGGTATGCTTATATCCATCAGAGAATTTTACACACTTTCCCCTTAATTGGGTGCGAGCTTGTAGTGTTTTAAGATGTTTCATCATCAGTCATATTTTATTCTTTTAATTATTCCTCAAATGATATTAAATTAAACTTAATTCACTACTAGGTTCTTAAGGCTTAGGGGTAAACATCTAATTTTTTAAAAAGTTTTGTAAAGGGTGCTTAATATTTACTAAAAGGATTAGATTTAGTTTAACCATTTGTTGGGGTACAGATTGGTGAATTATCAACCTTCTAAATCACCCACCTCACTCTTGGATCACCCAAATTCTCATTTCTTTCTATGTATAATAATTCAAATAATTACAATTTTACCATTTTTAGAACATGCCATGAATGGGTTACTGAATTATTTACCCTTTGTGTTTCAATCACTTCAGTAGATTAATTATAAAAAAATAACACCCTTTTCATCAGGTTTAACCTAAAAAAATTAACTAAATTGGGTTAGAGTATAAAATTCCAAAATTACCATTATGTCATTAAAGCTTATACCCATAACTCTTATATTTTAATTCAAATGGTCATGAAACTTTACTGACCTCTTACTCATTGACTATTTAAGACAACAGAAGAGAAAATATATTTTTCTGATATTTATTTATTTTTAATAATTATTCAAACCAATAGTTATGAATTTCTAATGATGATTAATTTAATTAAAAAAAATGTTCTTTGTCCTTAAAAAAATTTTATAATGTTGCTAAAGGTCAGATAACCAATTAGAACAATTTCATAAAATTTTGGATTATACTTTAATTTTCATATTTTTAATTGACTTTTAGTTTGAAAATAAAATAAAAATACATTTTTAATTTTAAAATCTATTTTCATTCTTCTTTAATCCTTTTGATTTTAGTGAACTCACACTACTTTATTTTATATTTTTCTGACTTATATTTTATTTTTATAACTAATTTAATTAAACAGAGGTAATTATTAGAGAAAATTAGGGCTTTTAGAGCTAGGGGTGCTCTCTAACTTTGGAAAAATTAGAGGATCCCCCTAAGCATATAAGAAATAAGCCTTGAAAATTTCATGTTATGTTGATGAATATTTAATTTTTTATGATTTAAAGTTTCAAAGAGTTTATTAATTAAGAATTAAATATCAAACAAATATTTTTAATTTTTAGCCCATTAGATTCTTCTCTGTTCACTGAGCAAAGGGACGTGCTTTTTTTTATTTTTGTGATTTTCCTACACAAGGATATGATTTTCTTAAAGTTATATTTAATTTTATGTATTTAAATAATTCAAAAGAATCATGACATGACTACTTAACCATGTGACATCTGACTCATTGATCCACCTGATATTTATACTTACAAATATGATATGAAAATTGGCAACGACGCCAAAAACTTGATCCCGCCGTATATATTTATGTGCTGATGATTTAGATATGAAAATTATGATTTTATAATATAGGATACTACGCAAGTATACGTATCGTTTATCAAGTAATATATGACTTTCTGATTAAGCCCCAGATATCGAACCCACAGGGAAAATATGAAAATCTTTAAAGGAATCATAAAATTATCTTTTTACTTTTTTTTAATGACTTTTGAAAGTATGTCTTGATTTTGAAAAGTTTTGAAAGTTGATTTGTCTTTTGAAATTTCCTTAATAAAATGTTAAGGAAAAAATTAAAATTATAATAACTAATAACACTGTATGTAAAACACTATTAACTAGAATATCTTTTTCTTTCCTTTTATGAAGTAGTAATAATTATTAAAGTATTGTTGTGGAAGTATTTAAATTTGTTATGAGAGATAGAAGCAAATGTGTTCTTTACCCTTACTTGGTTTTATAAATAACATAGGTAAATTTGAAATTTTTATCATTTTGAACATGGTTAGGTAGGGAAGATACTCTCACTCTAGAGTTCCCTCGATTCCCACCAACTGGGGGCTAACTTCTCATAACAAAACTCAAAACTTCAAACCAAATTAAGAGGTTTTAGCCTGTCACTCTAAAATCCTCTAATTTTACTCCCTTCCATAAAAATATCTTCTAATATTACATTCAATTATATAAACTACAATTCTCACCCATATAATTATATGTGATTCTTACTAACTTTTATGAGACAATACCGCATTGGATCTTACATAATCTTAAGAAATTCTACAACTTAACAGACCAAATTAAGAAGTAAACAAAGTTTTCAGAATCAATCTTCACAACTTCTTCCAACTTTAAACACTGATAATTTCCACAACAATTCTCTATAAACTAATTACGTCTCCATTTGAGAAATAAAAAGATAAAGTAAACTACTCAGAATGCATTGAGAAAATACAAAACACATTGATTTGAAATTAAAAACCATAAAAAAAACAACAAACAAAAACAAGTATTAATTAAAAAACTAAATGTAAGAACAAAAGTAAACACTTATCTGAAAATTCTCTCCACAAGACTCAGGAAGTTCCTCTGAAACTTTAACTCTTCACTAAACTACTCCTCAAGGCGGATCTCCCAACTCCGATGACTCAGAATAAACTTCAAACTTCAATAGAAACTAAACTAAAAGAAAGAAAAGAAGTGGGAAGAAGAATACTTCACTCCGACCCTTTTCTCCTTTATACTCTCTACTCATACTCTTAATAAAAACTCTCACAAAATAAAAGTAAAATACTGTAAAAACTCTTTTCAAAATGCAAGTGGAAGAGCAAAAGAAAGAAAGAACCCTTCAAAATGCAAAGGAAGAGCCCAAAGGAAGAAAGAACCCTTCAAAATGCAAAGGAAGAGCCTCTTAATCTTTCCTAAGACTCTTTAAATATTAAACCAAAAAGTGCCTTAGTGTCTCTTCAAAATGTGTCCAAATTCAATGTATCTACCAAAGAATGCACCCCTTCATTCAAACTTGCCACCCAAAGGAAGTTATGGAAGTTACCACCAAGAGTTGCATCCCATTCCCTTTGAAAATGGCGCCAAATTCAATTTAATCTTGATTTTTAACTGTGGCGGCTAAGCGCCGGTCTAGCGGCGCTTAGCAGCCAGTCTAAAATTTTGATTTTTCATTTTGTTGCTCGAAATTTGATCCAATTTTACTTTTTTCTTCATGACCATCCATTTTCATCATACCTGTAAGAAAAACACAAAATACCTTCCATTAAAGTGCAATATCATTAAAAATAGGTATAAAAATATGCATAAAAATACTATATATTTTAGGTGTATCAAAATCCCCCAAACTTAAAGTGTTACTTGTCCTCAAGTGACAGCTAATCTTATAGAACATTTTAGCATGCAAATTATGTAATGAGTTTCTTAGGAAGATAATAAAATTTTGTTCTATAAATGGAATAGTTCAATTTAGAAAAAAATTTTAGTAATTAATATCATCTTAAAGTTTAGAAAGTTCTTAAGTAAAAGAAAATGACAAATATAAGTTTCTATCTAATTCAGAAATATTTGTAGATTCTTCAAAATATAGGACTCAAACACTTATTTTTCTCACTAAAAAATATTTATTTAAAAATAATTTTACTTACTATATTATAACCTTAATCTTTAGATTTTCTCTGAACTTATATCTTAAATTTTAGGTATGAAACCAATTTTTGATTAGACCCTTAAATCTTCAAGCTTCTCCTCCCTTTTCATATACTATTTTTCACTTTGTCTTTTCTTTTTCCTTTTTTTTTTCTCTTTTTCTTTCTTTTTTTTTCTAGGCAAGGATTACTATATCTGGATAGGTCTTTAATGATTTTGAATTTCACCCTTCCATTTAAAATAAAGGTCAGATATACATCTTTCACTTAAAAATCATAATAATAGCATTTAAAAATTATTCCTCAATAAAAAAAATTTAAGCTTTGAAGAATAAAAGTCAAATCTTCTATTTATCCAAAAATACAAAACTTCTTACTAAAGATATTTTAACTTTATTTAACACCTCTTCATTAAGAAAATTTTAACTTTAAGTTTTTCATGATTACTATAAATTTTAACTAAATTCTTTTATTCATTTCTATATTCAAAATTTTTGTTCCCCTAATATAACTTCATGTACATAATTGTTCTCAATAAAAATAAGATTTATTTTAAGTATTCTTGAGAATCAAATAAAATTTTAGGTTTTTGAAAATTTTGTTTTTTTAAAAAAATCCCCCCCAAAACTTTAATTTTTAGTTAAGATAAAACATTTAAGCATAAGAAATGATACATGGGTGAGAAATAAAAACTGACATATCATGCTTGCAGGAATTTTTAATATCCTAATATGCAAGTATAACAATTTAAATAACAGGAGTAAAATGAAATCAAATTTAGTTTTTCAAAACAATTTTTTATACACAGAAAAGTAAAATTTTCAAAAAGACTTCTACAGTAGTGGAGATTTTCAAAGCAAATACACACAAACTAAAATAACACATTGATACAGATAACAGATGATAGTGGAATTTGAAAAATTTTAAACATGTAGTTTCCTAAGTAGAAGTTCCCAATAGTGGTTTATAATCTCCTAATAGTTTTTGAATTAAAGTACACACGACTAAAAACTCTGACATAACATACACATTAAAACATTTACTGCCACACACACTACACTCAAAGCAACATATAAATCATCAATACAACAACAACAATATATTTGAATATGCATAACAGATAAATAGTACAACTACAATCTGCATACTTTCAGCATTCACATCACAACACAATCATCAAACAAAATACTTGATAAAGTACACAATAACACAACATATCAACACAATAACTAAAAAAAACAACATACATCTACTCTTCATCCTCATCATCATCATCATCATCATCCCGCTCGTTCCAATCCCTGGATGTCACATAAGGTATGTAGAATGGATGAAGGGGCATCTCAGCACTCTGATCACCTCTAATCAGTCTATCCAAATAATGCTGATAATTCTCCTCATATTCATCATGTTTTACAATATATCTCTCCACATTATCAATCTTACCATTCATATCTTTCATATGCTCTCGAGTATGACTCACTTTTTTCAAAATTTTTCTTAATAAACCAGTCTGTGAATCCGTAGATGATGAAGCACATGAAGTAGTGGCATGAGAAGAAGATGCAGCAGAAGCAGAAGCAGTAGAAGCCCTACCAAATCCTCCTCTCCAACCAAACTCTGAATGTACAAGTAGTAAGCACCAACGTCGACACCGGTAATTGGTCTCAATGGCCGAAGTACCTCTTCCTGTGTTTCAAACTTCACTCCGCATCTTTCACATAATGAATGAATCAAGGAAGGAAATCCCATACTCGCAGTAGTGGTTGTTCTAAGCACAAGCTCATAACATAATCATAAATTATACCTCCAATGTTAATAGGTTTCCCTTGCTGAATGCAATGGTTCAACACAGCTCTTTCTCTCATTACTTCATTAGTATGACTCGAAGGTAATAATTTAGATTAGATAAAATAATGCCACGCCTTAGAAGTGGCATTCAATTTGGAAGCATGAAAGTTCACTCTTCTATCATTTATTATTTTCCATAATCCTCTTCCATCAGTCAGAAATTCCATGATCTCATCTAATTCCCCTTCCGTAGGATGATAGTTAGAATAAAAATAGAACATGTCAGGAGGTAGTCCATAAAAAGTGTTGATTACTCCGTAAGAAAAGTCGACCTCATGCCTCCTAACCATCACTTGATTCTCTCTCGCAGACAGAAAATTTGCATAAAATTCTTCCGACTACGTAAACAACAAGAACAATGGAGAAGCAATGCGTAATTTTTCCAGCTTCCTTCTAGCAATCATATCTTCAATTACTTCTCCTGGCTTACTAAATACACGCTCAAGAATCAACTTACGTGACTGCAGTGCGTCAATGTATCGTTCCTCAGCCCTCGTGCTAAAAAATTTGTCAGAATCAAATCTGGCCTTTTCTCTGCACGCTTTGACTTTGGAGCCATCTCTAAAAATTTCACGAAAAATTCACCATAAATTCCAAAATCAAACTAAACTTGCTAAATTATCTTCCAAAAGATATTTTCACTAAATCTAAGCAATTTCTTAAGTTTTTCCTCAAATTTTCACCATGAATAGTGATTTTAAGATTTCCAAAATGTACTCAAAATACATGGTGAAAATAAAAAATTTTTACTTAGGAGTAGTGCTCTTACCTCAAGGAATCCAAATCTAACAATTTTTGTTGAGATCGGCTCTTAAATGATCCACAATATGATGCCCTAGGCTCCTCTTTCGCGATAAACCGAAGGTTGAAGACGATGGGGTAGTTTAATAATGGCAATTTTCGGGTTTTTAACTGTTGGGAACCAATTTTCGCGAACTGGCGCCTAAGCGCGAACTCCTCAAAGCTCCGCGAAATCTGGTGTTTAAGCGCCGGCATTCTGGCGCTTAGCTGCCAATACCTAGATTTTCAAAATTAAGGTATATGAACTAAATCACTTTGTTAATCACCCTTAATTACTCTAGAATAATTATTTCTCCCCACATAAATCTTCCAATATTCCAAATCAAAATTTAATATCCATTGATTCCACACAAATTTCACACAAACACAAACTTATATTAAAACAAACATAACACTTAATACAATTCTAGAATTTCTATCCACACATAAAGGATGAAATTCTCTAAATATAAGAGACTTTAATCTCAAACTGTTAAGTATACATCTCTAGGATGTAACCATCACATCATTAGACTTAGTTAATACTTAAATATAAACACTAAACACACCAAACATAACACACATCAACACTAAACATAAGACATAAGAACACTAAACAAATAAGAACAAAGCACTCTTAATTCCATTCTCCATTAGGCGGATTATATCCCGAACCATTATGATTCTCATTTGACCCTTCTGGAATATAAATCTAATAAAACGGGCGATAATTGTTCATCCTTAAATCATCTTCTTCAATCCATTTGTTCTTCAAAAACATCGCCTTATCCGCTTCTTCCACGTACCTTGAATGACTGAATTGTATCTTGAGTTGCCATCCCATGTGCTCCAAATGCAGATTACTTTCATGGATTTTTGCTTCCATTGAAGTCACTCGGGCTTCAATTTTTGCAATAATTTCGGTAATCCCTCGAATACTAGCAGCGAGATATCCATTGAATAACTCTTTAAGCACTATCACTAACGAACTTACTCTTTTCGTAATCTTGCTTCTTCTTAATCTCATTCTTCCGGGAAGACATGATGCACTCAAAACTCTCTTCTTAAGACTCGTAAATGAAAATAGGACTTGGGGCAAGTGTTTCTCTTAAATCAGGTCCTTTTTATAGACTTGGGAAGTGCTAAAATAGCCCCAAGACGTTTTAAAACTCCAAAATAACTTCCAAAACTACTCCCCCCACGATCTAGGCTTCTAGAACCTCATTTTTCATGTTTTTTATAACTGCAGCGCCTAAGCGCCAACCAGTCGGCGCTTAGCCGCCAGTGCTATATTTAGCACAGGTCTGCTAAGTGCCCAAATT
The DNA here is from genome assembly GCA_022702705.1 of Papilionanthe hookeriana x Papilionanthe teres. NCBI lineage: Eukaryota > Viridiplantae > Streptophyta > Magnoliopsida > Asparagales > Orchidaceae > Papilionanthe > Papilionanthe hookeriana x Papilionanthe teres. The sequence continues at coordinate 30,961,574 of CM040431.1, forward strand.
TTCATTCTGACTCCTCTAAGTCATCAAATAAGGTCAAATAAACTCTACTAAGTTTAAAAACTCCAAATTACTACCATTAAAAACATATAAACAAACCAAACCAAGCAAACAAAGCACACTAAACAAACATTAAGCAAAGCACACCGATAATTATGGGTTGCCTCCCACATCAAGAATTTCAGAGTTTAAGGTTTTTAACAGATTGAATTTTGGAATTTCAAAAGGGATTAGCTTAAGTTTAGAACAATTAATTTTAGGAGTCCAAAGGAAGAGAAGTAGGAGAAGCTGAGGATCCAAGAAGAATCTTGGCAACTTCCCAAACTATCCTATTGTTTGACTTCAATTTGAGAATTTATTTAATGTTGTAATCCTGCCAAATTTAGTTAATTAGGACTTATATTTATATGACATAATCATACAAATAGCCTCGAAGATGTGAGGGTTATGTCGTACCAAACTACTACCTCGGAGTCCTAAGACCGGTTAGGGCTTAATCTACATAACATGATTATGCAAATGCCTAACGAAGAGTTGAGGATTTATACTGCACTAAGCAAACTACCTCGAAATCCTATGGCTTTGTTATTTAATTCTAAGAAAGGTTTTGTTGATGTAGATTCCAGTTTTACTGACGACGATGGCCGTGCTGCCCACTGTGTTCCAAGCTCCGTATTGTTGCAGAGGTTTAGTTTTACAAAGTGAAAATCGGGAGATGAGAGAAGTGTTTTGGTTTAGAAAAGTCTTAAGGTCCAAATATTTTTAATGTTTTAATTAAAACAAATCTTAAAGTTGGTTAAACAGAACCGATTAAGATCCCACGGTTCCGTCATCCCGACACCGTTATTTTCATTGGATTCACTTAGTCCAGATGAATTTGCTAAACTCAACTGAATGAGTTCCACACTTTCATTTAGACAGTGAGAAATCCCGTTAGCAACACGTGGGTTACATCATCCGAGGTATTCCCTATCATCCAACGAGATATTTTAATTTAGTTGTAGTTGTAGTTTTGTTGTTCTGTTTGTGATTAAATTTTGAGTTGTTTTATATTTTGAAATGTTGTGGCGGTGAATTTTATCTTCTTGTGACTTATAATTTAGTTTTGGTTTCAGTTTTGTGGCTTTGCTAAAGGTTTCAGTTTTCATGCAGGGTGACATTCTTATTTAACATGCAGGAGAAGTAAAGTACAGTGCAGGTAAATAAATTGCAATGAAATAAAAGCGTACCTGGTAAGCATTCCTATTTATTTTCTCCTGCACTTAAAACACAGGTTAAAGCATTTATATAATTTCAAGAAAACACCTAGGTAAAGCTGGGAGGGTTTTGGTTGTCTACCAAAATCCTAATCCTATAGCTAGTCAATTCTTATGACGTCTAGGTTCTTATGTTTTGTTAAGGATGATTTTCTTTACCAAAGAACAATTAAATTCAGTTGTTCTTCCAAAACATTTCATTGTATTGAGAAAGTGCTTAGGACGAGTCCTAAACATCTTTTTAATACTTCTGAGATTATTTTGAGTCCAAATGAATTTCATTGTACAAGTGAATTAATCATTCAAGAGATTTAGTTAAATTTTGCTTCTTACTCAGTGAACTAGGATTTTTGGTTATCCTATGAGTGAAGTGACATTTCATTTAATGCTTTATTTAAGATTTATGATAATGAAAGCCTTTAGGGGCAAATTATTTTGTTGAAGATTTAACAATTCTTAATCAGGAAATTGGAATTGATGGTTTGAAATGATTTGGTTTAGTTATAAAATTTTAATTAATAATTTCAAGTTTGGAATATTGTTCAAGTTGTTTCAATTCTATTAAACCTTTATATTTTAATGATCTTAATATTTTAGATTAATTTTAATGTTTTTAATTTGTTTTAGGTTTATTTTAAAATGATAAATTAATTTTACTGTTCTCAATTTAATTTAATTAAGTTATTAAATCACTTAATGTTTTAAACTTTAATTTAGTTAAGGGTTATTTTCCTTTTAATCATTAATTTTAATTATCATTTTAAGTTTAATTAAGAATTGAAATATTATCAAAGTGATTTATTTAGGGATTTCAAGTTAAGGAATTGGTATCTTCCTAAGTCACATCCCTAACAATCCAAAATTTTAATTATCCTCCGAAAATTTAAATAATTTAATTAATTAAAGTTCCATTTTGATATTTTCAAAGTGATCAATAAGTTTCTACCCCTTTACTCCCTAAGTTTCAATCACCCAAGAGGAAATTAAGATCATATATTTTACCTTCCATTTTGATTAAACCTAAAGTATTAATTAGGGTTAAGATCCTTTAATTACCTTTATGCCCTTTTAGGCTTATTTATTTCATAACTCATCAAATTAAGCTCAAATGAACTTAAAATTTTTATGTCACTTCACTCATATGTTAATTAAGACATTAGAGGAGAAAATGTGATTTTTCTGAATTTAATTTAATTTATATATTTATTTTTGTGAGAAAATGAGGGTTTTCAATGGAAATTCAACAACATGGCCAAGGTAAAGTTTCTGTCTTTAAGAAAATTGTGGGATGTCCCTACTGACTAGAGGACCACCTAGACCAATTTTGGTGATTTTTTGAATTATATTTTATTTATTATAATTATTTTGAGTTTTATGGTATTAATTAATTATAAAATAAAATTAAAGTTGAAAATTAAGTTTTATATTTTTCTTAAATCTCTCTGACCACAAGGAGTCCAGAGAAGCAAATTTTACATTTTTTTTCTTTGAATTATTAGAATAAATTTAGTGAAAATGTGGGGAACTTCATTTTTTAATATTAAAAATTGTCTTAAGCCTTTAAAATTCAATTTCTTAACCTATAGACTTGAGAAAAATATTTAGTTTGTTCCCAAGTGATTAGGAGGCAAAATGTGACATTTTTGTGATTTTTAATATTTTCATGATTTTTATTATTTTTTAATTATTAAAATATCAAAAATATGATTAAAAATGAAAATTTTTACAAAATTCCAATTTTAATTTTTCTAGACTCTTCTGATATCAGAGAGCTCACAAAACCATTTTGGTGAATTTTTGAAGTGTATTTTAGGTTTTATGAATTTTTAAATTTTAAAAGTGGTCATACAACTTAAATAATTCATTTAATGGGTTAAATTATTTCCAATTGATTTCAAATTTTTATGTGAGATTCTTTGCATCCTAAGTGACAGTGGAGAATTACTTTCAAGTAATTTTGATGTTTGGTTAATCCTAATTAATTAAAACTCATTTTTCGGTGTTTGGGCCAATTAGGGTTATTCTTATGAAATTAAACCAAACTATAATTTTCTTAGGGTCCTCTAGTCATAAGATACCTCCCCTAATTTTCTTAGAATTTTATAAGCAACATGCTAATTACTGAAATTAAAATGACAAAACAGACACATAAATTTGAAAAATCAATATCTTACCACAGAGATGGTCTCTGGCCTTGGAAAATTCAGAGAATGTTCCCAAGAACATATGCTACAAAAGCCCTATGGTCTCATGCCATGGTGAATTGTATGCATGCATGGAGAATTAAAATACTGAAATCAGTAAATAATTAATTGAAAATAAAATACTCATCAAAATAACTTAGTTCTTTTTCCGCATTGTTCTCCTCTATTCACTGAGCAAGAGGGTATTTTAATTTTATTTTTGTGATTTTTCTACACAAAGATATGGATTTTTGAAGTTCTGGGTAATTAAATAAATCAAAAATACCCTATTTATCTACTTAAACCAGTCAGCACCCCGTCATCCTACGGCGGATCGAAAGCCCATGCGACGCGCTCCCATTTGACGCCGCCATCTGATTGGGATGCCACACGGCCCGCAGTTCCGTCTCATATCTTGATCCGATGTGACCTGGCCGTCCATCCGATACATGCGCGATCCGACGGCTGCTGGTCATCGTCTCCATCTTGTGTGTCCCGAGAGCCATCTACACTAAAACCCTAAGATCTCTCTCATTTCTCTACTAAATTTCATGTTCTTATACTCTATGGATTCGACTCAACAGGACGCACACATCTATATCGCTATCATGCTGTGAAATTGAGCCAAACAAAATGGAGAATTCACAGAAGCTCGGGAGGAAGAAGAGATCCATACCTTTGCTCTGAGAAGTGAAGCTTCAATCAGAGAGTCGTGGCACCTTCGATTGAACCCAAGGAAGCTCCAAATGAAGTCTCTGGCTCTGAGGAATTGTCCAGGTATGAAAGTGACCAGGGCCGATTTCAAAGCTTGGCCGATAGGGAGAATGGCTGTACTGGTGAGGGGGCTTTTGCTGGGAAACCTCTTCTCTTGGTCTGGTGAAGGTGTTGGGATACTCAATTTGGAGTTTTGTTCACTGTGGAGAAGTGTCCTAGTTTTGGGCTCAAAATGGAACTCGAAATCGAGCTCGCGAGTGGGTTTTAGTGGCTGGATTTCAGTGGGGATCAAGTGCTCTATGTTTGGAGGAGGGCTTGGAATGATTTTGACAGAGTTTTTTTAGGGTTTGGTTCAGCACTTTTTTTGGCCGAGAGGGTGTGGTGTTTAAATAGGCATGGCTGGAGGGCTTCTCAGGGACAATTGGAGGCTGGGATTAGCTGCTCAGGGGAGGAGAAGAACAACCACAGTGGCCATTTGGGTTGGGACAACTCAGCAGGCGAGTTTTGAATTTTTGAATTCAAATGAGGCTCTCGGCCTGGTGTTTTCTGGCGGCCCAGGTGGTGGTCCGGCCAGGGTCAAGTTATAATCTAGCTCAGTGGGGTCAGGGGTGGAAGTTGGTGAGTTTAATTGAGGCTTGACATGTGTAAAGGAGTTTGATTTAAGTGGTAAGGGGGAAGGGTTTTGAGCTTAATTTGGTCAAGCCATGGAAATGGGTTGGGTTCACCCTCCAAGAGTTTGATTTGGGCTGAAATGAATCATTTGACTCAGCTGACTTTAGGTGGAGAAGTCTTTATCCCAAGAATTTTGATTAAGCATGGGTAAGAGTGTGACATAAAAGGGGTTAAAAAGGCTTAAGAAGGAGTTTGGAAAGGGGTTCCCTCTCTAGCCATAAATGGTTTGATGATGTGGAAAGTGGCTTCCAAGGCTTGTATATGGATTATAAATGGCTCCATGGATCCATGTGGCTTGGGGCAAAGCTTAGTCAATTACATGAAAAAGGGTTTTGAATTTTTGGACATTTTGATGGAAAATTTTCATGAGGCCACATTTGGTTTGTTTAAATGATGAAATAAAACTTAGGGGGTGATTTTATCAAATGGATGACCAATGAAGATGTCATATGGGTTTTGAAATAGGTTTTGGGCCTTTGAAATTGTTTTGGATGGGCTTTTAAAGTGTCTTAAAAAAGGTGGGCTTTTAGGTTTTAAAACAAGTTAGTGGATGAAAGTTTTGTAAAAAATTGGGCCAAATAAATGTTGGATTTGATGTAAAATTGATGTTGAAAAATGTTTATGGGAGTATAAAAAAGAGTTTTCAATTTTGGTTGGGCTTTGATTTTGGGATTTGGGCCTATTTGGGTTCATGATTGGTTTAGGCCAAATTGGGGATTTTTGATTTGGGTTAGGTTTGGGTGGAGTTTGGTTTCAAATTTGGGGCAAATCATGTTAGTGTTTTGTTTGTGCGGATATTAGGAAGGTTTAGGAAAAGATTTGGGGTTAATTGGAGTTGAGTTGGGTTGGTTTGGGCTAAGTTTAGGTCATGGGCCAAAATTGGGCTTTAAGCTTCAAATTGAAATTGGATCCACATGTTAGTCAAATTGGGCTTGGATTTAGTCTAAATTGATATTGGGGATATTAAATTGAAGCTTAGGATTGAATTGGATAAAAATTGAGGTCAATTGGAGTGGTTTGGTTGGACATTGGGCTCTCTTAGGTTAAAAATAGGTCAAATTAGGGGTTTTGGTAAAAATGTGCTAAATTGAAAAAATTGTCTTATGGTGTAGTTGAGAAAAATGAAATTAGAAATATTTGGGATTTTCTGGAATTTTTTAGGAATTTTCTGAATTTTTGAAATTTTTGGGTTAAAAGGGTACTTTGGGTATTTGGAGGTTATTAGGGGAGTATTTTTGGAAATTTTCGTATATTTGACCAAGAGTGATCAATTTGAGTGGTTGAAAATGTTTAGGACTGATTTTGAGAAATTTTGGGTAATTTAGGCAATTTTGCAAATTTTGGGCATTTTCAAGGGCATTTGGTAGATTTGGTGGGTTTAGGGTCCCGGGGGTCAAAAATTGAAATTTTGGAAAAATGAAGGTTGATTAAGTGTGAGTGAAATGAAATCACTTTGGTTGAGCCATGAAGCCATTTTAATCTCACAAGAGCCATGAGAGGACTCTTTTTAGGCATTCACTATGTTGTTCCTAACCCTCTTAGCAAGGGGCTTAGGGGTTAAGGTCCATCCATATGAATTACCTACATGAGTCAGGGAATTAAATTTGGTAAGAATTATTTTAGGGTTGGAATGTGTGTGAGAGTGTAGAGTGTGTGCAAGTCAACCCTCACCAGACCAGACCATCCAGGGTAGTCCTAAGGCCATAGAGTCCTATAGGAAACTCATCCTTTAAACCTCCACATTTGATCTTAACCATCCAAGTGGCTTAGGGGTTTACAATCAAACATGTGGGGTTTGAAGGGAGTCAAGAAGTGGTTTGAATTTCTAAGTGGTAGTGGGTTCCATTTCTAGTCCTCTAGGATAGTCAAAGGGAAAACCTATGGCTAGATCCTAAGCACTAAGGGGAGAGAAGACCTCACCAAAAATGAGGTCAACACCTAACATACCCAGAACTCATTCTGAGTGACCTAGCATCAAATTATTATCAGATTTAGATTTATTGACTGAAAATATGGTTTAAGTCTATGTCCGTTAACTTTAAATATTTTTCTTGTCTTAGGATCTTGAATATCTACAGCTCCACAAGGATAAACTTTTATCACAATAAATGGACCCATCCACCTGGACTTGAGTTTTCCAGAAAATATTCTCAATCTAGCATTATATAGTAAAACTTTTTGTCATGGTACAAGATTTTTAGTAAGAATCTTCCTATCATGCCATAACTTCATCTTTTCCTTATAAATTTTAACATTTTCATAAGATTCATTCCTTATTTATTCAAGCTCATTCAATTGCAATAATCTCTTTTCAGCAGCATCTTTCAAATTATAATTGAACTCTTTAATAGCCCAATAAGCTTTATGCTCAAGTTTAAAAGGTAAATGACAAACTTTTCCAAAAATCAGCCTATATGGGGACATTCCTATAGGTGTTATGTAAGCAGTCCTATAGGCCCACAAAGCATAATCCAGTTTAATTGACCAATCTTTCTATTTGGATTAACAGTTTTTTCCCATATTCTTTTAATTTCACGATTGGATAATTCAACCAAACCACTTGTCTGCAGATGATAAGCGTAGCTGATGCGATGATTAATATGATATTTCTTTTCTAACTTCCCAATAATCGCATTTCTAAAATGACTTCCCCATTAGTTATGATTACTCTTGGTATTTCAAATCTGCAAAATATATTCTTTTCTAAAAACTTTGCAACACTTTGAGCATCACATCGAGGTAAAGCAATAGCTTCAATTCATTTGGAAACATAGTCTACTGCTATCAAAATATAAACATTTTCGAAAGATGGTGTAAATGGTCCCACAAAAACTAGTCCCCAAACATCAAATATTTCAACTTCCAACATATAATTGAGGGGAATCTCATTTTTTCTAGAAATATTGCCTACACGCTGACATCTATCACAATTTTTAATATAAACATTCACATCCTTAAAGATTGTAGGAAAAAAAAATCCTGATTGTAATATTTTATATGCAATTTTATCACTTCTAAAATGTCCCCTATAATCAGAATCATGTCATTTTTGAATAATTTCATAAGTCTCTTCCAAAGGTACACATCTTCAAATTATAAGATCTTTTCCTTGTTTATATAAAAATGGGTCATCCCAAAAATAAGTCTTAGCATCATACAAAAATTTCTTCTTTTCTTGGTATGTTAAACCATAGGGTATAATATTACTAACAATAAAGTTTACTATGTCTGCATACCACGGAACACGCCATTCTTTAACAGTGAACAATTTTTCATCAGGAAAATGTTCATTAATTTCTTCAATACCACAGAGAGATTTTTCAATTTCAAGTCTGGACAAATGATCAGCAATTTGATTATCATAACCCTTCCTATCTACTATCTCAAAATCAAATTCTTTCAAAAGAAGAATCCATCTTATCAGTCTTGGTTTTGCATCATTTGTCGGCATATTTTTAGGTTATGTTGTATTATTTAAAAGGGGTCGCCTACAGAAGTTGTCGGCGAATTTTAAATTTTAATTTAAATATAGATATAATTTAGAAAGTAGTATTTGATTTTGAAAATAATTTTAAATTTGAAGATTTTAAGATATGAAATCAAACCGATCTCACATCCCAAATAGTTTATATAAACGAGCGCCGCATCACAAACCGTGTATCTATCCCTAAGGATAAACACACCTGCTTGATGGTGGGACTCGGTTAAATAAACTAGAAGATTTGTGACATCCGTTTGGTCCGCGAACCAATTTTATCAGTCGACAAATTCCCCGCTTAATATGAAAACATTAAACAGGGTTTATATTACTCAGGTTCTTTAAAATTCCTTATAAGGGCAAGCCCCTATAGTTAATTACATCTTAAGTGACGGGAATCACCTAAGAAAACTCTCGATAATAATCAATAATTCGCTCTCAAGAATTTCAAAGTTTAAGTTTTCAAAGGATTGAATTTTTGAAATTTCAAAAGGGATTAGCTTCAAATTTGGAACATTTTATTTTGGAAATTCAAAGGAAGAAAAGTAGGAGAAATTACGGATCCGAAGCGGACTTCGGTAATTTCCCGACTATCCTATTGTTTGGCTTGGATTTAGGAAAGTCCTAACGTTCATTTAATGTTTTAATCTTCGCTAATTTTAGTTAATTAGGGCTTATATTTATATGATAGAATCATACAAATTGCTCGGAAGATATGAGGGTTTATGTCGTATCGGACGACTACCTCGGAATCCTAAGACCAGGTTAGGGCTTAATTTGCAATGCAAATGCCTAACGAAGAGTTGAGGATTTATGTTGCACTAGGCAAACTACCTCGAAGTCCTATGGCTTTGTTGTTTAATTCTAGGAAAGTTTTTGCTGACGACGATGGCCGTGCTGCCCACCATGCTCCGAGCTCCTTGTTGTTGCAGAGGTTTAGTTGTAGAAGTCATAAATCAGGGGATGAGAAAAGTGTTTTGGTTTAGAGAAGTCTTAATTTCCAAGTGTTTTTTGTGTTTTAATTAAAACAAATCTTAAAGTTGATTAAACGAACCGATTAAGATCCCACGGTTCCGTCATCCCAAAGACTGCGTTATTTTCATCGAATTCACTTAGTCCGGATGAATTTGCTAAACTCAACTAAATGAGTTGCACACTTTCATTTAGACCGTGGGAAATCCCGTTAGCAACACGTGGGTTACATCATCCGAGGTATTCCCGATCATTCAACGAGAAGTTTTAATTTAGTTGTAATTGTAGTTTTGTGTTCTTTTTGTGATTAAATTTTGAGTTGTCTTATATTTTGAAATGTTGTGGAGGTGAATTTTATCTTGTAGTGTCTTTTAATTTAGTTATGGGTTTCAGTTTTGGTTTACGTCCTAAAGGTGTAGGTTTTCATGCAACTCGTTGTTTATCATGCAAGAAAAATAAGTGCGATGCGATTAAATAAATTGCAATAAAATAAATTGCAATAAAATAAAAGCGTACACTGGAGGGTCTTCCCGTCATCCCAAGCTGCACTTAAAACACAATTTAGAGCATTTAAGCATTCATAGCAACTTCCTAGGTAAAGCTAAGGGAAAGGGTTATGGTTTTCTACCAAGTTCCTAATCCTATAGCTAGTCATTTCCTATGACGTCTAGGTTCTTTGTGTTTTTAGTTTGAGGACGATTTTCTTCATCAAAGAATAACTAAGTTCAATTGTTCTTATAAATATCCTATCATATTGAGGAAGTGCTTAGGAAGGGTCCTAAACATCTTTTCAATATTTCTAGGATTGTTTTAAGTCCAAATGAATTTAGTTATATAAATGAATCGATCGTCCGAGGTTTTCGATTTTTGTTAACTTGCTCGAGTGAACTAGGATATTTGAATGTCCTATAAGTGAAGTAACATTTCATTTTATATTCCATTTAGGAGTTATGATAATTAAAGCTTTTAAGGGCAAAATGATACTTAATGATTTGTGATGCAATTTTAAGTTCAAATTAATGATTTAAGTTTGGAATAGTGTTCAAGTTATTTTAGATTTATTTTTGAGTTCTTTATGTCTTAGGTGATGTTTATTTAATTCAACTTAATTCAATTCAATTTAATTTAATTTAATTTAATTTAATTTAATTCAATTTAGTTTGATTTGATTTAATTTCTAATTTAATTTAATTTAATTTAATTTAATCTAATTTAATTTATTTAATTTAATTTAATTTAATTTAATTTAATTTATTTAATTTTATTTATTTAATTTTATTTAATTTAATTCAATTTAATTATTTAATTTTATTTAATTTAATTTAATTTAATTTTATTTAATTTACTTAATTTAATTTAATTTTTAATTTAATTTAATTTAATTTTAATTGAAATTTTTGAAGGAGTTTAATGATTTAATTTTAGTTTAATGATTAAGTCTTTTAATATTTTAAATTTGAGTTATCATTTTAATTAAGAGTTGAATATTAATGAGATGGTTAAATTTAGGGATTTTTAAATTAAAGAATAAGTCTCTTCCTAATAATATCCCTATTTTAATAATTCCAATTTTATTATTCTTCCAAATTTAATCAATTATTTAATTAAAGTCTAATCATTTTAAATTGCTTAATGGGTTTCTACCCTTCAATTATTAAATTTCAATCATCCAAATCAGGTTAGGATCAAATATTTTACTTATTAATTTTTTATTAAACCTAAAGTTTTAATTAAGGGTTAAAATTTTAATTACCATTTTGCCCTTTAAGCCTAATAATTTCATAACTCACTAAATTGAACTCAAATGAACTTGAAATTTTTATGTGACTTCACTCATATGTCAATAAAGACATGAGAGGAGAAAATGTGATTTTTCTGTATTTAATTTATTTATATAATTATTTTTTAGTAGAAAATAGAAATTTCCAAGGAAAATTCAATAACATGACCAAGGGAAAGTTTCTGTCCTTAAGAAAATTAGGGGACATTCCTAATGACCAGAGGACCACTTGGACCAAATTTTGTAATTTTTTGAATTATATTTTATTTATTAGAATTATTTTAAGTTCTGGAGTATAAATTAATTTAAAAATAAAATAAATTTAAAAAATGAATTTTATAATTTTTAAAATTCTCTCTGATATCAAGGATTCCAGAGAACCAAATTTTACAATTTTCTGATTTTTCTTTGATTTATTATAATTATTTTGGTGAAAATGCTAGAAAATACATTTTTTTTTAATTTTAAAATTACCCTAGAGCTTTAAAAATTAATATCTCACCAAATAGACCTAAGAAAAATATGGGGTTTGTTCCTAAGTGATTAAAATTCAAAATGTGACACTTTGGTGAATTTTATTATTTTTGTGATTTTTATTATTTTTTAATTATTAAAAATATTAAAATAATATTAAAAATCAACTTTTTTAGAAGATTAAAATTTTAATTTTCTTAAACTCCCTGATATCAGAGAGACTCCAAAACCAATTTGGTGAATTTTTGAAAGATATTTTGAAAGTTATGAATTTTTAAAGTTTAAAATGACTAAGTGGCTTAATCAACCCGATTAGTGGGGCTAACCAAGTCCGATTGACCTCAAATTTTTATGGTGGGTTCCTCTAATCCTAAAGGTCAGTGGAGAATTGATTTCAAGTCAATTTGATGTATGGTTAGCTCTAATTAATTAGAGACCTATTTTGGGTGTTTAAGCCAATTAGGGTTATTTTAAGTGAATTAACTCAAGTCCTATTTTTCCTAGGGTTCTCTGGTCATAAGGATCATCACCAAATTTTCTTAGAATTTATTACACAACATGCTATTTATTGGAATTAAAATACTCTAAACAGTGACATGAATTTGAAAAATCAATAACTCTTCATAGGGATGGCCTCTGACTTTGGAAAATTCAGGGAATGTTCCCAAATTCAGAGGCTTCAAAAGCCCTATGGTCTCATGCCATGGTGAATTGTATGAATGCATGGAGAATTAAAACAATGCAGGGAGTAAATAATTAATTAAAAATAAAATACTGGGACAAAATTAATTAATTTCTTTTCCACATTATTCTCCTCCGTTCACTCGAGCAAGAGGGTATTTTTATTTTATTTTTATGATTTTCCTACACAAAGTTATGAATTTTTGAAGTTTAGGGAATTAAATAAATAGAAAATACCCCTAATTTTCTACTTATCCACGCGGCGCCAGCTGAAACATCGGCGAGCTCCGAAGTGCCGCGTGGCGCGCTCCCATTCGACGCCGCCATCCGCGTCAGCGCTTCCGGGACCCGCTGTATCGCTCCGTCCTCTGATCCGACGCGATCCTGGCCGTCCGTCCGCGCGTGTATTAAATGGACGGCATCCGTTCATCGTCCCCAAGTGTCCTCACCCGAGAGCCGTCCACACTAAATCCTTAATATCTCACTCGATACTCAATGGATTTTCATGTTCTTATGCTCTATGGATTCGTCTTGAAGAGACGAACACATCTATACGGTTATCATGCATTGAAATTAAGGCATTTGAAATGGAGAATCTCCAGAAGGTTGGGATGAAGAATTAGTTCATACCTTTGCTCGGAGAAGTGTGGCTTCGATGCGAGAGTTGTTGCACCTTCGATTGGATCCCGACAAGCTCCGGATGAAGTCTCCTGGTCCGGTGAATTGTCTAGATGTGATTTCGACCAAGCCCGATCACAAAGCTTGGAGGGTCGGAGCAAGCTCGGGTGGCTCGGAGATGGGGCTTTTGCTGGTGGACACCTTACCTCGGTGCGGTGAAGGTGTAGAACCAATCAATTTGGGGATTGGCTCACCGTGGAGAAGTGTCCCGGTTTTGGGTGGAATTTCAACTCGAAATTGAGCTCGCGAGAGAAGAAATGGCAGGGGGATCTCACCGGGGATCAAGTGCTCTAAGTATGGAGAATGATCCGGAGCAATTTTGGCGAGTTTCAGTAAGGTCTGGTTCAGCACCTTCTCTTGGCCGTGAGGGTGAGGGGTTTAAATAGGAGAGGGTGGAGGGCCTCCCAGGGGGAGTTAGGGCTTGGGATCAGCTGCTCTGGTGAGGAGAAGAACAGCCATGGTGACCACTAGGCATGGGGCGGCTCGACGAGGGAGAATTCCAAAGTTTGGCTCCTCCCGAGGTCTCGGCCATGGTGTTTTCCGGCGGCACGGTGGTCGGCCGGCCGAGCATCGGTCACCATCTTGTTCGGGTGGGTCGGGCGGGGTTTGGTGCATTCGATCGAGGTTTGACATGTGTAAAGTGGTTGAATCAAAGTAGAAAGGGAAGGGGCTATTTTAGCTTATTTTGGTCAACCCATGCAAATGGGTTGGGTACACCTCCCCAAGACTCGGTTTTGGGCTGAGGAGGTCGGGTGGGTCGATCTCCCATGTGTGGTGGAGTCTCCATCGAGGATTAGGTGGCAAAGCATGGTTTAGAGTGTGACATGCTTAAGGTAAAAAAAGGCTTAAGAAGGATTAGGAAAGGGGTCCTCCTTTTTCCATTAATGGCTTGATCACATGTCAAACTCTCCATGGCTTCATGTGGCTTGTCCATGGCTTGCATGGCTTGTCTTTGGCTTAGGGAAAAGTTTAGTCAATTTCATAAAAATGGGTTTTAAGAATTTTGGATATTTTGGTGAAAATTTGTATGAATCTTGATTTGGAATGGTTTAAATGATGATTTTGAAACTTAGGGGTGATTTTGATTAAATGGATGATGAAAGGAAGTGTCATGTGGGCTTTGGATGAATTTGGGCTTTTGAATTTGAAGGGAGTGGGCTTTTAGGAAAGTTTAAGGGAAATGGGCTTTTTGATTTTAGGATGGGCATTTGGGTAAAGATTTTGTGCAAGGCCTTGTCAAATAAATGTCATAATTGGTTTATGGATGTTCTATGAAGGGCTTGGAGTCAATTTGGTGTGATTTGGAGTTGAATTGGTTTGAATTTGGGTTTATTTGGTAAGTGGGCCTATATGGGTCCAAGTGGGCTAACTTGGGCTAATGTTGGGCTAGAGTTGAAATTGATGTAAAATTAATGTTGGGAAATGTTTATGGGAGTGTTTCAAAGAGGTTTTGGCTTTGATGGGTTTTGATTTTGGGATTTGGGCTCATTCTGGGTTAGGTTTGGGTTTAGGTCGAAAATGGGCCTTTTAATTTTGGGTTGAATTTGAGTGGGGTTTGGATCAAAATCTTGGGCAAATCATGTTAGTGTTTTGTTTATGGGGATGTCAAGGAAGGTTTAGAAAAGATTTGGGTTTAATTGGAGTTGAATTGGGTGAGTTTGGGCTAAGTTTGGGTCATGGGTCCAAATTGGGCTTTAAGGCCAAAAGTGAAATTGGATCCAAATGTCAATAAAATTAAGCTTGGATTTGGTCTAGATTGGTGTTGGGAATGTTGAATTGAAGTTTAGAATTGAATTGGACCAGAATTTGGGTCAATTGGGTAGGTTAGGTTTGACATTGGGTTCACTTTGGGTTAAAATGGGTCAAATTGGGGGTTTTGATGAAAGTGGGGTAAATTGACAAAATTGGCCCATGGTGTAGTTGAACAAAATAAAATTGGGAATATTTGGGATTTTCTGGAATTTTCTAGGAATTTTCTGAATTTTTGGATTTTTGGGTCAAGAGGGGTATTTTGGGTATTTGGAGGGTATTGGGAGGTTTTCTTGGAATTTTTGGCATTTTTGGGTATGGATGATCAATTTGAGTGATGTGGAAATGTTTGGGAATGATTTTGGAGAATTTTGGGTGATTTGGAAATTTTTAAGAGATTTGGGCTATTCAGAGCTTTGGGTAGGTTAGGCGGGTGTAGGGTCCCGGGGGTCAAAAATTGAAAATTTGGAAAATTGAAGATTGGGTGGATGTAAGTGGAATGAAATCATTTTTGTTGAGCCATGAAGCCATATCAAGCCCACATGAGCCATGAAGGGACTCATTTGAGGCATTCACTATGTTGTTCCTAACCCTCTAGCGCGAGGGCTTAGGGGTTAAGGACCATCCATGTGAATCACCTACATGAGTCGGGAGGTCAAGTCGGGTATGGGTGTGTTTTTAGGAAGTGTGTGAAAGTGTAGTGTGTAGGTGTAGTGTGTGTGCAAGTCGACCCTTCACCGGACTAGGCCACCTGGGCGATCCTAAGGCCAAAGAGTCCTATAGGAACTCATCCTTTAAACTTCCACATTTGATTTCAACCCTCTAGGTGATTAGGGGTCTACGATCAAGTTTGTGGAGTTTGCGGGGAGTTTAGAAGTGGTTTGAATTTCTAAAAGGTGGGTCCCAATTCTAATCCTCTAAGATAGTCAAAGGAAAAGCCTCAAGGCTAGATCCTAAGTACTAAAGAGAAGAAGAGAAGACCTCATCGAAAATGAGGTCAACAAATGGACCTCAATAGGTGTGGTGAGTCGACGGAGCACACCGCGCGTATTGGTGTTGACCGAAGCGATCAACAAAACCAACACGGATGTCCAAGTAACAAACTTAGGACGAAGTAGAAGAGCTTCAGCTGGGGAGTGTCAAGTATATCTCTGGAACTGGAGATTCTTGAACTCTCGCTGGGGAAAGGAAAAGCAGGTGAATTCCAAATCACAAGATCCGGGGAAATTTCGATTTAAATTTTGTTTCATGTTCAAGTCATGATGTGTGAGTTTAGATTTCAATTTGGAGTTTCAATTTAGATTGAAGTTTGTCAAGATTAATTTGAAGGGATTTGATTTGAAATGACCATTGGAATTTTGAAGTTTTAGATGTAACATCTTCAACCCCAAAAGAAGACCGAATCGATTGGATTGGATCATTACAATGAGGAAAGATCTCAGAGTAATGCGGTATTGGATGTAAAATCCTTAACCTCAAGAGTTTGAATTTTGATGTATTTCGGTGCGATAGGAAAGAATCCTAAGCGGTGCAGGTCTTGGATGTAAAATCCTCGACCCAAAAGTTTGAATTTGATGTATTTCGGTGCGATAGGAAAGAATCCTAAAGCGGTGCGGTCTTGGATGTAAGATCTTCGACCCAAGAGTTTGAATTTGATGTATTTCGATGCAATAGGAAGAGAATCCTAAAGCAGGTGCGGTCTTGGATGTAAAATCCTCGACCCAAGAGTTTGAATTTGATGTATTTCGGTGCAATAGGAAGAGAATCCTAAAGCGATGCGGTCTTGGATGTAAAATCCTCGACCCAAGAGTTTGAATTTGATGTATTTCGGTGCAATAGGAAGAGAATCCTAAAGCGGTGCGGTCTTGGATGTAAAATCCTCGACCCAAGAGTTTGAATTTGATGTATTTCAGATGCAATAGGAAGAGAATCCTAAAGCGATGCGGTCTTGGATGTAAAATCCTAGACCCAAGAGTTTGAATTTGATGTATTTCGAGTGCAATAGGAAGAGAATCCTAAAGCGAGTGCGGTCTTGGATGTAAAATCCTCGACCCAAGAGTTTGAATTTGATGTATTTCGAGTGCGATAGGAAGAGAATCCTAAAGCGAGTGCGATCTTGGATGTAAAATCCTCGACCCGAGAGTTTGAATTTGATGTATTTCGAGTGCAATAGGAAGAGAATCCTAAAGCGAGTGCGGTCTTGGATGTAAAATCCTCGACCCAAGAGTTTGAATTTGATGTATTTCGGTGCGATAGGAAGAGAATCCTAAAGCGATGCGATCTTGGATGTAAAATCCTCGACCCAAGAGTTTGAATTTGATGTATTTCGAAGGCGATAGGAAGAGAATCCTAAAGCGATGCGGTCTTGGATGTAAAATCCTCGACCCAAAAGTTTGAATTTGATGTATTTCGAGTGCAATAGGAAGAGAATCCTAAAGCGATGCGATCTTGGATGTAAAATCCTCGACCCAAAAGTTTGAATTTGATGTATTTCGAGTGCAATAGGAAGAGAATCCTAAAGCGATGCGGTCTTGGATGTAAAATTCTCGACCCAAGAGTTTGAATTTGATGTATTTCGAGTGCGATAGGAAGAGAATCCTAAAGCGATGCGATCTTGGATGTAAAATCCTCGACCCAAAAGTTTGAATTTGATGTATTTCGAGTGCGATAGGAAGAGAATCCTAAAGCGATACGGTCTTGGATGTAAAATTCTCGACCCAAAAGTTTGAATTTGATTGAGGTTTGATGTGAGATCCGGAAAGATCGAATTTGAGATTTGAAATTTGGATAGGATTTGATTTAAGATCCGGAAGATCGAATTTGAGATTTGAAATTTGATCAGGATTTGATTTAAGATCCGGAAGATCGAATTTGAGATTCGAAATTTGATCGGATTTGATTTAAGATCCGGAAGATCGAATTTGAGATTTGAAATTTGATCGAGATTTGATTTAAGATCCGGAAGATCGAATTTGAAATTTGAAATTTGACTGAGATTTGATTTAAGATCTGGAAGATCGAATTTGAGATTTGAAATTTGACTGAGTTTGATTTAAGATCTGGAAGATCGAATTTGAAATTTGATAGGATGAGTTGGAATCTGGAAAGATTGAATTTGAAATTTGATAGAGATTTGGAATCTGGAAAGATTGAATTTGAATTTGGAAGGATGAGTTTGAACTCGATTGAAATTTGATTTAAGATTTGATTTGAAATTTGGAAGATCACATTTGAAATTTGATTGAGAATTCGATTTGAGATTTGATTGAGAATTCGATTTGAGATTTGATTTAACATTTATGTTGATTTCGTTTATCTTTTAATGATTCAAATTTTATTTTATCGTTTATTTAATGTTCATGTGAATTTGGTGTTCGTCATTTTTAGATTTTTTTCTTTTTTAGAAAGTTTTCTTTTATCTTCCTTTTTTTTGTTTTATTTCTTTTCTGTTCTTTGTTCGAAGTTCATTTAACTTTAATGGCGTTTCCCAATCAATTTGCACAAAAGAGGTGAAGGCCAAAAATGTGACATGGTCACTTTCATTCCAATCATGTAGAAGGTACATCATACATCTTGATCCGGAATATATTTCATACAATCCATGTAAACTCAAAACGGATCGTGTATGATCTTTGTTGATTCATCCAAAAAGGTATCTGTCAAAAATCCATGTCTGAATAGTGGGGTACATGGTCAATAACATCACCTTCCAAGCCATCCTTGGCAAGGATGCCGTATGGATGTACATTGGAGGTGTGATATTTTCCATGTAACTCACAGCTCGTAAGGTCGGAGGCTCTCCAGCTCCGGGTCCGGTCGGAAATGGTAAGGTGTCTTTCTCGTCGTCCATCCTTCGAAAGTAACCGAGATCCGCTTCATCGGTACTCCCGGTATGCAATGCTTAGCGATATACTGCTCCGTTGCCCTTCGGTATCATGACGGAACCTACCGGTAAAGGTATCTTTACTCGGCCCTCGGAACTCACTCGGACCTCGCTATCCGGAGGTCGGATCCGAACATGATGTTACACTCGCTCGGAAAGAGACGCGTGCGAAGGGTCGACAAAGTCGTGGTGATCTATGTGTGGGGGTATGCGGTCACCCCGCTTGTAGATGTTGATAATGCGAGCTATTGGGTATGCAATCTGCTGGCAGTATCCTCCATGTTATCAATCTCTTTACCATTCTCTTGATGATCGATGGCATCGGATCCACTTGCCCATGACGGAGTATTCCCGGTGGGTTTCCCTTTCTGTCTTCCGCAAAGTTGTAACAGCATCCACATTGTATTGTGATTCTTCCTTTCCCTGGCATCCATCTCCGGGGTTCTGAGTATGTGTTTTCCCTTAGGCGGCCTGCTCGGCCCATTCTTTTCAAATCCCGGATGCAATCCACGATTTGCTGCTTCGTTCATACTGCGAGAATACGTCCGTATGTAGCTCGAGGCCCTCCAGGTATATTGATTCTTCCGCCTCTAATTCTCTCGAAGTATTCAAAGGTTTTCTTCTCAACATTCCGCATTCTCTCCGGCTCGTATTCCGGAATGATCCGCGGATGGCGAGGCCTGTTGACATACTCGTGGAATATACGGTTCAATCCCTTCACGTTCTCCCCGCATACCTCGGCTCCTCGGGGATGATGCCCGTCGAGACATCCCCCAGGGTTGCTTCTGCAACAAGGTCATGCATCAGCCGGTGGTTCTATCCGGTGGCGTGGTAGCCTTCTCTCTTCGATCTTCCGAAGATTTCCCCAGTTCTTTCCGTCATCCTAGGAGCTGGCCTCCTTTCTTCTGGTTCCTGGTGAACCGATGTCCTTGAAGTGTATGCACTGACATTAGCAACTGCCTCGTCGTGCTGATCCGCAGCTAGTTTTGTTAACATCTTACGGATACGGCGATTCTTATTTCTCCGTTGCGTTGTCGTGAGAGTAGCTCTTCGAACTTCTTGAATCTCTGTGGGCGCGGCGCTGACAAGCCTGCCTTCTGCTGTAGCGACTACAGACTTCATTTTCTTATCTTCTTCAATGTTTGTCTTTCTTTTCTTGTTGCTGGATTGGTGGCTTGGGCCACCCACTTTCATCACTGTCTGTCCGGGCAGTTCTTCTCGGTCAACCGGGACCCAGTCACTTTCCTCGTATCGTAGGCTCGCTGGTGCGAAATCCGAGTCAATCTCGATTATCGCTCCATCTTTCACCCTCTTTTCATCGAGTGCGAGGCTTACGCCATTCTTAAAGTTCGAGACCAACCGCACGTTCGACATTTCCTCGCGAAAAGACAAGGGAAAGGATCGGGGTCAGTACTAAGAACAAGAACATTAAGAAAATGTTTATTAAAGACAGTTTTTTTTATTATATTTTTAAACTTAACAGGAATGAAGTGGGATAAGATCAGGTAAGAGATTTTGACTTGGAAAAGAAAACAAGGAAAACTTTATTATCAGGATTTTATTTATTTTAGCACATTTTATTATTTTTGGGTTCGGACCCAGTCATAAGTAATCACTTCACCCGTGCTTCTAGGGATGGAAAGTTCATTCCTTCGAAACATCGAGGTAGCGTAATACTTTTTCAAGTATCGTCCGTTGATCGGAAGCATATGTCGTTCTCCCGGCAATTCACTAGCCTGGTAGGAACCTCCCGAGTATACCGCTTCAACCACAAACGGTCCTTCCCGAGTGGGTTCAAATTTTCCTCCCATCTTGCGGTGTGCAAGAATAGGTCTTTTGAGAACGAAAACTAAATCACCAACTTTGAAGGTTCTTGGGCGGACCGGCTTGTCATGGGCTTGAACCATCTTAGCTTGGTATAGTTCTAAATTACTGTTGCGCTGCAAGTCTTTTCCCTTCCGGGCT
Organism: Papilionanthe hookeriana x Papilionanthe teres; assembly: GCA_022702705.1. NCBI lineage: Eukaryota > Viridiplantae > Streptophyta > Magnoliopsida > Asparagales > Orchidaceae > Papilionanthe > Papilionanthe hookeriana x Papilionanthe teres. The sequence continues at coordinate 30,982,056 of CM040431.1, forward strand.
CTCTAATTCTTCGAGTCGTAATTTGGCGTTCTCTTACTGTTGTGAGTTTGTTTACAACCGCAATTCCGAGTGAAGGAAGGCCGAACCTCTAAAGGTAACACTCGCCTCGGACCCATACACCGGAGCGTAAGGTGTAGCTTCGAGTAGGAGTTCGAAGGTTGTCCGGTAGGCCCATAAGGCTTCTAACAACTTCTCGTGCCAATTTCTCTTATTATCGTCCAAGGTCTTCTTTAAAATTTGAACGAGAGTTTTATTAAAAGCCTCAGCTAGGCCGTTTGCTCTTGGGTAGTAAATTGTTGAATATCGCCAGTCGATTCCATGTCTCCCGACAAAATTGTTGATTTGTGTGCTTCGAATGCTGATCCATTATCCGAGATGATCTCGCGCGGCACCCCGAAACGGTAAACAACTTGGTTCTTGAAAAATTGTAGCACGTGATGTGCTTTCACTTCTCAAGTGGAACTGCCTCGCCCACTGGAAAAGTAATCTGTAGCCGCAAGAATGAAGCGATGTCCTTTTGAAGATGGTGGTTCTATTGGACCCACTATATCCGTGCCCCAACATTCAAATGGCCACGATGCAATTGTCGGATGTAGCACATTTGGAGGTTGGTGTAGAACCACTCCGTGCACTCGGCACCGGTGACGGCTCTTGGCGATTTTCATGCAGTCGGTCATCATCGAGGGCCAGTAGTACCCTAGTCTTTTAATTTTCATTTTCATCTTTGGACCCGATTGGTGAGCGCCACAGAGTCCTGAATGCACCTCTTTAACAATTTCACGGGCCTCGGACCCGCTTAGGCACCTTAGCCACATTTGATCGAAAGACCTTCTGTACAATGTGTTGTTTACTAATGCATAGGACAGAGTTCTTTCTTGATCCGATGGGCTAACGACCTATCATCCGGTAGCTTTCTGTTTGCGGGTAGTCCATCAATGGCCGTCGCCAATCTTCCGTGTTTTTACGTCACTGCTTCGCGATTGATTCTTTTTCTTTTTCGATTTGTGTATCGTGTCTATGTCAAGCCGTGACGGGACTCGACGTCCGTGAGCCGACACTTCCACCGATTCATCTTGCAAACAGGCAAATTCTTTTGCGAGACGAGCTAGCGCATCCGCTAAAGCGTTTTCTTTTACGGGAATTTTGTAGATTGTTACATTTGGAATCGTTCCAATAATTTGTATGGCATACCTGGGAGTATTGCTCGAGTCTTGGTTTTAAAATTCTGTATTGTCCGACGATCTGTCTGAATGATTAACCGTGAATCCCCGTAGATGTTGATGTCCGTTATCCCCATTTGAATGGTTAATTCCGAGTCCCGTTATGAGGGCTTCGTATTCCGCTTCGTTGTTTGTACATGGTTCCGTCGAGTGGTAGGAGTATCTTAACATCCCCCGCTCCGGTGTTATAAAGATTAGCCCGATTCCTCGCCTTACCGGCACTATCACTTGCGATTCTTCGTCTTTGTGCGCCGAAGATGCTCCGTCGAAATATAATTCCCAACGTCGATCATCGAGGTCTTCTAGGTTCATTATTTGTTCATCCGGCAAGTCGTCATTGAGAGGAGATTCTGCCGGCAAAGGGTGTCCTGCGAGGAAATCCGCTAAGATTTGTCCCTTTACGGCACGGAGAGGCACGAAAGTTATATCGAATTGCAATAATATCATTGACCATCCGGCAAGTCCGCTCGGAAAGCGTTGGACGAGTCATCAAGTATTGCGATGGATTAAACTTCGAGATCGGGTTGACCTTATGAGAAAGCATGTAATGCCCGAGCTTTTGAGCGGCGAAGATCGGGGCCAAACAATGCTTTTCAATTGCGGGATACTTTACTTCCGTCGGCGATGAACGACGGCTTAAGTAGTAAAGAGCATTTTCTTTACCCTCATCATCGACACAGGCTAACGGGGCTCCGAGAGAGTCGTCTAAAGCCGCGGTATAAAGTATTAGCGGTCTACACCGAGACCAGGGTCGCTAGGACGGGAGGTGTCATTAAATATTGTTTAATGTCCTCGAAGGCCCTCTCGGCATTTCTCTTCCCAAATAAATTTGGCGTCCTTTTTAACTAGTGCCGAGAAAGGCCGACACCTACCGACGGGTTTGAGATAAAGCGTCGAAGATATGCCGGCTTCCTTGAAAAGATCGTAGTTGTTTTAAGGTTTTGGGAGGCGGCATTTCTAAGATGGCTTTTATCTTCTCCGGGTCGATTTCAATTCCACGATGTCGGACAACGAATCCTAAGAATTTCCCGGAGGTGACGCCGAAGGCGCATTTTAAGGGATTCATCTTAAGGTTAAATTGTCTTAATCGTTCGAAAACAATTCTCAAATCATACAAGTGGTTGTCCTTTACTTTGCTTTTGATGACCACATCGTCCACGTAGCATTCGACTTGATTATGGATGAGATCATCAAAAATTCTTGTCATCGCTCTCTGGTAGGTTGCTCCTGCATTCTTCAGTCCAAATGGCATTACTGTGTAGCAATATACCCCGATCGGCGTTCTGAATGCTGTAAGTTTTTCATCTTCTGAGCCATTTTTATCCGGTTGTATCCCGAAGATCCATCCATGAATGAGAATATTTCATGTGTCGAAGCAATGTCGATCATTAATTCTGGGATCGGTAGAGGGAATTCATCTTTCGGGCATGCCTTGTTTAAATCTATGAAATCCACACAAATTCTGATCTGACCATTCTTCTTCCTGACTGGTACCACGTTGGCTAACCAAGTCGGGTATTGTTCTTCACGGACAAATTTAGCGTCTATTAACTTTTTAACTTCAGCTATGACTTGTTGTTCGATTTCTAGACGCATTCTTCTGGGACCTTGTCTGACTGGAACGGAAGTAGGGTCCACTCCTAGTTTATGGATCGCGACCTCCGGAGCTAATCCCGGCATCTCATTGTAGCTCCAAGCAAAACGATCTTTAAATTCCATTAATAACTTGATTATTTCTTCCGAGTCTTCTTTATCGAGTAAGGAGCTAACAAAGGTAGGTCTAGGCTCTTCGTTAGTACCTAAGTTAACTTCCGTTAACTCATCTATTGTAGATTTGATTTCTTCTTCGAATTCTGGTGGAGCGTCTCCAATTTGTAAATCTTCGAGTTCGTCCGTAGTTTCCATACAGTTTTCATTAGACTCGCAGGTGACAACCAAGCAAAATTCAGTATCATCAACTGATCCTACTGTGCCGAATCCGAGACCATGCTTTGAGTTGGGTGGACGACCGGAGTTATTCCATAAATTTTCAAAACGTTGAGATTGACCTTTTGTCCACTGTCGAGGTAAGAAACCACGTTGAATTAAATTTTGAACACAGGGAGAGTACCACCCAAAAGGCAATTCCATTAATTCTGATGAAGTAGCATCTTCAAATTGTACATTATTTTCAGTTTTGGAGGAAGAAGCACCACGGTAGAATTTGATGGGCTTTGCACCATCGCTACGTACCTCTTTGACCTCCATACCCTCGATCTTATTAGAATGGATCGGGGTCAGGGTCATAGTATGTACGTAGTGGTTTATCTTCTCGTACATTGATTTATATTCTTCGTTTCTTTCATCTTCGATAGGGATTTTGAATTGCGGCTTCTTCCGACTTATTGTCGCTGCTTCTTGTTTGATTTCTTTTTCTTCTTCAGAACTATCTTCCCAATCAACATTGATGGTCGGTTTCCTCTGTCCAATCGTCCTAACGTCTCTACCACGACCTCGTCCCCGGCCTCGACCTCGGATGCGAGTTGTGGAGAAACCTTCACCATCTCGCCGTAAGGGAGTGGTGAGTGATCGTTGGACTAGAACTTCGAGTTCTTCGTTGTCCCGAACTTTCTTTGCTTCATTTGTTATGGTATCTCCGGAGAAGATCGTTTTCTTCGGTGGTGCATAATAAGTCGCATCCTCGTGGATTCCAATTTCATGTACGGAGAATGGTTGTAAGTCACCTTTGATGCACTCGTTCCCCTCCATCGTAGTATTTGATGCAACGATGTAGAGATGATGGTACCATCCTGTTTTCATGTATCCATGGTCGGCCCGATAGAGCGTTGAACGACGTTTCTGAATCAATTATGTGAAATTTCGCGGTTGTCTTTGCTAAGTCACCGGTCTTCATTAGCAGTGTTATTGAGCCGAGGGATCTTTCTCCTTTCTGGTTGAATCCTCTTAATAACATTTTGTCGGCTTCGAGTTCACGAGCATCAATTTCCAAGTATGCTAGCGTTCGAAGATTCATTATATTGATTGATGCTCCCGGATCCACCAATACTCCGGAGAGTGTAAATTTTCCGATTGTAAGCCGAAATGTACAACGGTCGGTTGTGGTCTCGTCGTTCCAAGTAGTAGGTCATTGTCCGTGAAGGTAACACCTCGTTGTTCCTTTAACGAGCAAACCTCATCTAAGGACTCTCCGACCATTTGAGCTAAGCAAATTTCTGGATCAAGTAAGGCCTTGATCAGAGCTTCTCTCATCTCCTTTGATAAGATGAGAGCGTCGTAGATGCTCAGTTTGGCTGGTAGTTTCCTAAGATGGGCTAGCACATTGTAGTCCACTTTGTTTTCATGTGTCTCTGCTTCTTCTCGAATGGGTATTTCTTCTGCCGGGGTGGTTCTTCCCGAACAACCACTCGCTTTCCTTTGTCTTTTGGACCCATTCTCGGAGGTAGAACTTTTCCACTTCTTAAGTTGACTTCGTAATTTCTTCGAATATATTGTTGAGCTTGCGGTGTCTCTTCTTGAATCGGAATGACGGGCTCTTCGAGATTAGCTTCGAGTGCGAAGGCTCTAACTCTATCGTATCTGGAGCTCCTCGAAACTCGCAGATAGATTCATTGCTTGTTGAACTCTCGTAGCCTCCTTGATGGATGTCTTCTTCGTTATTTTGCTCGTCAAGATCGTGTATGATTTGAGAATTGTCGTTGGTATCGAAATCGATATCCGGATTATCGTTAGTTACGTAATCGTTAGAAACAGTCAAAACGTAGCCAACGCCATCACCCTTATCATTATATGATCCCACCGAAGTGAGCAGATAATCATACAGAGTCAGGGGTTCGAGGGATTTCTCCCCCGAATCGGAAACAACTATCCTAGGATAAGCAGCCCCTAGTCTAGCCTTAGGTGCCTCGGTCTTCTCTTCTTCGTCGATTTTCTTCTTTTCTTCAATCGTCTCTTGTTGAGGTGGTTCTTCTATCGCAAGTGATAAGTACCGGCTTAACAGGTTTCAAACTCGAATTGAAGCTCGCACCGAAGCGGTTTGGATACTATCTAAAATCTTTTTTGAAGACCTCGTCCAAGCGGTAGTCCATCCATCGTCAGTCGTATAGGGATCTATCGGAATGATGGGATCAGTCGAGACAACATTGACGGAACCTCCTTTACGGGGTTCCTTCATGTACTCCTTCGGGATCGTTATATTCCCTTTCCGCAGGTTGTCATTGAGCCAACTTTTGAAGGTAATGCAATCTTCTATCTTGTGCCCAAGCATCTGGTGGTAAGGGCAAAAGTTGGGATCACCTTTCTTGTTGACTTCCTCCGAGTCTTTTAGGCTCCGGCAGCTTGGAAATCCGGAGTCTTCATCGACTACGGAACATTTTCGGCACTTGCTTCATTCTTGAACGGATACTCCTCGCTCGAAGCTCCCTTAACGTACGTTGCGGACGAGGTGGTTGTTCATACTTGCGGAGATGACCGATAGTCGGGCCGGGTTGCTTGGTAATTCGTTGTGGTTGCTTCGCGGTCGCTCCGGTGGTATTTGCATCGGTTGCTTGCCTTTGTCAACTCGCTGCAACGATCCCGGATTTCTTTTCAAAAGTCTTTACGGGCTTTTGTTTATCCGTTTTATCGGTGAAACTTAATTGCTTTGCCTCCTCTTGCAAGCTTCCGGCCTTGCTTAACAACTTCTCGAAAGTCTTAATAGTAAATCCCTCGAGGAGAAGTCGCTATCGGGCCATGGATGCTTTTTAGTAGAATGCCGACCGCATGCTCGTTCTTGCAGCTTGTGGTTCACACTTCATGCTTAAGTTCCTCCATCGAAGTATGTAATCCACCAAAGTTTCATTCGGCTACGCTTTTCTACCACTAAATCACCTATAGTGATGTGGTGCCGAGCTCCGGCGAATCGCTTGATGAAGAGGTTCTCTAGCTCGAGAACGTCTTCACCGAACCATTTGGTGACTCCGCATACCGGTCGAAGGCGATTCCCGACGTACCGCCGACGAACTCGTCGGAAGAGTAATGCATCGCTCCCGCCGCATTGCAACAACCGGCACGAAAGTGTGCCACATGCTCGTCGGGGTTCCCGGTTCCGTCGAAGGTCTTGAACGGAGGTGGTACGAAGCCTTTCGGGTATTGGACGGCGTCGAATTCTTCCGGGTAAGGTCTACCCGTCCGAATGGATGTCCCGCTCTTTGATTGTGCTAAGGCTTCTCGCACTCGTCGTTCCACTAAGTTCTTGATATCCTTTTCGGGAATCATACTTTGTGTCGTATCCTTTTCAGTCGATCATCCCCATTGACGGACGTAATCTCCTTTCCTCCGTCTACAATGTGAATGACCTCCGGGGGTGTCTCTCATGTGGTTGTACTTGACTGCGGAGAGTGGCCGAGCTACGGCCATCTCTTCCATCCTTTTCGCCATTTGAGCGATCGTGTCGTCTTTCTCCCGAAGCCGCCTTCTCATCGCTCCGGCTCCTCTCTTCCGCGGGCCGCGGGAGCACCTTGCGAAGCCGTTGAAGCTCGTGTCTCGACCATGTTGATTTCCGCGTATTCGTCGTCCATGAATTCCGATGAATCAATCTCGTCTCCGAACTTTTCTTCTCTTTCTTTTGCCAATCGTCGGATATCGGTTCTCAACTTTTCCATGGCATCTTCTAGCGGGGCTTTCGTGTGTCTTCGTGGTTGTCGTGCGATAGGCTGCCGGGTCCCTTTCTCACGAGTCTCCTTCATCGCGGTAGCACTTTCTTCGGATTCGAGTCTCCGGCGAGACTTTCTTTCTCGGCCGCTCGTTTCAATCTCAATCGTCCCGGTAGTGGGACGCCATACCATCCTTCCGCGGCGGAAGGTCTAGGACCGGATAGTCCGTCGGCCGAATGCTTGGAAGGTGGTATCCTCCCTAATCCGTAATCCCGAGACGACAACATGTGGACTAGCCTTCATTCTTTTACTTGGCTTTTCCGTCATGATGGCGGGTTCTACTCGGGGCCCAAGACGGGATTTGATCGGCACCCGCCCTATCCTTCGTAGAATTTCGATACGGGGCGGTTTTCCTTCTTTGCTAACTTTTCTACCAAAGTTTGTAGTCGAGCAAACGGCGTAGTTCTAGTTCTTTTCTTGCGGCTATCGTTGTAATATGCGGGTCGTGGTAATGTGGCGACAATCTTGCGAATATTTTCTTCATCTTCTGCGGCGGAGAGGGGATGAAACCTGCTTCCCCCCAAGAGTGGTATGTATTCAGGCAGCGGTGTGTATTCTGGCAGTTCTGGAATTTCCGACGCGATCCTGGCCGTCCGTCCGCGCGTGTATTAAATGGACGGCATCCGTTCATCGTCCCCAAGTGTCCTCACCCGAGAGCCGTCCACACTAAATCCTTAATATCTCACTCGATACTCAATGGATTTTCATGTTCTTATGCTCTATGGATTCGTCTTGAAGAGACGAACACATCTATACGGTTATCATGCATTGAAATTAAGGCATTTGAAATGGAGAATCTCCGTAAGCTCGGGATGAAGAATTAGTTCATACCTTTGCTCGGAGAAGTGTGGCTTCGATCCGAGAGTTGTTGCACCTTCGATTGGATCCCGAGCAAGCTCCGGATGAAGTCTCCTGGTCCAGTGAATTGTCTAGATGTGATTTCGACCAAGCCCGATCACAAAGCTTCGGAGGCTGGAGCAAGCTGGGTGGCCTCGGAGATGGGGCTTTTGCTGGTGGACACCTTCCCTTGGTCTGGTGAAGGTGTAGAACCAATCAATTTGGGGATTGGCTCACTGTGGAGAAGTGTCCTGGTTTTGGGTGGAATTTCAACTCTGAAATTGAGCTCACAGAGAAGAAATGGCAGGGGGATCTCACTGGTGATCAAGTGCTCTAAGTATGGAGAATGATCTGGAGCAATTTTGGCAGAGTTTCAGTAAGGTCTGGTTCAGCACCTCTCTTGGCCGTGAGGGTGAGGGGTTTAAATAGGAGAGGGTGGAGGGCCTCCCAGGGGGAGTTAGGGCTTGGGATCAGCTGCTCTGGTGAGGAGAAGAACAGCCATGGTGACCACTAGGCATGGGGCAGCTCAGCAAGGGAGAATTCCAAAGTTTGGCTCCTCCCAAGGTCTCGGCCATGGTGTTTTCCGGCGGCCTGGTGGCTGGCCGGCAGGCATTGGTCACCATCTTGTTCAGGTGGGTCAGGGCTGGGGTTTGGTGCATTCAATTGAGGTTTGACATGTGTAAAGTGGTTGAATCGAAGTAGAAAGGGGAAGGGGCTATTTTAGCTTATTTTGGTCAACCCATGCAAATGGGTTGGGTGCACCTCCCAAGACCTGGTTTTGGGCCGAGGAGGTCGGGTGGGTCAATCTCCCATGTGTGGTGGAGTCTCCATCGAGGATTAGGTGGCAAAGCATGGTTTAGAGTGTGACATGCTTAAGGTAAAAAAGGCTTAAGAAGGATTAGGAAAGGGGTCCTCCTTTTTCCATTAATGGCTTGATCACATGTCAAACTCTCCATGGCTTCATGTGGCTTGTCCATGGCTTGCATGGCTTGTCTTTGGCTTAGGGAAAAGTTTAGTCAATTTCATAAAAATGGGTTTTAAGAATTTTGGATATTTTGGTGAAAATTTGTATGAAGCTTGATTTGGAATGGTTTAAATGATGATTTTGAAACTTAGGGGTGATTTTGATTAAATGGATGATGAAAGGAAGTGTCATGTGGGCTTTGGATGAATTTGGGCTTTTGAATTTGAAGGGAGTGGGCTTTTAGGAAAGTTTAAGGGAAATGGGCTTTTTGATTTTAGGATGGGCATTTGGGTAAAGATTTTGTGCAAGGCCTTGTCAAATAAATGTCATAATTGGTTTATGGATGTTCTATGAAGGGCTTGGAGTCAATTTGGTGTGATTTGGAGTTGAATTGGTTTGAATTTGGGTTTATTTGGTAAGTGGGCCTATATGGGTCCAAGTGGGCTAACTTGGGCTAATGTTGGGCTAGAGTTGAAATTGATGTAAAATTAATGTTGGGAAATGTTTATGGGAGTGTTTCAAAGAGGTTTTGGCTTTGATGGGTTTTGATTTTGGGATTTGGGCTCATTTGGGTTAGGTTTGGGTTTAGGTCGAAAATGGGCCTTTTAATTCTGGGTTGAATTTGAGTGGGGTTTGGATCAAAATCTTGGGCAAATCATGTTAGTGTTTTGTTTATGGGGATGTCAAGGAAGGTTTAGAAAAGATTTGGGTTTAATTGGAGTTGAATTGGGTGAGTTTGGGCTAAGTTTGGGTCATGGGTCCAAATTGGGCTTTAAGGCCAAAAGTGAAATTGGATCCAAATGTCAATAAAATTAAGCTTGGATTTGGTCTAGATTGGTGTTGGGAATGTTGAATTGAAGTTTAGAATTGAATTGGACCAGAATTTGGGTCAATTGGGTAGGTTAGGTTTGACATTGGGTTCACTTTGGGTTAAAATGGGTCAAATTGGGGGTTTTGATGAAAGTGGGGTAAATTGACAAAATTGGCCCATGGTGTAGTTGAACAAAATGAAATTGGGAATATTTGGGATTTTCTGGAATTTTCTAGGAATTTTCTGAATTTTTGGATTTTTGGGTCAAGAGGGGTATTTTGGGTATTTGGAGGGTATTGGGAGGTTTTCTTGGAATTTTTGGCATTTTTGGGTATGGATGATCAATTTGAGTGATGTGGAAATGTTTGGGAATGATTTTGGAGAATTTTGGGTGATTTGGAAATTTTTAAGAGATTTGGAGCTATTCGAGGCTTTGGGTAGGTTAGCGGGTGTTGGGTCCGGGGGTCGAAATTGAAAATTTGGAAAATTGAAGATTGGGTGGATGTAAGTGGAATGAAATCATTTTTGTTGAGCCATGAAGCCATATCAAGCCCACATGAGCCATGAAGGGACTCATTTGAGGCATTCACTATGTTGTTCCTAACCCTCTGACCGAGGGCTTAGGGGTTAAGGACCATCCATGTGAATCACCTACATGAGTCGGGAGGTCAAGTCGGGTATGGGTGTGTTTTTAGGAAGTGTGTGAAAGTGTAGTGTGTAGGTGTAGTGTGTGTGCAAGTCGACCCTTCACCGGACCGAGGCCACCTGTGGCGATCCTAAGGCCAAAGAGTCCTATAGGAACTCATCCTTTAAACTTCCACATTTGATTTCAACCCTCTAGGTGATTAGGGGTCTACAGTCGAGTTTGTGGAGTTTGCGGGGAGTTTAGAAGTGGTTTGAATTTCTAAAAGGTGGGTCCCAATTCTAATCCTCTAAGATAGTCAAAGGAAAAGCCTAAGGCTAGATCCTAAGTACTAAAGAGAAGAAGAGAAGACCTCATCAAAAATGAGGTCAACATCATTTTTCTTCATTAAGTATTTAATAGCAGAATGATCAGTATGCACCACACATTTAGTTCTAATTAAATATGATCGAAATTTATCAAAGAAAAATACTATAGCTAATAACACTTTCTCAGTAGTGGTATAATTAATTTGAGCTTCATTAAGAGTTTTACTAGCATAATAAATTACTTTGAAAATTTTATCATATTTCTGACCTAAAACAACACCAATAGCATGATCACTAACATCACACATTAATTCAAAAGGTTTTTCCCAATTTGGTGAAATTATTATAGGTGCAGTGATTAATTTTTCTTTTAATGTTTCAAAGGCTTTGAGGCAATCATCATCAAAATTAAAAATTGCATCCTTTTCCAGTAAACGACATAAAGGTTTGTAATCTTTGAAAAATCTTTGATGTAACTCCTGTAGAATCCAGCATGTCCTAAAAACTTCTAATTCCCCTTACATTGGTTGGGCAAGGTAAATTAGATATAACTTGAATTTTTGCAGGAACTACCTCCAAACCTTTTTCTGAAATCTGATGTCTCAAAACAATTCCTCCTGCTACCATAAATAGGACCAAATTAGTTTCTTCACAGTGTTTTAACACTTTATATAGATGTTCTAAACATGATTCAAACGAAATTCCAAACACTGAAAAGTCATTCATAAAAAATTTAATCCCTTTTTCAATCAAATCACAAAAAATAGCCATCATACATCTCTGAAATGTAGTAGGGGCATTACATAAAACAAATGACATTCTTCTAAAAGCAAACGTACCATAAGGACTGGTAAACATAGTTTTCTCTTGATCCTCAGGAGCAATTTGAATTTGGTGGTAACCAGTATATCCATCCAGAAAACAAAAGTATTTATGCCCAGCCAATCTATCCAACATTTGATCTAGAAAAGGGAGTGGAAAATGATCTTTCCTTGTGGCAAGGTTTAATTTTCTATAATCAATGTATATTCACCACCCTGTAACTTGTCTTGTTTATATTATTTCATTCTTTTCATTAACAGTCACAGTTACTCCTCCTTTCTTAGGAACACAGTGAATAGGACTAACCCATGCACTATCTGAAATAGGGTAGATAATTCTAGCATCCAACCACTTTAAAATTTCTTTCTTAACAACATCTTTCATAATATGATTTAATCTCCTTTGGGGATCAGCCCGCAGTTTGCAATTATCTTTCATAAGAATTCTGTGCATACAAATTGAAGGACTGATTCCTTAAATATCAGTAATTGTCCATCCAAAAGCTTTCTTGTGCTTCTTCAAAATTTCAAGCAAACTCACTTCTTCTTTTTCAGTTAATTGAGAGGAAATTATAATAGGCAAGGTTGAGGATTCACCTAGAAAACATACTTCAAATGATCAGGAAGCATTTTTAACTCAAGTTCAGGAGGGTTTTCAATTGATGGATCATAAGATTTATCTTTCTCAGTCATATCCAACATATCAAAACTTTCATGAACATACTTTAAATCTTCCTCTTGAAAATCTTCAGAATCAAATAACTCCTCTTCTTGCTTATATTCCCGATCTTCTCTTTCAGCTTTCTCTTCATAAGTTGATTTGAAATGACATTCACTTAAATATTCAATAACATCCATCCTATAACACTCATCTTCTTTACCTCTAGCAGGATATTTCATCGATTTTGAAATATTAAATGTAACCGTTTGATAATTAACCCTCATCATTAATTTCCCTTTTTGTACATCTATCATGGCTCTGCCTGTAGCTAGAAAAGGACTCCCCAAAATTATGGGTATCTCTTTATCTTCCTCCATATCTAACATAATGAAATCCACAGTAAAAATAAATTGATCCACTTTTACCAAAACATCTTCTATAACTCCTTTAGGATATATGATCGAACGATCTCGCTAATCGCGAGTTACGTAGTTGGGGTTGTTTCTCCTAGTCCCGCTCTTTTGAATATTGATAGAGGCATAAGGTTAATGCTTGCACCCAAATCACATAAAGCTTTTCCACAGAATCTTTCTCCGATTGCACATGGAATTGTGAAACTACCAGGATCTTTAAGTTTTTCAGGAAGCTTTTTCTGAATTATCGCACTGCACTTCTCACTAAGTGCAACATTCTCATTTTCTTCAAACTTCCTCTTTTTATTAAGAATATCCTTCATGAATTTCGCATAGCTTGACATTTGTTCTAGTGGCTTCAACGAAATGGAATATTAATGGTAAGCTTCTTTAATATCTCCAAGAATTTTGAAAATTGCTTATCCAACTTTTGTTAACGAAGTCTCTGAGGAAATGGAGGTGGTGGTTTTTCTAAATCAACCTTAGGTGCAGAAATAGGTCTTTTAAAACCTTTTGGAGCATCCTCTTTAGGTCTTTCAATCTCTTCTTTCTCTACTTCAGTTTCTTTTTAAATTCTACCTTCCAATTCTTTTCTACTTCTCAGTTGAATTACTTTTACTTATTCTTTATTCTTTTCTCTTGGATTCACTTTAGTATTACTTGGAAGCATTCCTTGGGATCTATTACTTAAGGCATTTTCACTTTGTCCCAATTGTTTTTCAATATTTTTGATGGTTGCTCCTTGAATTTGTAATTGATTTCCCATATGTGATACTACTTCTTCCATAGACAACTTCTTCTCCTTTAATTGTAAAGCACTGTTATAACCTGAAGGATAAGTTAATCTATTATTATTATATCCTTGGTTGTTCCAATTCCCCAATGGGTTTACTTGGTGGTTCCCCCATTGTTGATTAACACCACCCGATTATTGTTATTCTAGTTGAAATTTGGATGATTCTTCCAACCTGGGTTATAATAATTAGAATATGGGTTGTTAGGTTTAAGTATAACATTCACAGTTTCTGGTAAAGAATAATAATTAACCATTTGGCCTAATGAATTTATTTCAATCATGAGATTTGGCTGATAAAAATTCATCCCAAATTGGTCTATCTTCCTTGATACAGCAGCAACTTGATTTGCTAACATTGTAAAAGCATCATTTTCATAAACACCGGCTACCTTTTTAGGATTTAACCTTTCGAAGGCCATTGAAAATTATTAGTAGCCATTTCTTCAATTAAAGCATAAGCATCGGAAAATGGTTTAGACATTAATGATCTACCAACAAGACAGATCGATGATTGATCTAAGAGATCCAACTAATCCATTATAAAAAATTTGAATTATTGACCAATCTGGTATCACATGATGTGGACATTTCTTGAGGAGATCTTTAAATCTTTCTCATGCTTCATATATTGATTCCCCTTCAAACTGACAAAAATATGTTATATCATTTCTCAACTTACCAGTCTTAGATGGTGGAAAATATTTAGCAAGGAATTTTTGTAAAAGTTCACCCCAAGTTCTAATTGATCCAGATGCTAACGAATGTAACCATATTTTAGCTTTATCCTTTAGTGAGAAAGGAAAAAGTCTAAGTCTAATAGCATCATCCGAAACACCATTATATTTAAAAGTAGCACACAACTCTAGAAAATAAGCAAGATGCAAATTAGGATCTTCAGTTGTTGCTCCCCCAAACTGATTATTAGACACCATTTGGATAATAACATGTTTAAGCTCAAAAGAATTAGCGACTACGATAGGGTTTTGAATACTACCACGAAGTTCATCTACCGTAGGGTTAACATAATCTCTTAAAGGTCTTAATTCTCGATGGATGCCAACATTTTGATTTTGATGATTTGTCATTTCTTGAATATTTTTATCTTTTTCTGTATTTTAAATTTTTTTGATTTTTCTGATAGTTCTTTCTAATTCAGAATCCTAAGGTAGAAGTCCCTCAGAACCTGAACTACACATACAACAATAAAATAAAACAAAACACAACACACTAACAAAAACAAAGAAAAGTAAAAATTTAAAATTTCTTAATTCTCTTTAAAATGTAATTTAATTATTTTTCTTTTCCCCGGCAACAACACCAAAAACTTGATCCATTTGATGTGCTTAGATAAGTCCATTTGGGGGCTCTCCTATTGAAGATTTGCCCTGCAGCTGTGTATTTACGCCGACTGTTATGAACTCTTTGAGTTTCCCGACAAGGTTGAGATCCTCGACCAGGTTCTAGAGTTGATGAAACTCTTTGTGTCGTGATCATGGTCGTAGTGGTACTGATCGTACCTGTTCAGGTTCGACAAAGCTTTGCGTGCCTTCAATAATGGTGCTAGTTTGAAATAGTCCTTATTTTAGTTGGCTTAGATTGTTTCGACCATTGACAAATCAAGGGATGTCAAGCCCTTCATTAATCGGTAGTCATGTAATCTCACATAACATCAGGCCGACTGCTAATCAGAGTGCCTCTCCGGGTCATGGCGCCTTCAATTATCTCCCCATAGATCTTGGAACTGAGGGTTACTGTTTTGGTGACCGACAAGGACTGCCTGTCCCTCGCCCTTTGTTGTTTGCCCCATTCTTTATGCTTCTTTAGTAGGCAGTTGAATGATTTAGACCTACCCTTTAGGGAGCTCTAGGGGTCTTGTTCGGCGAGTATGTGCTCATTCACCATCTTCAATAATTTTACGAAAGTGGTATATTTAAACAGATTTAGTTCATAAATGAATTGCCTCCATCAGACTCCTCACTTCAAGGCAGTCTTGGCTATTTCTGGCTTCAAATTTCTAACTTCCAGCATCTCATTCTGGAAGTGGGTGATGTAGGCCCGTAGGCTCTCGTTACCTCCTTACTTGAGGTTGAACAAGGTGTCTGAGTCTTTCCTTGGCTTATGCACATTTGGGAAGTGTGAAACGAAGAGTCTCTTAAACTCGTAGTAAATTAGGATGTTTTCGGTCGGCAGGTAGGGCTGGCAATTTGGCTCGTTGTTCGCGAACAGCTCATGTTCGGCTCGTTAAGTAGCTCGTGTTCGGCTCATTCGTTAAGCCTAACGAGCCAAACACGAACAAATTTTTAAGCTCGAAATGTTAACGAGCCGAACACGAACAACTGTTTGTTCGCTCGTGTTCGGCTCGAATTGGCTCGAAATAAAAAAATAATCATATAATTATTTATATAATAATTTATTATATATATTATTATATATTAATATATTATATATATTTATATTTAAGTTTAAATCATAACTGCTTGTGTGATAGCGTGGTTATGCTTCTTGTTTTCATTCATTTGGTCCAGGTTCGAATCCGGCGCTAGACATATATTTTTCCAATTAATTTTAACGAGCCAATTTCGAGCCGAACACGAGCCGAACACGAACAAGAATATTTAATTCGAGCCGAACACGAACACACCTTTCACGCGCCATTTTGAACACGAGCCGATTTCGAGCCGAGCTAATTTCGAACGAGCCGAACACGAGCCAAGCCTGAGCTCGCTCAAGCTCGGCTCGTTTACAGCCCTATCGGCAAGCCATTGAACATCGGAGGGCCGACTCTTTCCGGGTGGTTAAGAAGTGAAGACACATTATTGGGTTATTAATCTAGAGTAGACTCATAGATGGTTTGAATGATGTGACGTGGTCGATTGGGTCAGTCCTCCCTTTGTAAGAATCTTGGAGAGGGATCCTTAGTTTGGACAAAGGTATCAAATTTTTTATTTGGCAAGTAAAGGCCCATTCTGCAAGTGGCTGGATAGGCACTCACATACATTCTCCTCATTGCCTGTTTGCCTGCACAGATGCGGCTGTGCCAATGTGTTGGGACTTGCCTTATCCATTAGTCTGCTGATTTCTGACCTGGCTGTGCAGGATAGGCTGTTCCAAGGTGGGAGCCTTTGGGTGTGAACTCCTTGGGGTTCCGCTTCCATGCGAATCACCTGGTAGTTCCTCTGGGTAATTGTTGCCTGGAGGGCCTCGAATTGCTCCATCATAAGAGTCATCTTGGTTTTCAGCCCCTGCACTTGTGCATGGACGTTTGGTTGCACAACCTCCCTATTGAGTTTCATGCGCAATATCTATCTTTGGGAAGTTTCTCCTTCGTAGTCTCTCCCACTTCTCGTCTGTGGCATATCCACACTCACCCTACCATCTTTCTGGATGTTCGATCCTAATTTGTCATGCCTCAAGTGTTAGATTCGAGTGAAGGAGAAAATGAAGAGAGTAGAATAAGTTTGAAATTTTTGTATGAAAAATCAATGGAGATGCCCCTTTATTTGTATTTTTGCCCCGTACTTATAGAGACGAATTTTATACAATTACGGAAAGGAGGGAATTGTCGTGAAAATCATTTTTAACATTATTAAGGCTCTAATTGATTATATATATTTTATGTCATATTTGCAGTACAATTTCAATTTCAACATTGGCGGTAATTGGCTGGTCGGCTGGCTTGAAGTCAGCCGAATGATATATGTGCCCTCTAAAGTACGCGTAGGTCAGTTGAGGTGTTCGACCGCATGGAGATCTTGCTCGATGTTTTTTGACAAGATAGGCCAGAGCGACCGTTTTGAGTTGGTTGTTCGACACGGATGTTGGGTTGGTCGGTCGAACGTGATCTGTCTATTTTTTGTTGAGTAAGTCTTGGCTCATTTTATTTTTGACTCGAGACTTATAGGGCTCGTGTCTCACCTGCATGGTTGGATCGTCGCTTCAATTAGTTCTCCCAATCTTGCAAGGTCTTAGGCGGACCTTGTTGCAGCCTATGCGGAGCATCCGATGAGATTCGTTGCCTGGATGATTTACGCCTCATTTTAGGCGAGTCTTGCCCCCTACCAAGAGAGGAACCATCTCCAAAGCTTGAACCCGTCCCGGGTTTGGAGACACAGCTTCAAGCTCGGTCTTGAATCGTCATTTAATTGCTTATCTCAAAAAGGATGCTCTTTAATCATGGATGTTCCTTCTGTTTGAGATTCGTGTTGGTATTTTTGGTGCGCGCGCGCGCACACACACACACATATATATGTATGTATGTATATATATATATATGTATGTATGTATATATATATATATATGTATGTATATATATATATATATATATATATATATATATATATATATATATATATATATATATATATATATATATATATACATACATACATACATACATACATACATACATATATAGAGATGTAGATACATACATATATATATACATACATACATATATAGATACATATATATATATATATATATATATATACATATATATATATATATATACATATATATATAATGGGATACTAATTTTAGGAATAATTACATACAGAGCACAATAAATATTGTTATTTATAAATCAAGCACTTAGGTGATTTTTTGAACTATCGAACTGAAGCATTTATGTGTGCTAGGATCAAGTAATTGTGAATGTGATAAAAATGAAAAATATGGGTTGAGGTATTATCATGACCATTGTTATGAGTGTGTTGCCAAGGCAATATGAAAGTGTTATCATTAGGACATTAAAATGATAATGAAACATTTTTTTAATATTATATCACAGATATGGTAAAACTTTGTCGTTATGTTCTTCATATTTACAATTAATTTAAACATTTTAACAAGTAGACAATACAACAACAACAACAACAACAACAAATCCTTAATCCCACTAAGTGGGGTCGGCTACATGAATCCTTTTTCTCCATTGCGTCCTATTTAGTGTCAAATTTTTGTTTAATTCTAAAAAATTAAGATCATTTTTTATGCAATAAGCCCAAGTTTTCCTAGGTCTACCTCTGCCTTTCTTAACATAAGTTGTATCTAAAACATCTACTCTCCTAATCAGATCATCAGGTGGTCGACGTTTAATGTGACCAAACCATCTAAGGCGACTCTCTCTAATTTTATCCGTCACTGGTGCAACACCAACCCTATTACGTATATATTCATTTTGCATTTTGTCTCTAAGTGTAAAGCCACTCATCCACCTAATCATTCTCATCTCGGCAACACTTAACATTATGCTTCTCTTTTAAAGGCCAACATTCAGCACTATAGAACATTGCAGGTCTCACCACCATCTTATAAAATTTTCCTTTCAGTCTAAGCAATAATTTTCTATCACACAATAGGCCGGACGCATTCCTCCACTTGAACCAACCAACCAGAATTCTACTATTTACACCCCCATCTATATCACCATCGATTTGAACAATTGACCCGAGATATCTAAATCGTTCACACCTTTTAATAATTTGATCACCCAAAGTTACACTTCTGTCACTAGGTCCACTATTACTAAAATTACATTTCATGTATTCAGTTTTAGTTCTACTAAAAAAAAGACCTTTAGACTCCAATGTAGACCTCCATAATTCAAAATTTTTTGGGCTTTTTCTCTCGTCTTATCCAAGAGGAGGATATCATCAGCAAAAAGAATACACCAAGGTGCATCCTCTTGTAAATGCTCAGTAAGACCATCCATAAATAAAGCAAAAAGATATGGGCTTAAAGTCGATCCTTGATGTAAACCAACAAAAATAGTAAAATAATTGGTCAATCCTCCTTCAGTTCGAACACATGTAACAGCTCTAGCATACATATCTTTAATAACTTGAATATAAGTCATATCAACACCTTTCTTCTCAAGGACTCTCCAAAGAACATCTCTAGGAACCTTATCGTAAGCTTTTTCTAAATCAATAAAAATCAAATGTAGATCCTCCTTATTATCTCTGTACTTCTCCATCAAACATCTCAATAAATGTATAGCTTCCATAGTAGACTTGCCAGACATAAATCCAAATTGATTATGAGAAACCTTTGTAATACGCCTTAACCTATGTTCAATTACCCTCTCCCATAATTTTAAAGTATGACACATCAATTTAATTCCTCTATAATTTGCGCACTCTTGTGCATCTCCTTTATTCTTAAATAAGGGGACTAAACTGCTCTTCCTCCACTCCTCAGACATCTTTTTAGTTTTTAAAATAATATTAAAAAGTTTAGTACGCCAAGGAACCCCCAAATCACCTAATCATTTCCACGCTTCAATTGGAATATCATCAGGTCCTACAGACTTTTCACCCTTGCTTTTCTTTAATAAGTAGACAATGATTAACTGTTTTTAAAATGAGTTATATGTTAATTAGAGAAAAAATGCCAATAATTTGACTCTCTAGTAGCGGCATGTCATTATGGATAAAAGGATTTTCCACCCAAAAAAATAATAATAACCTGTAACATCTGAGAGAAATCCATTTCTAAATGGAGTTCAAATGTTATTTTGAAAATAAGGAGAAAATTAATTTTCTTTTGTTATCACTTAATAATATGTTTTGATTAGAGGGTGATGAAATGAGGTCTAATGGACCATAGGTTATAGAAATGATAGAAATATGTGCTAAATGTTATATTTAAGGCTGCAAATGAACCATTGCACTACATGAAAAATGTCCTTTAGGTCCGGTCATATTTATTTGAACACTAAGGTTAAATGAATCAAATTTGAATATAGTCAAACTCATTTTTAATAATATTTATAAATAAACTCATTATAGTTTAACAAGTTACTCTCATTTGAGAAATTTGATAGTCATGCCCAAATTTCATTTATATAAAATAACAATTACAAAAGTCATGATGTGGTCGGGAGATTCGTGACGGTAGTTTGATTTTTTGGTGTCTCAACGTTGCATGAAAATCCATCACGCACTTAGGTAATTAAAGACAGGTAGTAGGAGGAGACACCTCAAATTTTTAAGTGAAAAACTCTTGAAATGGAAAAAAATTATGGGGTCTAGCCTAGTTGAAATAATCCATTATTTAATTGTGAGTAGATATGTTAACTCTTCTCCTAGATTATGAAAGATAAAGTTACAAAGTTGTATAACAATGGTTCATCGATAATAGTTGTAATCTGGTTGTAATAGATGTTCTCAGTGATAACAAGCAGCAAGGGTCGTAATAGATTGCTATTGAGGTAGTAATCTATCGTGAATGTTGTAGACAATGGTTGTAGTGCTAGCATATTGTATAAGCCATAATTGAAAGCCATTGTGGTAGTTGACCATGTGAGTCATAGATAGTTGCCTCAGAAGCGTTGGTTGGAAACATAGGGCGTAGTAGGGTGCTGCAATAATGTCCATAGGTCTTAGAGTACATAGTTAGGAGCTGCATGAGCGATGAGCCGCGTAGGCCATACTTGTCACATAAGTCGTAGTACGGAGTTGTAATAACATCCATAAGTCATCGAGGTCAGAGTTGAGAGATGCATAAACTGTGATAACGCCTGTAGGCCATGCATGGAGTCAGAAATTGGTAGTTTCATGAGCTGTGTAGTGCACGTATATCACATAGGCAGGAGTTGTTAGCTTTCTAAACTATGATAATGTTTGTAGGTCACAGATTCTGCATTGAATGTTGAATGAGCTATGATAACATTCGTAGATCGCAGAAGATGGAGTTGAGAGCTACAATAACATCTATAAGCTAGAAAGGTCGGAGTTAGGAGGTGTGTGAGCTGCGAGCCATCTAGACTGTATTTGGCCACATAGGCCGTAGCAGGAGTTGTAATTATATTTTAGGTTGCAGATATCGAAGTTAGAAGCTGCAATATCGTTTCAGACAGAGTTGGGAGTTGTGTGAGTTGTGTAGACCGTAGTTAGTCATATAAATTGTAGTAGAGAGTGTAATGCGTATGATGTAGAGGTCATAGTTGGGAGCTACACAAACTATTAGAACAATCGATGGAAAAAACGTTGATGCACATGTTCCAAATAATGAAAAGATCATATTCATCAGCCATTGTGGGTCCTCGACGCAGAATGCCATCGTGGTATGCGACTTCAACATGTGCTTCACTTTTATCATGACCGGTTGGGAGGGCAGTGCACATTACAGTCAAATTTTTAAAACTGCAACACAAAATAATAAGTACAACTTCCTACATCCACTCACAGCTAAGCTTGAGACTGAGTTACTCTTCTAACTCATTTTTCTCACAGTATTAATCATGCAATTCACATCAGGTAAATACTATTTAGTTGATGTTATATATTCCTTGCATCAAGAGTATCTCAAGCTCTATCGTAATACGAGATACTACATACCTAACTTGGAGCGAGTTAGTAATTTTACGTGAGGGAGAAAATAAATGTTCAATAAAAGACATCTCCTTACGCGGTGTTATTGAGAGGACTTTTCTGTTTGGAAGAAGAAATGAGTAATACTTTGTGCTATGCTATCTTACCCGTTTTCCAAATAGGTGCAGATTTTGATTGCCATGATGAATCTCTACAGTTACATTCGGCGACATACTTCCTAAAATAAAATCGACTTTCGTAGGGTGGACTAACATCATAAGCAAGTCCCTGTCAAGGCACATGAGTACCGTCTTAGACAATCTTTCTCACAGGCTGAAAATGATGTTCCCGAGACCTATAATAAAAATGGGGAAGGTGAAAGCGAGATGATAGAGTTGAGCGAATGAATTACATATGTAATTTTAGAAGGTTTATCTGAGTATTCATCTTCTTATTAATTGTAATGGTTGGAAGAAATTCAATGTTTATTATATTTATATTTTGTACAATTAAGGTTTATTTCCATTCCTTATGTATTTAATATTTTTTATTTAGGTTTTTTATGCTATTTTTTCTTTATCTATTTCTTTTACATTTCTTTTGGAGGTTTATGATGAGCTTTTGAACTTATGGGTTCTTCTGGATGACTTATTTGTCACTATTGGTTGGTGTTACATGTGAAATCCTAATGAAGACAACCAAGTTCCTAACTTCATTTCGATGCTATGACTTTTGAGGTTCTTCTGGATGACATTTTTTCATGATATTTATATGTGACACACATGAGCTTGTATTATGTGGGCTAAAGGCAACCAATAACTCTTTTTTTTATAAGATCCGTTGTCTTCTTGCAGTGACAGATGCGCTTGGTTGATATACTGAGTTCTCTGAGACCGCACACCTGCATAAAACTATAATTAATTACTTCTTTTTACCAAATTTTTACTTGTGTTATTTCTAATATGATGTCTTTTAAAGCATTTAAGAAAGATGGGCTCGAGGATTTCTGGTTCCTCCTGGGGACTGCAATGCTACTGTGGACTTCAAAGTTCATTACTTGCTTCACGTTAGCCGTATAGCTACGAGAGACAGTTCTACAGGTGCCTGTGGAGAAGCACAAAGAACTGTGAATTTTTTCGGTGGGCATATATGCTGGAATATTCCACCGCCGAGAGTGATCAGGCATGTACAGTATCCCTGGAGGATGGCTTGGCTCGTAACATACGTAGTCTGCATTTTGAAAATAATATTACCATATTATTAAATGCTATTTTAATAGTCTTTTTCTTAATTTCAGTAATCATGATACTCACTGTTAAGTGAGGTGTATATTTTTTTGTATTGTTCTGCACTGGAGTTTGCCTTTAAAGTATAAATATATTTATATGACAGTTCTATTGCAAACAACATTACTATACATGGACACTAATCATTTATCCAGATACAACTGCAGCACTGCTGTTTTTAAACTACAAAGACCAAACAGACAACGAGCTTATTCACAACAGCTTCTACGCAGTAGCTTCCTGTGGTAGCAACTTATTATTAAGCTGCAATTGCCCTAAACGGACCAAATATATTATAGCTGCTGCAACCAATTACCTCCAGCTTTTTTTTTGTCCTTGTTCACTACCCGACTTAATTATTAATTACGATTCTCTTATTTTTTAGGGGTTTAATGATGATATTTCTTATAATATGACCTAAATATATTCACATAATTTCCTACAGACCACTGAATATTTACAAATTAACATCCAAATTGTATTCTTAAACAATCAAATCAATATATTTAAGTGTGTCATGATCAAATTATTGAGAATTTGATAAAAATGATAAATATGGATTGGGGTTTTAGTATAAATTGAATATTTGAGTGAGAATTTGAAAAATGATTGAAAGAGAACGACTGATTCGTAAATAGCAAGTTGCGGTGTTCTATATGTGACGTCCTTTGTTTGCTACCTCCAGAAAGTTATGACATAAATCATTAATCTCCTTTCTTAATTTATAAGAAGGGTATTGGGGTTTGAGAAGGATAATGAAAATATTGATTGGACATAGGTTTTATTTTATTTTTTATAGTTAAATCCCACACATTGTTTATGTACACAATGATACATAAACCAATAGTAGCAAAGAAGCTAAAGATGATGGTATGTAGCTCCAAAGCCATGCAACAATCAATTTATTTACATATAAATGACAATCCGACTCGATTCTTCTAAATTAGTGAGATTGATTACTGATTTGGAGAAAATTATTGATAAACTTATAGATCTTGTGCTTTCTCTCTAGTTATAACTTAAATAGCGAGATTGCTCAACTTTTATAAATGAATTTGGAAAAATGACTTATATGGATACATAATAAATTTGTTAGAGATCGACCTAAACATGTGATATCTTATAGTTAGCTAATTATATCTTGATTAGTTGTTGTCTCTCCTGGTGGCAGCCAAATTTAATATGCTTTGTCCATTCATGAATAGTTGTATTAGTTGCAATATGTATAAAAGTTTGGTTATCATAGTGCATTATTGTAGGTCCTAAATGATTGACTACAAATCTTATAGAAGGTACCTTAACCACATATACTAATAAATAATTGACATCATAGTTCTATATTTAACTTTATGGATCAAGATAGATATTATTTTTGACTCGTTATTTTTCAAGAGAGTGGATAAATGTCATAAAAGACAAAATATTAGTTGTTAATCTTATTGTAGCTGGGAAAGTAAGCATCAAAGTGTTCAATCAATATCTTTTTCTTCGCTAGAAATTAATACTCCTGTCTTATTGTTCTTGTCAAATATATTAGAACCACTGTAGCTGCATCAAGGCAAGATTTATGTTAGGTGCATAAATGGACCAAACAATATGCTAGATGGTATGGGTTTACTCAGTGCTTCTCAAACTGATCTTCCTATGAACATAATTTAAACTCAGTATGAAAAATATGGTAGAGATTGTTGTAATTTTCTATATATTTTAAAAGATACAAAGCATTTTGTTCATAGATATAATATGTAATATGTTACACAATGTAGTAAGCTGAAGATAGCATTTATTGCTAAAAATCAAGCAACATATTAAGCAATTTACAAAAAAATAGAAAAAAGAAAAATAACAATAAGAATCAAATCATTTAAATTAATAAAGTTGATTACTGTTTTCGCGGAAATCTGTTTATTTTCTTTGAAATCTAATGCTATTTGATTATCGACTTTCTAAACAATAATTTAAATATAGGCTTGAAAACGAGATCACTGTGCTTATATAATTTTTAAGTTAATTATGGAGGTGCCCATAATATATCCTCTAAGTTAAGATTTTGCAATCGAGACCCAAAACTGCAAGATATAGCTTAATTAATGTTGGGTTAGTGTAATGATATATGTTATTAAAACAAAAATAAAACTTACAATATATATTATTTAAACAAAAACTAAGAGTGAAATTGGGAGAGACAAAGAGAACCTAATATTATCATGTGATGACATAATACACACAATGTTTTCACCAATTAAGCTTACCAACTCATTAAAAAACTTGATTTGGGTAGCTAGTGAAAAACTATTCATATATATATATATATATATATATATATATATATATATATATATATATAGAGAGAGAGAGAGAGAGAGAGAGAGAGAGAGATATCAGAGGGAAAACATAAATTCAATATTTTAATGAAAGGCAATCTCCACTCTTCCCATCATTTTCTCTTAACTACTTTTCTCTTAATATCTCTCAATTTAAGCATGCAAATCATCATGACAAAAAGAAGAAACATTATCATCTTTAATAATTATTAGGACTCTTTTCTATTTTTTGCATTACAAGCGTTCTAATTATTATAATGCATTATACTTTTTTGAATTTTTTTCCTTTATTTTTCCCCCAAAAAATGAAAATTTAGTTTATCTTTTTGCCCCCTTGGAGGATAAAAAGAGCTCAGTCAATGGCGTATGCTACCTTCCAACTGCTTAAGTAGTGAAAGTCTTTACTTAGACTGATTTCTTTATCCTCCATGAGGTGATATACATACTATAGAGAACAGCCTCTTTGTTAGTGGATTAGAAATGATTGGATGAGGTGCCGCTAGTCCTTTACTTTTAAAGAAGAAAGAAGATGCTCTTCTTTTACGTGGCCATTGATTTCAGGTAAGACATCACAGATGGGTGCTTAATTATTTTCTGTTATCTTTTTAAAAATTTTTCTTATGCTCTATTTTCCATACCTTGATTATAATTAGAGGCTTTATTTCAGTAAAGAGTTTTCTTCTATTGGCCTTTCTAGTTTAGGTGGCATTAACAGATAAACATTTTATTTCCTCTTTTCCCAAATAATATTTGAAATATATTTATCAAAGAAGTCCTTTAATAGATATAATTATTCATTGATTTTTTAAGTCATAATTTACACACTAAAAGAGTGACTGAAATGATACATTTTAGTGGTTGATTTATACTGGTCTAAACATTTGCAAGTTTTTTTCTGCACTTAAAACAAACTGATTTCGACCGGTATTCATGTTTATATCGCACCGCACCCGCGCTCGTAACACTTATTTTTGTTCTTTCTGCTTATGACTCAAGGGTGGGCAATTGAAACCTTTATTCATCTCTTGCGTGTGCGGGCAAATTCTTCTCTGGCAATACCTTCGTCAAGGTAATCGCATATTTCTTCCCCTCCCATCTTTCGATTTTAAACTATTCAGCTCCGACACATCTTGCCTCGGGATTTCTTGCTCGATTTAATGTATAGGAAAGGAATCCTGATACTGCATGAATTTAGCTTATTACCGACGATCAAATACTGTCGGTAATAACTTTAAACTATAGACAATATATATACCGATGGTCAAATTGCATTTTATTCAACGTAGCAAAGACGTTTGCCGGTAATAAAATTATCTATAGATTTATTAACAATTTTAAAACTAAAGGTTATCTGACGTATCGTAACCGTCGTCATTGTTCCAAAGCTGTATCGTGTTTAACCTTAGCTTGCACGACGGTAACATAACTGTTGTATATGTCCGTAGAAAAAATGTTGTACTTACGTCAGAAAAGTGTCGCGCTTCCGTTGGTAAAGTGTAACACAACTGTTAGTTAACCTTGAAAAATTACTGATGATTGTCTCCATGTAAAAAGTATAGCACTTTGTGTAAACGTCGCTTGTTTGATGGACAGTCGAAAGACCATCGGTACATAATCAGAGAGTCGTAAAAATATTGGTAAACCGTCAAAAACCTTTACGATAAAAAAAAAGCTCCTCATTCAACACTACAATTTGTACACCTGCAATCATAGTAATAAAAATAAATTGTTTAAAGAGCACAACACACCACAATAATGAAATTAATTAGCGCATAAACCATATAAAAATATAAAAGAAAAATAATTGCATTAAACAAAATGAAATGAACAAATATCCAATATAGATATTGTTCGTGATGAATAAATTGTTTAACATAAACAAACATAAAATAAATAACCCCAACTCATCCTCTTCTCTGTCCTCTCCTCATCATCATCCTGAACTGGCTATTTTCCTCTTTGTAGTTCAGAGCACAACATCGCTTCGATCTTTGATTTCATCTTCTGTTGCTTCTCTGATCTTAAGGTGGCTAGGCCACTGGAGACCTGGGCGGCAACCTCAGTAACAACCTGACAAAGAATCTCCTCTCTCTGTGTAGTAGAAATGGATGCACCAGATGTGCTAGAAGTCAAGCAGACATCATAGGTCAACGCCCGAGACCCCAACCCATTGATCCTATCATTCTTCTTACCGCTGACAATCTCCCTCCATAGGTTATACTCAGAAGAATTGTGAAATGTGCTCGAAGAATTGTCGATTGCTAGGATCAACTTTCCTTGAGCCTTGATGGCCTCCTACAAAAAATATGATTAATGAAAGTTAGAAACTAAGTAAACTTCGATAGCTATTTGAATCTTATACTAATTAATCTTGTTAATGACATTGGTCGCCTCGGATCTATTGCACTAAGGACTTATTTGACTGTTACTAGTGAGTGCGCTCGTGTAACTTGGCAGTGGTTGGCTCTAGATTTTCTTTGTAGTCAGTTAGTGTAATGAAATGAAAGAGTTAGCAAGCATTTAATGTAAAATATTATTTAATGTAAAACAATAATTCTTACCAGTCTCCTTTTGTAATTTGAATGTAGGAGCTCCCCCACTAAGGTACTTTGAGGCCCTCATGCCCTCAGAGTCAGAGCAGCGATTTTGCTTGGTTTGCTCCCTCTTCTTCTGATACTCAGGAGAGTCTCAGGCTCTAAGCAAAGCAAAAAATACATCCTCACTGAGCCACAAGGGCCACTTATGTGTCAGCCGCAAATCACCAAACTGGTTTCGAAGACAGTTGCTCACCTTGTTCTTGAAGTTCTTTCGGATGTTTACCTCCTCCTCAAGGGACCAAGACCTCTGTTTTTGTATATTGAATTAGAAAATATTAGATTCATAAAAATAAATACACAACGAAAATTGTCGTGTTCAAGGTTTACCACACCAAAACCACATATCACGAACTACGATCGGGATCTTCCTACAGGAAAAGTACGGTGATCAAACTTGCTCTGAATAATGTCTTTGATGGAATGGATGGCCTGTGTGGTAGGAGTAAATTTGATAATAGCAAATGATTAGATCTATATTAAATTAAAAAAAATATAAAGTAGTAATGTCAGTAAAACTTACGTGTTCTCCACTGCTCGGAGCAGATGATGATAGCTAGAACTAGAAGGTTCATCAATAATAGCCGATGGTGACGGTGTTGGTGGTGTCTTGGTTGCGGCTAGTGACGATGTTGGTATCGTGACCTCAATTGGTGGAGTTGTTGGCGTGGTAGTCACGATTGAAGGCGGTGCTGGTGTGGTAGTAGCAATTGGAGGTGGTGCTAGTGTGGTGAGAACCGAGGTGGAGGCTTGCTGGGACGAGAGATCATAAGAATCACCTTCGTAGCACTGCGTCAACAATCTCATAAATTGGCAAACTTCAGTGATGCACCACGTCTCCCGATAGTGAGGAGACCACCCCTCCCTCTAGAAGCCATCTGCTGACCTCATTTTGAGGTTTTCCTTTTCCTCTTCTTAGAACCTAGGATCTAACCTTAGGACTTTCCTATTGATTACCCTAGAGGACTAGTAATAGGGTGACCCGATTTTTGTACTTCCAAATACAAGAATTTGTTACCACTGCTAGAAAATTTAATTTCTGGCGAAGGTGTGAAACACTTGACCTGGAATAACTTGCTATATAGATGTGTACCAAATAAAACTTTTTAAATATATGTTTATATAGCAAAATATAATTTTAAAAAGAAAATATTTTATATACTTTTTGGGTACTACGCAAGTATACGTATCGTTTCAACTAATATAGGGCTTTGAAACAAAGACCCCAGTATCGATCCCACGGGAAAAAATTATATTAATAAATTTTCTAAATATTGTATTTCAAAAATCTTTTTATATTTTAATCTAACTATAAATTACTATTAATTTACTAGATGCAAATAAAGAAAAAAATAATAAGACGATGATTTTATGAAAACTATATAAAATAAACAACTTTCTTCCCTTCAATTAATCTAAGATTTTTAAGATAATTTAATATTCGTTGGAGAATTTGATTTATGGTATTGTGCCAAATAAAAGCATTCCTATTCTTTACTCTTTGATCCAGGTGCAAAGAACATTAGCTAATTTACAGATCAGATCCGGATGTATTGTTAGTAGAATGGGTTAATCTAGACTCACACTACTAGATATCCAATGGTGGCTATGGTCGACCCTACTAGTGACCCTTTCCTAATCTATAAATCAAATTATAAGAATTTTGTCTGTCACTCTAAAACCTTATCAATTCTACGTCCTTTAAATCTTATCTTCCTATTTATTTGTACTTCAACTTCAATAGCCCGCACATGGCCTTCGACTACCCAAGGATTCATGTGACACTTACAAGCTAAGAGTTTTTCTCCTTCTAGGTCTTAAAACTCTTCAACGGGTTTTAACAACTTAAATGGCTAATTTAAAAAGTAAAGTAAGATTAGGTATTAATGTCATCACAATGTTTTGAAAATATTTTGAATTTTAATTCTCCATCGAATCTTTTATTATCTTATTTATCTCTTCATAATTGAAGGAAGAAAGTAAACTAACCACTCAAAACACATTGAATATAAACAGCAAAACAAAATAAATAAACTTTGAATCAAATATAAAATACTTATCTCAAATATTCCTTCTACAGATCTTCTGATTCCTACTGACTCCACAGTATAATGAACTCCAGATGCAACAACTTGAAAATATACTCACTAAACTAAACAAAAGTGGTCATAATTTCTCTCTCTATTTCTCTCTCTAAGGATGAGAGATCGTAAAGTGGATAAGAGAAAGGGGTTACAATGGGGGGCACGTTTTTTTGAAGAAATGGACTCCTATTTATTTACTTCAAGGGTTGCCTTGAGGCACCTCTTCAAAACATGTCCACATTCAATGAATCTTCTAGAAGGTCTGTCTGGCGCCTAGGCGCCGGACACCGCGTCCAGTTCTTTTTGAAACCATTTTGGAGCGTCCAAATGCAATGTATCACATGTCTTATTATCAAGGAACAACTGCCAGTCTTCTAGAATGTCCAATAATCGCTCACTCCGTCAAAATAACCGTTCAAACGTTGTCGAAAACTTGACAGTTTACGTATCGAGTTTGGCGCTTAGGCGCCAACTTCTGGCGCCTAGGCGCCAGGCCATATTTTTTTATACTTTTTGTATTTTGCTCCATTTTTGCTCATTTTTGCTCCTTTTTGCTCCTTCTTGCTCCTTTTTCCTTATTGCATCACCTACATCCAAAAACACAAAAAAATACCTTTTATTAAAGCATAATATCCTTAGAAATTGATAAGAATTAAGACATAAAGAAATAAGTATTTTTTTATAGATCAAAATCCCCCAAACTTAAATGTTACTTGTCCTCAAGTAACTCTTTTTACTATATAAAATGTATAGCCTTTGAAATAAAAGATAAATATTTAAGATTCCTTATAATTTTTTATTTTATAAAGTTTTTAGTAAATTATTAACCCAATTTCACTAACTAGGTTTAATTTTAAGAATTTAAAGAATATTTAACTACCAAATCATAAGATTTCAAACTTTTCATCCATTTTGAAAAATAATAGAAGTTACGTATATTAAGATCTCATAGATTATTTACAAGAAAAAGATCTTTTGAAAAATCTTTCCTAAATAAATATTCATGTATAAAAATTAAGTAAAATATGTAACTACTTTTCTTCTTATAAGATAATTCTAGTGAAGCCGATTTTTGATTAGACATTTCCTCAAGCTTCT
Organism: Papilionanthe hookeriana x Papilionanthe teres; assembly: GCA_022702705.1. NCBI lineage: Eukaryota > Viridiplantae > Streptophyta > Magnoliopsida > Asparagales > Orchidaceae > Papilionanthe > Papilionanthe hookeriana x Papilionanthe teres. Next base: position 31,012,921 of record CM040431.1, read on the forward strand.
CCTCTCTTTATATATATATATATATATATATATATATATATATATATATATATATATATATATATATATATATATATATATATATATATATATATATATATATATATATATATATATATATGATTACTATATCTGGATAACCTGTTAATGGTTTTGAACTTCACTATCCTTAACTTATATTTTCAAAACTTATACATTTCCACTTAATTATTATAACATGAATAAGAATTCAAAAAGATTTCCAATCTTTTCTTTTTCAAGTGATAATTTTTTATTACTTAATATTTCTAAAATTCTATTATTTCTGTCATGAATAGAAAAATTTATTAATCTTATTCTTCTTTAAGTTAAATAATTCTATTCTTAAAATCAATCAAAGTTATTAAAATTTTGGTTAATTTCACTAAATTGTTTATAATTTCAAAAATAAAAGTGATCTCAAATAAATTCTTCATTCCTTACGTTATGTTAAAAAGTTTTTATTTTTATGAAAATATTAGCTCTTTAAGGACAAATAAAATTTAAATTTGAATGTATTTTCCTTTCCCCCAAACTTAAGCTTTGGTATACTATGATAATTTAAAAGTATAAGAGAAAGAAAATCATAAGAATTTTTATAAGTATGTAAAAACAATCTTAAAAAGAAAAATTAACTTCTACTCATGCTTTTATGAATAATTAAGATAAAATTGAAGCATGTATAAAAAGTAAGCAGGCTAATTTTTATGATTATACTAAATTTGAAACAAAATTAAAGCAGAGCAAAATTACTAATTACTAAACAGTAGACTAAAACAAACATATCATAAATTAACTCTAACTTCAGTCTCAACACAATATACTAAGAATATTTTAATAACAGAATCTTAACACTAATCAATCCACACAGATATTTAAACAAATCAACATACATCAAACATAAAACTAAACAAACAATCCAAATAAAACAAACTAACATAGTAGCACATCATAAAGATCTATAACTACTAGTCACTAGCTGTAGCCTCATTATCATCATCGTCACCAAAGGAAAATTCTACGTCCTTAGGATCAACAAATGGTGTGAAACTAGGAAAAGTAGGGAAACTAACATCATGTTCACCCTTCGGAAATCTGACTAGGGCTTCATCATACTCGGCATCATAACTACTCTTCCTGCGGGTGTAATCGGATAAATGATCAAGTTTCCTATCAATAGTATCAATCTCGCAGTGAGTTTGAAATAACTCCTGCTGTCGCTCTAAAAGCGATCATGCATTGATTCCCGAAACTCGATGGTGGCTCGGCGAAGTAGAGGGTCGAGAAGTAGAAGGTCTACACGGAGTATGTGCGAAGTAGAAGGAGCGATCGATCTCTTCCCTCGAAGACGATCATAGATACTAACACTCTCCTGCCCGATTGGCTTGGTAAACTTTAACTTCTCCTCGAAATATCAGCGAGTGACTCCATTACTAACACATAATGAATAAATCGGAGATGGGAATCCCGATCCAACGAAGTGTTTGGATCTCGCAGTAGAATTCACAGAATCATAAATAAAACTGCCGACATCAATAGGTTTCCTTTCCTGAATGCAGTAGTTTAAGATAGCTCGATCTCTAGTCACTTCACTCAGATGGTTGGAAGGTAACAATCTAGCAGAAATAAAATAGTGCCATGCTTTAGAAATACCATTTAATTTGGATGATTTGAAGTTTAACCTTTTTCCGTTCCTGATCTTCCAAGATCCAGTACCGTCAGTCAAATAAGCAATGGTCATATCCAAATCTCCCTTAGATGGTGATAATCCAGAATAATGACATTCAATAGTTGGTGGCAGGCCATAAAATATATTGATTCTTTCAGGACTAAATCCTACTCCGATACCTCTGACAAAGACTTCATAATCTTCGGCATCAAGAAAATTTGCATAAAACTCTCGAACGAGAGGATAACGAACAACAACGGTGAAATAACGGAATCGTTGCCAATTGTGTGCAACGATAGTGTTTTCAATCATTTCTCCCGGATGATAGAAACTTCGTTCCGAAATGAACTTCACGGACGTCGCAAATTCTCGGAAGCGAAAATGCGCGGCCGCGATGAGAAAATTTCTCTGCTATCAAAGTTATCTCGTGCCTTCCCGCGTTTAGATTTTGGAGCCATCTAAACGTGAAAGAAAACAATAACAAATTTAGGAATCAAAGATTTAAACTCTTTTTAAGTTTATAAAACTTAAAATAAGTTTAAAAATCCAAAGAAATCACTAAAAATCAAAAAAATTTTCAAAATTTCGGTTCTTAGCAAAACTAGGGAAATCTATGGTGAAAATCGAAAATAAATGGTTTAAAGTGTAGATCTGACCTTGAGACGAAGAAATCGAGTGGTTTCACGCTCAAATCCTTGATGTTTTGACCTCAAAATGGATATAAAAGGTGCATTTTCGCGAAAATGGGGAAGAAGATGAAGCTTAAGCGTCAAAAATGGCTTTTGGGGGTTATTTAAGTAAATTTTCGGGTACGAGCCGAGCCGGCGCTTAGGCGCCGAATTCAGCGCCTAGGCGCCGGACTCGCCTTTCACAAAAGTTTATTTTTAAATTTAATTTTCCACCAAAATTCATAAATTCAACTTTCGATTACTCGTATCGAGTAGGGCTTCAATTTCTAACTTCCACAACATTTCTAAAAATTTATAAAAATTAAATATTTAATCCACCAATCAAACATAAGGTTTAAATCAAACTCACTAAATTCCATTTATAATCTTCAATATTGACTCAATACATTCCAGATAAGTATTATACTTGATTCAAGTTCCTAATACACACTCAAACACAACAATTTCTAAGCAAAAATAACACACATTGAACATGAAAGCAAATACACAAACAAACACAATCGATTCTCTAAATCAATACAACGACTCAATAAACCATATAATAACTATCTCTTTACCAAAATCTTCTAATCGTCACAAGGGAAATTGTGTATTCCACTTGGAAAGAACACTAACGCTCTCGGGAAATCCGTAGTCGTCTATTCGTCAATCCACTTGTTCTTCGCATACATTTCAACTTGAGCATCTTGATAAGCCGCAAAATGATCAAATTGAAGTTTCATTTGCCATTCTAGATGTCCAATTTGATGAAACATCTCATGAAGGCGATCTCCAATGCTTTTAAACTCCGCTTCAAACTTATTCGGACGACTAGAAATTTTCTCTAAACTTACAACGATGAAACCATTGAAGTAGGGTTGAGGATCCTTTGAGACCTTGTCCCTAGTTTCTTCTCCATGATTTTTTCCTTCCATATTCTTCAAAAATTTCTCAAATCTCTCAAGAATGAAGTGCAAGGGACGTAATTTTGATTTCTTGATGGTTAGGGAAGAATATAGTTTGATTTAAAGGTGAAAATCGTGTAAAAAACTGAAAATTTTCGGTTTTTGCACGACCCAGTAACCGTGGCGCTTAGGCGCCGAATCTGGCGCTTAGGCGCCGAATCTGGCGCTTAGGCGCCGAATCTGGCGCTTAGGCGCCGAATCTGGCGCCTAGGCGCCGAATTTTGGTGCCTCGGCGCCGAGTCGCGCCTGGCGCTGGAATTATGTTCGACTCCGTTTCGCCTAATCGTCGAATTTCAAAATTTCGTTCTCCAAGATAGGTAAATTATACTTGGTAAGAGTAATTTAGACTCGATAACTCACATTGTAAACAATCATAATGAAGGTTAACTTGATCTCCTTTTTACTCATATTCGGAATAGAGTGATCCGATTTCTAAATCTTAAATACTTCAAAATAATTTTCAGCCTAAGTCAACAAAGACTTATGAGCATCAAATTTTTTTAAAGTAATATAAAATTAATCAAGATCAAGGCATAACCTTACATTAAAACACAAAAACACTCATAACAAATAATAATTATGGGTTGCCTCCCACAAAGCACTTGGTTTAACGTCGTCAGCTCGACTTAAGTAAATCTTTAATCAGGTTGACTCAATTCATAAGCCTCTTTATAAATCTTTTTAATATCTCCCAAATAAGGCTTCAATCTTAATCCATTTACTTTAAAAATTTTTCCTATTTTGGGATCTTTAATATCCACAGCTCCATAATGGTATACTTTCTCAACTATATAGGGTCCAATCTATTTAGATCTTAATTTTCCAGGAAAAAGTTTTAAAATTTTCTTCTTGTCCAGGTTCAAAAGTTTTTCCTGAAATTTTCTTATCATGCAACATCTTCATTTTCTCTTTATAAATCCTCGCATTTTCATATGATTCATTTCTTATTTCTTCCATCTCATTTAATTGCAATAATCACTTTTCTCCTGCTTTATTCAAATTAAAATTAAACTCCTTTATTGCCCAATAAGCTTTATGTTCAAGTTCTACAGGTAAGTGACAATGTTTACCATAAATTAACTGGTAAGGTTACATTCCGATTGGTGTCTTATAAGTCGTTCTATAAGCCCATAATGCAGAATCAAGTCTATCAACCCAATCAGTTCTTTTAGGATTAACAGTCTTCTCTAAAAATCTTTTAATTTCTCTGTTTGATACTTCAGCCATTCCACTTGTTTGTGGGTGATAAGCAGTTGCAATTCTATCTTTGATTCCAAATTTTTGTAGTATTGATTGAATTCTTATATTCCTAAAATGACTTCCACCATCAGTGATAATTACCTTAGGCATTCCAAATTTTGAAAATATCATTTTCTTTAAAAATTTAGAAACACTTTTAGAATCACAGTTTGGTAAAGCAACAACTTCAATCCACTTTGAAATATAATCAACTGCTAATAAAATATAAATTTTTCCAGAAGATGGAACAAATGGTCCCATAAAGTCTAAACCCCATATATCAAAAATTTCAACTTCCAATATATAGTTTAAAGGCATTTCATTCTTCCTAGATATATTTCCCATCCTTTGACATCGATCACATGTTTTCACATAATGTCTCACATCTTTAAATAAGGTAGGCCAATAAAATCTAGAATTTAAAATTTTAAATGCGGTTTTATCTATGCCAACGTGTCCTCCGAAAATCGAAGCATGACATTTTTGAATAATAGCAAAAGTTTCCTCATAAGGTACACATCTTCGAATCATAGAATCTTTACCAATTTTAAATAAATAAGGTTCTTCCCAAATATAAGATTTAGCATCATATTTAAATTTCTTAATAAATTTGTTATCCAAGTCATAAGGCAAAAAATTGCTAACTAAATAATTAACAATATCAGCATACAAAGGTGTTTTGCATTCTTGAATAACATATAAAGATTCATCAGGAAATTTCTCATTTATATTTTCTTCCGAAATAATATCATTTTTAATTCTAGACAAATGATCAGCAATTTGGTTTTCAGTTCCTTTTCTATCTACTATTTGAAAATCAAATTCTTGTAGAAGTAAAACCCATCTTATAAGTCTAGGTTTAGAATCCTTCTTAGATTATAGATATTTAATAGCAGAATGATCAGTATGAACTATGCATTTAATACCAAGAAGATAAGGTCGAAATTTATCAAACGCATATACTATAGCTAGAAGCTCTTTCTCAGTGGTAGTGCCATTTCTTTGTGTTTCAGTGAGAGTTTTACTAGCATAATATACAACTTTGAAAATTTTCTCATATTTTTGTCCTAATACGACTCCAATTGCAAAATCACTTGCATCACGCATTAATTCAAAAGATTTATTCCAATTAGGTGCAACAATGATAGAGTGCGGTTATTAATTTTTCTTTTAGAATATTAAAAGCATTAATACATTCTTTATTAAATTCAAATTTTGCATTTTTTTCCAATAAATGACAAAGAGGTTTAGCAATTTTAGAAAAATCCTTTATGTATCTTCTATAAAATCCAGCATGACCTATAAAACTTCTCGCATCGATAATGATAGTAGGTGGTTGCAATTCAGCGATAATTTTCACTTTTGCTTGATCTACTTCCATCCTTTTTGTGACACTTTGTGACCAAGTACAATGCCTTCTGTGACCATGAATTGACATTTTTTCCAGTTAAGAACTAAATTTGTTTCTTCACATCTTTTTAAAACTTTGGCTATGTTTTCCAAACAAGATTCAAAAGAAGTTCCAGAAACTGAAAAAATCGTCCATGAATATTTCAATTCCTTTGTCAATCAAATCACAAAATATTGACATCATACATCTTTGAAAAGTTTCAGGTGCATTACATAAAACAAAAGGCATTCTTCTAAAAGCAAATGTTCCATAAGGACTTGTAAAGGTTGTCTTTTCTTGGTCCTCAGGAGCAATAAGTAATTGATGATAACCAGAATATCCATCCAGAAAACAGAAATATGGGTGTCCAGCTAATTTATCGAGAGTTTGATCCAAGAAAGGTAAAGGAAAATGATCATTTCTAGTGGCTTTATTTAATTTCCTATAGTCAATACAAATTCGCCATCCAGTAACTTGTCTTGTAGGAATTAGTTCATTTTTATCATTAACAATGACAATTACACATCCTTTCTTCGGAACACAATGAATAGGACTTACCCATTGACTATCCGAAATAGGATAAATAATACCAGACATCTAACCACTTAATAATTTCTTTTTTAAGAACCTCTTTCATGATAGGATTTAATCTTCTTTGCGATTCTATAATAGGTTTAAAATTTTCTTCCATTAAGATTCTATGCATGCAAATGGAAGGGCTTATTCCTCTTATATCAGCAATAGTCCGACCAAAAGCTTTCTTATAATTCTTTAACACACCTAGTAATTTTTCTTCTTGATCTCTACTCGGTTCGAAGAAATAATAATAGAGTAAAGTTAACGAATTTCCAAGAAACACATATTTTAAATGTGAAGGTAACATTTTTAATTCTCGTTCAGGGGCTCTTTTAATTGATGGTAAAAGTATATCATTTTGAGTTATGTCTAAAGTTTCCCAATTATCTTTAATAAAATGAGTCTCTTCTTCTTCTACTACTTCATTTTCATCAGTTAAAAATTCAAATTTTTTTTCAGAAATAACTTTACATTTTTCTTGATAATGTTTTGCAATTAAATAATCAATTATATCCATTCGCTAACATTTCTCTTTATCAGGGTACTTCATTGATTTAAGAACATTGAGTTTAATTTCTTGATCATTAACTCTCATGGTTAGTTCTCCCTTTTGCACATCAATCATAGCTCGTCCGGTAGCTAGAAAAGGTCTCCCTAAAATAATAGGTATCTCTTTATCTTCTTCCATATCAAGTACTATGAAATCTACGAGGAAGATAAATTTATCCACTTTAACAAGGACATCCTCTATAACTCCTTTAGGATAAGTGATAGATCTATCAGCTAACTGAAGGGTTACAGTGGTCGGAGTAATATCTCCTAAATCCAATCTTCGAAAGATAGAAAAAGGATGAGAGTAATATTTGCTCCTAAATCACATGAAGCTTTTTCACAAAATTTTTCTCTAATAGCACAGGGTATAGTGAAACTTCTAGGATCCTTAAGCTTTTCAGGTAATTTCTTTTGAATTATTGCACTGCATTCTTCACTTAATGCAGTAGTTTCAAAAGCTTCAAATTTTCATTTTTTGCTTAAAATATCCTTCATAAATTTTGCGTAAGCTGGCATTTGTTCCAAAGCTTCAGCAAAAAGTATGTTAATAGTAAGTTTCTTAAAAATTTCAAAGAACTTAGAAAATTGATGATCTAATTTCTGCTGTTTAAGTCTTTGAGGAAAAGGTGGTGGTGGCTTCTCAACTTCCGCATTAACATGTATAACGATCGATCTTGACTAGGAGAGAGAGTTTCTTTAGGTTTTTCAATCTCTTGACCTCGATCTCTTTTTCAATTTCATTCTGCATTCTTTCTTTTAATTCTTTTCCACTTCTAAGTGGCACAGCTTTAACTTGTTCATGTTCTTTTCCAGTTTCCTTTCAACATTACTAGGAAGTGTTCCTACAGGTCTGTTATTAATTAAAGTAGCAATTTGCCCCATTTGATTTTCAATATTACGAATAGCAGTATTTTGATTTTGTAATTGATTATTCATTTGTAAGATTAATTCTTCTATTGATAACTTTTTCTGTTGATTATTAAATCCAGGAGTTTTATAATTTGGACTAACTTGATTATTCCAATTTCCTGTGGGATGAGATTGATTATTACCCCATTGTTGTTGTGAATTATTCCAGTTAAAATTAGGATGATTTTTCCACCCACGATTATAATAATTTGAATAAGGATTATTTTTACTTGCAATAGCTTGTAAAGTTTCAATAGTTTGAGAATCTTGATATTAGCGAGTTATTAAGTGAAATATTAATTGCAAAATTATCTAATTTCTTAGAACATTGTTGCTTGCTTGTGAAGCTAAGATAGAAAAGGCTTCATTATCGTGAATACTTGCCATCTTTTTAGGATTAATCCTTTCGGAAGGGCATTGAAAATTGTTATTAGCCATTTCTTGATTAAAGTGTAAGCTTCTTCAAATGATTTAGACATTAAAGAACCTCCAGTGATAGCATCAATAATTGATTTTAAAGATCCAATTAATCCATTATAAAAATGTTTGAATAATTAACCAATCAGGTAAAGCATGATGAGGACATTTTCTTAATAGTTCTTTAAATCTTTCCCAAGTTTCATATATTTTCACCCCGTCAAATTGACTAAACGAAGTAATATCATTTCTTAATTTAGCAGTTTTAGAAGGAGGAAAATATTTAGCAAGGAATTTTTGTGACATTTCAGCCCATGTTTTAAAAGAACCAGTCGCTAATGAGTTTAACCACATCTTTGCTTTATCTCTTAAAGAAAAAGGAAAGAGTCTAAGTCTAATAGCATCATCAGAAATATTGTTATATTTAAAGGTAGCACAAAGTTCTAAAAAACTAACAAGGTGTAAATTTGGATCCTCATTTGGTGTTCCACCAAATTGATTGTTTTACTACCATTTGAATAATAGACGGTTTAAGTTCGAAAAGAATTAGCATCTACGGTGGGTATTTGAATACTACTATGAAGTTCATCAACTGTAGGGTTAGCATAATCCCTTAATGGTTTATAAACATTTTGATCATTAAGTTCAATTGGATTTTGTAAAGTAGCCATTTTTTGAAATTTTTTAATTTATTTTCCCTTTTAATTTTTCTAGTTGTTCTTTCTAATTCAGAACCTAAAGGTATTAATCCTTCAGAACCAAATCTTCGCATAAAACAAGGAATAAAGTTTATATATATATATATATATATATATTATATTTTTAGAAATATAATATTTTTAAAAATTTATAATTATTCTATTTCTTCCGGCAACGGCGCCAAAAACTTGGGCCGATTTTTTGTACTTCCAAATATAAGAATTTGTTACCACTGCTAGAAAATTTAATTTCTGGTGAAGGTGCGAAACACTTGACCTGGAATAACTTGCTATATAGATGTGTACCAAATAAAACTTTTTAAATATATGTTTATATAGCAAAATATAATTTTAAAAAGAAAATATTTTATATACTTTTTGGGTACTTATGCAAGTATACGTATCGTTTCAAGTAATATAGGGCTTTGAAACAAAGACCCCAGTATCGATCCCACGGTGAAAAATTATAGTAATAAATTTTCTAAATATTGTATTTTAAAAATCTTTTTATATTTTAATCTAACTATAAATTACTATTAATTTACTAGATGGAAACAATAGATCAGGTCCGGATCTATTGTTAGTAGAATGGGTTAATCTAGACTCACACTACTTAGATGTCGAGGTGCTATGGTCGGCCTTACTAGTGACCCTTTCCTAATATATAAATCAAATTATAAGAATTTAGTCTGTCACTCTAAAAACTTATCAATTTTACGCCCTTTAAATCTTATCTTCCTATTTATTTGTACTTCACATTCAATAGCCCGCACATGGCCTTCGACTACCCAAGGATTCATGTGACACTTACAAGTTAAGAGTTTTTCTCCTTCTAGGTCTCAAAACTCTTCAACGGGTTTTAACAATTTAAATGACCAATTTAAAAAGTAAAGTAAGATCAGGTATTAATGTCATCACAATGTTCTGAAAACATTTTGAATTTAAATTCTCCATCGAATCTTTTATTATCTTATTTATCTCTTCATAATTGAAAGAAGAAAGTAAACTAACCACTCAGAACACATTGAATATAAACAACAAAACAAAATAAATAAACTTTGAATCAAATATAAAATACTTATATCAAATATTCCTTCTACAGATCTTCTGATTCCTACTGGCTCCACAGTGTAATGAACTCCAGATGCAAAAACTTGAAAATAAACTCACTAAACTAAACAAAAGTGGCCCTAATTTCTCTCTCTATTTCTCTCTCTAAGGATGAGAGATCCTAAAGTGGATAAGAGAAAGGGGTTACAATGGAGGGCACGTTTTTATGAAGAAATTGACTCTTATTTATAGGCTTCAAGGTTGCCTTGAGGCACGTCTTTAAAACATGTCCACATTCAATGAATCTTCTAAAAGGTACGTGCGGCGCTAGGCGCCGGACACGCGTCCGGTTCTTTGCACCTCTTCACTTTGGCTCGCACCTCTTCGTGATTAAAACCGTTTTGGAGCGTCCAAATGCAATGTATCACATGTCCTATTATCAAGGAACAACTGCCAGTCTTCTAAAATGTCCAATAACCGCTCACTCCGTCAAAATAACCGTTCAAACGTTGTCAAAAACTTGACAGTTTCTGTATCGAGTCTGGCGCTTATGCGCTAACTTCTGGCGCCTAGGCGCCAGACCATATTTTTTTTTTACTTTTTGTATTTTGCTCCTTTTTGCTCCTTTTTGCTCCTTTTTCCTTTTTGCATCACCTACATCCAAAAACACAAAAAAATACATTTCATTAAAGATAATATCCTTAGAAATTGATAAGAATTAAGACATAAAGAAATATGTATTTTTTTATAGATCATAGGGCCCACCTTTTTGCAATTCTAACCACCTCTTAGCTTTTTTAGGATGCCTCATATGGGTGGACTCAAGCCATCCCCATTTGATTGAGTGGCTAGGGCTACAAACCATCACCATTTGGTTGAGTGGGTGGGAGCACAAGCCATCACTAGTGGGTCGAGTGGCTAGGACCAACATGTGGAGGCCCAATGAGAGCTCCCATAGGATCAAAAGGCCTTAAAGAAACCCTTTATGATTTGGCCATACATATTCACACTTATACACATGCACATACATGGTTTAAACTTTGCATTGCCCTTTACACACACAAACATTTAATTCATGCCACCAAAATCTCCCCAAATTAAATAAAATTCAAAATCCCTAAATTTGCACAATCCCAATTGCTCCAAGCAACCCATTTTTTCACTCCAAATACTCAAAACTACATAAATCCACCAATTCTTACCCAGAAAACTTTTCCAAATTACCAAATCTATAAAATTGTCCTAACATCATGTCAAGACCAATTTCTATAAGCTCCAAATCCAAAATCAAATCCAATCCCACCAAATTTGAAGCTCATGTCTGAAGTTTTCAAACCAGCCCAAGTCCACCCTAAGCTCCAAATTCATCAAATTTGAGATTATATTCGACGTTCAATTCAAAAATTTTTTCAAATCTATCAATTTTGAACCCCGTGTGCCAAAATCAATTTTACCAAGCTCACATCCCAAAATTTTACATAATAATCCCAATAAATCCATCAATGTGTTGAATTTAAAATTTTGGGTATTGTTGAGGTATTATTGAGGTGCTATCACACCATCTACACCTCAATACAACCATAATAACACCACTTCAAAGCCAAAATAACACCACATACCAAACTGCGGCAAATCCCCATAATAACACCACAAAACCACGACAAAATCCTGCAATTACACCAAAATACTACCATAAAACTACCGCAGTACCATTGCCTGTTGACCTCATTTTTGATGAGGTCTTCTCTTCTTCTCTTTAGTACTTAGGATCTAGCCTTAGGCTTTTCCTTTGACTATCTTAGAGGACTAGAATTGGGACCCACCTTTTAGAAATTCAAACCACTTCTAAACTCCTCGCAAACTCTACAAACTTGACTATAGACCCCTAATCACCTAGAGGGTTGAAATCGAGTGTGGAAGTTTAAAGGATGAGTTCCTATAGGACTCTTTGGCCTTAGGAGTCGACACAGGTGGCTCAGTGCAGTGAAAGGGCCGACTTACACACACACTACACTCATACACTACACTTCCATGCACCTCCCGAAAATACACCCATACCCGACTTGACTTCCCGACTCATGTAGGTGATTCGCATGGATGGTCCTTAACCCCTAAGCCTTGGCTAAGAGGGTTAGGAACAACATAGTGAATGCCTCGAATGAGTCCCTTCATGGCTCATGTGGGCTTGATATGGCTTCATGGCTCAACCAAAATGGTTTTATTCCACTTACATCCACCCGATCTTCAATTTTCCAAATTTTCGATTTTTGACCCAGGACCCTACACCCCGCCTAACCTACCAAATGCCTTTGAAACTACCCAAATTTCTCAAAAATTTCCAAATTACCCAAAATTCTCCAAAATCAATCCCAAACATTTCCACATCACTTAAATTGATCATCCATAACCAAAAATGCCAAAAATTCCAAAATACCCCCCAATACCCTCCAAATACCCAAAATACCCCTCTTGACCCAAAAATCCAAAAATTCAGAAAATTCCCAGAAAATTCCAGAAAATCCCAAATATTCCCAATTTCATTTTGTTCAACTACACCATGGGCCAATTTTGTCAATTTACCCCACTTTTATCAAAACCCCAATTTGACCCATTTTAACCCAAAGTAAACCCAATGTCAAACCAAATCTACCCAATTGACCCCAATTTTGGTCCAATTCAATTCTAAACTTCAATTCAACATCCCCAACACCAATCTAGACCAAATCCAAGCCCAATTTGAGTGGCATTGGGATCCAATTTCACTTTTGGCCTTAAAGCCCAATTTGGACCTATGACCCAAACCTAACCCAAACTCACCCAATTCAACTCCAATTAACCCCAAATCTTTTCCAAACCTTCCTTAACATCCCCATAAACAAAACACTAACATGATTTGCCCAAAATTTAGACCCAAACCCCACTCAAATTCAACCCAAAATAAAAAGCCCAATTTCGACCTAAACTTAAACCTAGCCCAAATGAGCCCAAATCCCAAAATCAAAACCTAACCAAAGCCAAAACCTCTTTGAAACACTCCCATAAACATTTCCCAACATTAATTTTACATCAATTTCAACTCTAGCCCAACTTTGGCCCATGGTAACCCATTTTGGCCCACCTTAGCCTCTTTACAAAAAGGCCCATATCCGACCCAATTCAAACCCAAATCACCTCAAACTTGTTTCAAACCACTCATGAAGCATCCCTAAACCAAACTCAACAATTATTTGGCCCAAGCCTTTATCAAAATTTCATCCCAAAATCCATTTTAAAATTCAAAAGCCCACTTTCCTAAACCATTTTAAAAGCCCATCCTTTACCACATCCAAAGGCCCAAAATTGGTCCGAAAGCCCATATGTCATTTCCCCTCATCATACTTTCAATTAAACTCAATACCTAAGTCCTAAATCCATCATCAAATCATTCCAAATCAAGTTCCATACAAATTTCCATCAAATTACCAAAAAATTCCTAAAACCCTTTTCATGAAACAAGTCAACCTTTTCCCAAGCCAAATGGAGCCATGAACAAGCCATCCTTAAGCCACATGAAGCCATGAGGGCTTTGACTTGTCATTAGTCCATTTATGGCAAGAAGAGGGGGCCCTTTCCTAATCCTTCTTAAACCTTTTTTTACCTTAAGCATGTCGCACACTAAACCATGCTTAGCCACCTCACCATGGATGGAGACTTCACCACTACATGGCGGTGACCCAAGTGACTCTTTTCAGCCCAAGACCGGACCTTGGGTGGTGCACCTAGCCCAAAAGGATGGGTTGACCCAAACCTAGCCAAAATGGCCTCTTCCCCATTCCATTCCGAGCCATCTCCTTTACACTTGGCCATTGCCGATTGCTTGCACAAACACCCGACCACGACGCACTTGACCACGAGGTGACCCTTGCACTGCCGCGCCCACCCCGATCGCCGGAAAACACCATGGCCGAAAGCTCACATGTGAGCCAACATTGAAATTCTCCATTGCTCGACTTGTCCCAACCCGAATGGATAGCATGGCTGTTCTTCCCTTGACCTAAGCAGTGATCCCAACCATTAAACCCCACAGGAGAGCCTCCGACCATGCTATTTAAACACCACCCCCTCACGGCCATGAAAAGGAGAGTTGCACAAACCTTGCCAAAACTGCGCAAAATTGTTCCGAGACTCCTCCCCATACACGAGCACTTCATCCCCAGTGAGATCCCCCTGCCATTTCTTCTCTGCGAGCTCGATTTCGGAGTTGAAATTCCATCCAAAACCAGGACACTTCTCCACAGGTGGACCAATCCCCAAATTGATTGGTTCTACACCTTCACCGGACCGAGGGAAGGTGTCCACCAGCAAAAGCCCCATCTCCAGGGCCACCCGGTTGCTCCGGACTCCAAGCTTTGTGATCGAGCTGTGGTCGAAGTCCAACCTAGACAATTCACTGGACCGGGAGACTTCATGCGGAGCTTGCTAGGATCCGATCGAAGGTGCAACAACTCTCGGATCGAAGCTTCACTTCTGCGAGCAAAGGTATGAACTCATTCTTCTTCCCGAGCTTACGAGAGATTCTCCATTTCATTTGAGTAAATTTCAATGCATGTTTACCGTATGGATGTGTTCGTCTCTTCGAGACGAATCCATAGAGCATAAGAACACGAAAATCCATTGAGAATCGAGTGAGAAATTAGGGTTAGAAGGTTGACGGTCACGGGTGCACACCAGTCGTAGACGATGACCAGGAGCCGTTGGATCGCGCGTGTATCGAGCGGACGGATCAGATTACGCCGGACCGAAGAACGTTACGTGAGCTGGCGGGTCCGGGACGGGCGACTCGGATGGCGGTGCCCGATCGCGGCGCGACACGTACCGCTTCGGAGAGGCTAAGGATGCGGCGGCGCCGCGTGGATAAGTAGAAAATTAGGGGTATTTTCTATTTATTTAATTCCCTAAACTTGGAAAATTCATAACTTTGTGTAGAAAAATCGGAAAAATAAAAGAAAAATACCCTCTTGCTCGGTGAACAGAGGAGAATAATGTGGAAAAGAAATCATTTAATTTCATCAAGTATTTTATTTTTAGTATTTTATTTACTCTCTGCATACATTTAATTCTCCATGCATTCATACAATTCACCATGGCATGAGACCATAGGGCTTTTGAAGCCTCCGAATTTGGGAACATTCCCTGAATTTTCCAAAGTCGAGAGGCCATCCTATGAAGAGTTATTGATTTTTCAAATTCATGTCACTGTTTTGAGTATTTTAATTCCAATAAATAGCATGTTGTGTAATAAATTCTAGGAAAATTTGGTGATGTTCCTTATGACCAGAGAACCCTAGGAAAAATAGGATTTGAGTTAATTCACTCAAATTAACCCTAATTGGCTTAAACACCCAAAATAGGTCTCTAATTAATTAGAGTTAACCATAGATCAAATTGACTTGAAATCAATTCTCCACTGACCTTTAGGATCAGAGGAACCCACCATAAAAATTTGAGGTCAATTGGACTTGGTTAGCCCCACTAATTGAGTTGATTAAGCCACTTAGTCATTTTAAACTTTAAAAATTCATAACTTTCAAAATATCTTTCAAAAATTCACCAAATTGGTTTTGGATTCTCTCTGATATCAGGGGAGTTTAAGAAAATTAAAATTTCAATTTTTTAAAAAAGTTGATTTTTAATATTATTTTAATATTTTTAATAATTAAAAATAATAAAAATCACAAAAATAATAAAATTCACTAAAATGTCACATTTTGAATTTTAATCACTTAGGAACAAACCCCATATTTTTCTCAGGCTTATTTAGTGAGATATTAATTTTTAAAGCTCTAGGATAATTTTAAAATTAAAAAAATGTATTTTCTAGCATTTTCACTAAAATAATTATAATAAATCAAAGAAAAATCAGAAAATTGTAAAATTTGGTTCTCTGGAATCCTTGATATCAGAGAGAATTTTAAAAATTATAAAATTCATTTTTCAACATTTATTTTATTTTTAAATTAATTAACACTCTAAAACTTAAAATAATTATAATAAAAATAATATAATTCAAAAAATCACCAAAATTAGTCCAAGTGGTCCTCTGGTCATTAGGAATGTCCCCTAATTTTCTTAAGGACAGAAACTTTCCCTTGATCATGTTATCAAATTTTCCTTGAAAATCTCTATTTTCTACTAAAAATAATTATATAAATAAATTAAATACAGAAAAATCACATTTTCTCCTCTCATGTCTTTATTGACATATGAGTGAAGTCACATAAAAATTTCAAGTTCATTTGAGTTCAATTTAGTGAGTTATAAAATTATTAAGCTTAAAGGGCAAAATGGTAATTAAAATTTTAACCCTTAATTAAAACTTTAGGTTTAATAAAAAATTAACAAGTAAAATATTTGATCCTAACCTGATTTGGATGATTGAAATTTAATAATTGAAGGGTAGAAACCCATTAAGCGATTTAAAATGATTAAACTTTAATTAAATAATTGATTAAATTTGGAAGAATAACAAAATTGGAATTATTAAAATAGGGATATTATTAGGAAGAGATTTATTCTTTAATTTAAAAATCCCTAAATTAATCATCTCATTAATATTCAACTCTTAATTAAAATGATAACTCAAACTTAAAATATTAAAAGACTTAATCATTAAACTAAAATTAAATCATTAAACTCTTTCAAAAATTTCAATTAAAATTAAATTAAATTAAATTAAAAATCAAATTAAATTAAGTAAATTAAATTAAAATTATATTAAATTAAATTAAGATTAAAAGTTGAATTAAATTAAATTAAATTAAATTAAATTAAATAAATTAAATTAAATTAAATTAAATTAAATTAAATTAAAATAAATAAATAAATTAAATTAAATTAAATAAACTAAATTAAATTAAATTAAATTAAATTAAATTAAATTAAATTAAAAATTAAATCAAATCAAACTAAATTGAATTAAATTAAATCAAATCAAATTGAATTAAATTGAATTAAATTAAATCAAAATAAATTAAATTAAATTGAATTAAGTTGAATTAAATAACATCACCTAAGACATAAAGAACTCAAAAATAAATCTAAGATAACTTGAACACTATTCCAAACTTAAATCATTAATTTGAACTTAAATTTGAATCACAAACTATTAAATACTATTTTGCCCTTAGGAGCTTTTATTATCATAACTCCTAAATGCAATACCAAATGAAGTGACACTTCACTTATAAGGATATTCAAACATCCTAGTTCACTGAGCAAGTTAACAAAACTTGAAAACCTCGGATGATCGATTCATTTACATAATTAAATTCATTTGGACTTAAAACAATCCTAGAAATATTGAAAAGATGTTTAAGATTCTTCTAAGCACTTCCTCAATATGATAGGATATTTATAAGAACAATTGAACTTAGTTGTTCTTTGATGAAGAAAATCGTCTTCAAACCAAAAACACAAAGAACCTAGACGTCATAGGAAATGACTAGCTATAGGATTAGGAACATGGTAGAAAACCATAACCCTTACCTTAGCTTTACCTGAGAACTTGCTTAAATATTCTAACCGTGTTTTAAGTGCGGCTTGGGATGACGGGAAGACCCTCCGGGTACGCTTTTATTTTATCATAATTCACTTTCCTCGCAATTTATTTTATTGCAGAATGCACTTTACTTTTCTTGCATGTTAAACAACGAGTTGCATGAAAACCTACACCTTTAGGACGAAACCAAAGCCGAAACCATAAGCTAAATTAAAAGACACTACAAGATAAAATTCACCTCCACAACATTTCAAAATATAAGACAACTCAAAATTTAATCACAAACGGAACACAAAACCGTAATTACAACTAAATTAAAACGTCTCATTGAATGATCGGGAATACCTCGGATGATGTAACCCACGTGTTGTTAACGGGATTTCCCACGGTCTAAATGAAAGTGCGGAACTCATTTAGTTGAGTTTAGCAAATTCATCCGGACTAAGTGAATTCGATGAAAATAACGGTGCAGGGATGACGGAACCGTGGGATCTTAATCGGTTCGTTTAATCGATTTTAAGACCTGTTTTAATTAAAACATAAAGAACACTTGGAAATTAAGATTCCTCTAAACCAAACACTTCTCTCATCTCCTGATTTATGACTTCTACAATTAAACCTCTGCAACAACAAGGAGCTCGGAGCATGGTGGGCAGCACGACCATCGTCGTCAGCAAAACTTCCCTAGAATTAAACAACCAAGCCATAGGACTTCGAGGTAGTTTGCCTAGTGCAACATAAATCCTCAACTCTTCGTTAGGCATTTGCATTGCAAATTAAGCCCTAACCGGTCTTAGGATTTCCGAGGTAGTCGTCCGATACGACATAACCCTCATATCTTCCAGGCTGTTTGTATGATTCTATCATATAAATGTAAGCCCTAATTAATTAAAATTGGCAAGATTAAAACATTAAATAAACATTAGGACTTTCATAAATCCAAGCCAAACAATAGGATAGTCGGGAGATTATCGAAGTTCACTTCGAATCCGTAATTTCTCCTACTTTTCTTCCTTTGAATTCCTAAAATAAAATGTTCCAAATTTGATCCATTCCCTATTGAAATTCCAAAATTCAATCCTCGAAAACTTAAACTTTGAAATTCTAGAGAGCAGAATTATTGATTATTATCGAGATTTTTCTTAGGTGATTCCCGTCACTTAAGATGTAATTAACTATAGGGACTTGCCCTTATAGGGAACTTTAAGAACCGGGTAATATAAACCACGCTTAATGTTTTCATATTAAGCGGGGAATTTGTCGGCTTATAAAATTGGTTCGCAGACCAAACGGATGTCACAAATCTCCTAGTTTATTTAATCGAGCCCCATCATCAAACAGTGTGTCCATTCTTCGGGATAGATACACGGTTTGTGGCGCGATGCTCGTTTATATAAACTATTTGGGATGTGAGATCGGTTTGATTTCATATCTTAAAACTTTTAAACTCAAAATTATTTTCAAAATCAAATATTACTTTTCAAATTATTTATTTAAATTAAAAATACGCCGGCAATTTCTGTAGGCGACCTCTTTTCAAAATAAAACTCATAACCTAAAAATAACGCCGACACTGCCATAACATCGCCACCCCAACACGGTAATAGCACCACGGTTCCATAGCTAAATCCTTTTAAATAACACCACAATATAACCTCAATAGCCCTGCAAATAACACCAAACCCCTACGCCATGTGATAACACTGCGCTTCGACTTGTTGCACAATAACAACGTGAAAACCCATAAACTCACCAATACACCTGCAAAAACCCCAAAAAATTGACAATAACACTGATTTTCTATGCCCCACGAACAATACTACCCGGTAACACCCGAGTACTACCACTAATAACACTAGTGACAACACCATCGCCACAGAACCGCGATAACACCATAATACGACCTCATTAACAACTCAAATAACATCATTTCTGTTGTTTCCTCCAATACTATCATAACAACATGTTGAATAACACCCTGGATAACACTAATGCTGCAAAATGCTAAATAACATCGCAATACACCCATGAATAACACCAAAATGACACCACTTGAATTACCACAAATTCTGAAAGCTCTTTTCTTTGCATGAGGCTTTTCTTCCTGAAGACTACCCTTGCTTCATCTCTCAGAACGAAAGGCCTTTGGGAGCCTTCATTTCCCTCTTTGGTAAGTTGAACTACAGTATTGTCTCCCCGAAGCACTCGGTTGGCAAAAGGCCTCTCCTCCCTGATACCTTCGGTTCTCGAAGCTTCTCAAACTGATGTTTTGCTCGGAGAGAACCTCTATCCTTGTTGCTCTTAACCTGTGAGCCTAGCTTGGCTTTCCATAGTTTTGCCCTCTCGATTGTGGCTATAAAAATCCTTTCAAGGGAGGATTTGGGGTGCTGAAAAAAGTTACCATTGTTTGTGTTGTTCTTTCTGATTCTTGGGGCTGTTGAATTAAGTAGTCTCACATTTTTTTAACATCAGGAGGTAAGAATCCCTCTCCTCCTACTACTAAATCTCCATTCATTTAAATGCATGAAAACATTAATGCTTCATTCTTGATTAATAAAGGGAGGGGGAGGGCTCTTTAAATGCATGTCGGACGTTTGATGGTTTGGTTTCCTTTGATAGTTTGCTTGATTCTTTTTGTGGGTTGCAAATCTTATGCTAAAATATTCTTTATTTTTTTAGTCCTTTTTCATACTATCTTAATACACATTGTAGCCTTCCTAAGTGTAATTTAGATGGGGTTTCCTCAGTTTTGTCCTCTAATCGAGCAACTTTCTTTTGGTTCAACTTGCTTAGCTATAGCCAACCCCAACTTGCTTAGCTGTAGTCAAGCAAAATTTGTATCAAAGACTACTTTCTATGCATTGGCATAAATGAGCTTACATTGTTGATCTACATTTATAGTAGGAAGAGGAAAATTTTATCAATTGGATGATTTTTTGTGATACAATATAGTTTTATGAAAGCCAGATATACCATCAATTGGATGATTTTCTGTGATAGAATATGGTTTTATGAAAGCCAGATATACCAAGAGGCTATATGTAAATGATAAAGGAGATTTCTTTGAGGGGCATTCACATACCACACAATTTTTTTTTATATTTACATATCTAATACATAAACCTCGATATTTACCTACATGCCACCTAACTCGTGAAAAAGCATGTCTCGTTTTGTTAAAAGTTAAAAGGGTGAAATATTTGATTTGGCATTAAATATTTGAGTTCTACAAATGTGTAAGTAGAGTTTACATGTTACATGTAAAAATTTATAGGATTTTGATCTCTCGCTTTTGTTGTGTTCTTGAGTCTTCTGCGAGTTTGGGGTTTTGGGATCACTTCAATACCAATTTTGTTTGGAAGATTCACTTATTGATTTGGAAAGTTTAAAATGTTGTTCTAAGCCTTTTTAAGCCATGTGAATTCACCATTTTGGAGATGATTTGTGTTGTTTTGAACCTTGTGAATTTACTGTTTTGGGCTTGATATTTTCACTGTTTCGGCACAGTATTTTAAATGCTTTGGAAGGATTTAAACACTGTTTTGGGCTTAAAAGACCTTAGTTTTAAATAGAAATTAAATAATTTATGGGGATGCATGCTCACTATTTTGGGGAGGTTTTAAATGTTGTTTTTGTTGTTTCTAAAGCTTTAAGCGCTATTTTTGAGCCAGTATAAAGGTTGTTTTGGAAAGGGTTTGGGCGTTGTTTTGGCCAAGTTTTCTCGCTATTTTAGCTCAAAACTAAAGTTTTTTTGAGGTGAATTTGAGTGTTATTTTTGGGATTATGTATGTGCTATTGTAGCAATTGTAAACCTAATAATTTTGGAATGCACATCTACTGTTTTGAAATGAAAATAAGTGTTATTTTTAGCCCTATACTTTAATGTTTTTGGAAGATTTTTTAATGCAGTTGTGGTTTGGTTTTCTTCGCTCGATGATTCAATTTGGGTGTTTTTCCTAAGTTCAGCTTATATTAAAATATAAGTGGAAATGTATAACATAGCGATATATGGATCATCTAGCGGGACTATAAGTTGGATGGTTTGGGGTTTAGGGTGATGATAACAATGCTTATGTGTGTTAAGAGTGAGATCTTAGAATAATATCTCCTGCCTCAATGACCTTCAGAAAGAGGATATGACCGATGATACTATTCACCAACTTTTGGTAAGAAGTTTCTTATGACTTTCTTAGGTTGTCGGTAGTTCTAGTTCAATCAGAGCGAATAACTTCTGGACTATCACATTTTGTCAAAACATATAACATAACAAAAAATTCTTTTTGTGACAATACTACTTTTGACTGCTAAGTAAACTATTCATGCATGAGAAATTAAATAATTTTTTATAAAATTCCACAAAAATCCACTTATTAATCACTTTGATTGAGCCTAAGACTTGCGCTCCTTAGAATGTTTGGTTGGTAGCTTCTATCCAATGTTGGATTATAAAGCACACGGTCAAGCTCTGAGCCCACCCGTCTTGAACTTAAATGCTTATGGCCTGGTCCGATCTTTCACATATATGTCACCAACCATTTTTTTATTTTCACTGCAACATTTGCCTATTTTTACTTGTGATACTGAAATTTTTGTAGCAGCTACAGAAACTTCGAGGTAAGCAAATTTATTTTACATTTACTGTGTTTTATTGCCTCTTACAACACTCTTTACTGCATTTTAACTGTCTTTACTATTCTTTTATTTATGCATCATTTACTTATAGAACTTGCGAGACCCCTAGAGTAGAGAACAACAGGACACCGATTATGAGGTACCCTACGACAGACAATCGACGAAACCATTTGTATGTTCACATAAACTGTAAACCTATGACCACTACGATATGGAGCTCAGAGCAAGCTTTAGGCAACATGATAAAGATACAAATGAACGACAAAGGACTTCCATCGATGAATCAAGACTTAACACAAAATATAAGCTACTTCAACAAAAATTTCCTTAGTTTTAAAATAACAAAACTCATAGGACCTTGATGCAGTTTGTCTAGCACGACGTAAATTCTGACAATATTTTTAGGCTCCTGCACAATCATGTTGTGCAACATAAGTCTTAATTCTCTTTATGTTCTGAGGTTGTCGTTCGGTATGATGTGAACCCTCATATCTTCACAGACTATTGTATAATCGGGTATTATGTAAGTGTAAGCCTTGTATAATAAAATTGGCCGGATCTAATATTAAATAATATCATTTCTAAAACATAAAGCGAAGCATTAGGATAGTCTTAGAAGTTACTGAGGGTTTTCCTTAGATCTGTGATATCCTATACCTTTCACACCTTTAACTCTTGAAAACAACTATTCTTACTTGATACATTCCCACTTGCTATTCTTTTCAAACTAACTTGAAAACTAAACTTTAAAATCATGAAGACAGAATCATTGATCTTAATCGAGAGTTTTCTTAAGTGACTACAGTCATTTAGGATGTAATTAACTATAGGGGCTTGCCTCTATAGAAAACTAAGAATCCAGGTAAAATAAACCCTATCTAATCTTTGTATTAGGTAGGAAAACTTGTCGGTCACACATAAAAGGTTTGCAGACTGAAATAGAGGCATAAATTTCTTTGTTTAAATGATTGAGCCTACTATCAAGTGGTGTGCTTATCTTTCAAGATAGTATATCACTTAGGGTATTATGCTATATTATCTAAACTATCAGATATATGAGGTCGATTTGGTCATATTTATTTTAAAATTAAAATACTGTTTTTAAAACTAAAATTGCACATAAATATTAAATTAGATTAAATTATTTTCAAAACAACTGACCAAATTCTGATCGACACCATCAACAAGTAAAAAAATTTTAATTAGTGCAAATACATACTACTAAAGCTAATAATATAAAAGTACATAGTAAAAGAAAGGGCAACCTCAAATCGCACGCAACCAAAAACTACTAAAACTGAAAACACAATACTACACAGTAAAAGAACTAAATTTTCCTTCGAATTAGTCTCTTTCAGTAATGTTGCAAACTGATTAAAGCACTCTCATGGCATATTAAACTCTATTTCATGTTTTAGTATTCTAAGAACTACAAATAATTTAAAATGAGAAGTGCATCCTCCTAAAGTGCCCTCTGAGCCACATTCAATAAATCTAAAAAAATTTTGCTTCTTGATTTGGTGTCTTTTCCTGCACTTGGCTCGAATAATATTGTCTGTCCCATTAAAGATCATTGCTTCAAATCCACTTGAGTGAAATCCAGGTGGAGGATCATAGCACATTGAAGGACCAGAGCTAAATGTTGTAGATTCAACCTCCTTATGTTAAGTCTAGATCTAGTAATTAGACTCAAACCCTTGATGATATAAATCATATCTTACTTTGTTAGACGTTGAGTGTGCTCGATTCATGTGTTTTGAATAAACACCGAAACCTACCTATAGATAGGTAAAATGGAAGTTAGTAATGTTGCAGTCATGAAGCCCTCTACATCGTTCATAAACTCTTTGGTAATTCTTCTTCTATCTAGGTAAAGTCTATTATTCAAACACAATCTTGATGTAAGAATATCCATATATACCTTCTAACCTTACAAAAATCAACACATTATAAAGTACATTCAAATGAATACATAGAATTTAATTTTAGTAGTTGTCGTAATGGTAGAGTTATAACAATGGGTGATCAAATCATTAAAAGCAATGAAATATTAGATAACTCGAACAACATTAATCACTCAAAATTTGGTTGATTTAAATTTTAAATCAGATAGAGATCAGATCGAAACAAACGAGTGGAGCTACATGCCGAAATTTTGGATCAAATTTCTTTCTAGTTGACCCAAGTTCGACTAAAAAGCAGAATGTTAATAGCCTGCTGTTGTTATGGATATCAAAGATCGATAATTGATAAAAAATTAATACATTTTCAGATCTAATCTTGTCTTCACTATAGCTACACCAACCCTTACATGAGTTTATTTTTTTCACATTTTCTTTCCAAGTGTAAAGCTACTAATCTACCTAAATATTCTTGTTCAACAATTTTACTAGATTACTTACACAACTCTATACATATTATTAGAAGGAAATACCTCACATAATGTAAGAGTGTTCATTCTATCCTCCAATGGGAATTCTAATTTCCATTACCAACATAAAAATTTACTTTGAAGTAAATTTCCATGTTCACAATAGAGATTAGATTTCAAAGTGAATTTATATTTTGACAATAAAAATTACATTTTTCATTGGAGGAAAACAGTGATCACTCTTACATCATATGACGTATTTCATTATAAGAATATGTGTAGAAGTGTCAATTAAAAGCTAATAAAAAGTTGTGGAGATGAGTTTGCTCAGGTTTATGATTGTCTTTACAGTGGAAATAAAATACAAATAAAATATATGCATGAAAGGTTTAGTGTAGCTACATCGGTAGGCATTATTAGACGGAGGCATCCTAATGGATTTAACCTATAGATTTAGCTTAAATCTAACTAAACACCAAAAAAGTAAATATTAATTTAAATTATCCACTAATTCTTAGTTGATTTCGTTCTGTTATTTTATAAATCAATGTTGAACTGGTTAACGATCTTCGACATGCATAAACTCAGTAAAATGTTAAACTATCTGATTTCTAGCCGAGCGAAGGTTTGCTTAAAAAAAGATTGATCCAAAATTAATTTTCGAGCGATTGTCATTGTTTGAGCTAAATTCACATTCCTACTGACCCACTTTTTATATGTTTGCAAATTATGTTAATAACAACGACACCAAAAACTTGATCCCGCTTTAATATATATATTTGATTTTATGATGGAATGTTTAATGTGGATTCTACGCAAGTATACGTATCGTATCAAGTAATACAGGGCTCTAGTGGAGTCCTGGTTATCGATCCCACAGGGAAGTTTTTAACAGAATTGTATCAGCTAAATTTTAAAATAATTACTTACTAATATAGTAAACGGAAGTTTAAAGTAACTAAAGCAACTAAAGTAAACTAATGCTTGAAATAAAGTTGATTTAAATAATTCAGAAAAAGTATCCTTCTCCTTGTTTTTAGAAAATTAAGTGAATGATGAATCTAATTAGAATTTTTGAATTGTATTGTGACAAATAGGAGCATTCCTATTCTTTACCGCTTTGGTCCAGGTGCAAAGAACATTGACTAATCCTACATTTGATTACTTGAATCTGCTGGTAAGTCGGGAGGATACTTGTTGCCACTTGAGCTCCCACGTTCCCTCACTTCGAGGGCTAACATCTACACTTCAGCTCTCAAACAATAGGACCAAATTGAATATTTTAGTCTGTCACACTAAAATGTCCAATTCTACGTCCGATATATAATATTTCCCTATTTATTTGTACCCTCCTTCCAAGGCTTTTGACTTCCCTTAATATTGGATGTAATTTTTACTGTAGTTGATAATTCAACATATTTTAACAAATCAATTGGCCAGATTGAAAGTAAATTAAGTTTTAAGTAAAAATTATCACAATTTATTTTAATATATTAGGTACTTCTATTTAATTTCATCATTTCGCATAATTTTCATAAACAAGGAGAAAGACTAAGAAAACTACTCAGAATGCATGGGAATAAAACAAAGCATGGATTTCATTTAAAGTTAACAACAATAAACAAAAATACTTATCTTAATTTCCTCCCCAAACAGACTCCTTGAAGTTCCTTTGACTTTTCCTTCTAATACAACAAACTTCTATCTCACTAATTAGCACTCAAACACAAATAGACTCAAGAAACAAACTAATGACACACAACAGACACACAAAAGACACACAAGAATTCGGCCTCTATTTATAGAGGTAGGCAAAGGTTCAAGGGATACTTAAGCACCTCTTCAAAAAGCGTCCAGGTTCAATGTATTTTTGCATTTTGAACTGTCTCGCCGTCGGCGGGAAACGACCTCGCCGTTGGCGGGCTTCTAGAAGGTCTTCAAACCGCGCGATCTCGCCGTCGGAGGGCTCGGGCTCGCTGTCGGCGAGGTAGTTATAATTCCTTCAGAAGTTCTCCTCATGATCTCGCCGTCGGCGGCCTCGATCTCGCCGTCGGCGACTTAGTTCATTTTGCATGGATTTCTTCCTTTTTTATCCAAATTCGCTCCATTTCATGCTTTTTGCTTCCATCACTTATAAATCTTCGTTCCTGCAATAAAATAAAGAAAATACCTTTCTTTAAAGTGCAATTTCATCAAAAATAGATATGAATTTCTTAATATATTTTTTGTGATCACTTACCTTACATACCACATGTATAACATAAAACTTAAAAGCCCTAAGTTCCTAGCATGCATAACATAAAGTTTAAAAGTGCTAAGTTCTAAATTCACAAACCTACCCTATGTACCATATGTTTAACATAAACTTTAAAAGCTCAAAGTTCTTAAAATATATAACATAAAGTATAAAAGCACTTAACCCTAAATTCAAAGACCTATCCAGCATGTGGAATCAGATCATGGATCGATCCAACTAAAATTTAATCTGATTAAGCATGGATCAATTCATTTTTGGAGTCAGCTCGAACTCTAAATGAGCCAAAATGAACACAATTTTTGTCTCATGAGTATAAAAGAGTTCGAGATCTATTGCTTCAGATTTCATTTATGGAGGGGGAAATCTTTCTAATACCTAAGGGGGTGTTTGGCTGTAACTTGGTTCAACGTTAAACATGATTTATTAAATCATGTTTAATTCAAATTTATCAAAAGTGTCGAGCGATGTCGTAAACTTGCCTCTTAGATAGATTTAATAAAACCATATTTACATCATATTTTTAATGGAATGCGACTAATATTCACAGAATGCAAAAATTATTGATTTAATGAAGAGTTGGATTTATTTTTTATTTTTTTATGTTTGGTGGGATTTAAGTTAAATCCATGCCTAAATCTCGTAAAATGAAAATTCAATTTGCCAAAATAGAAATTGCGGCAATGGAATTTAGATTTTTATGTAAATTTTCAACTTGGAACTGACAAATTAGATTTCAAAGTGAATTTCTACTCTACCGTGGAAACTATACTTTGCACTAGAGGATGCAAAGAAAACTCTTACATCATATAAAATATTAATTTCTAAGAACATATTTTCAGGTGTGCAGTCAATCGCGTAAGGGGTTGTGGTGACGAGGATGTTTAATTCTATGATTGGCTTTACAATTTGAAATAAAATAAGAAACAAATATGCTCATAATAAGGTTATAGTAACTACAGTTGCAAACAATATTAGGAAGAGATATCATGAATTCTAAATAAACCATCAGAATTACTTTTTCTTAATACTAATAAAAAATTATTTCTTGAAAATTGGTTGATTTTAATTTTGACTCAGATTTCTTAGAGCCGACAACAATTCTCGAAATCACAACTTTAACTTCCTACTGAGGCTATTAAGGCTGTAAAAGATTGATAATCGGTGAACATTTATCACTATTTATCTCTAATTCTCTTTATCTCCATAGGCATACCAACTCATTCACAAGAATATTTCTTCATATTTTTCTCTACAAGTGTAAAACCAGTGATACGTTTGAGGTTTATCATTAGCTTTTCACTTGGAGATCAAATATGAAATAAATACATTTGTTAAAGGGCTGGTGTAGCTACAGCAGCATACTATATTAGAGGGAGACACCTCAATCGATGAGTCAATGTCCGACCTTTTAATGGTCTTCGACAAAACTAATATTACTAAGATGTTATATAATCTGACTTCGCGTCAAGATGATGTAGGTTCCAAATAAATTTGATATGTAGGTTCCAAATAAATTTAATCCAAAATTCTGGCTCTTACCTCTGGCTTGTTTATTTCAACTCGAGCTTTATGTGTGAGTCAAACTTAGAATCCATTGTCGAGCAATTATCATTTTTCAAACTAAATCATATTTTGGATTTGGCATGTACCTCAGGATTTGATAATTCTTAATTTGCATATTTAATAAAACTCATTCAAACTAAATCCTGCTTTCAACCGAACAACCCCTTAATCTAAAAGCCAACATTCTGCGCCATAAAAGAGGTCTCGCCAACATCTTAATGTTTTTCTATCACACAGCATGCCAGATACATTCCTCCACTTCAGCCAACTTGAAATCTACTAATCACATCCCCATATATATCACCTAAACTTTGAATGAAAGACCCAAGATATCTAAAACATTCACACCTTTTAATGATTTGATCATCGTAGTTACAACTCGCCACTAGAGCTACTACTACTAAAATTACATTTCATGTATTCAGTTGAAGATCCACTCAAATGAGGCCTTTAAATTCCAATGTCGACTTCCATAATTTATGTTTTGGGGTGATTACATACAGGGCACACAAAGCATTGCTTTTTACAAATCAAGCATCCTCTGTCGTCCTTTTTTCAAATTCTCACTCAAATATCAATGGTCATGATAAAACCCCAATCCATATTTTTCATTTTCATTTCTAAACTCTTTCTCTAATTTTGTTCACAAGAGGGATATCACAGGTGAAAATCATACACCAAGTTAAATTTTCTTGTAAATGTACAGTAAGAGCATCAATATCTAAAACAAAATGAGCTTAAAGCCGATCCCTAATGTAATCCCACAAAAAATAAAAAAATATTTGGTCATAATTGATAAACCCTAAACTCTAAATGCATTTTTTCAAAAATATTTGAAGATAAAAAAATTAAATGAAGCGGAGTTACTTTCCTCGATAGTTCCGGGTTGGAGAGGAGCGGAAGGAGGAAAAAAATGGGAGTTTCCAGTCATTGTAAGCCTTGATCCCGTCGTTGTGTACCCAAATAGCTCCTTCGGACTGCATCGCGTGGGTTCAACAATGAGGGGGATGGTTCTGGACAAAACAGAGAGGGTGTGGAGGGACATGTGAGGGTTTCAAGGAGAGGAGAGGGGTTCGAGGGTAGAGGAGATGGGTTCAGGGGGAGAGGAGCGAGGGGAGAGGAGATGAGGGCAGAAGGAGGTATAATGAGTTATTTCTGACGACTTGTACAAATCTTAAACTCCATTGTTTATTAATACTTTTACTGATGGTGATTTTCGCCACTTATTATGAAAACAGATCGGTTAATATCATTTCAAAGGTGGTTCGAAGATGGCCAAATACATATGGTCGTCGGTTAATATACATTCATAATCGACTGCTTATTTTGTTAGAAATTAAAAAAAACCCTTGGAAAAATTATTGTTGTTAATAAGCGACAGAAAGTCTATAGGCATACTATCGGAAATGACCAAAACATAGACCGTTGCTCGACCATCAGTAATTTACATTATTGCTGACGTATAACACTGTCTCTTATTAAAAAAATGTGTTGGTTACCACCCCGCCAAAAGGTGGGTTCATGGGTAACCGACACAGTATTACCGTCAGTTAATACTTTCTTTTAATTGACGACATAAGGCGTAGCTAATGATTAAAACCATCGGAAAAAATTTTACTGTTAATAAGCGACGACATTTCTTATTGTTAAGTCGTCGTAAATAACCCAGATCATATACAGTCGCTACACCGTCAGAAATTGAAACATTTTTTGCGATGTGATGCACCAAAAATATATACAGTTTTTGTTATATAATTTTACCCATTTTTGGTGATATTACACTTAAAAAAAATGTATTTTTCATGATCTATTGCAGGTATGATGATTTTAGATGATTGGAGTGAAAAGAAGCAAAAAGGAATGAATCCGGAGCAAAAAGGAGCAAAAAGTAGCAAAATGGTGAAATATGTATTTTGTCGTCGTCGTCGCCCAAATCTAGAGACTCTTAAATGGTACGATAGAGCGCCGCTGGTGCCCGAAGTCAGTGGAATTCAAATTTGAAGAGATTTGGCTACTTTTTGAAGGGATGCCTATTGAAACTCTTGGGATTTCGTCCATATCTAACTGTTTTTAGACGAAAAATAGTGAGTGTCTTGTGTCTTCTAGTGTAGTTTTAGTGAGTTTTAAGTGTTAGAGTTTAGGAGAAGTGAGTGTAGAGTGAGGATTTGAGAGGAATTCTTCTCTAAGAAGTCAATGAGAAGGAGTAAAGTGAGAGATTGCATCTTCCTTTTCATTCGAAAGAGAGAATCAAGTGTTGTAAAGAAAAGAGAGAAGAGGATTCAAAGGAACTTCAAGGGAATTGCAATGGTTTTTCATTTCAAAGTTAATTTACTTTTCGATGTGGCCAATTGAAATGTTAAAATATGTTGTAGAACATTAAGTTTGAAAGGATTTAAAGTCCTACAACAATAATGAAAGATTCATTGAATTTCTATGGATGAATTGCGTAGTTCATGGGAATTGAGTGTAAATAAATAGGGAAATATGTTTTGATGGACTTCAATGTGAAGATTTCAGGGTGACAGGCTGAAATCCTCAAATTGGTTCTAAGATTATTAACTAATATCAAAGGTTAGCCTTCGGGTGAAGGGTGAAGGGTGAAGGGTGAGTGGGAGCTCCGAAGTGAGAGCCGGTATCCTTCCAGTCTAGACTTAGATTTAGTAACTAAACTTAGGATATGTAAATGTTCTTTTCTTGCTTAGAAGAGGGGGTACTTTTTTAATGGTAAAGAATTATCTATGCTCCTATTTGGCACAATAACATAAATATTTGTTCCATATCAATCCACACATCATATTCTCATTGCAAGAGGAAAGATACTTTTCTCATAAATCGAAAACCTTTCAAATATCTAGTTTAGTGTGTCTGTAGTTAATTCTGTTTTTAAAGTTGTTAGAAGTAATTGTATTTTAGTTAATCGTTATTGTTTCCTGCATAGTAGAAGTAAGTAGTAAACTTTAATTGTGAATTAAATATCAGATTTTAGTGCTACATTAGTTATATTGTGAACACTTTCTTATACTTCGAACTTTCCCTGTGGGATCGATAACCAGGACTCCATTAGAGTCATGTATTACTTGATACGATACGTATACTTGCGTTAAATGCTCGGACTTAACAAAATCATTATAAATATATAAATTTGAGTTCATAAATTTTTGCAAAATATAAGTCCCGTGCATCAAGTTTTTGGCGCCGTTACCGGAGAACAGTTACGGAGTTAAGAAAGAAAGTTAGAAAGTATAAACGGTATTTATTAATAATATAGTAATAGAAAATCTTTATTTTGTAGTGTGTAATTGTGTGTTTATTTATCTTTATTAAAGTATTTGTGTTTGTATATGCGTAGTAGTGGATCTATAGGTTTAGTGCCTTACGATTCGAAGTTAGAGCGTACTATAAGAAAAATTGTCGGTTGAGGTGTTGTATTTTTAGGTTGAGGTGTTGTATTTTTGAAAAGAGGTCGCCTACAGAAATTGTCGGCGAATTTTTA
The DNA here is from genome assembly GCA_022702705.1 of Papilionanthe hookeriana x Papilionanthe teres. Lineage (NCBI taxonomy): Eukaryota > Viridiplantae > Streptophyta > Magnoliopsida > Asparagales > Orchidaceae > Papilionanthe > Papilionanthe hookeriana x Papilionanthe teres. Next base: position 31,044,925 of record CM040431.1, read on the forward strand.
GTTTAATTTAAATATAGATATAATTTAGAAAGTAGTATTTGATTTTGAAAATAATTTTAAATTTGAAGATTTTAAGATATGAAATCAAACCGATCTCACATCCCAAATAGTTTATATAAACGAGCACCGCATCACAAACCGTGTATCTATCCCCGAGGATAAACACACCTGCTTGATGGTGGGGCTCGGTTAAATAAACTAGAAGATTTGTGACATCCGTTTGGTACTGCGAACCAATTTTATAAGCCGACAAATTTCCTCGCTTAATATGAAAACATTAAACGGGGTTTATATTACTCGGGTTCTTTAAAATTCCCTATAAGGGCAAGCCCCTATAGTTAATTACATCTTAAGTGACGGGAATCACCTAAGAAAACTCTCGATAATAATCAATAATTCCGCTCTCAAGAATTTCAAAGTTTAAGTTTTCAAAGAATTGAATTTTTGAATCTCAATAGGGAATGGATCGAGTTTGGAACATTTTATTTTGGGAATTCAAAGGAAGAAAAGTAGGAGAAATTACAGATTCGAAGTGAACTTCGATAATCTCCCGACTATCCTATTGTTTGGCTTGGATTTAGGAAAGTCCTAATGTTTATTTAGTGTTTTGATCCTGCCAATTTTAATTAGTTAGGGCTTATATTTATATGATAGAATCATACAAATAGCCTGGAAGATATGAGGGTTTATGTCGTATCGGACGACTACCTCGGAATCTAAGACCGGTTAGGGCTTAATTTGCAATGCAAATGCCTAACGAAGAGTTGAGGATTTATGTTGCACTAGAGCAAACTACCTCGAAGTCCTATGGCTTTGTTGTTTAATTCTAGGAAAGTTTTGCTGAAGTAGGTTCGAGTTTTGTTGACGACGATGGCCGTGCTTGCCCACCATGCTCCGAGCTCCTTGTTGTTGCAGAGGTTTAGTTTTAGAAATCATAAATCAGGGGATGAGAAAAGTGTTTTGGTTTAGAGAAGTCTTAATTTCCAAGTGTTTTTTTGTGTTTTAATTAAAACAAATCTTAAAGTTGATTATAACAACACCGGTTAAGATCCCACGGTTCCATCCTTCCGGCATCATTATTTTTATCGGATTCACTTAGTCCAGATGAATTTGCTAAACTCAGCTGAATGAGTTCCACACTTTCATTTAGGCACGTGGGAAATCCCGTTAGCAACACGTAGGTTACATCATCCGAGGTATTCCCGATCATCCAACAGGACGTTTTAATTCGGTTGTAATTGTAGTTTTGTGTTACTGTTTGTGATTAAATTTTGAGTTGTCTTATATTTTGAAATGTTGTGGAGATGAATTTTATCTTGTAGTGTCTTTTAATTTAGTTATGGGTTTCGGTTTTGGTTTACGTCCTAAAGGTGTAGGTTTTCATGCAACTGTTGTTTATCATGCAAGAAAAATAAGTGCGATGCGATTAAATAAATTACCGTAAAGTAAATCGCAATAAATAAAAGCGTACTCGGAGGGTCTTCCCGTCATCCCAAGTCGCACTTAAAACACGGTTAGAATATTCGAGCAAGTTCTAAGTAAAGCTAAGGTAAGGGTTATGGTTTTCTACCAAATTCCTAATCCTATAGCTTAGTTATTTCCTATGACGTCTAGGTTCCTTGTGTTTTTAGTTTGAAGACGATTTTCTTCATCAAAGAACAATTAAGTTCAATTGTTCTTATAAATATCCTATCATATTGAGGAAGTGCTTAAGAAGAATCTTAAACATCTTTTCAATATTTCTAGGATTGTTTTAAGTCCAAGAGAATTTAATTATGTAAATGAATCGATCGTCCGAGGTTTTCAAGTTTTGTTAACCTCGCTCGGTGAACTAGGATATTTGAATGTCCTATAAGTGAAGTAACATTTCACTTGATACTCCATTTAGGAGTTATGATAATTAAAGCTTTTAAGGGCAAAATGATATTTAATGATTTGTGATTCAAATTTAAGTTCAAATTAATGATTTAAGTTTGGAATAGTGTTCAAGTTATTTTAGAGCTTATTTCTTTATGTCTTAGGTGATGTTATTTAATTCGACTTAATTCGATTTAATTTAATTTAATTTAATTTAATTCAATTTAATTCAATTTAGTTTGATTTGATGTTACATTGAATTAATTTGATTTAATTTAATTAATAATTTTTTTATTAAATTTGATTTAATTTAATTTAATTTAATTAATTTAATTTAATTTAATTTTTAATTTAATTTAATTTAATTTAATTTAATTTTTAATTTAATTTAATTTAATTTAATTTAATTTTTAATTTAACTTAATTTAATTTAATTTAATTTTAATTTAATTTTTAATTTAATTTTTAATTTGATTTAATTTTATTTTTAATTTAATTTAATTTTATTCATTTTAATTTTAATTAAAATTTTAAAAGAGTTCAATAATTTAATTTTAGTTAAATGATTAAGTCTTTTAATTTTTTAAATTTGAATTATCATTTTAATTAGGAATTAAACATTAATGAAATGATTAATTTAGGGATTTTTTAAATTAAAGAATAAATCTCTTCCTAATAATATCCCTATTTTAATAATTCCAATTTTATTATTCTTCCAAATTTAATCAATTATTTAATTAAAGTTTAATCATTTTAAATTGCTTAATGGGTTTCTACCCTTCAATTATTAAATTTCAATCATCCAAATCAGGTTAGGATCAAATATTTTACTTGTTAATTTTTTATTAAACCTAAAGTTTTAATTAAGGATTAAAAGAAATTTAATTACCACTTTACCCTTTAAGCTTAATAATTTCATAACTCACTAAATTGAACTCAAATGAACTTGAAATTTTTATGTGACTTCACTCATATGTCAATAAAGACATTAGAGGAGAAAATGTGATTTTTTCTGTATTTAATTTATTTATATAATTATTTTTGGTAGAAAATAGAGATTTCCAAGGAAAATTTAATAACATGACCAAGGAAAAGTTTCTGTCCTTAAGAAAATTAGGGGACATTCCTAATGACCAGGGGACCACTTGGACCAATTTTGGTGATTTTTTGAATTATATTATTTTTATTATAAATATTTTAAGTTCTGGAGTGTTAATTAATTTAAAAAAATAAAATAAATGTTGAAAAATGAATTTTATGTTTTTCAAAAATCTCTCTGATATCAAGGAAATCAGAGAAGCAAATTTTGCAATTTTCTGATTTTTCTATGATTTATTATAATTATTTTAGTGAAAATGCTAGAAAATACATTTTTTTAATTTTAAAATTACCCTAGAACTTTAAAAATTAATATCTCACCAAATAGGCCTAAGAAAAATATGGGGTTTGTTCCTAAGTGATTAAAATTCAAAATGTGACATTTTGGTGAATTTTATTATTTTTGTGATTTTTATTATTTTTTAATTATTAAAAATATTAAAATAATATTAAAAATCAACTTTTTTAGAAAATTGAAATTTTAATTTTCTTAAATTCTCCTGATATCAGAGAGGCTCCAAAACCAATTTGGTGAATTTTTGAAAGGTATTTTGAAAGTTATGAATTTTTAAAGTTTAAAATGACTAAATGGCTTAATCAACCCATTTAGTAGGGCTAACCAAGTCCAATTGACTTCAAATTTTTATGGTGGGTTCCTCTAATCCTAAAGGTCAATGGAGAATTGATTTGGAGTCAATTTGATGTATGGTTAGCTCTAATTAATTAGAGACCTATTTTGAGTGTTTAAGCCAATTAGGGTTGTCTAAAATGAACTAACTCAAAACCTATTTTTCCTAGGGTTCTCTGATCATAGGGAACATCCCCAAATTTTCCTAGAATTTATTTCACAACATGCTATTTATTAGAATTAAAATACTCAAAACGAGTGACATGAATTTGAAAAATCAATAACTCTTCATAGGAATGGCCTCCGACTTTGGAAAATTCGGGGAATGTTCCCAAATTCGGAGGCTTCAAAAGCCCATGGTCTCATGCCATGGTGAATTGTATACATGCATGGAGAATTAAATGTATGCAGAGAGTAAATAAATTATAAAAAATAAAATACTTAATGAAATTAAATGATTTCTTTTCCACATTATTCTCCTCTGTTCATCTGAGCAAGATGGTATTTTTATTTTATTTTTCCGATTTTTCTACACAAAGATATGAATTTTTGAAGTTTAGGGAATTAAATAAATAGAAAATACCCCTAATTTTCTATTTATCCACGCGGCGCCGCGTCATCCTCGGCATCTCCGAACGCACACGCGTCGCGATCCCATTCGACGCCGCCATCCGCGTCGGCGCTCCGGGGCCCGGCCGCATCGCTCCGTCTTCGATCCGACGCGATCTCGGCCGTCCGTCCGCGCGTGTATTAAATGGACGGCATCCGTTCATCGTCCCCAAGTGTCCTCGCCCGAGAGCGCGTCCACACTAAATCCACTAATATCTCACTCGATACTCGATGGATTTTCATGTTCTTATGCTCTATGGATTCGTCTCGAAGAGACGAACACATCTATACGGTTATCATGCATTGAAATTAAAGCATTTGAAATGGAGAATCTCCAGAAGCTCGGGATGAAGAATTAGCTCATACCTTAGCTCTGAGAGGTGAAGCCTTGATCAGAGATGCTCGGCACGTTCGTTGGAGCTGCGGGAGGCTAGGGATGAAGCCCGGGGATGTGGTGAATTGCACAGGTGTGATTTCCACCAAGGCTGATCACAACCTTTGGAGTCCGGAACAAGCTGGGTGGCTCGGAGATGGGGCTTTTGTTGGTGGACACCTTCTCTTGGTACGGTGAAGGTGTAGGACCAATCAATTTGAGGATTGATCCACTGTGGAGAAGTGTCCTGGTTTTGGGCTTGGATTTCGACTACGAAATTGAGCTCGCGGAGAAGAAATGGCGGGGGATTTCGGTGGGGATCAAGTGCTTTGTGTATGGGGAGTAGTCCGGAACAATTTTGGCGAGTTTCCTTAAGGTTTGTTTCAGCACCTCTCATGGCCGAGAGAGTGAGGGGTTTAAATAGGCATGGTCGGAGGCTCTCCGGGGGGTGTTGAGGGTCGGGATCGAGCTGCTCCGGCATGTGAAGAACGGCCACAATGGCCAGCGGGGATGGGGCGGCTCGGCAGGTGAGAATTCCAAAGTTGGCTCACATGTGAGCTCTCGGCCATGGTGTTTTCCGGCGGCCGGGGTGGTCGGCCGGCGAGCGAGGGTCACCCTCGGGGTCGAGTGGGTCGGGGTCGGGTGTTTGTGCAAGCAATTGGCAATGGCCGAGTGTAAAGGCTTTGATCCAAAGTAGAATGGGGCATGGCTAGTTTTGGGTCTAAATGGGTCAACTCACCCATTTGGGCTTGGTGCACCCCTCGAGGTGGCTTTGGGTCTTGTGGGGGATCGAAGGGATCGAGTTGGTTTGGCATGGAGAAGTCTCCGTCCAAATATATTTGGATTAAATTTAGGTTTAGGTGAATCATGATTAAGGCTAATGAGCTTTAGGGATTAAGGAAAGGGTCCCTCCTTCCTACCCAATATGGTATGGTGGAGTGTCCAAGGCTCTCATGGCTCACATGTGGCTCATGCATGGCTTCATGGCTCACCTTTGGCTTGGGGAAAGCTTGGTCGATTTCATGAAAATGGATTATAGGAATTTTTTGGTAATTTGATGGAAATTTGTATGGAACTTGATTTGGAATGATTTGATGATGAATTTAGGACTTAGGTATTGAGTTTAATTGAAAGTATGATGAGGGGAAATGTCATATGGGCTTTGGGACCAATTTTGGGCCTTTGGATGTGGTAAAGGATGGGCTTTTAAAATGGTTTAGGAAAGTGGGCTTTTGAATTTTAAAATGGATTTTGGGATGAAATTTTGGTAAAGGCTTGGGCCAAATAATTGTTGAGTTTGGTTTAGGGATGTGTCATGAGTGGTTTGAAACAAATTTGAGGTGATTTGGGTTTGAATTGGGTTGGATATGGGCCTTTTTGGTAAAGAGGCTAAGGTGGGCCAAAATGGGCTACCATGGGCCAAAGTTGGGCTAGAGTTGAAATTGATGTAAAATTAATGTTGGGAAATGTTTATGAGAGTGTTTCAAAGAGGTTTTGGCTTTGGTTAGGTTTTGATTTTGGGATTTGGGCTCATTTGGGCTAGGTTTAGGTTTAGGTCGAAATTGGGCTTTTTGATTTTGGGTTGAATTTGAGTGGGGTTTGGGTCTAAATTTTGGGCAAATCATGTTAGTGTTTTGTTTATGGGGATGTTAAGGAAGATTTAGAAAAGATTTGGGGTTCATTGGAGTTGAATTGGGTGAGTTTGGGTTAGGTTTGGGTCATAGGTCCAAATTGGGCTTTAAGGCCAAAAGTGAAATTGGATCCCAATGCCAATCAAATTGGGCTTGGATTTGGTCTAGATTGGTGTTGGGGATGTTGAATTGAAGTTTAGAATTGAATTGGACCAGAATTTAGGTCAATTGGGTAGGTTAGGTTTGACATTGGGTTTACTTTGGGTTAAAATGTGTCAAATTGGGGGTTTTGATAAAAGTGGGGTAAATTGACCAAATTGGCCCATAGTGTAGTTGAACAAAATGAAATTGGGAATATTTTGGATTTTTTGGAATTTTCTGGGAATTTTCTGAATTTTTGGATTTTTTGGCTAAGAGGGGTATTTTGGGTATTTGGAGGGTATTGGGAGGTATTTTTGGAATTTTTGGTATTTTTGGTTATGGATGATCAGTTTGAGTGATGTGGAAATGTTTGGGAATGATTTTGGAGAATTTTGGGTGATTTGGAAATTTTTGAGAAATTTGGGCTATTCAGGGCTTTGGGTAGGTTGGCGGGTGTAGGGTCCCGGGGGTCAAAAATTAAAAAATTTGGAAAATGGAAGATTAGGTGAATGTAAGTGGAATAAAATCATTTTGGTTGAGCCATGAAGCCATATCAAGCCCACATGAGCCATGAAGGGACTCATTTGAGGCATTCATTATGTTGTTCCTAACCCTGCTTGCGAGGGCTTAGGGGTTAAGGACCATCCATGTGAATCATCTACATGAGTCGGGAGGTCAAGTCGGGTATGGGTGTGTTTTAGGAGGTGTATGGAAGTGTAGTGTGTGTGTAAGTCGGCCCCTTCATCGGACCGGGCCACCCGGGGCGATCCTAAGGCCGAAGAGTCCTATAGGAACTCATCCTTTTAAACTTCCACATTTGATTTCGACCCTCTAGGTGATTAGGGGTCTACGGTCAAGTTTGTGGAATTTGCGGGGAGTTAAGAAGTGGTTTGAATTTCTAAATGGTGGATTCCGATTCTAGTCCTCTAAGATAGTCGAAGGAAAAGCCTAAGGCTAGATCCTAAGTACTAAAGAGAAGAAGAGAAGACCTCATCGAAAATGAGGTCGACAAATGGACCCCGATAGGTGTGGTGGTGACGGAGCACACCGCGCGTATTGGTGTTGACCGAAGCGATCAACAAAACCAACACGGATGTCCAAGTAACAAACTTAGGACGTAGTAGAAGAGTTCCGGTAGGGAGTGTCGAGTATATCTCTAAGGCGGAGATTCATGAACTCTCGGCGGGGAAAGGAAAAGGAGGTGAATCCCAAATCACATGATGCGGGAGAAATTTCGATTTAAATCTTTGTTTCGAGTCTAAGTTTTGATGTGTGAATTCGGATTTCATTTGGAGTTTCAATTTAGATTGAAGTTTTGTTAAGATTAATTTTGAAGGGATTTGATTTGAAATGAAAATTGGAATTTTGAGGTTTTAGATGCAACATCTTCGACCCCAAAAGAAGATCGAATCGATTGGATTGGATCATTACAATGAGGAAAGATCTCGGAGTAAGGCGGTATTGGATGTAAAATCCTTAACCTCGAGAGTTTGAATTTGATGTATTTCATTGCGATAGGGAAATGATCACTAAAGCGATGCGATCTTGGATGTAAAAATCCTCGACCCGAGAGTTTGAATTTGATGTATTTCGGTGCTGATAGGGAAAGAATCCTAAAGCGATGCGGTCTTGGATGTAAAATCCTCGACCCGAAAGTTTGAATTTGATGTATTTCGGTGCGATAGGGAAAGAATCCTAAAGCGATGCGGTATCGGATGTAAAATCCTCGACCCCAAAAGTTTGAATTTTGATGTATTTCGGTACGATAGGGAAAGAATCCTAAAGCGGTGCGGTCTTGGATATAAAATCCTCGACCCGAAAGTTTGAATTTGATGTATTTCGGTGCAATAGGGAAAGAATCCTAAAGCGATGCGAGTCTTGGATGTAAAATCCTCGACCCAAAAGTTTGAATTTGATGTATATCGGTGCGATAGGAAAGAATCCTAAAGCGGTGCGAGTCTTGGATGTAAAATCCTCGACCCAAAAGTTTGAATTTGATGTATTTCGGTGCGATAGGGAAAGAATCCTAAAGCGGTGCGGTCTTGGATGTAAAATCCTCGACCCAAAAGTTTGAATTTGATGTATTTCGGTGCAGATAGGGAAAGAATCCTAAAGCGGTGCGGTCTTGGATGTAAAATCCTCGACCCAAAAGTTGATTTTGATGTATTTCGGTGCGATAGGGAAAGAATCCTAAAGCGATGCGAGTCTTGGATGTAAAATCCTCGACCCAAAAGTTGATTTTGATGTATTTCGGTGCGATAGGGAAAGAATCCTAAAGCGATGCGGTATCGGATGTAAAATCCTCGACCTCGAAAAGTTGATTTTGATGTATTTCGGTGCGATAGGGAAAGAATCCTAAAGCGATGCGGTCTTGGATGTAAAATCCTCGACCCAAAAGTTTGAATTTGATGTATTTCGGTGCGATAGGGAAAGAATCCTAAAGTAGTGCGATCTTGGATGTAAAATCCTCGACCCAAAAGTTTGAATTTGATGTATTTCAGTGCAATAGGGAAAGAATCCTAAAGCAGTGCGGTATCGGATGTAAAATCCTCAACCCCAAAAGTTAATTTTGACTGAGGTTTGATGTGAGATCTGGAAAGATCGATTTTGAGATTTGAAATTTGACTGAGATTTGATTTAAGATCTGGAAGATCGAATTTGAGATTTGATAGAGATTTGGAATCTGGAAAGATTGAATTTGAAATTTGAAAGGATGAGTTTGAACTCGGTTGAAATTTGATTTAAGATTTGATTTGAAATTTGGAAGATCACATTTGAAATTTGATTGAGAATTTGATTTAACATTTATGTTGATTTTGTTTATCTTTTAATGATTCAAATTTTATTTTATCGTTCATTTAACGTTCATGTGAATTTGGTGTTTGTCATTTTTTTAGATTTTTTTTTTTTTAAGGAAAGTTTTCTTTTATTCTCTTTTTTTATTCCTTTTCGTTCTTTGTTCGAAGTTCATTTGACTTTAACGGCGTTTCCCAATCAATTTGCACAAAAGAGGTGAAGGCCGAAAAGTGTGACATGGTCACTTTCATTCCAATCATGTAGAAGATACATCATACATCTTGATACGGAATATATTTCATACAATCCATGTAAACTCAAAACGGATTGTGTATGATCTTTGTCGATCCATCCAAAGAAGCATCTGTCAAAAATCCATGTACGTATAGTGGGGTACATGGTCGATAACATCACCTTCCAAGCCATCCTCGGCAAGGATGCCGTATGGATGTACATTGGAGGTGTGATATTTTCCATGTAACTCACGGCTCGTAAGGCCGGAGGCTCTCTAGCTCCGGGTACGGCTGAAAATGGTAAGGTGTCTTCCTGTCGTCCATCCTTCGAAAGTAGCGAGATCCGCTTCATTGGTACTCCTGGTATGCAATGCTTAGCGATATACGCTCCGGTTGCCCTTCGGTATCATGACGGAACCTACCGGTAAAGGTATCTTTGCGGCCCTCGGAACTCACTCGGGCTCGCTATCCGGAGGTCGGATCCGAACATGATGTTACACTCGCTCGGGAAAGAGGCTGTGCGAAAGGTCGACAAAGTCGTGGTGATCTATGTGTGGGGGTATGCGATCACCCCGTTTGTAGATGTTGATAATGCGGCTATTGGGTATGCAATCTGCGCGGTACCCTCCATGTTATCAATCTCTTTACCATTCTCTTGATGATTGATGGCATCGGATCCACTTGCCCATGACGGAGTATTCCGGTGGGTTTCCCTTCTGTCCTCCGCAAAGTTGTAACGACATCCACATTGTATTGTGATTCTTCCTTTCCACGGCATCCATCTCCGGGGTTCGAGTATGTGTTTTCCCTTAGGCGGCCCGCTCGGCCCATTCTTTTCAAATCCGGATGCAATCCACGATTCTTCTTGTTCATACTACGAGAATACGTACGTATGTAGCTCGAGGCCCTCCAGGTATATTGATTCTTCTGCCGCTAATTCTCTCGAAGTATTCGAAGGTTTTCTTTTCAACATTCGCATTCTCTCCAGCTCGTATTCCGGAATGATCTACGGATGGCGAGGCACGGTGACATATTGTGGGATATACGGTTCAATCCCTTCACGTTCTCCTGCATACCTCGGCTCCTCGGGGATGATGCTTGTCGGGACATCCCCGGGGTTGCTACGCAGCAAGGTCATGCATCATTGGTGGTTCTATCCGGTGGCGTGGTAGCCTTCTTTCTTCGATCTTCGGAAATTTCCACGGTTCTTTCGTCATCCTAGGAGCTGGCCTCCTTTCTTCGGAGTTCTCGGTGAACCGGCGTCCTTGAAGTGTATGTAGCGGCATTAGCAAGCTGTCTCGTCGCGCTGGTCCGCGGCTAGTTTTGTTAACATCTTACGGATACGGCGATTCTTATTTCTTCGTTGCGTTGCTTTGTGAGAGTAGCTTTTCGAACTTCTTGAATCTACGAGGCGCGGCGGCGGCAAGCTCGCCTGCTGCGTAGCGACTACGGACTTCATTTTCTTATCTTCTTCGATGTTTGTCTTTCTTTTCTTCTTCTTTGGATTGGTGGCTTGGGCCACCCACTTTCATCCATTGTATGTCCGGGCGGTTCTTCTCGGTCAACGGGGACCCGGTCACTTTCCTCGTGTCGTAGGCTGTGCGGTGCGAAATCCGAGTCGATCTCGATTATCGCTCCATCCTTCACCCTCTTTTCATCGAGTGCGAGGCTTACGCCATTTTTAAAGTTCGGGACCAACCGCCCGCTCGACATTTCCTGCGAAAAGACGAGGAAAAGGATCGAGGGGCTGTACTTAAGAACAAGAACATTAAGAAAATGTTTATTAAAGACATTTTTTTATTATTCTTATATTTTTAAACTTAACAGGAATGAAGTGGGATAAGATCAGGTAAGAGATTTTGATTTGGAAGAGAAAACAAAGAAAACTTTATTATCAGGATTTTATTTATTTTAGCACATTTTATTATTTTTTGGGTTCGGACCCAATCATAAGTAATTACTTCGCCCGTGTTTCTTAGGGATGGAAGAGTTCATTCCTTCGAAACATCGGGTAGCGTAATACTTTTTCAAGTATCGTCCGTTGATCGGAAGCATATGTCGTTCTCCTTGGCGGTTCACTAGGCTGGTAGGAGCCTCTGAGTAGTTGCCTCGACCACGAAACGGTCCTTCCCGAGTGGGTTCAAATTTTCCTCCTATCTTACGGTGTGCGAGGATAGGTCTTTTGAGAACGAGAACTAAATCACCAACTTTGAAGGTTCTTGGGCGGACCGGTCCGTCATGGGCCTGAACCATCTTAGCTTGGTATAGTTCTAAATTGCAGTTGCGGCTTGCAAGTCTTTTCCTTCCGAGGCTTTCCAATTCTTCGAGTCGTAATTTGGCGTTCTCTTCGTTGTGATTTTGTTTGCAGCTGCAATTACGAGTGAAGGAAGGCTGAACCTCTAAAGGTAACTACTTGCCTCGGACCCATACACCGGAGCGTAAGGTGTAGCTTGCGTAGGAGTTACGAAAGTTGTCCGGTAGGCCCATAAGGCTTCTAATAACTTCTCGTGCCAATTTCTCTTATTATCGTCCGAGGTTTTCTTTAAAATTTGAACGAGAGTTTTATTAAAAGCCTCGACGAGGCCGTTTGCTCTTGGGTAGTAAATTGTTGAATATCGCCGGTCGATTCCGTGTCTCCGACAAAATTGTTGATTTGTGTGCTTCGAATGCGACCGATTATCCGAGATGATTCACGCGGCACTCCGAAACGGTAGATAACTTGGTTCTTGAAAAATTGTAGTACGTGATGTGCTTTCACTTCTCTAAGTGGAGCTGCCCTGCGCACTTGGAAAAGTAATCCGTAGCCGCAAGAATGAAGCGATGTCCTTTTGACGACGGTGGTTCTATTGGACCCACTATATCGTGCCCCGACATTCGAATGGCCGCGATGCAATTGTCGGATGTAGCACATTTGGAGGTTGGTGTAGAACCACTCCGTGCACTTGGCATTGGTGACGGCTCTTGGCGATTTTCATGCGGTCGGTCATCATCGAGGGCCGGTAGTACCCTAGTCTTTTAATTTTCATTTTCATCTTCGGGCCCGGCGGTGAGCGCCGCGAGTCTGAATGCACCTCTTTAACAATTTCGCGGGCCTCGGACCCGCTTAGGCACCTTAGCCACATTTGATCGAAAGACCTTACGTATAACGTGTTGTTTATTAATGTGTAGGACGAGTTCTTTTCTTGATACGATGGGCTAGCGACCTATCGTCCGGTAGCTTTCTGTTTGCGAGTAATCCATTAATGGTTGTCGCCGATCTTCCGTGTTTTCTGTCACTTTTGCAAGCTGATTCTTCTTCTTTTTCGATTTGTGTATCGTGTACATGTCGGTTGTGATAGGACATGGCGTCCAGTGAGCCGACACTTCCACGATTCATCTTGCAAGCAGGCAAATTCTTTTGCGAGACGGGCTAGCGCATCCGTTAGAGCGTTTTCTTTTCAGGAATTTTGTAGATTGTCACATTCGGAATGCATTCAACAATTTGTATGGCATCTTGGAAGTATTGCTCGAGTCTTGGTTTTAAAATTCTGTATTGTCCGCGATACGTTGAATGATTAGCGTGAATCCCGTAGATGTTGATGTACTGTTATCCCCATTTGAATGGTTAATTCCGGTCCGTTATGAGGGCTTCGTATTCCGCTTCGTTGTTTGTACACGGCTCGTCGAGTGGTAGGAGTATCTTAACATCCCCGCTCCGGTGTTATAAAGATTAGCCCGATTCTGCCTTCACAGGCACTATCACTTGCGATTCTTCGTCTTTATGTGCTTGAAGATGCTCCGTCGAAATATAATTCCCAACGTCGATCATCATGGTCTTCTAGGTTCATTATTTGTTCATGCGGAAAATCGTCATTGAGAGGAGATTCTGCCGGCAAAGGGTGTCTTTGCAAGGAAGTACGCAGGACTTGTCCTTTTACGGCACGGAGAGGCACGAAAGTTATATCGAATTGCAATAATATCATTGACCATGCGGCAAGTCTGCCGGAAAGCGTTGGACGAGTCATCGAGTATTGCGATGGATTAAACTTCGAGATCGGGTTGACCTTATGAGAAAGCATGTAATGCACGAGCTTTTGAGCGGCGAAGATCGGGGCCAAACAATGCTTTTCGATTGCGGGATACCTTATTTCCGTCGGCGAGTAAACGACGGCTTAGGTAGTAAAGAGCATTTTCTTTACCCTCATCATTGACACAGGCTAACGGGGCTCCGAGAGAGTCGTCTAAAGCCGCGGTATAAAGTATTAGCGGTCTACACGAGGCCGGGGCTGCTAAGACGGGAGGTGTCATTAAGTATTGTTTAATGTCCTCGAAGGCCCTACGGCATTTCTCTTCCCGAATAAATTTGGCGTCCTTTTTAACTAGTGCCGAGAAAGGTGACACCTACACGACGGGTTTGAGATAAAGCGTCGAAGATATGCCGACTTCCCTTGAAAAGATCGTAGTTGTTTTAAGGTTTTGGGAGGCGGCATTTCTAAGATGGCTTTAATCTTTTCGGGTCGATTTCGATTCCACGATGTCGGACAACGAATCCTAAGAATTTCCGGAGGTGACGCCGAAGGCGCATTTAAGGGATTCATCTTAAGGTTAAATTGTCTTAATCGTTCGAAAACAATTCTCAAATCATACAAGTGGTTGTCCTTTACTTTGCTTTTGATGACCACATCGTCCACGTAGCATTCGACTTGATTATGGATGAGATCATCAAAAATTCTTGTCATTGCTCTTTGGTAGGTTGCTCTGCGTTCTTTAATCCGAATGGCATCCATTGTGTAGCAAAATACTCCGATCGGCGTTACGAATGCTTGTAAGCTTTTCATCTTACGGAGCCATTTTTATTTGGTTGTATCTGAAGATCCATCCATGAACGAGAATATTTCATGTGTTGAAGCAATGTCGATCATTAATTCTAGGATCGGTAGAGGGAACTCATCTTTTGGACATGCCTTGTTTAAATCTGCGAAGTCCGCACAAATTCTGATCGACCATTCTTCTTTACATTGGGACTACGTTGGCTAGCCAAGTTGGGTATTATTCTTCACGGACAAATTTAGCGTCTATTAACTTTTTAACTTCGGCTATGACTTGTTGTTCGATTTCTAGACGCATTCTTACGGGACCTTGTCGTCGGGACCGAAGTAGGATCCACTCCTAGCTTATGGTGCGACCTGCGGAGTTAATCACGGCATCTCATCGTAGCTCCAAGCAAAACGAGTCTTTAAATTCCATTAATAACTTGATTATTTCTTCGAGTCTTCTTTATTGAGTAAGGAGCTAACAAAGGTAGGTCTAGGCTCTTCGCTAGTACCTAAGTTAACTTCAGTTAACTCATCTATCGTAGATTTGATTTCTTCTTCGAATTACGGTGGAGCGTCTCCAATTTGTAAATCTTCGAGTTCGTCCGTAGTTTCCATGCGGTTTTCATTAGATTCGCAAGTGACAACCAAGCAAAATTCGGTATCATCGGCGATCTACTTGTGCCGAATCCGAGACCATGCTTTGAGTTGGGTGGACGACGGAGTTATTCCATAAATTTTCAAAACGTTGTGATTGACCTTTTGTCCATTGTCGAGGTAAGAAACCACGGCTGAATTAAATTTTGAACACGGGGAGAGTACCACTCGAAAGGCAATTCCATTAATTCGATGAAGTAGCATCTTCGAGTTGTACATTATTTTCGAGTTTTGGAGGAAGGAGCACCACGGTAGAATTCGATGGGCTTTGCACCACCGCTACGTACCTCTTTGACCTCCATACCTTCGATCTTATTAGAATGGATCGGGGTCGGGGTCATAGTATGTACATAGTGGTTAATCTTCTCGTACATCGATTTATATTCTTCGTTTCTTTCATCTTCGATAGGGATTTTGAATTGCGGCTTCTTTCGACTTATTGTCGCTTGCTTCTTGTTTGATTTCTTTTTCTTCTTCGAACTATCTTCCCGATCGACATTGATGGTCGGTTTCCTCTGTCCAATCGTCCTAACGTCTCTACCACGACCTCGTCCCCGGCCTCGACCTCGGATGCGAGTTGTGGAGAAATCTTCACCATCTCGCTGTAAGGGAGTGGTGAGTGACTGTTGGACTAGAACTTCAGGTTCTTCGTCGTCCCAAACTTTCTTTGCTTCATTTGTTATGGTATCTCTGGAGAAGATCGTTTTCTTCGGTGGTGCATAATAAAGTCTGCATCCTCGTGGATTCCAATTTCATGTACGGAGAATGGTTGTAAGTCACCTTTGATGCACTTTGTTCCCCTCCATCGTAGTATTTGATGCATCGATGTAGAGATGATGGTACCATCTTGTTTTCATGTATCCATGGTCGGCCCGATAGAGCGTTGAACGACGTTTCGAATCAATTATGTGAAATTTCGCGGTTGTCTTTGCTAAGTCACCGGTCTTCATTAGCGGTGTTATTGAGCCGAGGGCTCTTTCTCCTTTACGGTTGAATCCTCTTAATAACATTTTGTCCGCCTCGAGCTCGCGAGCATCAATTTCCAAGTATGCTAGCGTTCGAAGATTCATTATATTGATTGATGCTCCTGGATCCACCAATACTGCGGAGAGTGTAAATTTTCCGATTGTAAGCTGAAATGTACAACGGTCGGTTGTGATCTGCTGATTCCAAGTAGTAGGTCATCGTCAGTGAAGGTAACACCTCGTTGTTCCTTTAACGAGCAAACCTCATCTAAGGAATCTCCCGGCCATTTGAGCTAAGCAAATTTCTGGATCAAGTAAGGCCTTAATCAGAGCTTCTCTCATCTCCTTTGATAAGATGAGAGCATCGTAGATGCTCAGTTTGGCTAGTAGTTTCCTAAGATGGGCTAGCACGTTGTAATCCACTTTGTTTTCATGTGCCTCGTTCTCTTCTCGAATGGATATTTCTTCTGCCGGGGTTGGTTCTTCTTGAACGACCACACCTTTCCTTTGTCTTTTGGACCCATTCTCGGAGGTAGAACTCTTCCACTTCTTAAGTTGACTTCGTGATTTCTTCGAATTTAGCGTTGAGTTTGTTGGTGTCTCTTCTTGAATTGGAATGACGGATTCTTCGGGATTAGCTTCGGAGTGCGAAGGCTCTAACTCTATTGTGATTGGGGTTCCTCGAAACTCGCAAATAGATTCGTTGCTTGTTGAACTCTCGTAGCCTTCCTGGTGGATGTCTTCTTCATCATTGCGATCGTCGAGATTGTGTATGACTTGAGAATTGTTATTTGTATCGGAATCGACGTCCGGATTAGGTTGATTGTCGCTAGTTACGTAATCGTTAGAAACAGTCAAAACGTAGCCAACGCCATAACCCTCATCATTATAAGATCCCACCGGAGTGAGCGAGATAATCATACGAGTCGGAAGTTCGAGGGATTTCTCCCCGAATCGGAAACAACTATCCTAGGATAAGCGGCCCCTAGTCCAGCCTTAGGTGCCTCGGTCTTCTCTTCTTCGTCGATTTTCTTCTTTTCTTCGATCGTCTCTTGTTGAGGTGGTTCTTCCATCGCAAGTGATAGCGCCGGCTTGACGGGTTTCGAACTACGAGTTGAAGCTCGCACCGAAGTGGTTTGGATGCTGATCTAAAATCTTCTTCGAAGACCTCGTCCAAGCGGTAGTCCATCCGTCATCGGTCGTATAGGGATCTATCGGAATGATGGGATCCGTCGAGATAACATTGACGGAACCTCCTTTACAGGGTTCCTTCATGTACTCCTTCGGGATCGTTATATTCTCTTTCGAAGATTGTCGTTGAGCCAACTCTTGAAGGTAATACAATCTTCATCTTGTGCCCAGAGCATCCGGTGGTAAGGACAAAAGTTGGGATCACCTTTCTTGTCGACTTCTTACGGTCTCTTAGGTTCGGTAGTTGGAAATGCTGGAGTCTTCATTAGAGCTGCGGAACATTTTCGGCCTTGCCTCATTCTTGAACGGATACTCTCTGCTCGAAGCTCCCTTAACGTACGTTGCGGACGAGGCGGTTGTTCATCTTGTTGAGATGAGTGATAGGCTGGGTCGGGGTTCTTGGTAATTCTGTTGTGGTTCGTTGCGGCCGTTACGGTGATATTTGCATCGGTTGCTTGCCTTTGTCGAGCTGCTGCATGACGATCCGGACTTCTTTTCGAAAGTCTTTACGGGCTTTTGTTTATACGTTTTATCGGTGAAACTTAATTGCTTCGCCTCCTCTTGCAAGCTTCCGGCCTTGCTTAACAACTTCTCGAAAGTCTTAATAGTAAATCCCTTGAGGAGAAGTCTTTATCGGGCCATGGATGCTTTTTAGTAAAATGCGCATTGCATCTTTGTTCTTGTAACTGTGGCTCACACTTCATACTTAGGTTCCTCCATCGAAGTATGTAGTCCACCAAGGTTTCATTCGGCTTCTGCTTCTCTACCACTAAATCACCTATAGTGATGTGGTGCTGAGCTCCGACGAATCGCTTGATGAAGAGGTTCTCTAGTTCTGAAAATGTCTTCACCGAACCGTTCGGTAATTCCGCATACCAGTCGAAGGCGATCCACGACGAGTCGGCGACGAGCTGTCGGAAGAGTAATGCATCGCTCCGCCGGCATTGCAACAAGCGGCACGAAAGTGTGCCACATCTTGTCGAGGGTTTCCGGTTCCAGTCGAAGGTCTTGAACGAGAGGTGGTACGAAGCCTTTCGGATATTGGACGACGTCGAATTCTTCGGGGTAAGGTCTGCCCGTCCGAATGGATGTCTCGCTCTTTGATTGTGCTAAGGCTTCTCGCACTTTCGTTGTTCCACCAAGTTCTTGATATCCTTTTCGGGAATCATACTTTGTGTTGTATCCTTCTTCAATTGATCATCCCCGTTGACGGACGTAATCTCCTTTCCTCCGTCTACGATGTGAATGACCTGCGGGGTGTCTCTCTTTGTGGTTGTACTTGACTGCGGAGAGTGGCCGGAGCTACGGCCATCTCTTCCATCCTTTTCGCCATTCGAGCGATCGTGTCGTCTTTCTCCTGAAGCTGCCTCCTCATCGCTTACGGCTCCTCTCTTCTGCGGCTGCGGGAGCACCTTGCGAAGGCGATGAAGCTCGTGTCTCAACCATGTTGATTTCGCGTATTCGTCGTCCATGAATTCCGATGAATCAATCTCGTCTCCGAACTTTTCTTCTCTTTCTTTTGCCGATCGTCGGATATCGGTTCTCGACTTTTCCATGGCATCTTCTAGCGGGGCTTTTCGTGTGTCTTCGTGGTTGTCGTGCGATAGGCTGCCGGGTCCCCTTCTCACGAGTCCCCTTCATCGCGGTAGCACTTTCTTCGATTCGAGTCTCTCGGCGAGACTTTCTTTCTCGAGTTCGTTGTTTCGATCTCGAGCGCCCGGTAGTGGGACGCCATACCATCCTTCTAACGGCGGAAGGTCCAGGACCGGATGGTGCACGTCGGCCGAATGTCTGGAAGGTGGTATCCTCCTTAATTTGTAATCCCGAGACGACAACGGGCGGACTAGCCTTCATTCTTTTACTTGGCTTTTCGTCATGATGGCGGGTTCTACTCGGGGCCCAAGACGGGATTTGGCGGCACCCGCCACATCCTTCGTAGAATTTCCGATACGGGGCGGTTTTCCTTCTTTGCTAACTTTTCTACCAAAGTTTGCGGTCGTGCAAACGGCGTAGTTCTAGTTCTTTTCTTGCGGCTATCGTTGTAATATGCGGTGCGTGGTAATGTGGCGACAATCTTGCGAATATTTTCTTCATCTTCTGCGGCGGAGAGGGGATGAAACCTGCTTCCTCCCAAGAGTGGTATGTATTCGAGCGGCGGTGTATATTACGGCGATTCCGGAATTTCCTCTAGGAAAGCAATTTCGAGCGGCTACGGCTTCTCTAGCGATCTTTCTACTTGTTTCTTCTTTGGGTTCTCGTCGGTGACGGAATCTTTGAAGCTGGACCCGATTTCGAAAACGAAGGTCTTACGAGAAGATCTGTACCCTCCACGGTAACGAGTCCATCATAATTACGGATTTCTTTCCCCTTTGATTTGGCAAAAGTCGGGGTAGGTGCGAAACAACTAGACCAGGTGGGGGTAGTAAGAACGGTCCTCCTGCGGACGGCGGTATTCCTCTTAGTCGGGATCCTTTGCAGAGGAGGGAATTCTCGGGTCGACCTGAGGTTGAACTCGAGCGGCGGCTCCTCGGCTTCGGATACCTTGTTCATCGGTGCAAAGAGGGAGACGTCGGTGATCTTGACGTTCGTGTTTTCAAATCCTTGTCCAAATCGGATGATTCCATTGTCGGGCGGCTCATCCTTATAGACGGCGAGGTCCGATCCATTGGTAAAGAGAAAATCGGTTTCGGGGCTTCCATTTCGCGGGGTAGATTACGGTTGTCGGTCCCGAGTTATGCTTCTTTTCTTTAGGACGAAAAGAAAGGAATTGAAAAGAGTCCGAACTCATTCTTGTTCATGTATTTATAAGAAGGAATCACTTATTAAAAGAATCACTTATTAGAGGGTTTGTTTATTTAGAACGGAGTGTTCGAAGGTGTAGAGAAGGTAAGGAATCGAATCGGAGTTGGAAAGGAAAAGAGAGTCTTAAGCAAGACTTCTCGACTCGAAGGATCACTCCTAAACTAACACTTATTGGGGGTCTACCCCACCTCGGAAATGAGGTAAAAGGATCTCGGAACCTCTCTCGTTTAGGGGTGTCTACAACGGTGGCTCCTAAATCCGAGAGAATGTTGGTTATACTTGTTCGAGGTAGAAATGAACATAGTATCCCAACGGAAAGAAGGGTAGTTTGATCCATAAGGGACATGGATGCACTACCGATTTTTGAAAGCAGAATTGTCTGATTAGAATGGAGAGAGGAATTGTCCCCAGCGGAGTCGCCAGAAGTTGTCGGCATATTTTTAGGTTGAGGTGTTGTATTTTTGAAAAGAGGTCGCCTACAGAAATTATCGGCGAATTTTTAGTTTAATTTAAATATAGATATAATTTAGAAAGTAGTATTTGATTTTGAAAATAATTTTAAATTTGAAGATTTTAAGATATGAAATCAAACCGATCTCACATCCCAGAATAGTTTATATAAACGAGCACCGCATCACAAGCCGTGTATCTATCCACGAGGATAAACACACTTGCTTGATGGTGGGGCTCGGTTAAATAAACTAGAAGATTTGTGACATCCGTTTGGTCAGCGAACCAATTTTATAAGCCGACAAATTCCACTCGCTTAATATGAAAACATTAAACGGGGTTTATATTACACAGGTTCTTTAAAATTCCTATAAGGGCAAGCCCTTATAGTTAATTACATCTTAAGTGACGGGAATCACCTAAGAAAACTCTCGATAATAATCAATAATTCGCTCTCAAGAATTTCGAAGTTTAAGTTTTCGAAGAATTGAATTTTTGAATCTCGATAGGGAATGGATCGAGTTTGGAACATTTTATTTTGGGAATTCAAAGGAAGAAAAGTAGGAGAAATTACGGATTCGAAGTGAACTTCGATAATCTCCCGACTATCCTATTGTTTGGTTTGAATTTAGGAGAGTGCTAATGTTTATTTAATGTTTTGATCTTGCCGATTTTAATTAGTTAGGGCTTATATTTATATGATAGAATCATACAAATAGCCTGGAAGATATGAGGGTTTATGTCGTATCGGACGACTACCTCGGAATCCTAAGACCGGTTAGGGCTTAATTTCTGCACATGCAAATGCCTAACGAAGAGTTGAGGATTTATGTTGCACTAGGCAAACTACCTCGAAGTCCTATGGCTTTGTTGTTTAATTCTAGGAAAGTTTTGCTTGAAGTAGGTTCGAGTTTTGCTTGACGACGATGGCCGTGCTTGCCCACCATGCTCCGAGCTCCTTGTTGTTGCAGAGGTTTAGTTTTAGAAATCATAAATCGGGGGATGAGAAAAGTGTTTTGGTTTAGAGAAGTCTTAATTTCCAAGTGTTTTTTTGTGTTTTAATTAAAACAAATCTTAAAGTTGATTATAACAACACCGGTTAAGATCCACGGTTCCATCCTTCCGGCATCATTATTTTTATCGGATTCACTTAGTCCGGATGAATTTGCTAAACTCAATTGAATGAGTTCCACACTTTCATTTAGACCGTGGGAAATCCCGTTAGCAACACGTAGGTTACATCATCCGAGGTATTCCCGATCATCCGACAGGACGTTTTAATTCGGTTGTAATTGTAGTTTTGTGTTACGTTTGTGATTAAATTTTGAGTTGTCTTATATTTTGAAATGTTGTGGAGGTGAATTTTATCTTGTAGTGTCTTTTAATTTAGTTATGGGTTTCAGTTTTGGTTTCATCCTAAAGGTGTAGGTTTTCATGCAATCGTTGTTTATCATGCAAGAAAAATAAGTGCGATGCGATTAAATAAATTACCGTAAAGTAAATCGCAATAAAATAAAAGCGTACCGGAGGGTCTTCCCGTCATCCCAAGCTGCACTTAAAACACGGTTAGAATATTTAAGCAAGTTCCTAGGTAAAGCTAAGGTAAGGGTTATGGTTTTCTACAAATTCCTAATCCTATAGCTAGTTATTTCCTATGACGTCTAGGTTCCTTGTGTTTTTAGTTTGAAGACGATTTTCTTCATCGAAGAACAATTAAGTTCGATTGTTCTTATAAATATCCTATCATATTGAGGAAGTGCTTAAGAAGAATCTTAAACATCTTTTCGATATTTCTAGGATTGTTTTAAGTCTAAGAGAATTTAATTATGTAAATGAATCGATCGTCCGAGGTTTTCGAGTTTTGTTAACTCGCTCGGTGAACTAGGATATTTGAATGTCCTATAAGTGAAGTAACATTTCACTTGATACTCCATTTAGGAGTTATGATAATTAAAGCTTTTAAGGGCAAAATGATATTTAATGATTTGTGATTCAAATTTAAGTTCGAATTAATGATTTAAGTTTGGAATAGTGTTCAAGTTATTTTAGGCTTATTTCTTTATGTCTTAGGTGATGTTATTTAATTCAACTTAATTCAATTTAATTTAATTTAATTTAATTTAATTCAATTTAATTCAATTTAGTTTGATTTGATGTTACATTGAATTAATTTGATTTAATTTAATTAATAATTTTTTTATTTAATTTGATTTAATTTAATTTAATTTAATTAATTTAATTTAATTTAATTTTTAATTTAATTTAATTTAATTTAATTTAATTTTTAATTTAATTTAATTTAATTTAATTTAATTTTTAATTTAACTTAATTTAATTTAATTTAATTTTTAATTTAATTTTTAATTTAATTTTTAATTTGATTTAATTTTATTTTTAATTTAATTTAATTTTATTCATTTTAATTTTAATTAAAATTTTAAAAGAGTTCGATAATTTAATTTTAGTTAAATGATTAAGTCTTTTAATATTTTAAATTTGAATTATCATTTTAATTAGGAATTAAACATTAATGAAATGATTAATTTAGGGATTTTTTAAATTAAAGAATAAATCTCTTCCTAATAATATCCCTATTTTAATAATTCCAATTTTATTATTCTTCCAAATTTAATCAATTATTTAATTAAAGTTTAATCATTTTAAATTGCTTAATGGGTTTCTACCCTTCAATTATTAAATTTCAATCATCCAAATCAGGTTAGGATCAAATATTTTACTTGTTAATTTTTTATTAAACCTAAAGTTTTAATTAAGGATTAAAAGAAATTTAATTACCACTTTACCCTTTAAGCTTAATAATTTCATAACTCACTAAATTGAACTCAAATGAACTTGAAATTTTTATGTGACTTCACTCATATGTCAATAAAGACATTAGAGGAGAAAATGTGATTTTTCTGTATTTAATTTATTTATATAATTATTTTTGGTAGAAAATAGAGATTTCCAAGGAAAATTTAATAACATGACCAAGGAAAAGTTTCTGTCCTTAAGAAAATTAGGGGACATTCCTAATGACCAGGGGACCACTTGGACCAAATTTTGGTGATTTTTTGAATTATATTATTATTTATTATAAATATTTTAAGTTCTGGAGTGTTAATTAATTTAAAAAATAAAATAAATGTTGAAAAATGAATTTTATGTTTTTCAAAAATCTCTCTGATATCAAGGAAATCAGAGATGCAAATTTTGCAATTTTCTGATTTTTCTATGATTTATTATAATTATTTTAGTGAAAATGCTAGAAAATACATTTTTTTAATTTTAAAATTACCCTAGAACTTTAAAAATTAATATCTCACCAAATAGGCCTAAGAAAAATATGGGGTTTGTTCCTAAGTGATTAAAATTCAAAATGTGACATTTTGGTGAATTTTATTATTTTTGTGATTTTTATTATTTTTTAATTATTAAAAATATTAAAATAATATTAAAAATCAACTTTTTTAGAAAATTGAAATTTTAATTTTCTTAAATTCCCTGATATCAGAGAGGCTCCAAAACCAATTTGGTGAATTTTTGAAAGGTATTTTGAAAGTTATGAATTTTTAAAGTTTAAAATGACTAAATGGCTTAATCAACCCATTTAGTAGGGCTAACCAAGTCCAATTGACTTCAAATTTTTATGGTGGGTTCCTCTGATCCTAAAGGTCAATGGAGAATTGATTTGGAGTCAATTTGATGTATGGTTAGCTCTAATTAATTAGAGACCTATTTTGAGTGTTTAAGCCAATTAGGGTTGTCTAAAATGAACTAACTCAAAACCTATTTTTCCTAGGGTTCTCTGATCATAAGGAACATCCCCAAATTTTCCTAGAATTTATTTCACAACATGCTATTTATTAGAATTAAAATACTCAAAACAGTGACATGAATTTGAAAAATCAATAACTCTTCATAGGAATGGCCTCTGACTTTGGAAAATTCAGGGAATATTCCCAAATTCAGAGGCTTCAAAAGCCCTATGGTCTCATGCCATGGTGAATTGTATACATGCATGGAGAATTAAATGTATGCAGAGAGTAAATAAATTATAAAAAATAAAATACTTGATGAAACTAAATGATTTCTTTTCAACATTATTCTCCTCTGTTCACTGAGCAAGATGGTATTTTTATTTTATTTTTCTGATTTTTCTACACAAAGATATGAATTTTTTAAGTTTAGGGAATTAAATAAATAGAAAATACTCCTAATTTTCTATTTATCCACGCGGCGCCGCGTCATCCTCGGCATCTCCGAACGCACACGCGTCGCGATTCCATTCGACGCCGCCATCCGCGTCAGCGCTCCCGGGGCCCGCTGTATCGCTCCGTCTTCTGATCCGACGCGATCCTGGCCGTCCGTCCGCGCGTGTATTAAATGGACGGCATCCGTTCATCGTCCCCAAGTGTCCTCACCGAGAGCTGTCCGCACTAAATCCCTAATATCTCACTCGATACTCAATGGATTTTCATGTTCTTATGCTCTATGGATTCGTCTCGAAGAGACGAACACATCTATACGGTTATCATGCATTGAAATTAAAGCATTTGAAATGGAGAATCTCCAGAAGCTCGGGATGAAGAATTAGCTCATACCTTAGCTCTGAGAGGTGAAGCCTCGATCCGAGATGCTCGGCACGTTCGTTGGAGCTGCAGGAGGCTAGGGATGAAGCTTGGGGATGTGGTGAATTGCCTAGGTGTGATTTTCACCAAGGCTGATCACAACCTTTGGAGTCTGGAACAACTGGGTGGCACTGGAGATGGGGCTTTTGCTGGTGGACACCTTCTCTTGGTGCGGTGAAGGTGTAGGACCAATCGATTTGTAGATTGATCCACTTGTGGAGAAGTGTCCTGGTTTTGGGCTTGGATTTCGACTACGAAATTGAGCTCGCAGAGAAGAAATGGCAGGGGGATTTCAGTGGGGATCAAGTGCTTTGTGTATGGGGAGTAGTACGGAACAATTTTGGCGAGTTTCCTTAAGGTTTGTTTCGAGCACCTCTCATGGCCGAGAGAGTGAGGGGTTTAAATAGGCATGGTGGAGGCTCTCCCGGGGGGTGTTGAGGGCTGGGATCAGCTACTCCTGGCATGTGAAGAACAGCCACAATGGCCACTGGGGATGGGGCAGCTCAGCAGGTGAGAATTCCAAAGTTGGCTCACATGTGAGCTCTCGGCCATGGTGTTTTCCGGCGGCGGGGTGGCTGGCCTGAGCAGAGGGTCACCCTCGGGGTCGGGTGGGTCGGGTGCAGGTGTTTGTGCAAGCAATTGGCAATGGCCAAGTGTAAAGGCTTTGATCCGAAGTAGAATGGGGCATGGCTAGTTTTGGGTCTAAATGGGTCAACTCACCCATTTGGGCTTGGTGCACCCCTCGAGGTGGCTTTGGGTCTTGTGGGGGATCAAAGGGATCGAGTTGGTTTGGCATGGAGAAGTCTCCATCCAAATATATTTGGATTAAATTTAGGTTTAGGTGAATCATGATTAAGGCTAATGAGCTTTAGGGATTAAGGAAAGGGTCCCTCCTTCCTACCCAATATGGTATGGTGGAGTGTCCAAGGCTCTCATGGCTCGCATGTGGCTCATGCATGGCTTCATGGCTCACCTTTGGCTTGGGGAAAGCTTGGTCAATTTCATGAAAATGGATTATAGGAATTTTTTGGTAATTTGATGGAAATTTGTATGGAACTTGATTTGGAATGATTTGATGATGAATTTAGGACTTAGGTATTGAGTTTAATTGAAAGTATGATGAGGGGAAATGTCATATGGGCTTTGGGACCAATTTTGGGCCTTTGGATGTGGTAAAGGATGGGCTTTTAAAATGGTTTAGGAAAGTGGGCTTTTGAATTTTAAAATGGATTTTGGGATGAAATTTTGGTAAAGGCTTGGGCCAAATAATTGTTGAGTTTGGTTTAGGGATGTGTCATGAGTGGTTTGAAACAAATTTGAGGTGATTTGGGTTTGAATTGGGTTGGATATGGGCCTTTTTGGTAAAGAGGCTAAGGTGGGCCAAAATGGGCTACCATGGGCCAAAGTTGGGCTAGAGTTGAAATTGATGTAAAATTAATGTTGGGAAATGTTTATGGGAGTGTTTCAAAGAGGTTTTGGCTTTGGTTAGGTTTTGATTTTGGGATTTGGGCTCATTTGGGCTAGGTTTAGGTTTAGGTCGAAATTGGGCTTTTTGATTTTGGGTTGAATTTGAGTGGGGTTTGGGTCTAAATTTTGGGCAAATCATGTTAGTGTTTTGTTTATGGGGATGTTAAGGAAGATTTAGAAAAGATTTGGGGTTCATTGGAGTTGAATTGGGTGAGTTTGGGTTAGGTTTGGGTCATAGGTCCAAATTGGGCTTTAAGGCCAAAAGTGAAATTGGATCCCAATGCCAATCAAATTGGGCTTGGATTTGGTCTAGATTGGTGTTGGGGATGTTGAATTGAAGTTTAGAATTGAATTGGACCAGAATTTAGGTCAATTGGGTAGGTTAGGTTTGACATTGGGTTTACTTTGGGTTAAAATGGGTCAAATTGGGGGTTTTGATAAAAGTGGGGTAAATTGACCAAATTGGCCCATGGTGTAGTTGAACAAAATGAAATTGGGAATATTTTGGATTTTCTGGAATTTTCTGGGAATTTTCTGAATTTTTGGATTTTTTGGCTAAGAGGGGTATTTTGGGTATTTGGAGGGTATTGGGAGGTATTTTTGGAATTTTTGGTATTTTTGGTTATGGATGATCAGTTTGAGTGATGTGGAAATGTTTGGGAATGATTTTGGAGAATTTTGGGTGATTTGGAAATTTTTGAGAAATTTGGGTTATTCGAGGGCTTTGGGTAGGTTAGGCGAGTGTAGGGTCCTGGGGTCAAAAATTAAAAAATTTGGAAAATGGAAGATTAGGTGAATGTAAGTGGAATAAAATCATTTTGGTTGAGCCATGAAGCCATATCAAGCCCACATGAGCCATGAAGGGACTCATTTGAGGCATTCACTATGTTGTTCCTAACCCTCTAGCGCGAGGGCTTAGGGGTTAAGGACCATCCATGTGAATCATCTACATGAGTCGAGGAGGTCAAGTCGGGTATGGGTGTGTTTTAGGAGGTGTATGGAAGTGTAGTGTGTGTGTAAGTCAGCCCCTTCATCGGACCGAGCCACCCGGGCGATCCTAAGGCCAAAGAGTCCTATAGGAACTCATCCTTTTAAACTTCCACATTTGATTTCAACCCTCCAGGTGATTAGGGGTCTACGGTCGAGTTTGTGGAATTTGCGGGGAGTTAAGAAGTGGTTTGAATTTCTAAATGGTGGATTCCAATTCTAGTCCTCTAAGATAGTCAAAGGAAAAGCCTAAGGCTAGATCCTAAGTACTAAAGAGAAGAAGAGAAGACCTCATCAAAAATGAGGTCAACATATAGATGTTGCTGCTGGTGGATCATTAATGTTAAAACATTTTGATGAAGCATACACATTAATTGAAGAAATGGCTACTAATAATTTTCAATGACCCTCTGAACAGGTAAATCCTAAAAGAGTAGCTAGTGTTCATGATTCCGATATGATGACTATGGTAGTTTGTCAAATTGCAGGCCTTTCTAAGAAAATAGATCAATATAGAATGAATTATTCTCAACCACCTCAAGTGTTGGAGGAAAATTCATTTGAACAGATAACTGAATCTCAAACGCCTTATGAGACTTTAAATGCTATTAATAGACCTAACAATCCTTATTCAAATTATTATAATCCTGGTTGGAAGAATCACCCAAATTTCAATTGGAACACTAGCAATGCTAATGTTAACCCGCACTGGGCTAACAGTTCTATAAATCCAATTGGAAATTCTAACAATCAAGGAAATACTAATTTTGGACCATCTTATCCTCCTGGATTTAATACTAAACCATAATTTAAGGATAAGAAGTTGTCTACTGAAGAAAGGATTATGAATATGGAAAATCAATTACAAGCTCAAGGTGTTGCTATGAAAAATATTGAAAATCAATTGGGACATATTTTCATTGCACTTAAAAATAGACATTCTGGAACACTTCCAAGTAATGTTGAGATCAATCCAAAAGATCAAAACAAGGAACAACTTAAGGCTATTCAATTAAGGAGTGGAAAAGAATTGGAAACTAGAGTGCAAAAAGAAGTTGAAATAAAAAGGAGAAGGTGGATATCGAAAAATGTTCAAACAAGATTTATCCAGACTTGGATTATCCTCTTGAGCCAAGGAAGATAACAGCTGAAAAACCACCACCTTCATTTCCTCAAAGATTGAAGAAACAAAACAGGGATAACAGATTTAGAAAATTTTTGGAGATCCTAAGAAATTAACGATAAAAATATTCCTTTTATTGAAGCATTGGAACAGATGCCTGACTATGCTAAGTTTATGAAGGATATCATGAGAAAGAAAAGAAAGTTTACAGATCATGAAATTGTTGCACTTAGCAGAGAGTGTAGTGCAATTATTCAGAAGAAGCTTCCGGAAAAACTTAAAGATCCTGGTAGTTTCACTATTCCATGTGCTATAGGTGAAAATTTTTTCGGAAAAGCTTTATGTGATCTGGGAGCTAGTATTAATCTTATGCCTTTATCAACTTTCAAAAGTTTGGGAATAGGAGAAATTTCTCCTACATCTGTGACTCTTCAGTTGGTCGATCGTTCAATTACTTACCCTAAATGAGTGGTGGAAAATGTGTTAGTGAAAGTGGATAAATTTATCTTTCCTATGGATTTTATTGTATTTGATATGGAGGAAGATAAATAAATTCCAATCATTTTGGGAAGACCATTCCTTGCTACTGGAAGAGCAGTAATTGATGTTCAAAAAGGAGAATTAACTGTGCGAGTTAATGATCAAGATGTGACCTTTAATA
Organism: Papilionanthe hookeriana x Papilionanthe teres; assembly: GCA_022702705.1. Taxonomy (NCBI): domain Eukaryota; kingdom Viridiplantae; phylum Streptophyta; class Magnoliopsida; order Asparagales; family Orchidaceae; genus Papilionanthe; species Papilionanthe hookeriana x Papilionanthe teres. The sequence goes on from CM040431.1 coordinate 31,074,018, forward strand.
TTTTAAAATCTATAAAGTATCCCTCAATGGAAAAAGATAATGAATGTTTTAGGATGGATGTCTGTGATTACTTGAGAAACGATCATTTTGAAAATATATTTGAAAAAGAAGAAGAATATAAAAATATGTTTGAAGAAGAAATTGAAGATGAAGAAAATTCAGATAGTAAGAAGAATGAAGATTTGGAGTATGTTCAGGAGAGATTCGAAGTATTAGACACTATGGAAGGTGGAAATAAAAGCTTAATTCCATATATCATAAAACCTCCTGAACTTGAGTTGAAAATTCTCCCTTATCATTTAAAGTATATGTTTTTAGGAGAATAATCTACCTTGCCAGTTATTGTATCTTCGAAGTTAAACGATTATCAAGAACAGAAGTTGTTGGAAATTTTAAAAAGATACAAGAAAACTTTTTGATGGACTTTAACAGATATTAAAGGAGTTAGTCCTTCAATTTGTATGCACAGAATTTTATTAGATGAAGAACATAAACTGAGAGTTGATCTACAAAGGAGATTGAATCCTATAATGAAAGATGTAGTTAAGAAAGAGATTTAAAATGGTTGGATGCTAGAATTATTTATCCTATTTTGGATAGTGCTTGCGTGATTCCAATACATTGTGTACCGAAAAATGGAGGAGTGACTATTGAAGTGAATGAATGTAATGAAATTATACCCACAAGATAAATTAATGGATGGTGAATTTGTATTGACTATAGGAAATTAAATGCCGCCACCAGAAAAGATCACTTTCCTCTTCCTTTTCTCGATCAAATGCTAGATAAACTTGCTGGACACAAGTACTACTGTTTTCTGGATGGATATACTGGTTACCATCAAATACCTATTGCTCCTGAGGACCAAGAAAAGACAACATTTATTAGCCCTTATGAAACCTTTGCTTTTCGAAGAATGCCTTTTGGACTGTGTAATGCACCTGCGACATTTCAGAGATGTATGATGTCTATCTTCAGTAGTATAAAAGATAATGGAATAGAAGTTTTTATGGATGATTTATCTGTATTTGGGACTTCATTTGAAATCTGCCTGGAAAACTTAGCAAAAGTTTTGGAGCTTTGTGAGAAAACAAATCTAATTCTGAATTGGGAGAAATGTCAATTTATGGTTGTAGGAGGAATTGTGCTTGGGCATAAAATTTCTAAACATGGTATGGAGGTCGACCCTGCTAAAATTAAAGTGATTGAGAGATTGCCACCACCCACTACTGTGAGAGAGGTGAGGAGTTTCTTATCACACGCTGGATTTTACAGGCGATATATTAAATATTTCTTTAAAATTACTAAACATTTATGCTGACTATTAGAAAATGATAGAAAGTTTGATTTTAATGATAAATGCTTGAGAGCTTTCGAATTAATGAAAGAAAAATTAATCACTGCACCTATAATTGTTTCACCCGATTGGGAGAAACCATCTGAACTTATGTGTGATGCTAGTGATTATGCGATCAGAGTAGCATTGGGGCAAAGCCATGATAAAGTTTTCCAAATCATTTACTATGCTAGTAAAACTCTTAATGAGACTCAAATTAATTATACCGCAACTGAAAGAGAGTTATTAGCTATAGTATTTGCTTTAGAAAAATTTAGACCTTATTTAATTAGAGCTAAAAGTATTGTGCATACAGACCATTCGACTATCAAATATTTAATGCAAAATAAGGATGTGAAACCTAGACTCATTAGATGGATACTTATTCTGCAAGAATTTGATTTTATGATAGTTGATAGGAAGGGAGCTGATAATCAAATAACTGATCATCTGTCAAGAATTGAATATGATAAATTATCTGAATTTGAAAAGGAAATTACTCAAATTTTCCCTGATGAGCAACTCAATACTATTATGGGAAGCAATTTACCTTGGTATGCTGATATTGTGAATTATATTGTAAGCGATATTGTACCACCTGATTTAACAGGGCAACAACAAAAGAAGTTCAAATATGATGCAAAATTTTATTTTTGGGATGAGCCCTATCTATATAAACAGTGTAAGGATCTGATTATTAGCAAATGTGTGCCAGAAGAAGAAACAAATTTGATTATTCATCGATGTCATGATTCTGAATTTGGAGGTCATTTTGGTGTTGATAAAACTGCTTTTAAGATTCTACAATCTGGATTTTATTGTCCTACTTTTTTTAGAGATGTTTTTAGATATATGAAATCATGTTATCGAGGTCAGAGAGTAGGTAATATCTCTAGAAGAAATGAAATGCCTCTAAATTATAATTTGGAAGTTGAAATTTTTGATGTATGGGGATTAGATTTTATGAGACCATTTACTCCTTCATTTGGAAATTTATATATATTGGTTGTCGTTGATTATGTCTTGAAATGGATTGAAGTTATTGCTTTACCTAGATGTGATGTTTGGAGTGTTTCAAAATTTTTAAAGAAAAATATATTTACAAGATATGGAATGCTGAGAGTGATCATAACTGATGGTGGATCTCATTTCAAGAATAATCAAATTAAGAGATTATTTGAGAAATATAATATTATCCATAGAATCTCTACTGTTTATTATCCCCAGACTAGTGGTTTAGCAGAAGTGTCTAATCGTGAAATTAAAAGAATTTTGGAGAAAACTGTGGATAATAATAAATTAGATTGGTCTACTCGATTAGATACTGCTTTACGGCTTATGGGGCTGCTTTTAAAATCCCTATTAGAATGTCTCCTTATAGGCTAGTGTTTGGTAAGACTTGTCATTTACCAGTTGAATTGGAGCATAAAGCATATTGGGCGATAAAAGAGTTAAATTTGAATTTGAAAAATGCTGGAGAGAAAAGATTTATGCAATTAAATGAATTGGAAGAGATCAGAAATGCATCTTATCACAATGACAGGATCTATAAAGAGAAAAGGAAATTATTACATAATAGAAAGATATTGAAAAAGAACTTGGAATTTGGACAAAAAGTTTTATTATACAACACAAGATTAAAGTTATTTCCTGGAAAGCTCAAGTCTAGATGGTTAGGACCTTTTACAGTTGTAAAAGTTTATTCTTTTGGAGCTGTTGATATTAAAGATCCTGATATTGGAAATATTTACAAGGTTAATGGGCATCGATTAAAGCCTTACTTTGACTGGTTTCAACTTGACTTCAAAGAGGTTTTAATGCTGAGTCATCTCGATTAACTGTGTGGTTTTTCGGGCTGACGACGTTAAACCAAGCGCTTTATGAGAGGCAACCCATATGTATCTTTGTGGTGTGTTTGTTTGTTTAATGTAGTTGTGCTTTTTAGATAGTTTTTTTTGAATCCTAATGACTCCTAAATACTTTAAAAATTGATAAATGATGGATTGAATCGAGATATTAGAATATTTTGGATCAAACGAAGCTCGGTGAGAATTTTTTACCACTGGCACTGCCGGGGCTAGAATGGGAACCACCGGCACCCTATCACATTTGCCATACTGAACTTGCCTATTTGAGCGCCACCGACGCCCAAAATCTGCTTGACGGTTTTTAAGTTTTAAAATGCGAGTTTTGGCGGAATCTTCGTCCTTATAACTCCTTAAACTCCATTTTTGACTTCTTAACTCCAGAAAAACGACACCAATCCCAAGTCGTATCCTATGGATTCTTATCCCATTGAAACACCTCGATTTTGTGTTTTCAACCGAAGGAAGTTCATAAGTTTCGAGACGCAACGTTTGTTCAACAAAGTGATGATGAAAAGAAGGATTATCAAGGAAAGAGACTTCATAAATTGAGGTATCGATAATCCTACTACTAGAATTGAAGAGATTATTAAGGAGAGACGTTGAGAAGTGCTTTGCTACACTACCGCTGCCATTGCTGTTCCTGTCGTGAAAGAGTTTTACGCAAATCTTCACGGGATCAACCAAGGGTTCATATTTGTGCGTGGTAGATTTGTGCAATTCACTCCTGCATGAATTAATGATCTCTTTATGATCGAGAACGTACCTATTTGCCATTATTCTAATTTCAATGCCACGAGGGATAATATGAATGATGTGTATCAATATCTGACAGATGAAAATGAAGAATTGGAAGTTAGAGAGAATGGATACATTAGTTTCCCATCTGCATCTCTCAATCCAGTATCGAAGCAGTGGCATTACTTTATTTTGGCAAATTTATTTCCGACATTGAAGATTAGCAAAGTAACCAAGGAAAGTGCAATTTTGAATTTTTGTATTCAAACTGAGAGGTCGGTTGACATTGGTAATATCATTGTGAAATCAGTTCTGGGATTAATTCTGCATGGTTCTAAATATGGGCTTGGACACCAGTCCACCATATTTCTGTTATATAGTCAGTCACAGGTTCCTTATGAAAGTTGAAAAAGTGTTCTTCTTCCATGGAGGCCTATTGATCCAACTAATCCCTATGACTACCAGACAGTTGGAGATGAAGATGACATGAATTTGGTTGTTGATCAACCAACACAGACTTCACTGTCGATTCAACCCTATTTTTCTGAAGGGTTCCAGAATGATATTGAAGAGGATCAAACAGTTGGAGAAAGAGGTACGAAACGTTATGAATGCAATTAATAACATTTCTGATTTATTCGATCATATAGATTGGAGAATAAAAGAGCAATTCGATCACACTTGTCGAATTGAGATGGGCTTAATCAATCTGATGAAGAAGAACGCGGTGATTGCTGAGGAATCATCTGACAAATTTCCAATTCATCCGTTCTATAACTTATTTGTGCATCAGCAATCAATTGGAGACATTAGAGGAGAGGATAGTTATGAAACTGATGTGGAGTAATTGATGGATTCTACTTATGTTTGTTGTGTGTTTAGTTTCCTTTGCTTAGTTATGTTTGGTTTATGTAGTATTTGCTTTGAAATTTGAACTTGATTTGGATGTGCTTGCTTTCATTGTGTGCTTAGATCTTAGTGTTTGTCTATCGTAGAGTACTTGCTGCACTAAATATCTAAGAGTAGTTGGCTTGAATGAACATATTTTGTGTCTATGATGTAACTTGGATTTTATATATATAAGATTGTTGTGTATTGTTTGTGTGAAAAATTGTGTTAATTATTGCTTATGGGATGATGTAAATGCCTATTGAAGTGTTAAAAATCATTGTGGATGTCGAAACGATCAAAATTACGAAAAAAATTTTAGACCCAGAAAATATTTTGGACTGGCGCCACCGGCGCTCAAATCCAGAGAGTTTGGCATTTAATCTAAATAGAGCGCCGGCGGTGCTTGCCCGAACCCAGTAAAAGGCCAAAAACCCTTGATTTCACAATTTTTACCCTGGGACCCTCAAATTCTACCATTTCCTTGTCTTCTTCGTCCATTTTCACGATTTTGAAGATCTAGGGCTTGCTAGATCTCAAATTTAAGAAGATTTCAAGACTTTTCGACATCAGATCCACAGTTCTCTTGGTAAGAGCTTCACTTTAAGTTAAAACTTTTTGATTTTCACCATGGAAATCTCTCGCATTGCTTAAGGTGGAATTTTTTAAATTTTAGAGAGATTTTGAGATTTCCATGATGAAATTTGCTCTTACTTGTTTAGAATAGTATTTGGAGTTTGTTACATTGTGAATTTGGGATTTATTGGATTTTTCTTGTAAATTTTAGAAATTCACATGGCTCCAAGGTTGAGTAAAGGGAAGAGGAAATTGGATTTTGATGAGGAGAAATTTGTTAACATCAAAGCCCAATTTCGCTATAACTCTTACCTCTACAACAAGAAGTGTATCCAGGATCGAGCTTTCGATAGTCCTGGAGGATGTGTAGAACAGTTGATTGCAGAGCGAAACTGGGAGTGATTTTGTTATTTCACTGCGAATGCTGTTATGGGAGTTGTTAGAGAGTCTTATTCGAATGTACCCTGGACTGAGACAGAATATGTGCTTGTTAGAGGAAAAATGGTTGAGTTTACTCCTCAGCGTATCAATGCTTTCTATCAGACTCGAGAACCATTCCTGTGCGAATACGAAAACTTTCACACTCGAGAGAAGAATATGAGAGAAGTGATTGCTTTTCTGACTGACGGGCGAGGAGAATGGAAAGTAAGTCAAAAACAGTTGATTAATTTCTTCGCCTCCACATTGAATGTTGCTTCAAAAGTTTGGCATTATTTCATTTCTGCAAGACTATTACCATCTTATAACTACAGCGATGTTACAAGGGATAGAGCGATTCTGAACTATTGTATACAGAAGATGAAAAAGATTGATATTGGGGCTATTATTTATAAGAACATTCAGACTATTGCTAGAGGCGAGACCACTAGTGGTTTAGGACATCCTGCTTTAGTTCATGCCCTTTGTGTTCAGTCTAGAGTAGAGTTTAATAGTTCTGAAGAAGTGGCTATACCATTAAGACCAATTACAAAGAATATTATCCGTACTTATGAGTCTCATGTGGGAGTCAGAGTTGAGCGTAGGAGTACTGATATTCCTACTACTAATTATAATGTTCCATCTACTTTTGAGCCGCCTACCTTATTTGATATTATGGAGCAGCTGAGACTATAGAGTGCTAGTGTGGATAGACTCCTTGGTTGGATAGATGTATTTGAGGCGAGGAGTGATGTGAATGAAGAATATCTGCAGAGGAGAGTTCAGTTCGATATTGCCTATTATGATGCTCAGGTCAGATTTATGAGGGGGGAGTCCGATGTGATATTTCCTACTTGCCCCAGCTATACACCATATAGACCTGACCCTGCTGATGATCCTGCTGCTGATCCTAGTGTTGGAGTCTGGTAGATTGTTTTTTTTATTTCTGTTGTTCTTGTTATGTTGTGTTGTACTATTATGATGTAGTAGTTATCTATTTTCATATGTAGTATTTATTTTTCATATGTTGTGTAACTTTGTTGGTGTATTGTTATGTTGTACTGAAACATTAAAATTGTTAGCTGAACTGTGTAGTATTGTGATTGTTTGTTTAGTACTTCAGTGTTCTGCTGATGTTTAGATGTTTAAAGTTAATTTCTCTTTACCCATGCAAATATTTAAAATTGTTATATCACTGCTACTAATTGTTTCATGTATGTTAGTTGTAAATTTTGATTAATACAGATAGCTGTTAAAGATTTCAAGATCCCAGCACAGAAAGATTAGTTTTCTTTTACTCTCTACTGTTTCAAATTTACTGAAAAATTTAAGTTTGGGGGAGGGTAGAGAAATACTAACTTTTATTTGTTCTTAATTATTATATTTTCAAAAATTATTAGCATAACTTCAGCGATTGAACCTCACTATAAGTAACTAAAACTTTTTATTTCAGTTGAATATTATGAAAGGATAGGATGAAAATTTTTAGTGATAAAGGTTAATTTTATAAAAGTAAGATATTTGGTATGAAAGGATTTGACTATAATCAACTATTTAAAGTAAAGAAAACTGTATTTTTGAAATGTTAAGGGACTTAAAGTATTGTGTGTTAAGAAGAGCTTGTAACTTGATGATGAATAATAAAGCTTATACTTAACTATAAAGTAAGGAGATGTTTCAGGTTTGAACTTTAGAAAGAGGAGAGTGAAGTTCAAAATCATTAAATGTTATCCAGATATAGTAATCCTCATTAAAAAAAAGAAGAAAAAAAGAAAAGAAGGATTGAAAAATAATCCCTAAAAGAAAAGAGAAAAATAAAAAGAAAAGAAAAAGAAAAAAATATATTTATGAGGAGAAGCTTGAGGAGATGCCTAATTAAAAATCGACTTCACTTGAGTCACTCTAAAGAGAAAGCTTGATTTCATTTCTGAATTTATGTTTTAAGTACTGGCCTACATTCTAAAAAAGTTTACATGAACTCCTTTTTTCACATAGTCTTTTGAGGCACTCTTAATGTGACAAATTATGGTTTATCTTGAAATAAATAGAAGACTAGAACTCTTAAACTTGATTGCTGAATATTCTTACACCTGTAGTGTTAACCTGAGTTACTAAATTTCTTTCTGAAAATCTAACCAATATATTCTTTTGAATGAAAAATTTTAGTGTCTTGCAGTTGAAAAGTACAATACCTAGAGTTATATTTATGTAGTAAAATGATTACTTGAGGACAAGTAATAGTTAAAGTTTGGGGGATTCTGATGCACCAAAAATATATACGGTTTTTGCTATATAATTTTACCCATTTTGGTGATATTGCACTTTAAAGACAGGTATTTTTCATGATTTTTTACAGGTATGATGATTTTAGGTGATTGCAGTGAAAAGAAGAAAAAAGGAACAAATCCGGAGCAAAAAGGAGCAAAATGGTGAAAAAGATATTCTGGCGCCGCCGGCGCCTAAATCCAGAGACTCCATAATTAAATGGCACGATAGAGCGCCGCCGGCTCCTGAAGTCGGTGGAATTCAAATTTGAAAAGATTTGGCGACTTTTTGAATGGATGCCTATGGAAACTCTTGGGATTTCGTCCCTATCTTATAAGTAACTATTTTTGAACAAAAAATAGTGAGTGTCTTGTGTCTTCTAGTGTAGTTTTAGTGAGTGTTAAGTGTTAGGGTTTAGGAGAAGTGAGTGTAGAGTGAGGATTTGAGAGGAATTCTTCTCTAAGGAGTGAAGGAGAAGGAGTAAAGTGAGAGATTGCTTCTTCATTTTCATTCTAAAGAGATAATCAAGTGTTATAAAGAAAAGAGAGAATAGGATTCAAAGGAACTTCAAGGGAATTGCATTGGGGAAGAGAAAGAGATAAGTTGTATTTTCTTTTGTAGTTTGTATGACTTTTCTTTTATATATAAAATTCATGTTTTATTATATCTTCTCCATGAATTCTGAGTAGTCTCCCTTGTCTTTCTTCTTGCATAGAGATATGATGATGGATTGATGTGGATTTGATGTGCTTTTAATGTAATGAAGAGATTGTGATGGTTTTTCATTTCGAACTTAATTTACTTTTCGATGTGGCCAATTGAAATGTTAAAATATGTTGTAGAACTTTAAGTTTGAAAGGATTTAATGTCCTACAACAATAATGAAAGATACATTCAATTTCTATGGATGAATCGCGTAGTTCATGAGAATCGAGTGCAAAATAAATAGGGAAATATGTTTTGATGGACTTCAATGTGGAGATTTCAGGGTGACAGACTGAAATCCCCAAATTGGTTCTAAGATTAGTAACTAATATCAAAGGTTAGCCTTCGGGTGAAGGGTGAAGGGTGAAGGGTGAAGAGTGAGTGGGAGCTCCTAAGTGAGAGCCAGTAACCTCCAAGCCTAGCCTTAGATTTAGTAACTAAACTTAGGATATGTCAATGTTCTTTTCTTGCTTAGAAGAGGGGTACTCTTTTAAGGGTAAAGAATTATCTATGCTCCTATTTGGCACAATAACATAAATATTTGTTCCATATCAATCCACACATCATATTCTCATTGCAAGAGGAAATATACTTTTCTCATAAATCGAAAACCTTTCAAATACCTAGTTTAGTGTGTTTGTACTTAATTCTGTTTTTAAAGTTGTTAGAAGTAATTGTAGTTTAGTTAATTATTACTGTTTCCTGCATAGTAGAAGTAAGTAGTAAACTTTAATTGTGAATTAAATATCGGATTTTAGTGCTACATTAGTTATATTGTGAACGCTTTCTTATACTTTGAACTTTCTCTGTGGGATCGATAACCAGGACTCCATTAGAGCCATGTATTACTTGATACGATACGTATATTTGCGTTGAATGCTTGGACTTAACAAAATCATTATAAATATTTAAATTCGAGCTCGTTAATTCTTGCAAAATATAAGTCCTGTGCATCACGACGCAAACGAAGGTCATTGGTTTTAGCTTTTTTTCCTGTAGTGTGATTAGCTGTTGATTTTTCAGCTGTAATTTTCGTTGCTTCTTTTTTAGTCAGTTTGCAGATGGAAACTTTATCGGCTAAAAATTTAGTATGTAAAAACTACCGATTAAAAAAATTAATTGGTAAAAACTACCAGTTGAAAAATTAGTCTGTAATTTGTCGAAAGCTCTTTCCGACTGAAAAATCCAACCTGCAAATTTTACCTATGAGGTTTTTTTTAGTTAACCAAATTCAGGCGATAATCTGTTATCGGCTGAAAATCAGTGATTAAGGGTACATTTTTTAGCCAATAATCATTGAATTTCCTGCTTTGATTCTTCTTATTCTTACATTATTCTTTGTTATTCTAGATTAAATGCAAATGTGGTAAGAATAATGTGCATATTCATCGGGTGTAAATAAATATAAGAAATGAAAAAAATACCTCATTATAGAGCCCAGCGTATATAAGTTGAGAGAGAGCTTGAAGATTTACAGACTTCCATTGCTAAGGGCCAACAACCACCACCGTGTACTATCATTTGATTGTCATTGTTCGACAATGTCACCTGACTACCGCCATTCAATCATATTATTTATCTTCCACATCACCTTTTGTTCTACAACAATAATCAATTCAAGATTATGTTTGTGATATCACTTTGTAATCCAATCTTCTCTAGTAAAAAGTTAAGGGCAAAACTTACAGTTATCATACCCCTTTACTGTATGTGAAGCTAGAAAAAAAAAATTGCACTCTTTCACTTCAAATTTCTCAGCATATAGCTCATTCAAATAAACAAGCATAGGTTTAAATAGCAATTATTTATTTCACTATGAATATGAATAGTTAAACTGTCAAATACCATAGTGTAATGGAAAAAACAGTTCTTTAATGCGGCAGCAAATGGGGCCATGAGGAGTCATTCTAGGTTGGAGCTAAGCTACAGTGCTCTTGTATTAATAAGGCAGAGCAACACCTAGCTATTCCAGTCATTTATTTGGTAGTAGCTCTTGCCTCACACAACTTATTAAATGAAATTACTATTGCATAATTAGAAAGATGTTGAAGAACAAAATTTCACTATCCAATTGTTTTGATATAAGATTTTTATTCAATTTATGATGTTTTGACTTTAGTATAAGGTTTCTTGATGCATTTTATATAAAATGAACTGCTTAATTTGAACACTTATGACTGTTAATTTTCTTTTGGGTAGTTATTATGATCCCATTTATACTATACGAAGTCAGTGGGGAGTAAATATAGTCCAAGTAATATGATAAACTGCACCTTTTAAAAACGAAATACAACTTTTTTTTTATGTATTTGCTTATAGCAATTAAAAAATAAATATCATCCAAAAACATCGTGTGGTACTATGTAAATTTGCCAATATTAAATGGCATTGATCAACATACTATTGTTTGCCTACTTTTAGTTATTTTTAGGAAAAATTATACCTGACACAAATTTATGTCAGGTGTCCAATGACAGGGTGCCACGTGTCAACCCAGACCCGAATCGTGTATATCAGTGGGCCCAAATTGACACGTGGCCCCCTGTTATAGGACGCCTGACATATATTTGCGTCAGGTGTCCTGATGCAATAATCTCTCTATTTTTAGAGGTTTAGATATATGTCAGAGCCGCCAACAGGCACAAAATGAGTAGGGTTGCAAGTAAGTCAAGTTGACTAGTGAGCTTGCTCGAGCTCAGCTCGATAAGTGGCTCGTAAACTGAGCTCGATGAACTAATGAGCCAGCTGTTGCAAGCTGACTCGACTCGTTAGCTCGTTAGGCGAGCTTGTTTAAAAAATATATTATCATAAAATATACTCAAAATATGTTAAATTTCAAAACTTTATCTTCAAAAGTATTAAAAATATTAAGAAAATAATATTCTTATTATATATCAGATGATTTCTTATTATTTATCTCTAAATTATTCGTTATATTTGTCAATTTATTATAAAGTTATTTAAAATTAACATCATTTTCTCTTTTTGATATTAAACAAGTTGCCTTCTGAGCCGGCTCAAATTCGTAGATTGAAGTTCGACTTTGATAAACTAAAGCTCAAATTAAGAGCGGCTTGAGTTCGACTCACTCTTGTTTACACTCATAAAATCTCTCACTTTATTAGGTAGATTGGAGGTTCAAAGTCAAGCCGTGCCGTATGAGATTTCCCGCACGCTTCTTGTGGCCCAAAATTGTAGCCCAGCAGAACCATTGTGGGTCCATCGTTGTCAGATCTCTTCTGCTGATCCTGCTTTCTCCACCTTGGCACTTGCTGCCCTGCTGGCCGACATGCTAGCCCCACTGCTACTTCCACAACTATAAGTTCAAATTGATATAAATATATAAATAAATAAATATATATATATATATATATATATATATATATATATATATATATATATAAAATTTTATTTACACGTTTGCATGCCACCAAATTCATATGTATTTAAGAATCTAACATCAATACTCTAGTGGTGGAACCAGCTTTAATTTTTAGGATTGACAAAATCACTAAATATTTATATTTTTTATTTATTAGATAAACAAATATACTCGAAGAAGGTAAAATTACTAAATTACCAAAAAAAAAAATTAATAAATTTTACTATTTAAATAAAACATTTTCAAATTCTTGCCCTCCTATGAATATTTTGATTTGTACATTTATATCACCAAAAACACCATCATTTCAACTTTTAGGAAGTAAGCTATACATTTTTATGAATAAATGAGACGATATATTTGTTAACGTTGAAGTTTAAGAGTTAGCTATGTTACTACGTAGAAATTGGTGGTTTGTAATTAAATCTTCTTATATGTATTTTTTATAGAGTTTATTTTCAATTTAAAAAATCTAAATATGTGAAGGTAGGGCAACTACTTAGTAAAACTTTGTGAAGTAGCATACACCCATTGCTCGTTTAATCGATCACATGAAAATGGCATTTTAGCTACATGCCATTAATTATTTTCTTATGGTGAAATAATAATAATTTTAGTAGAATATTAGGTTCTAGTATGGGTCCTTAGTGGGAAGAAACTCAATTCAACCATTAGACCTATATAGATAGTCGTAAACTTTGTTAAACAGTGATTAAAAGATGATTAAGGCTAGTGAAAACTACATACCACATTAGCCAATTCCAATCAACTTATTAAATTTGACAAAAGGAGATTAAAGTTGTACAAGTTTTACTAATCAAAATATTCATGAAATATTTTTTCTACCTAAAACATTAAGCCTGAATGTCATGAGGTTCAATAATATTTTCAAGTATTCAAAATGTGATTATCTTAATTATAAATAAATGTTAGATCAAGGTATGTATCAAACTTCAATGATTCCTAAGCTTATCATATTTATCTCATTCAAAATTTGTTTTAATTATAAGTATATAAGTAGTGAACATTTTTGGTTTTCCAAAAGATTTTATAAAAATTTCAACTATACTTTTAGATATCTAAGAATATTTTGATAATAATTTTTTATTCTACTATGAATAGTAGGAGACCAAGTCTTACGAAGATCACTTCACGATCGCTAACCACATTAATCACTCAATTCCAATGAAAGTCCATATGACATTTAGAATTAATTTTTATGCATTAAAAAATAGATTTGACAATTGCAATTGGAGTTTCTACGAAAATGTTCATCTCTTTTTGATTTTATACTAACGAGAATCTTATCTGAACTGAAATCAAAATTTAATGACCGAATGTGTAAATTCATTTTTTCAGTTTATTTGTTTTGTTTATAAACACATAAGTACATAAGTTATTTGGCTTTCAAAATGATTTCAAAACTAACAATTTGGTTTGGATTGTGTGATTAATGTGTTTTTTTCGACATTTTCTTAGATGCTTTTTAATAATAATTGAGCACAATTTAATATTGGATATATTTTCAAACATTTAGAAGTATAGTTGAAAATTTCTCAATATCATTTGAAAAGTCAAATGATGCCTAATTTTTATGTGCTTTCAGTCAAAATGAGCATCTATCGAAAAGCCAAATTCCTCTTAATCCTTTTATGCTAACAAAAATTGGTATTTTATGAGATGATTATAATAATTTTTTGTTCAAGATTCTATATTTTAGGGAGCACAAAATAGATGAAAGACCAAAATTAGTTAGAGGCAACAGCTAATATAGTTGTTAAATCTATTTTTAACCTTCAAATTTAAGTTTGAATGTGGGGAGAGTCAATCATTTGATATTTATAGAAAAAATATATATAATCTTACCTATTTAAAGTAGGATTAAACCTAAAATCACACATTTCCTTAATAAATAAAAAGCTTACCTTAAGTGATATCAGAATTCAATATTGTTGGGCTTATTACATTCATGTCATTAAACACCTTTCTTTTACTATAAGCACATAAATATCATATCATATGTCATTTAGCTTTCCAAATATCATTGAAAATCTATCAACTTTACTTCCAAGTATTTGATTTAGTTTCATTTATTCAGTTGAATTCAGATTCAACTGAATAAATTTTTAATATCCTTTAATTCATCTCATTATGCTGCTCGTTTTTATTATAAATTTGTTGAAAGTAGAACATTTAAATGATTTTTTGAACATTTAAATAAATTTTCATCCGAGAGTTGCATCAATATCTATGCTTAAATAAATTAATTTTATGTTGTCAACTCTCAAGACAAGAAACACTATAAATTTTTTTTCACCCAGACAAGTTTTTTTTTTTTTAGCTTCCCTCTAGTCTAGACTACCAAACAAGCATGCCACATCAAAAAGTAAATACAATATATCTATCCACATGAACTAATTCAAAAAAATGCAATTGATAATATCTGTCCTCCTAAAAAAACTATTAATTTCCATAGCCACTGAATCTATTCCACACTATGTTGCTACGATCAACATTTAAAAAACCATACCAAACCGGCACCATAAAATGACCAGTGGTCTGGTTCTGGTTAGGTTGAAACTTGGCTCCACAACGATACGAAAAAAAATAACGGTCGAACCAATCAACCGGTTGGAACTGGTGGTCGAACTGATCAATAAGTTAAAATGCAATTTTTTATTGGAAATCATGAAGAATGATCTAAATCTTTTGATATCATAAAGAATGTGTTTTCTCTAATCATTTCCAGGTTCATTTTCTTTTACTTTTTGTGAAATATACAAGACTATTATCTTTTCTTTTTTACGCCCTTATATTTTTTTTGTTATATTTCCCTTTTATTGATCTTCCATATGTCATTTAAGTTCTATTAATATGCTTTATATTCATGATGTCATCCGGTTCGACTCTCAATTCAATAGTTGAATCGGAGTTAAACTTTAAACCTTCTCTTCCATTGGTTCAATATCCAATCCAATTTTCTGAACTTTAGCTAAAATTGTAGAAGCAGGGTCTAAATTCAAAGTGAAATCAAATTATTTGTAATTATCAACTTTGTAGTATTCTTGGACACGCCCCTTTCTCTCGGGCAATGATGAGGGTGAGATCGAGCTGGTGGATTTCTATAGTCAGCTCGCATTGACGGGACATCGCTGCCAGCTTAGCTCCATTAATTCGATACTCAGCAGCTCAGCTCCTTTCTTCTTAAGAGTGGACCATCCCTTGTTCCCTGTACGTTCTTGCTGGTGGGGCGGTGGGAATTCCTACTGGTTAACACATGATCTTATTCTTCTTCAAATAAAAAAAAAATTTATATATGTTCATAAATAGGAATTGATATGAATGTAAATCTTCCAATTTTGGGGCATTACATGCACATTTTTTTTAGATATGTTAATACGTGAGAATTGAGTGGTATGTATGTAAATGTTTCAATTTATTACATGAGGTTGCTTTGTTGAGATTTCCTGTTTGAACTTATGATCGTAAATTATATTTGATATTTTTATTTAGCTATTGCTTGAAATCCTTATCATAAAAATAAAAAAATTATATTTGGGGAGGGTCTATTCTATTTTTTATGAAGAGCAATTTTTTTTATGTAATTTGAATGTAAAAAGTGCTTATAATTCATTTGTAGAGTTTTACGTGTGATCTAATTTTTATTATGAAGTGAGAATGCCGATACATTTAGAGTATAAACATTTTAAATTTAATTCACGGTCATCTTTACCCCGATTTCAATAAATTTATACTCAAACTAACACCTCAACAAGACGGACCTAATGATACTGAGAGTGATATAATTCAAATCCAGATAAGCCCAGATTAAGCACTAGAAGTATTGTTGAAGGATTTGATGCATCAATTGGAATGTTAAATGATCTTAAAATTTGGTATGCTTATAGTCAAATTAAACATCTCAACGAGATGAATCCAACAAATATAAAATCATTCAATTCTGATGTCATTAAGGAACTTAACTGTTAAAAATACACGTAATCAAGGAAATCAATATAGACCATCTGATAGAGTGTTTTTGGAGATTGACCAAATTTATCAAAATGACCATTTCAAAAACTATAAATAGATCTTCGTTCGTCACTTAAAAGAAAGAGAAAGAGAGATAGAAGTGAGCTGACTACTAAAACTTAACCCTTCAAGCCTTGGCAGTTATCGTCGATCACCAAAGTTTTTCACCGACCACCAAAGTTTGTGGCCGGCCATCATAGGTCGCCACTGACCACCACCAATAATTTTCAACGACCAACTATGGCATTATATCAACCAACTACAACTTTTGTAAACAACTAATGTTGTTGTAGCCACTAATATCATATTGTAACCTCATCTATCCTAATACAAGAGCAGATTGAACATCTATAATTTTAATTTCAAGTAGATTACTTTAATTAGATCAGACCCTCTAGTTTTTCCCCTTCTCAAAGTTTTTTCATGTAAAAAAAAAATTGGTTTTCTTTTAAATCTCTCTGTGTGTGTTCGAAAATTATGTTAAGCCAAAACATAAGAATATATATCGTTGATAATTTTATAGCACATAATAATTTAAGGCCATCTGTTAGAAATAAAATCCCACTCCCACCTTTATAGAAGTGTGAATCTTTTTTTAATGGCTAAAAAGTATAATACTTGTAATGATGGAGTCTCACGCTATAATATCAACTATTCCAGGGAGTAATCCTGTAGTTAAGAATGACTAGCCTTCATATCTTTTCTTCTTGATGAGCATCACCCTGCTAGTGAGGTTGCTTCTTATTTACCGCTAAAAGACCGCATGTGGAGAATGGAGAAATCTCAAAATAAGATTCTTCAGCTTCTACGTGAAACTCAACAACTAGTATTAGTGTAAATTAGTGAGGTTTATCTTCACCAAGGTCAAGCATCAATTAAGTATGCTCAACTTCAGAATGCTTCTCAAGTGCCCCCACATAATATTGGAATTCCTCCTTATCTAGTGCAGAAAGCTAACCTCATGAGTACTGTTATATCTATACATGCATCCCATGCGGCCAAACCAAATAAAAAACCTTCAACACTCATAAAGGATTTGGCTCAGCCCCATTATGTAAATTACAATGAGCCATTATGTATGGTTTAAGAAATGTTCTCTCTAAGAAAAAAAATATTTATCATTTAAGTAAGTTTTTATTATTATTGAATTTTTTAATAAATATATTTATTTATTATAAGACCCTTTCAGGGCAAGTAACATTTACATTCTCTGCTTATACCCCTAAAATACATGCCCATGAAATTTTTTTGATGTGAAGGTAGTAGTAGACATGAGCCTCTATAAAAAGGTATCATAAGGTAATGTGCTAAATGGAATCTTCACCCATCTTCGAAAGACAAACTCATGAGGTAGTCTCAATGTAAAGCTATTAGTGGACACAATTCTCACTAGCAAAGATCCCTTGAGGGCAAGTGGCAGACATAGCCTTCACTTATAACCCTACACGACACACCCTTGACGTAATCTCAATGAGAAGTTTTTAGTAGATACAATCTTCACTTAAAAAAAAATTCTTGAGAGCAAGTGGCAGATACAGACTCTAATTATACCCCTAAAAAACACACCCATGTGGTAGTCATGACAAAAAGCTAATAGAGGACATAATCCTTACTCTAATACCTTCGGAGGGCAAATGGTGGACATAATCTTCACTTACACCCTAAGTAGACAAGCCAAAGAGATAGCCTTGATAGAAAGCTAATGGTGGACATAATTTTCACTAGGAAGACTTCTTAAGGGTAAGTGATATACACAATCTTCACTTATATCCTAGAAGACATGCTCGTGAGGTAGCTTTGAGAAGAAGCTAATAATAGGCACAGTATTTGCTAGAAAGAACTCATTAGGGCAAGTGGAGGATAAGGTATCCACTTATGGCCCCTTGAAAGCATGTCCGTATGGTAGCTTCGATGAGAAGCTAATAATGGATGGGCTCATTACTAAAATAACTCAATAAGAGAAAGTATTTTATAGCGTTTCTACTCAATATAAATTCAGAAGACTCTAAGCCTCATAAGATACTTGTACACTCACAAAACCTCAAAAGTACTTATAAAATCTCATAACACTATAAATTTCAAAATGTATTTGGATAATAAAAAATTTAAAGACTATAGGCCTAAAAGGTAAGAGTACACTACAAAAATCTTATAAAGTATATATACACTAAAAATAATGTTAGAATACTACAAGTCTCAGAAGGTGAAAACACATTTTAAAAATTTTAAAAAGCACAAGCCTTAAGAAAAAATACAATATTTTTTAAAATAAAAAACATGTGCTAACTTTGATTGCATATTTTTACTTATTTAAAATGCTAAATATTCATCTAATAATCTTAATAGGCACAAGCCTTAGAAGAGTTTGATGTCACTATAGTCCTATTAAGGGTCAATATCTTATTTGCAATATATTTGATTCCTAATAAAATTTATAATTATTTTGTCTTCTCTGGGTGATAAGTTATAAGGAATCAATATTTTACCTGAATATAAAAAATTCATCAAATAGCAATATCATGACTTTTGGTTGAGCTTATACATTCAAAAGAAGCCTTATCTTGAAGCAGTGTATAAAGTTATTGGATCAACATTAAATCATCAGGCTTTATAGCATGATGACTAGAAATATATGTAATTTTGAAAAGAGATTGACTTGGAGTTATTTAAAATTAAATATGAGTTTAAAGATTTTAGATATGATAACTTTATTGAATTTATGGTAAGGGTTTAATAAATTTAAATTGATTTTAATTTAAATGGATTTTAAATTGAATTTAAGTATGGATTTGGATATCATTTTGGATTTAGGTTTAATTTTGGGTTTTGTAATTTGATATATGTGAAATTAAATTTGAATTGATTTTGATGTTTGAATTCATTTTATATATTTTTGGTTTTATTTTATGAATTAATCTTTATTTATAAATTTTTTATAATATTTATCTATTTATATTTTATTATTTGGTTAATTATATTTAAATCTTAAATTTATTAACTTTTAAATTTGATATTTTGATTTGATTGGATTTTTTGTGAATTCGGGTTTAATTTTATTGAATTTGGTTTTATGTTTCATTAAGTTTAATTTCTCTTAAGATTAATTCGATCATGGTTTAAAATGAACATCAAACCAATTGTTTTCATTCTATACAAAATAAAAAGAGTCAAGGGGTCCAAGATTTGTAGGTGGATCTCAAAATGTCAATAAGACACAAAAGTTAAGTACTTAAATCTTTAATTTCAAAGAGTTACGTAAAGGCATGCCTGTATCAATAAAATAATCAAATTTAGATTTAAAAAATATATTTTGTTTTAATTGATATGAAAATTTTAATTATTAAATTCAAGTATATTTAAAATTAAAGGAGTAAAGATTTAGCTTGGATTTCTAATTTGGGCCTCAACCATCTATTAGTCCACTTAAGTAGCCATTAATGAAATTCTAAGGCGAAATCTTAAGCTATAAAGTAATAAAAAGAGAGAGAAATAAAGATATCTCCAAAAGCGAAGCCAACAAATGGACCTCTAATATGTGTGACATATAAAAAAGAGTATACCGGAAGTATTAGCATTGGCCAAACCAATCAACTAGATCCAAACCATTCAAGTGAAACAAAGTTTAAATTTTAAATGTAGATTGAATTTGATTGGATCAAAATTTGATATTGAATTTGAGTTTAAAGATTAAGAGTTTGATTTAAGTGAAATTTGAAGATTTGAACTTGGAATTCTGGAACCAGAGAAGAGTATAGTGTTTTATGGCTAAAAATAATTAAAACTCAAACAAAAAGATATTAGACATAGGATTCTATAAGAAGACTCACCCAAGATCTATGAAATCAAACAAATAGGAGTCCAAGAAAAACTTAACTAACCTCTAAGTTTAAGAGTATAGAAAGAAACTACCGTGAAATGAAAGTATGTTTCTTTAAGATAAAGGGTCTCATTACTCCATGAGAGACTACCCTAGGTGACATTAATCTTCACTCGATTTGTGAAAAAGATAATTTGATTAGGATAGACAACCTTAGGGTACATTATGTCAAACCTAAGAGCTAGTCGAGATCAAATCAAGGTGGAAAACACACGATAGACTTACATCTAATCTGTGAGCTGATCAGGTTAGATCAAAGATAAGGATTACTTGAAATTAACCCAAAAAGGGGCGTATGAAAATATTGGACCAACATAACACCCTCTCAAAAATTGATTTAATCTGAATATACTAGGCTAGAAAGCCTGCAATGAACTTACATCCAACCTAGGAGTAAAACATGATGACTAGATCATAAGAGGAAATCATAGGGAACATTATGTCAAACTTTAGAGAACTAGTTCAAGAGTGTTGTGAGAGGACATACACCAAA
Source organism: Papilionanthe hookeriana x Papilionanthe teres (assembly GCA_022702705.1). Taxonomy (NCBI): domain Eukaryota; kingdom Viridiplantae; phylum Streptophyta; class Magnoliopsida; order Asparagales; family Orchidaceae; genus Papilionanthe; species Papilionanthe hookeriana x Papilionanthe teres. The sequence continues at coordinate 31,094,592 of CM040431.1, forward strand.
TATCATGAATTTGATTTCATTTTACATAATAAATTTATGAAGGAAAGCATAAGATAGACACATATCAGTCTAAGAAGTGAATAGAGAGATTAGAACAAATTGGGCTTTGTTGCGGATGAGGGACTTACACTCAATCTGAAACTAGTTGAGGAAAGGATGTCGTAAGAGGACATACACCAAATCACATAATTTGATTTGATTAATATGATCATAATAAGAAGGAAAGCACATGATGTACTCACAGGTGAACAAGGTGATTAGATAAGATTAGGCTTTGCTACTGACGTCAGACTTACACTCAATCTGAAACTAATCTCCAAAAGGATGTCATAAGAGGACTTACACCAAAAATCATGATTTTATTTCATTTTATATCATCACATTAGGAAGGAAAGCAATGGAATCACATTCAACATAAGAGGTGAACATGGTGATTAGATCAAATCAAGCTTTACTGCCATGGTGGGACTTACATCCAATATGAAACTCGTTGAGGAAAGGATATTGTGAGAAGATTGGCACCAAACCTCCTAATTTGATTTAATTTTATCTGATCACATCAAGAATAAAATCACATGGTGGACTCATATCCAATATAAGAGGTGAACAGGATGACTAAATCAAATCGGGCTTCACTATCGACGTGGGACTTACTCCTAATTTGAAAGTAATTGAGGAAAGGATGCCATGAAAGGAATTACACCAAAGCTTAGTTATTTGATTTGAATGAAAAGGTGGATTTGGAAAGCTCATATGAAAAGTTGTGATCTTAGGAAATAAAACTAGCTAAACAACTTCACCAAAAGTGAAGACTACAAATTTCTATGAAAGGAAACCCTTGTAGAGGAAGAGCTAAACAAGGTGGTAACTGAAGAAGTTCAAACTACCTTGATTTATAAGCTTTAAGAAATTTGATTTTTAATTTCAAATTTCAAATTTAACTTTTAATTTGTATTCAAAATTCAGCTTTGATTTTTAATTTTATGTTTAAATTTTAACTTATGTCTTATCTCTTCCATCATTACATTTTTAATTCCAGTGTGTTGTTGTCTTTTATAATATTTTATAAAAATATTATCTCTCTTTTAATGTGCCTAATATATCTCTAATATATCATAACAGCTTGTAAAAGATCTTTAATTGTATTGGAGTATCTTAATTTAATTATAACAAATGTATCATCACCTCTTTTACTTCTTCGAGTAAGATGGTTATCTTATTTTTTTTTATCGTACTTCAACCGAGTGATTCAACCTGAAATCAATCGCATTCCATTATTGTCAGAAGAAATTGCAAGAATAAACATCAACAATATTTTTAGTAAGAAATGTAATCTCTTTATTATTATTTTGAAAATGCCATATAAATCTCTTTCTGAAGAAATGTCGCAATATCCATAAAAAATACTACGCTATCCACTGTTCTAGAACTATACTATCAATCTCATACAAAAAAAAACTTAAATCTATAATATTATATTATCTGAAAAATGTGATATGTAACTATGTAAATACATCACTTTTTCAATATATTGATGAAACTCAATAAATGGCTAAAAAAATCATTCAACTCTTTCTAGTATCTATCAAAAGCATGTTATCTTCACCATATTAGTGTAGCAATGGTTGCAATCCTTCCAAATATAGATTCAGTTGGTAGTTGAAATGTACTTTGCTATCATCCATCTTCTAGAAATTGATAGATATCCTCCTATATACTAAAACCAAAATACATTTATTGGAAATGTCTGCACTATTTCCCTTCAGAACAAATATTATTCTCACTGGAAAACGTAAATCAATAGGTTCAATGAACCCTCCTGGACCTGTGATCTTTAACTCTGTCCCAAACAAGTTGTTCCACTGTTTTGTGAACGACATTATGCAAAAGGACTTGAGAAAGTCATGATGATTAATGTGTGGAGAAATACAATCTCTTTCTCATAAATATTAACGATGCAGCTATTTGGTAAATAGTTCGCTGGTATAGTATCCCTGGTATAGTATCCCAAGACAACATCCTCCTGATCATCTTTCTAATTTCTTGTATTTTTTCTTGAATTATCTATTGTGATTTCTTCTTTGGATTCTTGTCGACCCTACCATTATATAATCAATAGTTGCTAATTGAGAAGTGATGGATACACTCAAATGTTCCTTAGAAGCTCGGAAATTTGTGGAGCTTATCATCACCTTGGGATTTTCAAACATCTGGTCAACCACAACTTCTGATTCTTCTTTGACTATCTTTCCAATTTCCACTTTTTGACTGAAAACTTATCCTTTCGTACCATGAATTCATGTACAAGTTTTTTTTATTATGAATCAGTCCTTAGCTTGCGACTCCAAGTACCAGTCCAGCATAGATCACCTACAATTGCTCAAAGTCCAAGCTATATTTTATTACTTCCATTCAGTTAACTACTCTTGCTTCAATGTGAGATTAATGTCTCGAAAAAGAAATTCAGCCTTCCGCATGGAAACTTAATGAAAATTAAAATTACAAGCATAATGTGAGTGTGCTAGAAACAAATATAGTAAATTTTATTTTTAAATGGAAAGAGATATTTCATTTATCATTATTATTTCTTATTATTTCATTTTTAATTTTATGTATAGTATTTCCTCAAGTAATAGCTGTTGATTAATAACATATGATGTTCTCCTTTACATTCAACTAGTTAATAAGATCCTCAATAATAATTTTTTTTCAATGCAAAATGACCTTCCCAAATTGATTCAATTATGCCAACCATTTTTGGATGGGTGGGAATTGGCCTTTGAAGAGCTAGAACAAAGTCGCCTACTAGAAAATTTATGGGACATACTATCTTATTATAAGCTTGATATAACTCATTGTTCAGTTATGCCAACAAATATTTTCCTTTTAAACCTTTGAGTTCTTCAAGTTCATGTATTTGAACGGTCAGTTTGACTATAGACTTATTGAAATCAAGCTTCTGGATGATCATGAATTTGAATCGTAAACATTTTTTATAGTTTTCTTTCGAAAATGAATGAACATGTAATGTGCATAATACATCTTTAATATATCATAACACATCGTAAAAGATCTTTAATTGTATTGAAGTATCTTAATTTAATCATAACAAATATAACATCACCTCTTTTACTTCTTAGAGTAAGATGGTCATCTTATTTTTTTTATCGTACTTCAACCAAGTGATTCAACCTGAAATCAATTGCATTCCATTATTGTCAGAAGAAATTATAAGAATGAACATCAACAATATTTTCAGTAAGAAATGTAATCTCTTTATTATTATTTTGAAAATTCCATATAAATCTCTATCTGAAGAAATGTCACAATATCCATAAAAAATACTAGGCTGTCCACTATTCTAGAACTATACTATCAAATCTCATACAAAAAATACTTAAATCTATAATATTATATTGTTTGAAAAATGTGATATGTAACTATGTAAATACATCAACACTTTTTCAATATATTGAAGAAACTCAATAATTGGCTAAAAAAATCATTCAACTCTTTCTATTATCTATCAAAAGCATGTTATCTTCACCATATTAGTGTAGCAATGGGTGCAATCCTTCCAAATATGGCTTCAGTTGGTAGTTGAAATGTACTTTGCTATCATCCATCTTCTAGAAATTGATAGATATCTTCCTATATAATAAAACCAAAATACATTTCTTGGAAATGTTTGCACTATTTCCCTTCAGAACAAATACTAATCTCACTGGAAAAGGGATATCAATAGGTTCAATGAACCCTCCTGGACCTGTGATCTTTAACTCTGTCCCAAACAATTTGTTCCATTGTTTTTTGAATGACATTATACAAAAAGACTTGAGAAAGTCATGATGATTAGTGTGTGGAGAAATACAATCTCTTTCTCATAAATATTAATGATGCAGCTATTTGGTAAATCGTTCGCTGGTCTAGTATCCCAAGACAAAATCCTCCTGATCATCTTTCTAATTTCTTGTATTGTTTCTTGAATTATCTATTGTGATTTCTTCTTTGGATTATCAATAGTTTCTAATTGAGAAGTGATGGATACACTCAAATGTTCCTTAGAAGCTCAGATATTTGTTGAGCTTATCATCACCTTGGGATTTTCAAACATCTGGTCAACCACAACTTCTGATTCTTCTTTGACTATCTTTCCAATTTTCACTTTTTGACTAAAAACTCATCCTTTTGTACCATGAATTCAAGTACAAGCTTTTTTATCATGAATCAGTCCTTAGCTTGCGACTCCAAGTAACACTCCAGCATAGATCACCTACAATTGCTCAAAGTCCAAGCCATATTTTATTACTTCCATTCAGTTAACTACTCTTGCTTCAATGTGAGATTAATGTCTCGAAAAAGAAAATCAGCCTTCCACATGGCAACTTAATGAAAATTAAAATTACAAGCATAATGTGAGTGTGCTAGAAACAAATATATTGAATTTTAATTTTAAATGGAAAGAGAGATATTTCTTTTATCATTATTATTTCTTATCATTTCATTTTTAATTATTTTTAAAGAAAAATATTTATTTGAATGATTAATAGAGATGAATGAAACATAAATTTTGAAAAGAAATCTAAATTCAGAAAATCTGAAATCACATTTTATTTATTCATATTTGTGAAGAAAATTCTTATCAAAATTTTGACATAGTTATTGACAGATATGAAATGTATGTTACTAAACACAATTTTATGTCTAAAATTTGTTCTTAAACACTATGATATATAGTATTTCCTCAAGTAATACCTTTTGATTGATAACATATGGTGTTCTCCTTTACATTCAACTAGTTAATAAGATCCTCCATAATAATTTTTTTTCATTGCAAAATGACCTTTCCAAATTGATTCAATTATGCCAACCATTTGTGATGGGTGGGAATTGGCCTTTGAAGAGCTAGAACAAAGTCGCCTACTCGAAAATTTATGGGACATACTATCTTAAGTTTGAACCATTTTAGCTTGATATAACTCATTGTTCAGTTATGCCAACAAATTTTTTCCTTTTAAACCTTTGAGTTCTTCAAGTTGATGTATTTGGATGGTCAGTTAGACTACAAACTTATTGAAATCAAGCTTCTGGATGATCATGAATTTTAATGTTAAACATTTTTGATAGTTTCCTTTCAAAAATGAATGAACATGTAATGTGCCTAATACATCTCTAAAATAGCATAACATATTGTAAAAGATCTTTAATTGTATTGAAGTATCTTAATTTAATCATAACAAATATAACATCACCTCTTTTACTTCTTAGAGTAAGATAGTTATCTTATTTTTTTTATCCTACTTCAACCGAGTGATTCAACCTGAAATCAATTGCATTCCATTATTGTCAGAAGAAATTGCAAGAATGAACATCAACAATATTTGCAGTAAGAAATGTAATCTCTTTATTATTATTTTGAAAATGCCATATAAATCTCTATCTGAAGACATGTCACAATATTCATAAAAAATACTATGTTATCCACTATTCTAGAACTATACTATCAAATCTCATACAAAAAATACTTAAATCTATAATATTATATTGTCTGAAAAATATTATATGTAACTATGTAAATACATCAACACTTTTTCAATATATTGACGAAACTCAATAAATGGCTAAAAAAATCATTCAACTCTTTCTATTATCTATCAAAAGCATGTTATCTTCACCATATTAGTGTAGCAATGGTTGCATCCTTCCAAATATGGCTTTAGTTATTAGTTGAAATGTACTTTTCTATCATCTATCTTCTATAAATTGATAGATATCCTCCTATATAATAAAACCAAAATATATTTCTTGAACATGTCTGCACTATTTCCCTTCAGAACAAATACTAATTTCACAGGCAAAGGGATATCAATAGGTTCAATGAACCCTCCTGGACCTGCGATCTTTAACTCTGTCCCAAATAAGTTGTTTCACTGTTTTGTGAACGACATTACGCAAAAAGACTTGAGAAAGTCATGATGATTAATGTGTGGAGAAATGCAATTTCTTTCTCATAAATATTAATGATGCAGCTATTTGGTAAATCATTCACTGGTATAATATCCCAAGACAACATCCTCCTGATCATCTTTCTAATTTCTTGTATTGTTTCTTAAATTATCTATTGTGATTTCTTCTTTGGATTCTTGTCAACCCTATCATTATATTAGCAATAGTTGTTAATTGAGAAGTGATGGATAGACTCAAATGTTCCTTGGAAGCTCAGATATTTGTGGGGCTTATCATCACCTTGGGATTTTCAAACATCTGGTCAACCACAAGTTCTGATTCTTCTTTGACTATCTTTCCAATTTCCACTTTTTGACAGAAAACTTATCCTTTCGTACCATGAATTCAAGTACAAGTTTTTTATCATGAATCAGTCCTTAGCTTGCGACTCCAAGTAACAGTCCAGCATAGATCACCTACAATTGCTCAAAGTCCAGGCCATATTTTATTACTTCCATTCAGTTAACTACTCTTGCTTCAATGTGAGATTAATGTCTCGAAAAAGAAAATCAGCCTTCCACATGGAAACTTAATGAAAATTAAAATTACAAGCATAATGTGAGTGTGCTAGAAACAAATATATTAAATTTTATTTTTAAATGGAAAGAGAGATCTTTTTTTTATCATTATTATTTCTTATCATTTCATTTTTAATTATTTTTAAAGAAAAATATTTATTTGAATGATTAACAGAGATGAATGAAACATAAATTTTGAAAGGAAATTAAATTCAGAAAATCTGAAATCACATTTTATTTATTCATATTTGTGAAGAAAATTCTTATCAAAATTTGGACATAGTTATTGACATATATGAAATGTATGTTACTAAACACAATTTTATGTCTAAAATTTGTTCTTAAACACTATGATGTATAATATTTCCTCAAGTAATACCTTTTGATTGATAACATATGATGTTCTCCTTTACATTCAACTAGTTAATAAGATCCTCTATAATAATTTTTTTTCAATGCAAAATGACCTTTCCAAATTGATTCAAATATGCCAACCTTTTTGTGATGGGTGGGAATTGGCCTTTGAAGAGCTATAAAAAAGTCGCCCACTCGAAAATTTCTGGGACATACTATCTTATTATAAGTTTGAACCATTTTAGCTTGATATAACTCATTGTTCAGTTATGCCAACAAATATTTTCCTTTTAAATCTTTGAGTTCTTCAAGTTGATGTATTTGGACGGTCAGTTTGACTATAAACTTATTGAAGTCAAGCTTCTGGATGATCATGAATTTGAATCTTAAACATTTTTTATAGTTTTCTTTCGAAAATTAATGAACATGTAATGTGCATAATACATCTCTAATATATCATAACAAGTTGTAAAAGATCTTTAATTGTATTGAGGTATCTTAATTTAATCATAATAGATATAACATCACCTCTTTTACTTCTTAGAGTAAGATGGTTTATCTTATTTTTTTTATCGTACTTCAACTGTGTGATTCAACCTGAAATCAATTGCATTCCATTATTGTCAGAAGAAATTGCAAGAATGAACATCAACAATATTTTCACTTAGAAACGTAATCTCTTTATTATTATTTTGAAAATGCCATATAAATCTCTATCTGAAGAAATATCACAATATCCATAAAAAATACTACGTTGTCCACTATTCTAGAACTATACTATCAAATCTCATACAAAAAATACTTAAATCTATAATATTATATTGTCTGAAAAATGTGATATGTAACTATGTAAATACATCTACACTTTTTCAATATATTGACGAAACTCAATAAATGGCTAAAAAAATCATTCAACTCTTTCTATTATCTATGAAAAGCATGTTATCTTAACCATATTAGTGTAGCAAAGGTTGCAATCCTTCCAAATATGGCTTCAGTTGGTAGTTTAAATGTACTTTTCTATCAGTCATGTTCTAGAAATTGATAGATATCCTCCTATATAATAAAATCAAAATACATTTCTTGGAAATGTCTGCACTATTTCCCTTCAGAACAAATACTAATCTCACTAGCAAAGGGATATCAATAGGTTCAATGAACCCTCATGGACCTGTGATCTTTAACTCTGTCCCAAACAAGTTGTTCCATTGTTTTGTGAACGACATTATGCAAAAAGACTTGAGAAAGTCATGATGATTAATGTGTGGAGAAATACAATTTCTTTCTCATAAATATTAATGATGCAGCTATTTGGTAAATCGTTCGCTGGTATAGTATCCCAAGACAACATCCTTCTGATCATCTTTCTAATTTCTTGTATTGTTTCTTGAGTTATTGACCCTCGATCCGCAGCAATGCATCAAAAACTTGGTTTGCAATCGCCAAACAATGCAGTAATATATGCTATCAAAAATATGTTATGGTCAATACTTTGACTTAAATAATAATAACGGCTAGTGTATATAAATATAATTTTATGAAAAATATTTTACACACTAGGGGTACTACGCAAGTATACGTATCGTATCAAGTAATATAGGCCTTTAAATTAAGACCCCAGTATCGATCCCACGACGAGGATTATAGATTTTTCTTTTAAAATATTTTGATTTTATTTTTATGTATTTCTTTTAAAGTTAAAAAGTTAATATTTAATTTACTAGATGCAGAAATAAAGCAGTAATAAAGTAATGATTGATGTAAATAAAATAAGCAAACAACTTTCTTCCTTTCAATTAATCCAAGATTTTTTTAGATAATGTAATATTTGTGGAGAATATAAATTTATGGTATTGTGTCAAATAGAAGCATTCCTATTCTTTACCTTCGCTCGATAGTATAAAGAACATTGGCTAATCTATAGATCGGGTATGGATTTATTGTTAGTAGAATGGGTTAATCTGAGCTCACACTACTAGATGTCGAGGGTGGCTATGGTCGGCCTCTACTAGTGACCCTTTCCTTCTCTATAAACCAAATTACAAGAATTTAGCTTGTCACTCTAAAAACTTATCAATTCTACGCTCAATAAATATTATCTTCCTATTTATTTACACTTCACCTCGAATAACCCGCGCAAGCGCCTTCGACTACCCGAGGATTCATGTGATATCTACTAGTTAAGAATTCATCTCCTTCAGGTCTCAAAACTCTTCAATGATTTTAACAATTTAAATGGCCAATTTAAATAGTAAATTAAGATCCGGTATTAATATCATCACAATGTTTAATATATATATATATATATAGTTTTTAATTCTCCAACAAATGTTATATTATCTTATTTATCTTTTCATAATTGAAAGGAGAAAGTAAAGTAACTACTCAGAACACATTGAATTTAAACAACAAAACATATAAATAAAACTTTGAATCAAAATACAAATACTTATCTCAAGTGTTTCTCCAACTGAACCTCTGAATCCTTCTGACTCCAAAGTAAATAGACTTCAAAAGCAATATCTCTTCAAATACTCTCAATACAAACTCTAAATAAACTCACTAAGAAACTATAAATATGGCCCTTAAAATATTTCTCTAATCTTCTAAATTGAACTATAGGATCTCTCTCTAATTTTAGGCTATGTGGGGCGTGGGGCTAAGTTGGGCGTTTTTCTCTGAAGAAGTAGCCTTCTATTTATAGAGCCTACGGGTTGCTTGAAGCACCTCTTCAAAATGTGTTCAGGTTCAATGAATCTTCTAGAAGGTGTGTCTGGCGCCTAGGCGCCGGGCTCCGCGTTCAGTTCTTTGCACCTCTTCACTTTGGATTGCACCTCTTCGCGATCCTAACCGTTTCCAAGCGTCCAAATACAATGTATCACATGTCCTATAATCCAGGAATAACTATCAATCTTCTAGATGGTCCAATAACCGCTCACACCATCAAAATAACTGTCCAAAAGTTGTCAAAAATCTTACAGAATTCTGTATCGAACTGGCGCTTAGGTGTCAGGCCAATTATTTTGACAATTTTGCATTTTAGCCTCATTTTTGCTCCTTTTTGCTCCTTTTTCATCTTTTTTTCTTTCTTGAACATTTTTGCATCACCTACATCCAAAACACAAAAATACCTTTCATTAAAGCATAATATCCTTAAGAATTTGATAAAAATCAAGGTATAAAAATAGGTATTTTTTTCATGGATCAATTATCTATTGTGATTTCTTCTTTGGATTCTTGTCAACCCTACCATTATATTATCAATAGTTGCTAATTTAGAAGTGATGGATAGACTCAAATGTTCCTTGGAAGCTCAAATATTTGTGGAGCTTATCATCACCTTGGGATTTTCAAACATCTGGTCAACCACAAGTTCTGATTCTTCTTTGACTATATTTCCAATTTCCACTTTTTGACCGAAAACTTATCATTTCGTACCATGAATTCAAGTACAAGTTTTTTTATCATGAATCAGTCCTTAGCTTGCGACTCCAAGTAACAGTCCAGCATAGATCACCTACAATTGCTCAAAGTCCAGGCCATATTTTATTACTTCCATTCAGTTAACTACTCTTGCTTCAATGTGAGATTAACGTCTCGAAAAAGAAACTAATCCTTCCACATGGCAACTTATTGAAAATTAAAATTACAAGCATAATGTGACTGTGCTAGAAACAAATATATTAAATTTTATTTTATGGAAAGAGAGATATTTCTTTTATCATTATTATTTCTTATCATTTCATTTTTAATTATTTTTAAAGAACAATATTTATTTGAATGATTAACAGAGATGAATGAAACATAAATTTTAAAAAGAGATCTAAATTCAGAAAATCTGAAATCACATTTATTTATTCATATTTGTGAAGAAAAATTCATATCAAAATTTGGACATAGTTATTGACAGATATGAAATGTATGTTGCTAAACATAATTTTATGTCTAAAATTTGTTCTTAAACACTATGATGTATAGTATTTCCTCAAGTAATACCTGTTGATTGATAACATATGATGTTCTTCTTTCCATTCAACTAGTTAATAAGATTCCCAAATTGATTCAAATATGCCAACCATTTTGTGATGGGTGGGAATTGGCCTTTGAAGAGCTAGAACAAAGTCGCCTACTCTAAAATTTCTGGGGCATACTTTCTTATTATAAGCTTGAACCATTTTAGCTTGATAGAACTCATTGTTCAGTTATGCCAACAAATATTTTCCTTTTAAACCTTTGAGTTCTTCAAGTTGACGTACTGAGACAGTCAGTTTGATTATAAACTTATTAAAATCAAGCTTCTGGATGATCATGAATTTGAATCTTAAGCAATTTTTATTGTTTTCTTTCGAAAATGAACGCACATGATTCTACGTCAAGAGAATGAGAAGTATTTATGCTGAGATAGAGAGGACATTATGAAGGTAAGAACAAAACGCTCGAGTCATCTAATATTTTTTGGGATATAGGAAATGTTGTTGCTATCACATTTGTGGCTTGTTTAAGAATATTAAATCCTTTTAAAGTCATGTTATATAGATTAGGAAAGAATTTACCCGAAGATGGTAAGAATATTATTATATGACATCATTCCTAAATAAATTAATATGAATACAATAAAAATATTATAAAAATTAGCAAGTTCACTGATGCTCACAATCAAATACACAAATTTTAGTTGAGAATCATCTCTAATTTCCTCTAAGGCTGTCTTTGGTAATGTCTAAATTATTCAATTATTTTCTTTTTTGACATGTATGGGCACATTTGTAAATGATTAATTGGCCTAAATAATAAAATAAGTTTAAAAAAAATAATAATAATTTAAATATTTATCTGCAAGTACAATTATTTGGCCAGTAAACTATTGTTGAATTCAATAAATGTTGAACTTATTTTAAGTTTTTATTATTACAGGTAAAATTGGCTGAAAAAAATGTAACAGCATCTCCCGTTGAATTGGGTATTGGCTGTAAAGGGTCATTGTTTCTGTTGTGTACAGTTAGTAAGTTAAACTTCTTAGACATTGTTGTATGGCTTTGTGAGCAGGATGTCTCCTACAGTACACACATGAATTTATGACTACGCTTTACATCTAATATTTCGTTGTTTTTCTTTTTCTTTTTTTATTTCTAGGATTTTGATCATAAAATCTTACATTTTTCAGTTAGATTTTAGCTAGATTTTTGAATCACAACCAATGAATAGAACGTAAGTGAGAAGAGGGAGAGATGAACATTAGAAAATAGTGTTGATTCTTCATTAAATGTTCTCCTATTTATATAGGATGTAGAACAATAGTGATACTACATAGTTACCCCAATTTGGAGAGGGTCTGTATTGAGATATTTCTGATATTTTACATGCAAATGCAACGAGTTATCATCCAGTTGCCTTCTCGCTAAACTGGCTAAGCTTAGCTGACTTGGCTCGATTGGATCAGTTCGGTAGGATGGTTAACGATCTCCTATCAATGGTAAGGAATATTTTGCTCTTCGATGAATGGTCAAAGATACTTTATGGAACTGACTCTTCTATTGGATTGACTCTACTACTAGATAGACTACTGCATCGAGTCTGCTTACCTGCAGTTGATGGCCTAATTGCACTGCTGTCTCGTTTCCGATCGTCTGGTTTACACATTGGTTGCCTAGTCAATTTCTCATCTGCTTTTTGACTTGGTCGCCTTTGGCCTGATTCACTTGGCTCGTCCAGCTTGGCAGGCCTCAGGATCTCTTTGTAGAGGAACCGTCTTCAATATATTTCTTTCTTATGGACTCTTATATTCCTGTAAAATTAGTGCAAGGCAGTGAATATAATTTTTAATTCAAAAATGATTTGTTTATGAAATATTGTAATTCTCAGTTTTAACATTTTCACTGATTAATATTGGCCCGGCTGGTCCCGAAGCTAGTGTGCTGATCTGATTTGAAAGTGATGTAAACCTATTTCCCCAAAGTTTTTCTTCGAAATATAATTGTTTGAGATCTAGAGCTTTGACTAGTAGATCAGTCCTGCCTTTGCCTACTGGGGCCGATTATACATGTTAAAGTTGGTCTTTTATCTTTTAAAAATTATACTTTAGTATAGTTAAATTATTAAATAATATAACAAAACTGATAGTGGTAGATATTCCCCAATATAATTATAACTTAAAACTGATAGTGGTTCTTCCGTTAAATCAGCTCTACCGCAGAATATGCTACTACAACTAGTTAACTTTCTCACGGTTGACGCCCTGAACACTCTCCCGTCTCATTTCCGATTTTTTTCATGATCATTTTTTTGACTTAGTCTGTTGTGTTCTGCTTGACTTGGCTCGTCCGAGTGGGTGGGCCTCGTGATCTCTTTGTAAGAGATCTGCCTTCATCATATTCTTCTCTTCTAGACAGTTAGATTTATGTAAGACCAATACAAAAATATTTTTTTATGTATTGTTCCTTGCTTACAGTTGATTAAAATTAAGAATATTTTGACATAAAAAATAGAATATTTTAACTCCAATTAAACTTTCACATACATTTAACCTAGAAATTAAATAATAGAGCATTATACAGCATATACAAAGAATTTTTTTCTTAAAGAACCCGAAAAATTCTTTAATAAATGGAAAATTAAATATTTTAAATAATTCTTGGGTACTTAATTTTTCGGCGAAGAAAATATTATCCATGATATTATTTTCAATTTGCTAATACTTTCCCATTATTTCTTAAAAAATGACTATTCAAATTTTTTGTCTAGTTATAAAACACCACAACTGTCTGTATAAATTTGCTTTCGAGGTACCGTAGGGCGTAGGCCATCCTTTTTGTCCGTCCAGCTTGCCAAAATTAATGGGTCATTTAATACAGCGAGCCTTCTGTTTTCGGTTGGCCATTTTCCCTCCTCTCACACGTGGGCTGTTCGAATGGAAAAATTATTGCGTACCTTTAATGTAAGTAAAATTATATCCGGACTTCAATTACGTGTTTATATCACTCTCACCTTTAAAACACAAAAAATAGTGAATTTAATCACGCTAGCCGCTTACTCTAATTTTTTTGACGAAAAAAAGTATTTTAGTCATTTCCCCGCCTATTGAAACACGCACGATTGTATTATTTCGCGGAGTTATTAGAAGATTTTTTTGTTATAATGGGGTATTATAATATTATTATTTCAGAAGCAAATAAAGCCGCGGTTATATCAAAATATTTCGCAGTGTTATTAGAATATTTCATGGTTTTATTGAGATAGTATTCTGGAATTATTTTAGATTGAATAAATAATCGTCATGGTTGTATTCGAATATTCCGTGGTTTTATTGGAATATTCTCCGGTTTTATTGCAGGTTGAGCAAATAATTTTTCAATCTACCTGCAATAATACCGGAATACTACCATAATATCCGAATACAACGGCGGTAGTATTCTAATATTTCTGTCGTTGTATTCGAATATTCCGCGGTTTTATTGGAATATTTCCTCGTTTTATTGCGGTAGTATTCCGGTATTATTGAAGGTAGAGTAAATAATTTTCAAAAATATTTACTCTACCTGCAATAATTCCATAATACCATCATAATAAAACCGGGGAATATTTCAAGAAAACCGTGACATATTCTAGAACCGCGGCTTTATTTCTGTCGAAAAAAATTGTGTCGGGTAGGGCCGCGTGATTAAATTTGCTATTTTTTTTGTATTTTGGTAAATACACAAACACGTGTTGTTATGTAATTGGAGCCCGGACGTAATTTTACATACGTGAAACGTACACAATAATTTTTCGTACGAATGTACGAATGATAGTTGGATCTCATTATTTTGATTTATTTAAACAGTTAAATTAATTGATAAAAAGTTTAAATTTATTACTGAAATATAAAATTAAATTCCTGACGTTAAAATTGTAATTCGAGACTCAAATTTCTAAGGTAAAAAAGAAAAATACTCGGTTTTTCCCGGTTCATCCAGACAATAAAATTGAAATTATTCAAAATAAAATTTAGAATTTTTATTATTAGTGTATTTTATCTTTTATATAGAAGTACTTACTCGTTGGTTTTACTCGTTGGTTATAGTGTTCGACTTGTTAAATAGCATATATTTAAATTATTTCTTAAGTGGAATAAATGTTAAAAATTTCTTAAAACTCGAATTATAAATGTTTCGGACAAAAATAATAATTAATTTGATCGTGCTCGGCTCATTTTAACTCAAAATAAAAAATATATATATTATTCATATAACAATATTATATATATATATATATATATATATATATATATATGATTAAAGAATGATGGATGTTCAAAAATTGCACTATATAAATTCTAATTAGCTTGGCAAATCAAGCCAAACACGAGTAAATTCGAAACAAAATGATCAATATTGAGCTGAACAAAATAAACTTCTTTTGAGCCAAATTCAAATATAAGCCAATTTTAAACATGAGTTGATACAAACAAGTTGAATAGGAACAGAGCATTAACTCGCGCAAACTCGACTCGTTTACACCCAGGACTGCAAACGCTAACATACTAATAACAATATTGATCTCAAATTAATATTATAAAATTTAAAGTAATAGTGTGATCTGATCGATCATAAACATGTCCTTTTATGTCCTCTGGTAGGCTCAGTAGAGATCCAAAATTGTTTCCGCATAGAATAAGTCAGAACTCACAATTAAAGCGATGATCTGATTCAATTTTTATGAACCCATCAATTTTGATATTTAAACTTTTTTTTGGCTTTTTTTAAGGTTGGATTGCTATAATTAAAATTTTGATAAAAAATAAAAATGTAAATAATTAAAATATGATATTCCAGATCTTGACTTAAGATTGATAAGCGATCACCAATAAATTTTCATCACACGATACGAATATTGAGGCTTTTAAGCAAAAAATGTTCCGATTCAAGTTAAGTTCAACTGCTTCAACCGGTCTCTGATTGCAACAAACAATTAGTCAAACGATCGGCTCTACGAGACAAACCCAATGATACAATAATTGATCCAATCCGAGTATTAAAAAAAAATGCAGATCAAGCCTATAAATCATCTTGGGAAGTATTGATTGGTTATTTTTTGGGTCATATGAACTCCAAATTTGAAGTGCCTATAATTGAATCGAGCATCTCGATGAGAGAAATCAAACTAGCTCAATATTACTTGATTATAAGGTTATTAAGACCATAAAATCATTAAAAAAACAAGTCTCTTATATGATTAAGGAGAATCAGCGTGGGTCGTTCGATCGTGTGGTTATTCACCAACTAATGAAAAATGTCCCTCCTCGAGGGCTTATAAATAGACCCCTCTTCATGTAGAGAGGGAGGAGGAAAAAGAAAGGCGAAGAAGTCATCAAATTTTTAGTGTTATTTTATACTGAAGAATCAACAATCACTCTCGACATCCTTAGTCGCTGACCATCACTCATTGGACGTCGCCGGCCACCATCAGGCACCCCTTGCTTGCCCCCATTAGTAGACTTTGTGGAGTAATAAAATACCTTACTGAGTAGTGACACGCATTACGAAGTACCTTACGGAGTAATGACACACATTTAGGAGAGTGAATCCTTAGAGTTGGGCGCCACCCCCTAAGGAGTTTGTAAGGGAAAACAAAGTTTCAAAAGAACTTCAAGAGTTTTGTGGAGAGGATTTTCAGAAAAGTTTTTATCTTTGTTTTTACATTTGGTTTTAAAGTAAGACTTGTTGTGTTTTCACTATGATCTCTACTTTCAATTCAAATTGTGTTTGTGTTTTCTCCATGAGTTCTGAGTATTTTTCTTTATAATTTTCCTTTTAAATGATGAATTAATTAAATTATAGATGAAAGTTGTGTGAAGTATAGATGTTTAATGTTGGAAGAAGTTGTGATGTTTCAACTACCTTGCACTTCATTTACCTATTGATTTGGCCAATTGATATGTTAAAATTTGTTGTGAGAACATGTAAGAACCAATGCGGTATTGTCTCAAACAACAATTGGAGAGAATCACATGAAATTATATGGGTGAGAATTGTAGTGCATATAGTTGAGTGCAAATAAGTAGGGAGATATGATTTTGATTGAGTGCAGAATTAGAGAACTTTAGAGTGACAGAATAAAGCCCCCAATTTGGTTTGATGTTTTAAGTTTTGTTATGAGATGTTAGCCCCCAGGTTGAGGGAGAAGAGGGAACTTTAAAGTGAGAGCTAGTATCTTTCTTGCCTAACCCATCTTCATGATTTCAAAACCTCAGATTAACCCATGTTCTTTATAGACCAAGTAAGGGTAAAGAATATAACTTCTCCTATTTGGCACAACACATTTAGAATTTTCCACAACGAAATTTCATAATTATTACTAATTCATGAAGAGAAAAAAGATATTTTATTCTCATTTGCTTTCATATCATTTAATAGTCTTGATAATTTTAGTTACTTACTTTACTTTTTCTTAAAAATTATCAAAAAGAATTTAAACTTTCTATTTATAAAACATAACTTATAAAATCATTTTGAAAAGTAAAAATTTATTTTTTTACTTTTTTTAAATTTTTAGAACATTTTCCTGTGGGTTCGATATCTTGGGGCTTAATCAGTAAGTCTTATATTACTTGATAAACGATACGTATACTTACATAGAATCTCATATTATATATACTTAAAGTTAATCTTTTATTTGCTTCGGAATCAAGTTTTTGGCACCGTTATAAAGAAAGAGATATCATTGTTGAGAATAAAGATAAAGTATAATTTTATATATAAAACGTAAGCATAAATAATCGGGGATCAAGGGCCTCATACCGATCCCCAATGCTGAGTGCTGAAATAAGGATTTGGACTCCTTACTCCATTTAAGGGGGCCGTATACCGATCCTGAAAGTTGAGTGCTGAGATAAAGATTCGGATGCTTTGCTCCATTTAAGGGGGCCTTATACCGATCCTGAATGCTGAGTGCTGAGATAAGGACTTAGATGTGTTGCTACATCTAAGGGGGCCTTATACTGATCCTGAATTATGAGTGCTGAGATAAGGACTTGGATGCCTTGCCTCATTTAAGGGGGCCTAATACAGATCCTGATTGTTGAGTGCCGAGAAAAGGACTCAGATGCCTTGCTTCATTTAAGGGGGCCTTATACCGATCCCGAATGTTGAGTGCTGAGATAAGGACTCGGATGCCTTACTCAATCTAGGGGGGGCTTATACTGTTCCCGAGTGCTAAGTGCTGAGATAAGGACTCGCATGTCATGCTCCATTTAAGGGGACCTTATATTGATACTAAATTCTGTGTTCATGGATTTGTGGAATGCGGGAATTTACTGAATTATGGGAATTGCGAAGCCTTATGGAGATTTGTGAAATTTGCAAAAGTTGGTGGAATTTAAGAGGTTACAGAAATTTTTGAAGCGTGGAGTTGTTACGAAAATTTGTGAGAGTCTGAAGACTTGTGGAAATATGTGGGAGTGCAGAGATCTGTAGATTTTGATGAGCATGACAATTGGTGTTGAATTTTTTGGAGATTGATGTGAAATTTATGGAAGTGTACAAAATTTATGATATCAGTGAATATTCTGGAAAGTGTGAAATTGTGCGGAGTTTTTTCTTATTGTTTTCCTTTATTTCTTTCTTTTTTTATTTTTGTTTGAGTTTTCTTGATTTTGAATTTTGTTTATCATTCTTTCATGTCTTATTTATTACATATTTTGTATCGGTCCTTGTTCATTGATGTTTGAAAAATTGAAACATCGTTCAGTTCAATAGTTTTAAATCAATCACATAATGTGAAAATTTCAAAACAAACTTTGTTGATCTTCTAAATTTTAATACATTGAGATAAAATCTGATCATACTATCTCTGTGTACATCAAGAAATGTATATTGTTGATATCCATTTGTGGATTAAAACTTTCGTATCCAAGTTATCTTCACTTTCCCATGACAATTTTCCCTGACTGTATAGAGTTATGTGGATACTAACCCTTCCTCCTATGGTATACTCTAAGATAGAAGTCCCATTGCGTACGCTTAGTGGTGTGCTATCTAACAACTCTAGAGGTTGTAATCCTTGAAGCTCTAGGCCAGGCCCATAACCAAATGATGTTTTGTTGCTGTCCTTTTTTCTGAAGGTAACTGATACTCTTCTTCATAGAACAGATGCAATGCTTTGCTAAATCCGCCTTGTTCCCCTTGAGAACCAAAACCGATCCGACTAGTAGAGGAATCTCGACCGGCCTTTGGAATTCTCCTGGGCCAACGATTCCTAGTTCTTTGTCAAACATGATGTTGCTTTCACTATAAAAAGAGACTGTGCTGACGGGCGAAGAAAGTCATGATGGTCAATGAGGGTGGAATACAATCCATTTCCTCGTAAATGTTGATTATGCAACTATTGGGCTCACAATCCGCTGGTAGGAAGTGACACGCCACCATCCTCTTGATCAATATCTTTATAATTGACGGTATTGGATCCACTTCATCATGTCTGATAATCCTTAGGGGATTCCCTTCATTGTCATGGGTGAAGTTGTGCAACAACCACACTTAAATAGTAATCCTTCCCTTGCCCCTCGGAATACGTTCTTTTTCTTAGTAGCCTGCTCGGCCCTTGTCCCTTATTTCAAAGATGCAGTCGATTATTTACTTGTGTTCGTACTCAAAAAATACATATGTGTGCAACTCCATTCCTTGCAGGATATTAACATATTTTCCCTGTATCCTTTCAAAATGTTCAACGTTTTATTTCAGATCCTCTGAAACTTTTCCAACTCATTCTCAGAAATAATTTGCAACTTCTTAGCTTGATGAACTGTGGAATATACAGCTCCACATCTGGGTGCTCTCCGCTTCACTGTACCGCTGGAATTATAATGCATTCTGTCGGGGAATGTAGTACTCTGTGCTTCCTTCACAGGGCTCGGCTGATGTATATTCTGGCAAAGCGTGATCTATTTCGGAAGAGCATTCACCACTGACAGTTCAAGCAATTCTTCTTCTCTGACGGTCGAAACATGTTCTGAAGCTGCTTCTTTGGCCCTTCTTCTCTCTAACTCGTCAAGCATTTTGTGCTTGTGGCGATTAAAGTTACTACATTGTGTGCACGTCAAGGGCATCTTCCTTTCAGATGGAACTTCTGGTGATTCCCTCAATGGGGCACTAATGAGTTCTCCTTCTGTGGTCATCACCATAGACTGTATCTGGTGAGCTTCTCTTGGAAGGTCTTCACCCTTTCTCTCTTCCAATTTCCTCTTCTTCACTGATATTTCCTCTCTCTTGCTTTGAAATCTAAGTACTGGTTCCAACCATTCCATCTCTTTTCGGCTAACCACATTTAACATGTACACCTCATATTCCATCTTGACCTGCTCAAAATCTAGGCAAAGTCTATGATGGCTCTCTGTGCTGCTCTTTGTTCATCAAGTGCGAGAATTATGTTGTTCTTAAAAGATAAAATTGGCCTCTTGCTCAGCATTTTCCTGCAAAAAGTAGGAGAATTGTCAGCGTGCTGAAATTTAAACCGAACAGGAACAATAGTTGGTTATTATTAATTATGTGATTTTAATCACATATATTTTTGTCTTAATTAATTTCATGGAATTTAATATTCTAATGAAGGAATTTATTATTATTTATAAAATTTTATTTTATTTCATCTATTTTATTACAAATTTCTTCTTTTTTTTGACCCAATCACAGACAATCGTTGCATTGGTGTTTCTAGGACCAGGTATTATCATTAAAGTTCATCCCTTACAACATCACGATGTGTAATACTTTTTTAAGTATCATCCGATGATTGGAAGTATAGACTTTTCACCCCGATAATCTACAAGCTGGTAAGACCCCCCATAGTAGATTTTTTTAACCACAAACAGTCCCTCTAAAGTTGGCTCAAATTTTCTTTCTATCTTTTTGTGTGCAAGAATATGTCTCCTGAGAACAAGGACTAGATTACCAACTTTGAATGTCCTTGGGCGGACATGTTTATCGTGGGCTTGTATTATTCTAGTCTAATGGAGTTCCAAGTTATGCTGCACTAACAGTCACTTTTCTTCAAGGCTTTCCAATTCTTCTAGTATAAGTTTGGTGCTCTCTTTTGTGGTGATCTTGTTGGCTAACCACGATCTTGAGATAAGGTAACTGCACCACCAAGGGAAGCATGACTTAGGACCGATACACAAGTGCATATGGCATAAATTGAATTGGAGTTCTGACTATTGTGCACAGAGCTTATAACAACTACTTGTGCCATCCTCTTGTATTGTTGTCCAATGTTTTCTTCAGGATTTGCACAAGGGTCATGTTAAAGGCTTCTGCCAAACAATTTGCTATGGGGTAGTAAATTGTAAAATATCTCTAATCTATCTCGTAACGCCTGAAGAAATTGTTGATCTTTATAACTTTGAAAGATGAGCCATTATCCAAGATGATTCATCGTGGGACGCCGAAATGATACACAATATGGGTTTTGAAGAGCTGAAGAACATCATGTGCCATGACTTCTCTTAATAGTGTTGCTTTCGCCTATTTTGATAAGTAATCTATAGCTGCAATGATGAATCAATGTTTCTTTAAAGACGGAGGGTCTATAAGACCCACTATGTCTGTCCCCCAACACATAAATGGCCATGACGTGATTTTCAGGTGTAACACATTCTGGGGTTGATGTAGAAGCATTCTGTGTATCTAGCACTAGTAACAGCTCTTGGTAATCTCCATGTAGTTAGTCATCATTTTCGGCCAGTAGTACTCCAGTCTCTTGATTTTCATCGTCATCTTCGGGCCTCACTGATGGGCACTACATAACCCTGCATGCACTTCTTTGACGATCTCCGACACTTCTGACCTGCATAGGCATCTCAGCCACATCTAGTAGAAGGATCTTCTGTACAGGAACTATCTATCAGGGCATGTAACAATGCTCTTTTCTTTATCTGGTGCGTGGCTGACTTGACTTTGGGCATTTTTTCGGTCTTGAGGTATTTAATGAACGGATGGCGCCAATCCTTGGTATCTTCGGCCACTGTTGCTACTATCTCTTCATTTATTAACTTATGCAGGGTGTCCATGTTGATCTGAGATAGCACTTGGCGTCTCTATATCGTAATGTTGATTGAATCTTTTGGAAGACATGCTAATTCTTTAGAGAGCTTGGTTAAAGCATATGCATAGGCTTTGTCTCTTCTCGGGATTCAGTACAATGTCACATTGTGGATTTGTTCCAATAACTTCATCGTATAACGGTGGTATTGTTTTAATTTCAGTTTCAAAATCTTGTACTATCCAGCCCCTTTCTGAATGATAAGTTTTAAGTCCTTGTACATGTTGATATCCGTGATTTCCATTAATTTTGCCAATTCTAACCCCATTATTAGAGCTTCATATTCGGCTTCATTGTTCGTACACGGCTCTGTCAGGTGGTAGGAATACCTTTGCATCCTTCGCTTGGGTGTAATGAAGATCAGACTAATTCCTGTCTTACCGGGGCACTATCATATGTGATTCTTTGTTTTTTCGTGCTGACAAAGCTCCAACAAAGTACATCTTCCAATGTGAGCATTGGGGTGTCCTACATTCATCACTTGTTCATCATGCAGGTCGTCATTGAGGGGAGAGTCAGCTGGCAATGGGTGTGCAGTGAGAAAAATCTTCTAAGATCTGTCCCTTGACGGCACGAAGAGGCATGATGGTTATAGCGAATTGCAATAATATCATCGACCACCTAAATTACTGGAAAGTTTCAATCGGGTCATCAAGTATTGCAATGGATTAAATTTAGAGATAAGGTTGACCCTATAAGAGAGCATGTAGTTTATAAGCGAAGATTAAAGCTAGATAATGCTTCTCAATGAGAGGATAATTTACCTTAGATGGTATCAAACGACGACTTAAGTAGTTGAGGGCATTTTCCTTACTCTCATCATTAACTTGAGCTAACAAGGTTCCGAGTGAGTCTTCTAAAGTCGTGGTACAAAGTATCAAAGGTCTACCGGAGACCGGGGCTAATACAAGTGGTGTCGTTAAGTATTGATTAATACTTTCAAAGGTCTGTTGAAATTTCTCGTCCCAAGTAAACTTGACTTCCTTTTTAGTCAACACAGAAAAGGGCTGGCACCGTCTCGAGATATTGCATATAAAGCTTCTTAAATATGTCAATTTCCATTGAAAGAATCACAATTGTATCAATGTTTATGGGAGGGGGGTGGGGGGGGTGGGGGGCGGCATCTCTAAGAAGGCTTTAATCTTTTCAGGATCGATTTCAATTCCATGGTGACAGACAACGAATCATAGAAACTTCCAGGAGGTGGCATCAAATGCGCATTTTAAGGGATTCATTTTAAGATTAAATTGTCACAACCGTTCAAAGACACTCTTCAAATCATACAAGTGGTGTTCCTTTTATTTACTCTTGAAGACCAAATCATCTACGTAACACTTGACTTGATTGTGAATGAGGGCGTCAAAAATTCTCATCATAGCTCGTTGATATAGTGCTCTGGCATTCTTTAGTCTGAAAGGTGTTATTGTGTAGCAGTATATTCCAATTGGCGTTCTCAAAACTGTAAGTGTTGCAGCTTCCGGTGCCATTATGATTTGGCTGAACCCGGATGAGTCATCCATAAATGAGAAGACTGCATGAGACGACGTAATGTCTACCATTAATTCTGAAATCGATAAAGAGAATTCATTCTTTGGGCGAGCTATGCTCAAGTCTTTGAAATCGACGGAGACTCAAATCTATCCATTCTAGTCGGCACCATATTAGCTAACCATGTGGGGTATTGCTCCTCTTACAAAGTTATTGTCTATCAACATTTTGACTTCGGTGGTGACTTGTTGCTCGATCTCAGACGCACCTTCCTGGGAGCTTGTTTAACCGAGGTCGTAGTAAGGTCTATTTCAAGTCTGTGAAGTGCAACCTCCGTTGCTAAACCAGGCATCTCACTGTAGCTCCAAGCAAATCAATCTCTGAATTGGTGACTCAATCAGTCTTCACCGTGCTAGCTTTAGCTCGGATGGCTGCAATGGGTTTCATGATCTTCTATCAGTGGACCCTCCTTCACTGCACTCTTTTTTTTGTCGTTAAATCTTCTCAAGATCAATACTGACACATTTTCAATGTACAAAAATGATAGAAATTATTTATGAGAAACTTCATAATCAACCTTGCTTGCAATTGAGCATCATGGAATGGAATATTTTTTGAGAAATTACAAAATAAATAACAAAATCATTTAGAGTCATCCTAATATGTTATTTTTTTGACCAAAATAAATAACTCAGAAGATATGGGTTGAGGTTTTACTATGAATTTTTTATATTTGAATCAGAATTTGAAAAATAGATAAAAGAGGGCGGTTAATATGTAAAGAGGAAGTTTCGGATGGTTTGTATGTAAAATTGTCCTAAAAAATTAATTTATGATTTTAGCATTTTAAAAAAAATTAAAAATCAATAATATTTGGAATCAGATCGGCGACAGTGCTACTCAACTGAATTTTAAAATAATAACGTTCTTATCACACTGAGTTTCTTTTTTAAGTTGGCTCAAAAAATAAATAATAATATTTAAAAAAAGGGTTTGATAAAATAATAAAATTTTTATTATTTATATATGATAATAAAATCATATATTTAAACTTATCTTTTATATTTGTGGATACCTAACTTTTTAAAAATTAAAATAATAATATTTTTATGTGGTATCAAAGATTTTAGAAGTAAAAAATGTA
Source organism: Papilionanthe hookeriana x Papilionanthe teres (assembly GCA_022702705.1). Lineage (NCBI taxonomy): Eukaryota > Viridiplantae > Streptophyta > Magnoliopsida > Asparagales > Orchidaceae > Papilionanthe > Papilionanthe hookeriana x Papilionanthe teres. The sequence goes on from CM040431.1 coordinate 31,119,171, forward strand.
ATAATTTAATTTAAGTGTTAGATATATAAATACATAAGAATTGGGTATGTATGTAATTGCCAAAAATTAAATAAAAAATAAAATATTTAAATAAGAATTGGGTATGTAAGTTTTATAATTTGGTCGGTTCTTACATTATTTTCTTAGAAATGTTGAAGCCGTAATTTTTATTTTTATTGTGTCAATTTAAAAAAAAAAATTCAACGACATATTGGCCGTCTATTTATGGTGGTGCAACACGTGGAATAAAGGCGACTTGAAAAGGAGTGGAGGGATGGCTTTCGTAATGCAATTAATCAGTGATCCGATTGGACCACATTGAAAATATGTGCAGCGATTTTTGACCCATCAAAATAATATATATATATATATATTTATTTATATTTATATAATTTAAATTGAATAACGAGTATGTGGATTTGCTTGCTCGAGCCGGGTCTTATGTCAGTTAGGCTTTAATTATTGATTTTGAGCTTTGAATGCATGAAATCAGCCATGTGATTTGTATTCGAAAGTTCAAATTGATGCGTGTCCGGTGGTCCGCAGCGGTAAAATAAAGTTTTATCGACTTACTATTACATGAAAGTCCAGCACATATTTCGATAATTAAAGAGTAATAAGTAGGAGACAACTCAATTTTTATGAAAAACTCTAAAAAAAAATTATGTGGCCTAGTTAAAATACTCCACTATGGTGAATACACCGGCCCATTCTTCTCCTAAATTAAGGAAGAAGAAGTTAAAAATTAGATTATTGCAAATGTACAATGTTTTCATTGGTAATAGTCATAGACTGGCTATAATGAATGTTGCTCTGAGTGATAGCAGATGATCGATTGTTTTGGATGCAGTGATCCATCTTAAATGTTGTAGATTGTTGTGGAAGCATTAGCTTGTTGCATGAGTTGTAGTTGAAAGTCATGGTAGTACTTAGTCATTGTCGGCCACAGAAGATGCTTCAAGAGCATCAGTTGGCCACAGAGACTATAGTAGGAATCTGCAAGAGCTATGAGCCACGTCGGTTGTAGTTGGTCACATAGGCTATAGTGGGTTGTGATGACACTCGCAGGCTGTTGAGCGAAGTCCGAAGCTACACAGGCTGCGGACCACGTAGGTCATAATTAGTCATGTTGGTCATAGTTGTGAGCTGTGATGAAGTCTGTAGGTTGTAGAGGCCAGATTTGTGAGCTGCATGAGCTTTAAGCCACGTAGGTCGTAGTTGGTCTTTTAGGTTATAGTTAATCACATAAATCATAGTGGTGAATTGTGATGATGTCGGTACGTTATAGATGTCAAAGTCGAGTTGCATGAGCTATGGATCACATAGAGCGTAATTGGTCACACAGGTAGTAGTGATGAGTTGTAGTGATGTATGTAGGCCGCAAAGACTGGAGTTGAGAGCTACATGGGCTATATACCACGTGGGTCTTAGTTGGTCTCATAGGTTATAGTGCTGAGCTGTGATAACTTCCATAGGCAACATAGGCCGAAGTATGGAGCTACATGAGCTGTGGACAAGGTTGGTCGTAGTAGGTCACGTAGATCTTTTTTGGTAAGATCAGATGACGCTTGTAGGCCGTATAATCTGATGTCGGGTGTTACAATGAAGTAGCTTTAGGAATCCAAAGAAAGTCATCGTCTTTGGGGTGTATTGTTATACCACCTTCTCGATGCGTCATTGCACCGTATGTGGAGTGCGTTGTTACACCGTCATTAGGGTGTTTTGTTGCACCATATCAGACGTGTGTTGCTACAATGTCTTCAGGAGACATCATATTCTTGGTGCATATTCTGAAATTATAGTCAAATCAAGTATCTCAAAGAATATTTGAATTCCTTAATAATGTTATAATTGAGCTATTTTGGGTCGTTGGATTAGTCTTGTCGAGACGCTCGATTTGATTATAAGTTTGTCTAGTTAGGAATCCAATTGACCATCTAATTATGCACCGACTTTCAAAATGATTTAATGGCTTGATCTAGATTTATTTTGTCTTAGGTTGGACCAATTTTGATGTCATTGGATTCGTCTCATTTAACCAGTCAATTTGACAATAAGTTCATTGAAATTAAAGTTCTAGATGACTTTTAATCAAAGTTTGAACTTTTCTTGCTAAAAATTATTTCGAGATTCATGTCGTGCCTTGAAATTATACCCGATGATGAAATTTTGATGATAGTATATCAATCGTTATTGAATTAAATCACAAATTGATACAAAAGTACAAATGCTTTCCTATATACATTTATGTTTGCATGCATGCATGTACAAACAAAAATCTCAGTTACCGCAATAGCTTTAAGACATGTACGATATAAATCCAGCCAATCTTCAAATCTGTGCCAGATATCCTTTTATATATATATATATATATATATATATATATATATATATATATATATATAGCAGGATTGGAATTTCGGCTTGGATCAAAATAAATGAGCCAAGCTATGAGCCGATACTTTGAATGAAAGTTTCTTTTTCGAACTGATTTTGATCCATGTATTGCCCGACTCGAAGTGGATTAAGATCGGCTCAAATTATTACGTTTTATTTATAAAAAGTAAATAAATTGATAAATCTATATATATATATATATATAAATTCCGCATACAATAGAAACAAAGAAGGACATCTTTGGTTGGCTTGCTCCAGTCGAAATAACCTAACAAGATATTATCATGTCCATCTTTATGTACAGAAACATCATAATTGCCCATTTCTCAATTTCTTTTCTGAACAACAATGTAACCACACATATAATTGGGCCTTTTTCTTTAGCTAAAACAGCAATTTGGTAATCATATCCATATCCCTTTATTTTTAGTTATAACCTTTTTTTATGATAGAAATTTGAGGACAAGATACTATCAAGCAAAAAAAAAAAGAACAAAATACCTCAACGTTGACATTTGAAAGAATTTGGCACAGAAATTTGGTAATTAACTTACCATTAGGCCATAATATTGTTTGCTTTAGACATTCTTATTATGCATTTTGCAGCAACAAATTAAAGACATTTTAGTAAGGTAAAATTTAAGTTGATAGTATTATGTATTTGGGTGGTTTAAGAGAGAGTATTGTTTTTCAAGGGAAAGAGATTTGTATACATACGCCATACGATGGAATTCTTTTATATTTATTTATGTTAGACCTGACCTTTAATATTTATATAACATCCAAATTTCTAAGTCATATCAAAATTATCAAAACTATTAACTTTTTTTAAAAGTTAATAGTTTAAGCATTACAAAAAAAAAAACAACAAATTAAATTACTTGAATTGAAAAAAGTAGAAAGTGGAACTTGATGGTAATTCAATGTAAAACACAAAATGCATGCAGCCAAATTGGAACTTGGATCCAATAGTTGTCTGTTTAGAAGGAAGGCACCAATGCCATTGAGAAATCATTTGAATGGAATTTAAGCTTCGGAAACTATACTTAAGCTTGGTTGCTTTGGCTAGTACATGTTGAGTTCTTCATGATCTCTCTATAAGCCTATATGGTGAGTCCACCTTTTGGGCTAGCGAGTCCATAACTTCTGCTAATGTGTCCTAAAACCAATTTGGCATGTACAGCTTGTTTATTTTACATTGTAATATTTTTATTATAATTGTCTTTTGATTCTAGGAAATTCAAATAAGTTCAAGCGTGAGGTTCTTAATCAAAACAATGTTGAATAAGGTAAAACTAAAAATTTGAACATACAACGTTGAACCACTTTCAAACCAATACAAATAATGTCTTTACCATATGTCAACAATGTTTGAACTATGTTAAAATCATGTTTGAATCAAATTTGAACTAGATTGAAACAAGCTATAACACCAGAGTTCATCACAACAATTTTAATACAACATATTATCGTTTTTGTTACAACATAATGCAATTATAACAATCATAGTAGAATTGATTATACTCTGATAAAATTGTGTATACTCATAATAATTATAATACAACAAAAAATAATTTTGGTATATGAAGGTATTTTAACAAGTAAAATGCAACAAAATATAACTTTAATATAGCAAAATACAATTATAATAGTTGTAAAATAATATAATTAAATTTTCTCTCTTACATATCACCAACTTTATTACCTAATTATAATCTTATGATAAAAAACATCAAACTATACTTCATTATTTATTTGATTTTTTTTTTTTAATTTGTTCCAACAGCCTTGTTTATGTTTGTTTTTAGAATGAATTTGCAATCTTGTTATCTTTGATATTAGTTTTAGAACATTTTTGTAGTCACTGTTTGTAGAATTTCAGTTGCAGCAGTTTTCAGCAGCTTCGGTCATGACTTCTGTTGTGATTCAGGAATTCAGATTTGGGTTATGATTAATCTCCTGCATTAATTTTTAGTGTGTATTCTAATTTGTATCATTTGTATGATCACTTTCATTATTAGCAGCTTCTTAGAAAAATGTTTGCTATATCATTTTCGCGCAAAGGAAATGGAATGTTTGTTATAATGCAAATTTGTAGTCTTGTTTTTTGTATATTTTATTTGACTGCAGGTTTTCTTCTAGTGGTGATCGTAGTGGTGCTTAGGATTTGTCGAGAAGCGATCTACTTTTAGAACAATACATTAATGTTGTATCTTATTTGCTTTCATTAGTATTAGTAAAATTAGGTCTCAATTAAGTTTTCCCACCTTTCTATTACAATTTATTCGCTATTTTTTATTCCGGCTTGTATCGTATATATTTGTTGTCTTTTCTTCCTCATTATAACTTCTCTGATGGACAAAATCTGAAACAACCACTGCAGAAAGAATACTGCTTCAATGATAATTCCACTTCAGAATCATGGTTAAAACTGTTCAGTTAAAACTTCGCTGATTTTTTAGAAACAATGTTTTAAAAAAGTTTGAAGTTTAATAAATTTATTAACTGTTTGGAATTAATAACGCAAGAATTTGGGCTTTAAACTTCAGAATTGCATTTTCAGAGGCAAAATGAATGAAGATTTAACAAAAACGGCTCTAAAAATGTTTAATATTTGCAGGCAACCAAATGAGCTCTTATGCACTTAACAACTACTTTGAGCCTACACTTAACACAAGTCGTTATTGTGGCATCTGAACAATTGAGTTAGCATGATATGATTTAGAGGCAATTTTCTACTCACCTGCATTATAATTTGTGCATTTTTTAGAAATATGTGCAACCAATCAAGAACTTATCTGATAAAGAATGGGTTTTGATTTAAGTATTTCTAAAAGATATTTTTTTGGTTAATTTAATGATCAATTGGATTCTGTTTCTTGTTAATCTACAGTCAAAATGTTGATGAAACGGACCCAACGATGCTAAAATAATGTTTTAATGCAAACCCAATTGGATCTAAGTCAAGAACAAAAGGGTATACCTGATGATTTCGTGTTAAGTTTTAAAGGATCAAATGATAAACTCAATCTTAAGTGGTTAAAGTCAAAATGAGTGTCTTGAAGAGAGACATCCAACTAGCTCAGGATGACATAATTTTAATATTATTAAGATACTTAAATTCCTCCATTGCCACCTACTGCCAATATCAAGGCTGCAACACAAAATGTCAACACGAAAATTAATGCAAAAGCAAAACTATCAACAAGGACTACACTCAAGTTCAACATCCATCTTGACAACTGATGTTCAAATCCACATTGATCCCCAACATCATCACCAACATTGACGCTTATCATCTTTAATAAGATTAATGTTCGACATTAATAATGTCGATGCCCGACATTGACAATATTGTCGACATTAAGGTCAATGCTCTTTTTCAACATTATTGTTAACATTTATCATCATTGATATGGAGCACAAATTGTTGAAACTAATTTTGATGTTAAAAAATGCCACCGAAGTAGACACCAATTGTCAAAATTAGAATACTGTCAAAATTAATGTTAACATTTATTGTTTTAACCAAGGACAATGCATGATATTCACACTAGTGTTGACGTTTCTATTGAAACCAATATGAATGACTGTCATCACCAACAAAATTGATGCACATCATTGGCACCAACACTATCACCTTGTGTCGCCAGCAAGCCAAACACATATCATTAACACTAATATTGATGCTCGTAATGTTCAACAATATTGATGTTTCACATCAACTTCAATGCCAGTGCTTCTCATAGTTAGTATGTTTGATGCTTGAAATCAAATACAAATGAAATATTTGGTCAACAAGATTGATATCTACCATCGACTCGTATGTTGACCCATGTTATCATTGGCACGCTTGATATCAATTATTGACAAAAACAGTATGTTCCTTATATCACAACCAAAAACTGATGTATGTCATTGTCTTGATACCAATGATCGATAGCAACATTAACATCCATAATTACCACTAAGGTCAATGCCCATGATAGCCAACAAATATGACACTTGTTGTCTTCCCCAACACCAATTCCTATCATCTCAAAAAAGGTTGATGAATGTTGGTTTCCCCTCAAGAAAATAGAATAACTAGGTTATCCACAAATAATCTTTTAAGCACAACACTTACGCATAGCAACCATTTCAATTGTGCTAGGTCATATATTTTCTTCAACATCTTTTATTTTTCGGGGAAAAATTTTTCTCTCTCTTATAAACTACTCTTAATTTATCTTATATTTATGTGTATCAAATTTTTGTATAATTTTATCATGATAAATTCGCTATCTATAATTCTAAATATTTTAGCATACAATAATTTTGCAACATCTAAATGATCCAAGGCTGAGTTAAAAATTAACAAAAATATTGAAAGGACATTCACATCAATTGTCTCGTGCAAGATTGCAAATAAGTATTCCCTTGTTCTGCATTAATGTATCAAGTCAAAAGTTAGATAATCATTTCATTCGCTGAAGTGTCAATTTTATAAAAAGTAAATTAAGATTGCTTAACTGTAGTTTTTAAAGGATGGTCAAGCAGAAGAATGAGCATAATCGGTGTGAAACCCCTTGAGTAAAATGAAGTTGAACTCTTAAACATCGAGGCGTCTTTTAGTGTAAAGGTGGAATTTCAATGGAAACTCTAAAGTTAACTGTACTTGTGATAGAGCATTCCTAGAATGGGTGGCCTCTTGGGAAGTTACAATAACGGGGCAAAAATGTGAGGCCATTCGGCCAAAGCGAGCAATACCTTGATCAGTGACAGTTCTTGATATTAGAGCATTACACTAGCTAGAAGACAGAAACTAAGTATCATACAAAACAAAGTGCTACGCAATGGGAGCCTCCTCTGAACCTAAGATGGGATAAAGTACTATATGGTGGGAGACATCTCTTAAATCTATAGTGCCCACCTATTGAATCATATCTGCTTGGTGGATGATTATAAGATACGAGAACTAACAAGAATGTTAGTACTTAAATTGGAGAGATTGTGAAACCCTCAAGTAAAATGAATCTGAGACACTTTTTACTGTGACGGTGAAATATCAATAGAAACACTAAAGTTAAGGTGTGCTAATGATGGAGCATCCCTAAGATGATCGACCTCCTAGAAAGTTACACCAATGGGCACAAACATGAAGTTTTTTGGCCAAAGCGGAAAATACCTTGATGGTTGAGAGTTCGAGCTATCACAGGCATGCAATTTTTTTTTTTTTTTTTTTGCAACATCTTTCTATATATCTATAGCAGCTTTATATATATATATATATATATATATATATATATATATATATATATATATATCTTCTCATAAAATTTCCAACTAGATTTCTACTCTTAGGCACAATCATGGTCATCACTTATACTTCCCACTTGTATCCTTGATTAGAACACAGAACTATCACATGTCAATTGAGGTGTAATTGTAGTCATTGGTTAAATTAATTGGGTAATATTGTTCAAAATAATCTAAGATAAACGTAATTTCATACAAAATTTCTTAAGACTATGGATTACAATTAGTAGTTTGAATAGTTCGGTTAAAATAGAAAGAAAAAAAAATACCCAAAAGTAAGTTGGCAATGGAGCCTTGATGTATAGTTACTGTTAGAGGAGGTTGTGACTAGAAAAGTCTAATGAGAACAAGTAATAAATAATTCTTTACTCCAAATCCTTTTAAGGTATTCATGTAACAAGACCTTGATGGGTATTTAAAATGAAATGGGTCCTTATTAAAACATTTTCAGGAGAATAAGTAGCATACACGTTTCAATGCACACAAACATCAAATAATATGATATGAGTTCAACTCATCTGAAACGATAATCCTTAGAAGGTATAAGATATTTAATAACTGAAAAGATCTCAAGAGAATATTTTAAATTCAGAAGGCTTGAAAAGCACTTAATGTCAATTGAATTCCCATATCAACTCAAGCGCATGCATCCATCAATCTGTTGCTCACCATCGATTAACATTTGATGCCTACCATTGATTAATGTCTTATTAATCGTTTTGTCTCTATCTTGAACGTGAGAATGAATAAGATTTATCAAATAGTGTTGCATGACTTCTGAAATTTTCATGTCATTGCCCAACTCCTATCAACCGTTCATGTCGGGCTGCCAACGATATTCTAACACATATCTTATTAGTCATTTGATCCCCCTCCATTCATGTAAATAAGTCCACTATCAGCCCACCATCATCTAATGATATATTTGACATCACGTGACTCATACTACCATCATAGAAGACATTTTTCTTGATTTATATTTATTGAGATTTTTATTGATACATTTTTTTAGTTATACAAAATTAACTTTTTGTGATACTTATAATATTTCTGTTGGATCGTATTTTTCCCCTTTTCTTAATGTTTTTAATGTTAAAATCTCATATATCTTATGCATTAATGTATTGGCAGAGAGAGAGAGAGAGAGAGAGAGAGAGAGTTGATACAAGAATGTCATTTTTACATATTAGTTTAAAGGGTAATTTACTTATTCGTTTAAAGGGGGATTTACATAAAAAGATTAAAGTATTACATAACATTTGTTTATATATATATATATATATATATATATATATATATATATATATATATATATATATATATATATATGCAACAAAATTTTAAGAGCAACAGCAGCTATTGGATGTACAGCCACTAAGTGGGTGCGAAGGTGCTGTCTCGCATTCATCACTATCATGTGACCCACTAGTTTTTTGCACTTTGAATTTGGCAACAGCCATTGTAAACCTGATGTGGGCCGATAGATTATCCATAAACTTTCTAAAAATAAAAGCTTTAGACATGATATGATCGTGTGGAGGAGACTTGAGAAAAAGATTCCAGCATTTAGGAGAAAAAACTCATGCAAATCACTAAAGATGCAGACAAAAAATAAGCCAACGAGCAAATTCCAAGTAATTTAACCACCACACTTCATTCCTAAAGTTTTAACAATGGTTTTTACCTCAAAATTGCATCAATCTAATATATTCTCTAACAGAAAGATATTTAAATTTTACATGAACATAAAAATTAAAAAAATTAAGAGAAATAGAAATGTTAGGATACAGTCATATGAAGGAAATACAGAGAAGGTAAAAATACCTTTTAAGTGTAAACATAACCATTTGGAAATGATCTTCATTTCATTTTTCAAACACCCATTTCACTTGAATTGCATAGAACATTCCCTCTATTCAGTCCATCCACAAATCAAAATTTAAAAGTTTGAATTTCAAAGTCTTAAAAGTGCAAAATATCAAAATCAAAACTTGCCTTCTACAACATTCATAAACACATAATAATATATATTCTAATTAAAGGTTTTCTGTTGATTTCTTATCATAGATTTATTTAGGAGCAACTTCCTGCTCCCATAGGCCACTTCGGCTTGTATGTTGTAGAAACAAGCTTATTATTGAAGATGGGTTGTATGTTGAAGGAATTTCCACAGCAAAGCCATAAAAGTGTTGGTTTACAAACTCCATAAGAAAATGGTTGGAGCCCATAGACGTTGAAATATCTTGGGAAGCCTGAAGACACACTGGACTTGGAGGTGGTTACATAGTTGAACATAATGCAGCTACTGCTAACTAAGAGAAATAACTCTTATCTGTGAGTTGAAGAAGTCCAATGAAGAGATATGACAGTCGGTAGAATAAGTAGAGTACTCTGTAATCCTCAAGGAGAAAAACATGCAGCCTTGGAAGAAAAGAATAAGGTCCTGGAGGCTGAATGTGCTGTGCTTTGCAGTTCGATTTCAGGTTTAGGCTTGCTTACTTGGTTGAACTTGATATATATCAATCCAATACAATCATCATGAACATTGTAATCAAACATTAAATATCTACAATGTATGAGAAGTTTATCCATGATGCCATTTTCCATAACTATGAGATGATACGAGCTTTGTCAGACCAAAAGGCAATTTTTGTATCAGATAACACCGATGAAGTTTTATAGTACAGGAAGTAAAATTGTATTAGTATAATTACTTTTAAATTAACAGCTTGAGCCCTATACCACAAAACATCCAAGTCAAACAAAGCTTAGCTCGATCAAGCCAACATAATTCACTCGAGAGAGAGAGAGAGGCGCATTTACATACATACCACCTAGCTTTTATTTTACAGTTAAACCACCAAAATCTTTCATATCACATAAAAAATATCACCATTTTAAATTTTAAAATGTGAAATACACCTTTTCATACATAAAAAAGGTGATAAAAATTTAGGTTTGTGTTAGATACGGAAATATATAAGAATTGAGTGATCCTAAACTTCCATATATAAGAATTGAGTGATCCTAAAACTTCCATATAAACATGATAATTTGTTCATAAATATCTTAAATATTATTGCAAAGATCTCAAATTCAAATTCTTCTCGTATAAATTTATACTTCAGTACCCTTTATTTATTTATTTATTGCGCACACACAAAAAAATATATATATCTTTGCATCTGTGATCTATAATTTCTTCAAATTGTCGAACATACGAGAGGACAATAAATGCTATAATGGTCCTCACATAGGCTAGCTTCAATGTATCATCAGTTAGACTTTTGGTTATTTCAAGCAAAAAAACTAATGAAGAAGAACAGGAAACAAACCGAAATCAAACATCCAAGTACAAGTCACTAGAAATACCAGAAATAGAATAAAAAAATGCTCACTTTCTTCTTTTACTTTCTCAGAAAACAATGGTATAACCATCAATCATTAAAATATAAACACCAAAAGTAACATTGAAGATATCAGTAGAATCTCCTCTCATAAAGAACCAATATTTGCATGAAAACAAACCCACACGAAATAAATGTAAAATATCTTCCCAGAGTTCTTTAATTTAAAAAAATAAAGTGATGCACTATTAGATTGCCAACCTTCAAACTATTATGATACCTTTATACAGAAATCACAAGTTGTCGAGACTTTTCCATGAAAAAATATACACAAAGACCAGTTAATAGACTATAACAACAGTAAAACTGTAGTGGGAATTATTTGCCACAAACTTTCTGATTATTCATCAGCTGAGAGAATAAACATCATTATCATTTCATTAGCCTCATACCGACTAATAAGAATCAGCTTTGGAAAAGGATACAATGCACATATATGATCTATTACAAGAATACTTAACCCAGCATGGTATGCATTAAAGATGGGTCAGAAAAGAGGTTAAAGACAAGATCAAATAAAACAGGCATTTTGAATAACTGAGAAATAACACCCCATATTTTGTCAAGTAATTGGTCACTAAGGTCACTCTTATTGTTGATTTTAACACATGTTAGACGCATACATACCCCATATACATACGCATACATACCCCATACACATACGTACATACCATATTTGTAGTTATAAAATATTATTATTATTTTGGGGACATTTACCTGTATATTTACATATCTAACTGGGCCTCTATATTTACATATCTAACATCCAAACTTAAAATTTTACACCTATACCACCTAAATCTTTCACATCATATCAAAAATACCACTTATTCTAACTTTTAAAAGGTAAAATACACAATTTCACGCATTAAGTTGGAACCTATGTAAAATTTGATGTTTTGGTGTTAGATATGTAAGTACATACGAATTGAGAGGTATGTAAACCTTCTTTTTTCTTTTAAATTGGGACGTTGGAATCCTTTTCCTTTTAAAGGAAATATTTAAATATAAAACAACTTTATATTTGTATACAATATTATAAGCATATAACCTTAAATATAAAAATGCAAGTATATCAACTCAGTAAATAAATAATCACTTTAATGTCATTCTCTTAAAAACGACATTTAAAATTTATTATTTCTTCAACCACACTATTATTCTTTGGCACCATTTTAAAATGGTGCTCTACTGCTCCCATGTTTTTTAAGATTTAGAAATATTAAAATAGAGGGCAAAATTTTTTATTCAACAAAACGGAAACTCTAAATACTTGGATAAGTCTCATTTCCCTCTTTCATTAATATTTAAACTAAAAAGTTATGCCGATCAATTTTTTTATTATGCTTTCTATCATACACATTCCTTTTACTATAAAACATTAAAATATATAGATAATGCATAACCAAGCATCTTTTCTTTTTCTGGGAAGTTTACATACAAACCACACAATTCTGTATACAGAGAAGATCAAGCATCAACTTGTCCTATCCATTAAATAATTAAGTTTTAAGATATTAAAGCTATTTAGAAGTAAATTCAAAACTAACATTATATCCTAGTTAAAAATAAGTATCAAGCAAATATTCACTCAGCATACTCTCTCTCAAAAGAAAATTCCAAACAGATGTACAGCCAGCACACTTAACAGTAAAATAAATTATGAATCTAAAAATGGAATAAAAGACTCATTTATTAAAAAAAGCTAACCCTCAGCAAGAGGCATTGCAGAATCAATTAATTTGCATGTAGATAAATAAACTAAAAAGGTTGTAAATTCTAGATCTATAAATTAAATAAGTTTTCTTGAAATTTGATTGGGAACTAAGGGAGAAATTAAAAAAAAGGATAATACAAACAGGCCAGATTAGATTGGGTATTAGTACAAGTTTAATTAAGACTCATTTGGTTGTTGACAAATAAAAAAAATATTTTAGCGAGTAGTAATTTCATTTTCACTCTTTTCTAGTGTGAAAAATTAAATCATCACCATTTAGAGATTTTTGAGGAGCTTTGTAGAATTTTAAAAGTATATTTTTGTCTAACAAAATCTAACCAAATGACGGATTAAATGAACTTCATTGCTTTGCAGACATGATTTTTGCATCTTCAAGCAACCAAAGACCCTTATGTCAATGAATTCCTTTGTTTTCTCTCCCTTTTCAGCTCATTTTGGGAGAGAAAAAAGCAAGTTCGCCTTGAATGGCGGATTTTTTTCCTTTTATTTCTAATTCTAAATTTCCAATGAGAAAAAGTAATCATTTTCTTTCAAATTTATTTCTTCTCAATCAAAATTGTACCACCTAATAAAAAAATACAAGAGGTGCTCACTAAAGATATTGGAGACAAGGCACCTTGGAGTGCATATACAGCAAAATGAGAAGTTAAAGTATATTATAGGTGAGGCTACTTTTAAGATAAATGAGAAGTTGTAATAATGAAAAGAAATTTATTAAAGATAAAATATTCATTATTAGTAAACAAAGACAAACAACAAAACATACATATTTGATGGGAGTAAAGTTAAAAATTATCACTTAATGTTGGAAAAAGATCAATTGATATGTTAAATGACAGGATTAAGTATCTTAATTGTATAATTCACATAGAATCGAAAAAGAATGGGGAATATAATATGCAGAGTTAAATAACTGCAATAAGACTAACTATATTATAAGATAAAACGGATTAAAATGGTTTGGACATATAAGATAAAGAGTAAAAGAAACACCAATAAAATAAGTAGATAAAATTATTATGAAAACATTAAAATAGAAAGTTGTGGAACAAAGGTAACAAGACTATTAGTTTGGCCAAAAAAAAAAAAAAAGAAAAAAGCAAGACAATGACTTGAAAGCTCATATAACACTCAAAAAACCAGAACGGAGGAAAATTGGTAAAGCCACCCTCAATTGTGTGGGTTAAGTACAGATGAACCTGATCTATGTGTGGGTTAAGTACAGTGGGTTAAAAAAACAGAACGGAGGAAAATTAGTTCAATGTCTTTTCCACGCATTCATTTGGTTTCTTACAAGCATATTTAAGTCTAAACATATAACTTAGTAACTATAAATTAAAATAAAAAAAAAACTTAGTATGGAAATTTATGCAGCGAAAGCAGGAATAGGCAACTAGTAAAAACTTCAATAACACAATCTAACAAGGGATTACGTCGAGTTTCTATTGCAAAACTTGACAAAAAAAAGTTTTAAATATCAAACAGCCCTAATCAACATGGACATGTCAAACATCACAAAACCAAGCTTAATATGAGAAAGCCAATAATTGTAAGAAACATATGATGTAAGATTTTATGCTGTAACATAGCTGCGATGATGGTAACACAGCAGCAAATTAAGAATTCTACAAACATAAGAAGCACAAAAAGTTCTTTTCGACATCACAAGAATATGTTTGATTATTCTCGATTCCAATATAGATATCTCACCATAAAACCAATGCTACATCAACAGCGCAAAGTTCTTGTCATAAATGCAAATCACATACAAAAGAATACTGTAAGCCATGCTGGATATTACTTCATCTAGGAAGAAAACAAGTTCTGCTAGTACAGCATACCATGAATACTGAACATACAATATTTTGAACAAATGAAATTGGAATGACAAAAACTCTCTAAAAAAAATCATCAAAAAGGCAACAAATATCATCAATAAAACAGAGCTAAACAAACCATAAAGCAAAATGGAAGAGCTGATGAAGGATCAAGGCAGTTGGAACAAAAATACAAAAATTAATCGATTCTTAAGAAAATAATAAATCACCATGTTGCAAAATTCAGAAAACTTCATTTGATCTACACTCTACATTATACTGAGTAACATGGCATACTCAAAAGGTAAGGGATGAAAGAAATAACAACTTTCCGGCCATAAACCGATAGAGCAGCTGGAACAAATGAATACGCTCCTTGTCAGCATCACAAAATATACTCAATTTTTCAAATATAACTCAACATCTAAACATTACAAACACAAGTACTCACCCATGCTTGCAAGCTCCCCTCAGAAGAATCATTATCATCTCCCCCAGTTCTCCAATGGTTTGTCCTGTAAGTTGGCAAGAAAAAAATATGCTACAGAAGTATGGCATTCAGCCACTCTCTCTCAAGCAATTCCCAGGAAGAAGATACGTATACTTGTCAACATTCTGAAGAAGATAACCAGGAAGATGAACAGCTGAATAAGAACTGGGAATAGGACCCAACTTTGCAATTATATCCTGGAATGTATACTCCTCTGGTAGCATGTCAAAGAGATCTGCACCTCTGCAAATCACATCCTGAACCCTTGATGGCTTAAGGTAGTAAGAAAACCTCACTCGGTCAACATGGCTGTAAGCCTTCATTTTAAAAACAAATTCACTAATGTAGCGGAAGCAGAAGCTACAATGCCATCCTGAATCTGCCAACAAATCATCAGTCTGGCGAAAATGAGCGTATCTTGTCTTTCCAGGCTTGTATCTATGCACTGAGGCCCTCCAACTCTTATTATCAAGATAGAATTGGAATGAATAAAGATAGTTCCTGAGCTCCAGATGAAGCTTATCAGGAATGTCATCACACCACCTCAAAAGATTAATTGTGTGTCCACTGGGGATCTCATCAACGTCTGACATAATCAATAAATCATCTTCATTTATTCCTGCAATCCTGATTAGCTGATCCAGAGCCACTCTCTGGTATGATTCTTCAACAAAAGGATTCTCCCCCTTGACAAATCTTCCACCAACAACACCATAAGTGAGCCTGGACTCTGCGAACTTGAACTTCTCTCGATTCCGGGAAAAGAACAAGGGTTTTACTTGTCCGGTGAAGGTAGAATTAGATTCCAGAAGAACGAACTCCGAGACGAAGGGGTGAAGCTCATTCCAGCGAATTTCAAGGATATCTACTTCGTTGCTGAAGAGAACGGCATCAAAGACACGTCTTGGAGTCTCCCTGATTCGCCAACCATGTAGTCTACATTGGTTCTCCATGGAAACATTTTCATGATAGTAGTGCGGAATAATATTGAAGGGTTTAGGAGGGGATTCCCAGAGGGGTCGGAGGAAGTAAGTTATCTTCTGGCCGTGTAAGTAGATACCAAAGATGAAGAGTGGTAAGACAATGAATAGAAGCAAAAGAGCCTTGTAGTCAAATCCACGGAGCATGCAACGCAGCCGGGCATTCAACGCTGCCCTAGAAGCCTGCTAGGGTAAAATTGAAGAATAAGTAGTTGAATCAAGGGTTAAGAATTACAGTGAAAAGTGAAAAAAAAAAAAAGTTGGAGGAAAAAAAAGCGGCTCACAAGCCACAAAATAGCAAAGAAGATATCATGAAACCCGATGATCAAAAAATAATGCATAAACAAATGCGCGGAACAAAGCAGACCAAAACCCCAGCATTCTAGGGCTTTATAGCATCAACAGTGTTAAATCACCTCACAAGCCATAATTGCGATCGAAATCCCAAAAAACCAAAAAACAACAACAGATCTGCGTTAACTGCAATCGAAAAAAACCGAAATAGAAATGTAAAAAAGAAAAGAAGTTACTGAGCCACAAACGTCCTCGCAAATATCATCCGTCTTCTTCGAACTGTAATAGCTTCCTTCTTGCATCGCGAACACCTTCCTCCAGTTCCTAAATCAGCAGCAATCTCTTCTCCTTCACAATCAGAGAAGAAATCAACCCGATTAGCAGATCGGATCACGCACGTGCCTCCGATTTTGCCCCACCCGGCAACCCCCGGACCACCACCCTCCCTCCTCTTCCCCTTCTTCCGCCTCAAAATCTCTATTTTATTAGCCGTCCCTTCAATTTCTTCACCACTCTCTCGGCAAACTCAAATCTTTGCGAATAAATAGCGTTAAGAGATGAATTCTACTCGGCATCGGCTCTCTTTCTCTCTCCTCCGCTGCCTCAATTATAGCCGTTTGGAATGCGCTGGGCTTGCCCACAAGCCCCACTCTCTCTCTCGTCTTGTTATCAGGACTGAGGAGGGCATAAATGAAAATAAAAAAATTAACAGATGGGTACAGATGTAGCGAAAAAAATGGTATATATATAAAAATAAAAAATAAAAGATTTATCATTTATAAGTTTGTCGCCACCCACAGGCTTCTGCCTCAGCTGCTACTGCTTGTCTGGCTCCTGTGAGCTTTCCATGGGAGGACAGGAGGACTGGTTGATGATGAGCAGCATGATCATAAGAATATGAGTCAGGCCATTTTTATTCATAAAATTTTTATTAATTTTTTTAGTAAATCAAATTAAATAATAAAATTAATATTAATAATTTTAAAATCTAAGTGCCTCCATTTGTCTCCAATAAATTTTAGGCATCGTGGGGATGGCCCCTCATCTTTGTTGAAAAAGTATGTTAATGGTGAATATTTGAAACTCTTATCACGTTTTTCTCCCCCTTTCGCTCTCTGGAACAAAACTCTCGACGAAGAATAAACAGATTTAATCCCTATCATTTATCCTTTGTGTCTTTCATTTGGACTAGAACATTTGTTGGCCTTCAAAAACTGTTATAATCACAATAAGTTGTGCTCGTTCAAGGGCGATATATATATAACAAAAAATTTAAACTTGGCTCAATTAAGTCATTCAAAAAAAAAAAGGAGAGAAATGGAGGCACTTAGATTAGCTTGATTATAAGATATCTACACGTATGATCATTTATGTGAGGTGAGCATGAGCAACTTATTAGTCAGTATTTGTCATGTTCTTTAGTTACAATGATGCATTGTCAATTCAGCGAACATTTAATCTCAATGCATATTATATCTTCATAAGTTTCTTTTAAGAATTATCATAAATGATTAGCTTGATAATAAGTAGATTAAGCAGTCTTTTGGTTTGCTTTTTTTATCAATGTAATGCATTTGTTTTGCCAGGGGTTTCCACGGTTTGGTGATTGGTTTGTTGAAAAAAAGAAGAAATGTAGTGTAAATCTTCAGTTCATTTTGTGGTGAATTTAAAATTTGATCGATATAGTCTATTTTTAGATACAATCCAGAAGTTTTCACTGCTACCACTTGTTGTTGCCTACCCGATCACCTGCTCATGTGCAGTCACCGTCTGTGTTGATGTTGGGCTTTATATTAAACTCTTTTTGATCCGAATTATACTCGAAAAATAATCTCAATGATCTATTTTACAATTAATTAAATAGCTAGACTTTCAATTATATTACTGTTTATGAACATAATAAATATATCATTTGACGTGAATCTTGAGACGATTAGCACAATTCTCAGAGCATTTTTTAATCGAGAAATGTTCAAACTCCAATAAAAAATCATTCAGGACTCTGATTTCAACAAACTTATTGTTAAACGGACTGGCTCGACGAGACAGACTCAATGACACTATAGTTGGTCCAATCCGAGTCAAATAAATCCTGAATCAAAGATGATAAGCAACTTTTAGAAGCTTTTGATGTTTAATTAGAAGGTCAAATTAATTTCAAATTAGACGAATCCAACATGCCTAAGATCACTCAATTTTGAGATCATTAAGGCACTCAAATACCAACAAAATATTGTCCGATCGAGGGAATTTCTCTGGCACATCTGATGGAGTGATCAAGATTCTTTATTTATCTGCAAGAAGACCTTCCTCATACTCTATAAATAGAGCCCTACTACTCTTGAGAGGGGACCTAGAATTTGAACCAGAGGAATCCCGAGAATTGGAGGAGAAGAAGCTGAGGTCCAGTATTCCACATAGAAGGTCTAGCAAATGTCACCCGTTTCTGCAACCATTCATCACCATCGCCCACCCCTCTTCGCCCGTCGTCAACCACCATCTGTTGCCTCCTGCTCATTGCAACAAAACTCATTGCAGAGTCATGATGTACATAGCAAAATTATGTCGTACATTGTTGAGTAATAAAGCACCATACGAAGTAGTGCAATGATGCACCCCAAAGACATGGTAACTGCATGGTCCAAAGATAAGCTAACGACCCACCCTAAAGATAGTGCAACTCACAGCCTACATACGCTACAACGATGTACACTGCATACAGTATACTAATGGCTCTCAAAGATGATATAACAACATTCTCCATAATAACTACTTACAACTACCATACTTAGAATATATTGACTTTCGCTGGACTTCTGAAGCTCTCCACTTGCAGCTTGCCTGAGGGTATAATTCTTTTAATGTTAAAATCTCATATATCTTAAGTATTACTTCTAATTTATTTATGTGCATGATCTTCCTATGTATTTAAGTATTGGCAGAGAGAGAGAGAGAGAGAGAGAGAGAGAGAGAGAGAGAGAGAGAGAGAGAGAGAGAGAGAGAGAGAGAGAGAGAGAGAGTTATTTCAAGAATGCCATTTTTACGTATTAGTTTAAAGAGGGATTTACATGCAAAAAAAAAACTTACGTATTTACATAAAAAATTTAACTATTATATGACATTTGTTTTAATATATATAGGCAACAAAATTTTAAGAGCATCAGCAGCCATTGTATGTGTCACCAAGTTGGGTGCGAAGGTGCTGTCTTGCATTCTTCGCTCACTAATTTTGCACTTTGAGTTTGGCAACAGCCATTGTAAACCTGATGTGGGCCGAGAGACTATCCATAAAATTTCTCAAAATAAAAACTTTAGACATGATATGATCATGTGGAGGAGATTTAAGAAAACGATTCTAGCATTTAAGAGAAGGAACTCTTGCAAATCACTAAAGATGCAAACAAAAAGGGAGCCAACAAGTAAATTCCAAGTTAAGTAATTTAACCATCAAGCTTCCTTCCTAAAGTTTTAACAATGGCTTTTACCTCAAAATTGAATCAATCTATTATACTCTCCAACAAAAAATATTTACATTTTACATGAAAATAAAGTTCAAAAATTAAGAGAGAAAGAAGAGTTAGGAGACAGCCATATGAAGGAAGCATAGAGATGGCAAAAACACCTTTTAAGTCTAACGGTCTCTTTCAAAGTGAAGGCAACCATAACCATTTGAAAATCGATCTTCCTTTCATTTTTCAACCTCCATTTCTCAAATAGATAACTGCATTCATATTTGCATGTTCCGAAGAGAAGCCCTTGTGCTTCTCTAACCCTACTGCCCAGCATACCTTTTTATATATAAGTGGTTGTCTAATGCGCCTAGGGTGTTAGAAGGCTCCTCCGACCTAGATGAGGTGTAAGTTCTTTTGTTGGAGTGTTTTCCAGCTCTGTAGTTGAACTTCCCTCTATTTTCCTTTCTTGAGGCATCCTCGCTACTTTGACAAGTGTAAGTCCTGCCTCTTGGAGCTCTAACTGATTGTCATGGGATAGAGTTTATTTCATTTGACCTTGGGGCTACCGAGGTCTCCGTGGATGATGCAATTCACATATTGCTTACTGGAGATCTCTGGACATGTTCAGTCGACTACCCTTCACGACCGAGTAGGCCTGGAAACCTCTATCTTTTAATGATTACGCCTCCCGTCCTTTAACTATCCCTGTTGAGCCCCTTCGCTCCTTGACTTCATCTACATCATCTTGATGGCCCAATTTCGATGAGCTGCCACCCATTTAGGATACAACGATTTGTCATCTGCTATTATGTATTTGGATATCTCCGTCAAGATGATTTTAGTTATTTCATGGGCTTCGTGTGGCAATGAACCGCTAACCACTTAGTATGTGAGAGACTCACTCTCCCCAATGACGACTTATCCTTGCGAGATTTATCGCGCGAAGGCTCTCCACATTTTTCTTTTCTCTTATTCGTCACTTTGTCGCATGTCCATTCTTCTTCGGTTCCACTCCTCTTTGAATCAATGATTTGATTAAGGAGAGAGATTTATTCGAATAAGGAAAATATATGAAGATCGATAAACTGACGACTCCTTTTAAAATTAAAAAAAAAAAGAACGGAAACACTATTGACCACCGTCGATCACCACCCATCGTAACTACGTGTCTCCTCAAACTATCGGTCATGAGTGACCATTATATAAAACTGTTGTAGCTAAACTATGGTTGTTATTGAATTTCAAAAAAATAATATTTTTTAGCTATATAAAAAGTTTATATTTTAATATCAGATTGTAACGTCAATCTTTTTATCATTAGAGAAGTTTGTACCCTTATAAATATATTGTAACATTTTGACTGGGTTGGCCCTGAAGTTTTTTTCCTTTCAGAAACATTCTATGTAAAAATTTAAGTGTTCTTTTCACTATATTTTTTATTTGTGTATGTGTTGATTTTTGATACAACGATGAGATGATAAATCACGACCCTATCATCACTAATTTTTTTTGGCAAGTAAAATGCTTAAAATACAAAATTTTAGGTTGTATCTCTGTAAAAAATTCTCTTTCTTGATTCATTCATAATAGCTTCTAGAAAATCATATATTTCACCAACACGAACATTCTTTTAGAGGTATGAAGTTAAACAAATTTGTAGTAGGTTTATGGGAAGTTAATCCTTTTCACATGTAGAAAATTCATAAGTTCTTGATTTCGGGGAGAGAGAGAGAGAGAGAGAGAGAGAGAGAGAGAGAGAGAGAGAGAGAGAGAGAGAGAGACGCGAGAGAGAGAGAGAGAGAGAGAGAGAGTACTATATAACAATACATGAATAATTGATTGAATTAATGAAAGAAAAAAAAATGTATTTCATAACAAATTATTGTCACTCGAATACTACCATTGCCTGAAAATGACACCAGATCTACTAAGCCATGAAGGTACTTGACCCGACTCGCAATAACGCAATAATTTTTGCTTCGAAAAGATTACAAAAAACTTGACCCAATTTTAAAATAGCGGCTAGTGTATAAAATCAAAATATTGTAAAATTTTAGAAAATATTTTACACACTAGGGGTACTACGCAAGTATACGTATCGTTTCAAGTAATATAGGGTTTTCTTTTATAACCCCAATATCGATCCCACAGAGAAGCGAGGTAAGCAATCCTTTAGGCTAATTCCAGTCTATTTCTATAAGGCCTAAATTTAGAATGTCGATTAAAATGAGTTTTCTAATAACTAATCCTAAATAAAGTTCTTAAATAAAAAGATAACTTATGGATAAATTGGTTTGGAGAATTTCGAGATATTAAAAACTACCTTTCTTTTGCAATTACATAGATAATGTGTAGGAAAGAGATGCTTAGAATTTTATGTAGTAGTGTCAAATAGAAGCAATCCTATTCTTTACCCTTTAGTCTAGGCATAAAGAACATTGGCTAATCTATAGATCGGTTCAGGATGTTTTATTAGTAGAATGGGTTAATTTAGGCTCACACTTCTAGATGTCCAAGGGTGGCTATGGTCGGCCCTGCCAGTGAACCGTTCCCTTTCTATAAACCAAATTATTAGAATTTAGTCTGTCACTTTAAAAACTAATCAATTATACGCCCAATAAATAATATATTCTTATTTATTTGCACTTCACATGAATATTCCACGCAAGGCCTTCGACTACCGAGGATTCATGTGATATCTACTAGTTAAGAATTTATCTCCTTCCAGGTCTCAAAATTCCTTAACAGATTTTAACAATACAAGTGATCAATTTGTAAAGTAAATGAAGATCTGGTATGAATATCATCACCATAATTTAATAAGAGAATATATAAGCAAATCTTAATTCCTAAACATGCATCTATTTTATTACAAAACAAAAGTAAATGAAAATAATGGCATAAGAAGTAAAAGGGTTGATAGAATTATGTAATAATTTAAGTGCCAACAAGGAACTTATTTCATTAGTATTCTATTATATTTATGCAATTATCTGTCACCTAGAAGCATCTAATAGATAATTCTATCATAAAAACGATTTTCCTACACGTGCCACTACTTCATATTAAAAGAAAGAGTAAAGAAAATCACTTACGAAGCATGGATAAATTACGACAGAAAACTCGGTTTAAAATAAATAAAATCTACTAGAAAGTGTTTACAATAATTAAAAGAGAATGAAGAACACAATACTTAGTTTTTTCCCTCTGAAGGAAAGAAGAAGATCTCTCCGCCAAAGTTTCCCACCGATCCATGCGCCACTCGTACATTCCTTACATACATATCTCAAAATCACTCACCAATCTCTCCATAAGATGTAGAAATCTACATCTTCATGAATCTAAAATGACTAAGGGGAAAGAGAGAGAGAGAGAGAGAAAGAGAGAGAGAGAGAGAGAGAGAGAGAGACTAGAGAGAGAGGCAAAAAGAAGAGACACACCCTTGTTGTAGAATTGGTCCCTATTTATAGAGCTTTGAAAATGACCAAGGGTTGCTTTAAGCAACTCTTCAAAATTCGATCTAGATACATTGAATCTTCTAGAAACAATTCTGGAGCCTAGGCGCTAGGTTCTGGCGCCTAGGCGCCTGACTCTATGCCCAAAACAGTCGCACCCCTTCACTTTGGCTCGCACCTCTTCGTGATTTAAACCGCTCCAATGTGTCTAGATTCATTTTATCACATGTCCTATATATTAGGAATAACTTCCAATCTTCTATAAGGTCTAGAAACTACTTAACACCGTCAAAATAACTCCCAAAGTCGTCAAAAATCCGTCCAATAACCGTTTCTGGATGATTCTGGCACCTAGGCCTTGATTCTGGCGCCTAGGCACCGTTTTCTCGTCGTCACTGGCGCCTGGGCGCCGGATTTGGCGCCTAGATGCCATCCAGTGCGCAGCTCCACTGTTTTGCTCCGTTTGGCTCCATTTCAACTCCGTTTCGCCCCATTTCAGTTGCGTTGCGTTCCTAACATCTTCACCTACAAGATAGACATAAAAACAACCTTTCTCAAAAGTATAATTTCATCAAAAAATATGAGAGAAATATAAAAGATATTAAGCATAGAAAGACATATCAATATGTGCCACGTCAGAATTTTCTTTCTTGCTTATTTTTGGCTCAAAATTGCATAGTTTTTGCTTCATTTTCTCTAAAATCATATTTTTATACTTGAAGACAAAAATATGTAAAATTCCTTCCTTTAAAGTGTAATATCTTTAAAAATGTGCATAAAGTTAGCATGAAATGCACACTAAAAATAGGTACTTTTTTTCATGGATCAAAATCTCTCAAACTTAAATGTTACTTGTCCTCAAATAACACTATAATCATGTAAAACCACATAAGCAAATCATGTGTATGAGTTTCTTTAGGAGTTTCTAAAATTTTGTTCTAGAAATGTAGTAGTCCAATTTAAAAAAAAATTTAGTAAATGAGACCAATTTGAAGTTTAGAAATCTCTTAGATGAAAGAGTATGAAAATATGTGTTGCTATCTAATTCAGAAATACTTGTAAATTTTTCAAAATATAAGGGTTAGGCATTTTATTTTCTTTACTTAAAAACCTTTATTAAAAATAATTATACTAACTACATTATATTTTTAAGCTTAAGATTTTCTCAAATCTTATACTTTAAAAAGCTTAGGTGTCGAACCAATTTTTTATTAGGCCCTTTAATCCTCAAGCTTCTCCATCTTTTTTCACATACTATACTTTTCTTTTCTTTTCTTTTTCTTTTTTTTTTTTTTTTTTTAGGTAAGGATTACTATATCTTGATATGCCTTTAATAATTTTGAATTCCACCATTCCTTTCCTAAAGCATAAGGTAGATATATATCTTTTACTTAGAAATATAATAACAGTTTTGAAAATTATTTTTCAATAAAAGAAATTTAAATATTGAAAACAAAAGTCTAATCCTTCTATTTTTTTAAAAATACAACTTTTCTTACTAAAGATAGTTACACGATATTTATCATTTCTTCACTAAGAAAAATTTAACTTTAAATTTTTCATCACTACTATAAATTTTAACTAAATTCTCTTACTCATTTCTATATTCAAAATTTTATTTCCCTAATATAACTTCATACACATAATTATTTTTAAGTCAAAAATCAAATTAATTTATAGCCTTTTTTAGGACAAATAAAATTTAAATTTTTGAAAATTATTTTTCATTCCCCCTCAAACTTGAATTTTAAAATATTTTGCAATTAATTCCATAAAATGTAGGAGGAAGAAAAATAAAAGATGAATCTACTAACTACTACAACATCCTATCAAATTTTTATACATGCAGGAGAAAGTAAATCTAACCTAAAACATGCTTGTTATAAAATTACACTAAAAGGAGGTATTTTCACATTAAAATTATATTTTTCTTCCTACCACCAAACTTAATTTTTAACATGTATAACATTCAACACAAAAAATATAAGCAGGAAAAAAAATAGTTCAGAAATTCTCTCTACCACAAATGTTTGTCAAAAACATCTACAAATATTCATCAGGACATAACAATTTGCAATAGAAAGTAAATCTAAACTAAACATGCTAGAATAAAATTAAACTAAAGAAAGGTCAAATAAGCAGGACATGTATCGGCATAGGAATATATTTAAGTGTTCTTCAAATCTTTAAATTGTTGTAACACTAACACAAACACACAAACTAAAATACCTAGACCCGCATATTCATAAACAAATATCAATTGAGGTTAATTTGATCTCCTTTCTACTCACATTTTCCCTCCTTACTTTCAATTTCTAACGGAAGAAACTACACTAATAACGATAGTCTGATAAATAAAAATAGTGTAGTCCATTCAGATGTTGTTCATTAAGCAATTTTATGACCTTACTTAGTGAAAACAAAGTCAGATAAAGGAAGTAATAGAGTTGACATGGAGTGGTCCAAGTCCAAACTCTACATGCTTCGAGGTAATGCTCAGCTCCGATTGATAATCGAGTTATAACGGACTCGTCGACCTGCTACTACCGAAGTCATATACAAATTTAGTCAAGACCAAGGCATAACCTCACAACAATAATCTATTATGCACTAAAGAAAACACAAAACAACACATAAACAATCATGACTCACAAGCACACTGATAACTATGAGTTGCCTCCTGATCACTGAAAAATTTATTAAGAAATTCATACCTATTTTTGATGAAATTGCACTTTAAAGAAAGGTATTTTCTTTATTTTGTTGCAGGAATGGAGAATTTAGGTGATAAAAGCAAAAATCATAAAAAGGAACGGATTTGGAGCAAAAGGAAGAAAATAATGCAATTTGTCTTCGAGTCGTCGACGAGCGAGATCGAGCCGCCGACGGCGAGGGTACGAGGAAGAAAATTCTGAAGGATTTATAAGCTGTCTCGCTAACGGCGAGCCCGAGCCCGCCGACGGCGAGATAGCGCGGTTCGAAGACCTTCAGAAGCCTCGCCGACGGCGAGGTAGTTCGTCGCCGACGGCGAGATAGTTCAAATGGCGCGAGATACATTGAACCTGGACACCTTTTGAAGAGATGCTTACACACCTCTTGGACCTTTGCCTACCTCTATATATAGAGGCCGAAAATCAGTCTTTTAAGAGTCTTTAAGTGCAGTTTTGTGTGTCAAATTGTGTCTTGAGTGAGTTTAGTGAGTAATTAGTGAGTCGTGTTGTACTGGAAGGAAGAGTCAAAGGAACTACGAGGAGTTTGCTTGGGGATAAATCAAGATAAGTATTTGTATTTATTGTTTTTAACTTTAAATGAAATCCATGCTTAGTTTAGTTCCCATGCATTACGAGTAGTTTATTAGTCTTTCTCCCTGTTATGAAATTAAGTGACTTGATGAACTTTAAACGAAGTACTTTTATATATATTAATAAATTGTGATAATTTTTACTTAAAACTTAATTTACTTTCAACCGACCATTTGATTTGTTAAAATATGTTGAATATCAACTATAGTAAAAATTACATCGGATATTCGGGGAATTCAAAAGCCTTGGAAGGAAGGTGCGAATAAATAGGAAATAATATCATCTAGGCGTAGAATTGAGCATTTTAGTGTGACGGACTAAAATATTCGATTCGGTCCTATTGTTTGAGAGTTGAAGTGTAGATGTTAGCTCTCGGGCGAGGGAACGTGGGAGCTCTAAAGTGGCGATCGGTATCCTCCCGACTTAGCACGTGATTCGATAATCAAACATAGGATTAGTCGATATTCTTTACACACGGACCAAAGCGTAAAGAATAGGAATGCTCCTATTTGTCACAATACCTTAAAATTATCTATTTAAATTCATCAATCACTTAAATTTCTAAACAAGGGGAAAGATACTTTTTCTGAATAGTTAAGACTTATTTAGCAATTAGTTTAATTTCCTGCACTTTCAATACGTATTAATTTTCTACTTAGTTAAGTTACCTAATTAAAATATTTAGTTTACTTTATTGCGCTTAAATTTAGAATTCCAAATTTTCGTATACTATTTTAAAATTATTATTATTATTATTTTAAAATTAGTTGTTATTTAATTTTCTATTTCCTCGTGTAATCGATAACCGAGGACTCCACTAGAGCCTCGTATTACTTGATACGATACGTATACTTGCGTAGCATCCACAACTTAAACAATTACAATTCTATACATATAATATAGCGGGGTCAAGATTTTGGCGTCGTTGCAATTAAATTAAAAATATCATAATATAAAATTGTGGGTCAAGTTTTTGGCGCCGTTGCCGGGGAAAGTAAGAAAAATTTACTAGAGTAACGGACTATTTTAAAATAATCATAATAAATAAATTAATATCTATTCTAAAATTGTATGCGCAAATTTGGAAACAAAAATTTAATACCTTACGAATCTGAATTAGAGCGTACAATTAAAAGAATTGGAAAACAAAAGAAACAAATTATAAATTTAACACAAATGGCGAATATTCCTGAAATTCAAAATATGAACCAAAAAGACCGTTAAGAGATTATGCCAACCCTACATCGGATGAAATTCATTTAACTATTCAAAACCCCGATGTAGCTGCTAATTCATTTGAACTTAAACCTGCAGATTATCCAAATGGTACAAAACAATCAATTTAGTGGTTTACCTACCGAAGATCCTAACTTACATCTTGCTAGTTTTCTAGAACTTTGTGCTACTTTTAAATATCAAGGAGTATCCGACGATGCTATAAGACTTAGACTTTTTCCTTTTTCATTAAGGGATAAGGCTAAAATGTAGTTGAATTCGTTAACACTTGGATCTATTAAAACTTGGGGAGAATTATCACAAAAATTTCTATCCAAATATTTTCCACCATCTAAAACTGCTAAGTTTAGAAATGATATAACTTCTTTTTGTCGATTAGATGGAGAATCAATATATGAAGCTTGGGAGAGATTTAAGGAACTTCTTAGGAAATGCCCACATCATGCGCTACCGCAGTTGGTCGATTATTCAAACCTTTTATAATGGATTAGTAGGATCCTTAAGATCAATCATCGATGTCATTACTTGGAGGTTCATTAATGTCTAAACCATTTGATGAAGCTTATGCACTAATCGAAGAAATGGCAACAAATAATTTCCAATGGCCTGCTGATAGAGTAAATCCAAAAAAGATAGCCAGCATTCATGAAAACGATGCAATATCTATGTTAGCTTCTCAAATTGCTGCTATATCTAAGAAATAATATCATTTTGGAATGAACTACTCTCCTACTTTAGAAGAAAACTCATCTGGACAAATCATAGAATCTCAATCTAATTATGAAACTTTAAATGCTATTAATAATAGAACTAATAACCCTTATTCAAACTATTATAATCCTGGTTGGAAAACTCATCCAAATTTTAATTGGAATAACACATCTAATCAACAATGGATGAATCAACCTAATCAAGCAAATCCAAACTATAAACCTAATTACCCACTCGGATTTAATAACAATAACCCTCAATTCAAAGATAAGAAATTATCTATGGATGAATTAATTTTGAATATGGGTCATCTACTACAAAATCAGAAATCAACTACAAATTCAAGGAAATCAATTACAAATTCAAGGAACATCTATTAAAAATATCGAAACTCAACTTGGACATATTACTTCTTGCGCTAAATAATAGAATACCTGGAACTTTTCCTAGTAATGTGGAAATAAATCCTAAAGATCAAGGAAAAGAACAAATTAAAGCAATACAACTAAGGAGTGGAAAAGAATTAGAACCTCAAATTCAAAAAGAACTTGAAAGCCAAAAAGAGGAAGTGAAAATTGAAAAGGAAACACTTCAACAAGATTCAAACTTAGAACATCCTTTAATACCTATGAAAATTTACGTTGAAAAACCTCACCACCATTTCCTCAACGACTAGCTCGACATAAAAAAGATAAACAATTTGCTAAATTCCTTGAAATATTAAAGAAATTAACAATCAATATACCTTTTGTCGAAGCTTTAGATCGGATGCCAAATTATGTAAAATTTATGAAAGATATTCTAAATAAGAAAAGAGAATTCAACGATAATGAAACAGTCGCACTTAGTGAAGAGTATAGTGCTATTATTCAGAAGAAGCTTCCTGAAAAATTGAAAGATCCTAGTAGTTTCACTATACCCTGCGCTATAGGAGAAAAATTTTATGGAAAAGCTTTGTGTGACTTAGGAGCAAGCATCAATCTAATGTCTCTATCGATTTTTAAGAGATTAGGATTAGGAAAAATTACACCTACTTCGGTAACCCTTCGATTAGCTGATCGTTCGGTTACCTATCCTAAGGGAGTTATTGAAGATGTGTTAGTAAAAGTGGATAAATTTATCTTCCGAGTAGATTTTATTGTTTTAGATATGAAGGAAGATAAAAAAATTCCTATCATTTTAGGAAGACCATTTTTAGCTACTTGGAAAAGCTATGATTGATGTTCGGAAAGGAGAATTAACTATGAGAGTAAATGACCAAAAAGTTACATTTAATATTGCAAAATCAATGAAATATCCTGCACTAGAAAAAAATGATGAATTTTTTCGGATGGAAATACTTGAATATTTACAACAAGAACATTTTAAGGAATATTACGAAGATAAATTAGAAAAAGAAAACACTGAATTAATTGAAGATAATAATGAAGAACTAGATTATATTCGGGAAAGATTTGAATTTTTGGATAATACCGAAAACACCGACAAGAATATAGTTCCATCAATTATTAAACCTCCCGAACTTGAGCTAAAAATATTACACGATCATTTGAAATATGCTTATTTAGGCAATTCTTCAACTTTACCGGTTATTATTTCATACGCATTAAACGAATCTCAAGAACAAAAACTTTTAGAAGCTTTAAAAAAATATAAGAAAACTTTTGGTTAGACTTTAGCAGATATTAAAGGAATTAGTCCTTGATACGTATGCATAGAATTATTTTAGATGATGAACATAAACCTAAAGCGGATCCCGAAAGGAGATTAAACCTGATAATGAAAGAAGTAGTTAAGAAAGAAATTTTAAAATGGTTAGATAATGGTATTATATATCCTATTTCTAATAATGCTTGGGTAAGCCCGATTCATCTGTGTTCCTAAGAAGGGAGGAGTGACCATCATCGCCAATGAAAATAACGATCTTATTCCTATAAGACAAGTTGCGGTTGGCGTATATGTATTGATTATAGGAAATTAAATACCGCCACCAGGAAAGATCACTTCCCTTTACCATTTCTAGCACGGATGTTAGATAGATTAATCGGACATAAGTATTTTTGTTTTCTAGATGGATACACCGGTTATCATCAAATACAGATTGCTCACGAGGATCAAGAGAAAACTACATTTACTAGTCCCTATGAAACTTTCGCTTTTCGAAGAATGCCTTTTGGATTATGTAATGCACCGAAGCAACATTCCGGAGATGTATGATGTCTATATTTAGTAAGTTAATTGACAATGGAATAGAAGTATTTATGGATGATTTTTCTGTATTTGGAACATCATTTGACACATGCTTAACTCATCTTGAAAAAGTATTAGAAATATGTGAAAAAACAAATTTAGTTCTAAATTGGGAGAAATGTCAATTTATGGTTGCGGGCGGCATTGTATTAGGGCATAAAATTTCGAAAAAAGGCATGGAAGTGGACCCTGCAAAAATTCAAGTTATAGCTAAATTACCACCTCCAACTACGGTAAAAGGGGTAAGAATTTTTCTTGGACATGCTTGGATTTTACGGACGCTATATAAAAGATTTTTCAAAAATTACTAAACCTCTATGCCAACTTCTCGAAAAGGACGAGAAATTTGAATTTACAATCAAATGCTCGAATGCTTTTGAACTCTTAAAAGAAAAATTAATTACAAACCTATAATAGTTTCACCTAGCAGGAGAAACCATTTGAGCTTATGTGTGATGCTAGTGATTATCTTGTAGGAGCAGTTCTTGGGCAAAGATTTGAAAAGATTTTTAAAGTTATATACTATGCTAGTAAAACTTTAAATAACGCTGAAATAAATTATACGATTACTGAAAAGAGAATTATTAGCGGTAGTATATGGTTTTAATAAATTTAGACCTTATCCGATTGGAACAAAATGTATCGTGCATACTGATCATTCACGCTATCAAATATTTAATGCAAAAGAAAGATTCCGAACCAAGATTAATTAGATGGATGCTATTAATGCAAGAATTCGATTTTGAGATCGTTAATAAGAAAGGAACTGATAATCAAATTGCGGATCATTTATCGAGATTAGAAAATCATGAATTATACGATATTGAAAATGAAATTATAGACGATTTTCTCGATGAACAACTATATAATATCAATGAGTGGAAAATACCATGGTATCTTGATATAGTAAACTATATAGTTAGTAATATTTTACCACCTATGCTAACTTTGCAACAACGAGAAAAAATTCATCCATGATACGAAAACCTATTTTGGGATGAACCATATTTATATAAGCAATGTAAGGATTTAATTATTAGAAGATGTATACCTTATGAAGAAATTGAACCAATTATTCAAAAATGTCATGATTCGATTTTGGAGGACATTTTGGGACTCGATAAAGCTGCTTATAAGATTCTACAATATGGATTTTACTGGCTACTCTATTTAGAGATGTATACGGATATATTAAAACTTGCGATAAATGTCAAAGAGTAGGAAATATATCTAGAAAAAACGAAATGCCTCTGAATTTTATATTAGAAGTTGAAATTTTTGATGTTTGGGGATTAGATTTTATGGGACCTTTTATTCCTTCGTTTGGAAACTCATATATATCAGTAGCTGTTGATTATGTTTCCAAATGGATTGAGACACAAGCTTTACCTAGGTGTGATGCTAAGAGTGTTTCAAAATTTTGATGAAAAATATTTTTACTAGATTTGGAATGACGAGAGTGATTATCACTGACGGAGGAACTCATTTTAGAAATAAATACATTCACAAACTAGTAGAAAAATACAATATTACTCATAAGATATCCACTGCTTATCATCCACAGACTAGCGGATTAGTCGAAGTATCTAATCGTGAGATTAAACGTATTTTAGAAAAATGCGAAAACCCAAATAGAGTTAGATTGGTCTATTAGATTAGACATCTGCATTATGGGCTTATAGGATTGCTTATAAAACTCCGATTGGAATGACTCCTTACGGGCTTATATATGGAAAAACATGCCACTTACCGGTTGAATTAGAACATAAAGCATATTGGGCGATTAAAGAATTTAATTATAATATGAAGGAAGATCTGAGTGAGAAAAGATTGCTGCAATTAAATGAATTGGAAGAATTAAGAAATGAATCATATGATAATGATCGGATTTATAAAGAAGAGATGAAATTATGGCATGATCGGAAGATTAATCAGAGAAATTTTGAACCGGGACGGAAGTTTTGTTATATAATACTAGATTGAAATTATTTTCCGGAAAATTGAAGTCTCGATGGTTTGGACCTTTCACCATAACTCAAATATTTTCATACGGAACTATAGAAATCGAAGATCCAAAAGCTGGACATAAATTTAAAGTTAATGGACATAGATTAAAACCATATTTCGAAGGTATAAGACCTAACTATAAAGAGGTTTTAATGCTTAGTCGACTCGATTAATAATTGAAATTAGGTCGGGTCGACGACGTTAAACCAAGCGCTTTATGGGAGGTAACCCATATTAGTTATCTATTTTTATTGTATCTTAATAGTTAGTCTATATTATTGAAACTTTACTACTCGATTATTATTAAGAATCATCACATATTCGAACCATTATGATGAGAAAAGAAATTATTCGATTTAGAGCGAAATTGGACATTATTTTGGAATCTCGCCGACGGCGAGGTCGATACTCGCCGACGGCGAGGTTCGCACCTAATTTAAATTCGGTTTATTTATCGAGCTCGGCGACGGCGAAACGTCCCGCCGACGGCGAGAACATGGGAGGCGGTTTTATAAGCGAGTCGCCTACGGCGAGAAACTTCTCGCCGACAGCGAGGAAGTTATAAAGATAAGTTATTTATAATTTGAATGCCGATTTGGACGGTTTCAACACCAATTCCTTTGTGAAAACCCATTCTTAAATCATTCTAGATGCGCCTTCTTCACTAGAATTCATTCCATTCACCA
Source organism: Papilionanthe hookeriana x Papilionanthe teres (assembly GCA_022702705.1). Classification (NCBI taxonomy): domain Eukaryota; kingdom Viridiplantae; phylum Streptophyta; class Magnoliopsida; order Asparagales; family Orchidaceae; genus Papilionanthe; species Papilionanthe hookeriana x Papilionanthe teres. The sequence goes on from CM040431.1 coordinate 31,152,691, forward strand.
TAATGGCCTCCAAATTCTTAGATTCCTCTAATTGCGGAGTGTTTAACCGGAGGAAATTTATGAGTGCGGAAGCGCGACGGATCTTCAACAAGGTTTTGGTAAAGAAAATAGTTATCAAGGAACGAGGATTTGTCGATCGAGGATTATAGAATTCCACTACGAAGATAGAAGAAACGATCGCGCGAGCTGCTCGGGAGGTATTTTGTTACACTACGTCTGCTTGTTGTTATTCCGGTTGTGAAAGAGTTCTACTCTAACTTACATGCGATCAACAATGGGAATGTCTATGTCCGAGGAAGATGGGTGACATTTACTCCATCAAGAGTAAATGAATTATTCTCTATAGAAAACACCCGGTATGTCACTATTCAAATTTTGTGTCGTCTCGATATAATATGAATGAGATATTTCGATATCGGTTGATGAACCGGAAGATTGGGAAATGCGTGAAGACGGGTATGTTAGTTTCTCTGCATCACTTTTGAATCCTGTCTCAAAGTACTGGCACTTTTTCATCTCATCTAAATTGTTACCTACTATGAGGGTAAACAAGGTTTCGAAGGAATGCGCTATATTGAATTATTGTATTCAAAATGGATTGCCTATTGATGTTGGATCAATAATTGTTAAGTACGCATTGGGTTTAATTATGCATGGGTCGATTCACGGACTAGGACACCCATCTACTTATTTTTGCATTATGCGGTCGGTACCGGGTTTCTTATGAAGCTTGGGAAAAGGTTCGTTACCTTGGAAGCCGCTTGATCCTACGGATATGTTTCCTACTTTGGACAATAATGATGAAATTACATTTATCTGCGATAGAGCTTCACGGAATAATCCTATAGCGAAGGCCTATTTCGGATAAAACGAAGTTACTTATGAAGAAAATTAAAGGAATGGAGAAAGAAGCTGCAGAAAGTAAGAGATTCGATCGACAATATATCCGATTTATTTGATCACATTGATTGGAGGATGAAGGAACACTTTGATCATTCGGACACCTGGAAGCTAGCTTTCTTCATTTGCGAGACGAAGGGTTGGATCATCGAAGAATGCGCTTCGGAGTTTCCTTCAGGCTTTTTTATAACTTATTTGTGCATCATCGTCATATCATAAATATCAGAGAAGATGAAGATTCTGACATTGAAGAGTAGTAGTAAAGATTTCCATAGTATGTTTGTATTTATGTTATTTGATTTGATTTAGATTTTATTATGTGTGGAGTGATGATTTGAATATCTCAAACTTAATTGAGATATGCGTCATAGTTTTGTATCAACATTTAGTGTGTCGTGGATTGGTTTGCGATGCTAATTAGTAGTAAGGATTGGAGAATTGAAGTTTGATTATAGAGTTTAAAATTATGTTAGTTTGTACATCTCATGGATTTCAATATTAAAGTTAATTTGTTGTGTTGTGTGAATTTATTTGTGCTAATCTTCATATTAAATTAATAAATGATGTGATCGGAAATATAATATAAGGCAAATCAAGGACGAAAATGAGTGACGAATTTCGGAAATTAAATTTTTGGAATCTCGCCGACGGCGAGAAAAATCCCGCCGACAGCGAGATCGATCTCGCTGACAGCGAAGGTTAGAGCAAAAATTTCTCGCCGACAGCGGATTTTTCCCGAGAGTTTTTGGTTTCGAAAAATATTAGCTCGCCGACGGCGAGAAAAATCTCGCTGACAGCGAGGTCGCTAAAAACATATATTTTGACCGGTCAAAAACACTATTCATCATCCCAAACCTCTCATTTTCGCAAAAACTACCCTAGGGCTCACGAAATTTCGGATTTAGAGGCGATTTCATCACTCAAAAACACCGGATTTCATCTTCTCTTGGTAAGTGCTTCACTCCTATGCAAAAATTTTTGATTTTCACCATTGATTTCTTCTACATTGGGATATTTTGAAAAATTTTAAAATGTGAAGAAAATACTTGGAAGAATTTCATAGAAATTGATTTAAATGGATTTTAGTTGTTGTGGGAAGCCTTTTTAGTAATATTTTGGAGTTTAGTTAAAAAATTTTTGTAAATTTCACAGATCGAGAAATGGCTCCACGACAAAAGCGACGATTAGATTTTGACGAAACTCGATTCATTAATGCAAGAGCACAAACACGATATTTTCAAAATATTCGAGCAAGAAAGTGCATACAAGATCGAGTTTTCGAGAATCCAGGAGGAAAAGTAGAGCGAGTTATAAAGGAGCGAGGATGGGAAAACTTCGTTTCATTACTAATGAGCAGTTGTGGAAGTAGTAAAAGAATTTTATGCAAATTTAACACGAGCTGAAGATGCACCGATAAAGGTTAGAGGATTTTTGTCGATTTCAACGTCTGCTAGGATTAAAGCATATTATGAAGTTCAAGACACACTGGAGCGAATATGAAACTTTTGGAACTATGGAAGGACCATTAGAAGAAGTGATTGACTTTCTCAGCTGATGGGAAAGGAGTACGGAAGATAAAGCGGCGAGAACGGGTAACCTTCCCTCTTTACTATGCTAAATGCAACATCAAAAGCCTAGTATTATTTTATTTGCTCTACTTTGTTACCTACCTACCACCATAGTGAGGTAACAAGAGATGAAACGATTCCGAATTTACGTATTCGGAACCGGAAGAGTATTAATGTGGGAAATGTTATATATAAAAACATATTAGCCACTGCTTAGAAATGAAAGTGGAGGAGGATTAGGACATCCCGGTCTTATCTATGCACTTTGCCGATTATGCGGGGTAGAGGCGAGAGATGATGAGGAATGGATAGAACCTATGAAACCCCTAACTCGAAGCTAATATAAAGAAATATGAATCCCACGAAGGATGGAGATCCAGGACGAGGGATTATGTACCTTCTTCGAGTAGAGATATACCCTCTACTAGTTATGAACCACCCCTCGATACACTACTCCTACCCTTCAAGATCCGATGAATGAATTAACCACGAGTAGAAAGAGCTTTGAGTCATTTGGAGAAAATATGGAAAGAAGATTTGAACATATAGATCAAAGAATTGGAGGCTTGGAGAGAAGACACGATTATGATAGCGAATATCTCCAGCGACATTCAGAATACGAGATTGCATACTATGAAGCTGAACGTCGTTATAGGAGTGGTGATTTAGATGTTGTCTTTCCTGAGTGCCCCCGATATACTCAGTATCATCCTGCTTAGTCTTCTCAGCCTGCAGATCAAGGAGGGGATGACAATATAGTTTGGGACTTTGATGCTGAAGATTAGGAATTTATTTGTTTTGTTTGTTTGATGTTAAGTTATTTTGGAAACTTTTATATGTTTGTAATATTCAGTACTTTATGTTGTGAGACATTGGATGTTTGTTAGATTATTTGCTTGAATTGTTATAATAGTTTAGTTTTTGTTTTTGTGTTAGTTAATTGCATTTGTTTTTATATTAAATAGGATGTTAGTTTTCTTTATTATGTTTTTATTTTATTCTGTATTGTTTTAAGTTTTTAAAATTGTTAATGTGTTAGTTAAATTGTTTTAATATGTTAGTAATTCATATGTGTAGTGTAGAGTTAATTTTAATTGTTGTATTTAATACTTATCTCGCATTTTATCCCTGCATTTTCTTTAAATTTTTATATATATATGGAGAATACTAACAGTACAGGTTCAATGAAAAATGAAAAAGCCTGCAAAAATTTCAAAGAAAAAAAGAAAATACCTAAACTTCAAAGGGTATGATTTATTTACTTTCCCTTTTTCATTATTTAGAGTAAATATAAAAATTTAAGTTTGGGGGGGGAGTAAAATACAAATTTAGTTATTAACTTGTTCTCAATTTCTATTTTCAAATTATTATAAAATGATTTTTATAGCAAATTTTTCAATTTAATTAATATGAATTATTTTATTTAATTATTATAAAAGGTTAAATGAAATATTTCTAGTGCTTTAATTAATTAAATAGAATAAAATATTTGGTTAAAGGGAATAAGAATATAGTAAACTATTTTTAGTAAGGAAAACTATATTCTAAAATTAAAATTCTTAAGTATTCAAGTGAAAAAGAAAAGATTGAAAATCAATGAAGTAAAAAACTATGAAATATATATAAGCTAAGAAATATTTCTAAGTTTCAAATTTAGGAAGATGAAAATGAAGTTCAAAATTTTTAACGAGGCTCTCAGGATACGGTAATCCTCATTAGAAAAAGAAAAAGAAAAAGAAAAAGAAAAAGAAAAAGAAAAATAAAAATGAGGAGAAGCTTGAGGAGATGCGCTTATCGAAAATCGGCTTCATTTGAATTAACTCTAAAGGGAAAAACTTAGATATTTCCAAACTTATGTTTATGGATTAGAATTTTACCTAATAGTGTTTTCTTGAATTTCTTATCATATGAATATCTTAAGTAGTTATTCTTTTAAATATAGTCATTCTCGAAATGAATAGTAAGCTAGAAATCTTAGACTCGATAACTAAATAATTTATTTCTATAAGATTAATTAAATTACATGAATTATTTTTATTTAACTTTATTATGATATTAATTAATCTAATTCATAATTTATTTAAATTGAAAAATCTTATTATAGAACTCATTATTTTTATGTAGTACTAAAATTACTTGAGGACAAGTAATAAGTAAGTTTGAGGATTTTGATCATCGAAAAATTTATTAAGAAATTCATACCTATTTTTGATGAAATTGCACTTTAAAGAAAGGTATTTTCTTTATTTTGTTGCGAGAATGGAGAATTTAGGTGATAAAAGCAAAAATCATAAAAAGGAACGGATTTGGAGCAAAAAGGAAGAAAATAATGCAATTTGTTCCGAGTCGCCGACGGCGAGATCGAGCTTCGCCGACGGCGAGGGTACGAGGAAGAAAATTCTGAAGGATTTATAAGCTGTCTCGCCGACAAGCCGAGCCCGAGCCCGCCGACAACGAGATAGCGCGGTTCGAAGACCTTCTAGAAGCCTCGCCGACAGCGAGGTAGTTCGTCGCAGACGGCGAGATAGTTCAAATGGCGCAGATACATTGAACCTGGACACCTTTTGAAGAGATGCTTACACACCTCTTGGACCTTTGCCTACCTCTATATATGAGGCCGAAAATCAGTCTTTTAAGAGTCTTTAAGTGCGGCTTTGTGTGTCAAATTGTGTCTTGAGTGAGTTTAGTGAGTAATTAGTGAGTCGTGCTCTGTACTTGGAAGGAAGAGTCAAAGGAACTACGAGAGTCCGCTTAGGGATAAATCAAGATAAGTATTTGTATTTATTGTTTTTAAATTTAAAGGAAATCCATGCTTAGTTAGTTCCATGCATTCACGAGTAGTTTATTAGTGCTTTCTCCTCGTTATGAAATTAGGTGACTTGATGAACTTTAAACGGAAGTACTTTTATATATATTAATAAATTGTGATAATTTTTACTTAAAACTTAATTTACTTTCAAACCGGCCATTTGATTTGTTAAAATATGTTGAATATCAACTATAGTAAAAATTACATCTGATATTCGAGAATTCAAAAGCCTTGGAAGGAAGGTGCAAATAAATAGGGAAATAATATCATCGGGCGTAGAATTGAGCATTTTAGTGTGACGACTAAAATATTCAATTCGGTCCTATTGTTCGAGAGCCGAAGTGTAGATGTTAGCCCTCGAGTGAGGGGAACGTGGGAGCTCGAGTGACAGTCGGTATCCTCCCGACTTAGCCGCGATTCGTGTCAATCAAACATAGGATTAGTCAATATTCTTTACACCTGACCAAAGGGTAAAGAATAGGAATGCTCCTATTTGTCACAATACCTTAAAATTACCTATTTAAATTCATCAATCACTTAAATTTCTAAACAAGGGGAAAAATACTTTTTCGAATAGTTAAGACTTATTTAGCAATTAGTTTAATTTCCCGCACTTTCAATACGTATTAATTTTCTACTTAGTTAAGTTACCTAATTAAAATACTTAGTTTACTTTATTGCGCTTAAATTTAGAATTCCAAATTTTCGTATACTATTTTAAAATTATTATTATTATTATTTTAAAATTAGTTGTTATTTAATTTTCTATTTCCCCGTGGGATCGATAACCGGGACTCCACTAGAGCCCTCGTATTACTTGATACGATACGTATACTTGCGTAGCATCCACAACTTAAACAATTACAATTCTATACATATAATATAGCGGGGTCAAGATTTTGGCGTCGTTGCAATTAAATTAAAAATATCATAATATAAAATTGTGGGTCACCTCCCATAAAGCGCTTGGTTTTAATGTCGCGGGCTCGACATATGATTCCTCCTAGATCAAAATTCCAATTAAGTAATCCTCGATCAAGCACCCAGTCCTTTTCAGATCCAGGAATTTTTACAAAATCCTTAAATGTTAATTTTTCATTCAGCTCTTCATTTTCAGTTTGATTTATATCATGGTTCCTCAAGTTTGTTTCTAGATCCAATATTCTTCTATTGATTTTCTGAAATTGTGCGTTAATATCATCATTGAAATTTATAAGAAATGGTTCTTTATAAGATACTTCAATATCTCCCAAATTTTGGATCAGATTCTCTTTAGATAATTCAGATTCAGGATCAAATTCTTCTATACTACTCTTCTATTTCAAATTATCTTCCAATTCTTCCTCTTTATAGTTATAAAATGATGGAGGATCTAACATAATTGAGGAAATAGGTTTTTCTAATTCCTTAGGAATTTCTTCCAATGGTCTTCCAATATCCTTATCCTCTCTTCTCAACTCAAAGTTCTTTTGAAATATATCCTCAAAATCTCTTCCAAGTCATAGTTCAATAACTTTATCATGTTCATCATTCAATTCAGGTTTTCCTTGTGATTGAGTCACATCTAAAGATATAAAGACTGGTTGTGTAGATGAATTCCCTAAATAGGTATGCTTTAAAATTGTATGGGGTACATACATTTTATGTTCATGAGATTTTTCAACAAATGGAATTAAAAGTTTACTATTTTTGGTAGCGTCCATCATTTCACACCTCTCCTGAAAATACATACAGTCTTCTTTAAATAACGTTTTTGAATCATCATGAAAATCCATTTCAATCTCATCTGTTAACTTACTCTCAAAACTTTCTTGGAAATGGTCTTTAGTTAGATAATCAATTTCATCTATAAAAAAAAAATCATCATCTTTTCTCTCAGTTGGATATTTCATAGTCTTAAATACATCAAAAGTAACTTTCTGGTCATTAATATTCATAATCAACTCTCCTTTCTGCACATCTATCATAGCTTGTCCAGTAACAAGGAAAGGTCTCCCTAAAATAATTGGAATTTCTTTATCTTCCTCCATATCTAATACAATAAAGTCCAAAGGAATGATAAATTTATCCACTTTAACAAGCATGTCTTCTATAACTCCTTTTGGATAAGTGATAGATCGATCAGCTAACATAAGGGTTACAGTAGTGGGAGAAATATCGACTAAACCTAACCTTCTAAATATAGATAGAGGCATCACATTAATGCTTACTCCGAAATCACATAAAGCTTTTCCACATAATCTTTTTCTGATTGCACAAGGAATTGTAAAGCTACAAAGATCTTTAAGATTTCGAGGAAAATTTTTCTGAAGTATAGCGCTGCACTCCTCACTTAGTGCAACTGTCTTGTAATCCCCAAATTTTCTTTTCTCGTTTAATATCTCCCTCATAAATTTTGCATAACTTGTCATCTGTTTCAAAGCTTCAGTGAATGGAATATTTATCGTTAACTTCTTAAGTACTGTCATGAACTTTGAAAATTTCTTCCAACTCATGTTGTCTTAGTCTTTGAGGAAATGGAGGTGGTGGTCTTTCTAAACTGATTTTAGTTGGAGAAATTGATTTTTCCAAATCCTTAGAAACATGTTTCTTAGGTCTTTTATTTTTCTTTGTTTCTCTCACAACATCTTTCTCTTTTCTAACCACATTCTCTATCTCTCTTCCACTATTAAATTGGACAGCTTCTACTTATTCATTATTATTCTATTTAGGGTTGATCTCAATGTTGCTAGGAAGTGCTCATTGGGGTCTATTGCTAAGTGAATTAGCCATTTGTCCCAGTTGATTCTCTATATTTTTAATCGCAGCATTTTGACTTTGCAACTGGTTTCCCATTTTCAATACCACTTCATCCATAGACATCTTCTTATCCTCAAATTGTTGATCATTGTTAGAGTCCGGTGGATATGAAGGTAATAGTTTGTGTTCCCCTAATTATTACAACTTCCATTAGGATTCGCATGATTATTCTCCCATTTTTGGTTTCCACCATCAGTAGTATGATTCCAGTTAAATTTAGGATGGTTCTCCCAACACGGGTTGTAAAAGTTAGAATATGGGTTGTTTATGGTATTTAAAGCGTCATATGATAAGTTAGAATCAATTATATGCCCTAATGAAATTTTCTCACTTACAGAAGTAAATTGAGGCTGGTTTATTCCAAGTTGGTCCAACTTCCTTGATATTGCGGCAATCTAAAATGCAAGAATTGTAATCACATCTGTATCATGAACACTAGCTACATTTTTATGATTTACCCTTGTAGAGGGCCATTGAAATTCATTTGTAGCCATTCTTTTAATTAATGCGTACGCTTCATTAAATGATTTTGACATTAATGAACCACCAGCAATAGCATCAATTATAGACCTAAGGGATCCTACTAACCCATTATAAAAAGTTTGAATGATTAACCAATCGGGCGGAGCATGATGTGGACACTTTCTTAGGAGTTCCTTAAATCTTTCCCAAGCTTCGTATATTGTTTCCCCTTCATATTGACAAAATGAGATAATATCATTTCTAAGTTTGGTAGTCCTTGAAGGTGGAAAATACTTAGCTAGGAATTTCTGAGTTAACTCCTCCCAATGTTTAATAGAGCTAGGTTCTAATGAGTATAACCATATTTTAGCCTTATCCCTTAGTGAGAAAGAAAAAAGCCTTAGCCTAACAGCATCGTCTGACATACCGTTATAACGAAATGTAGCACAAAGTTCTAGAAAACTAGATAAGTGTAAATATGGATCCTCCAAAGGAGCTCCCCCAAACTGATTGTTCTGCATCAGTTGGATAATCTCAGGATTTATTTCAAACGAGTCAGCTTCTATGACAGGGTTTTGTATACTTGAGTAAATTTCATCTTTCGTAGGATTTACGTAATCCCTCAATGAAGTATCATGATTTTCCCAGTTATTATCTTGAAAGTTTTCCATTTCCATTTCTAGTTTTTCGAGTCCTTTTTGTATTTTTACTTTTTTATTTTTTTCAAACTCTTGATCATAAGGCATAAGTCTTGCAGATCCTTTGTTTCACATACATAGCACAACAAATAATACATTAACAATTAAAAACATAATAGATGAAATATATTCAACACAACAAAACATTTTCACGAACACCTTATTTTTCACACAAATAGTTTTTTTTTCTTTTTCAACAACTCTTTTTCATAAAACAAAACACTTTTCACAAAAGAGAATAGTTTTTACGACACTACAGTTTTCCAAGTCTAAACCTAATTATTTCAACTAAAATTCTCCTAAAGTTCTTACCGAAGCTTCCCCGGCAACGGCGCCAAAAACTTGACCCTACTCGCAATAACGCAGTAATTTTTGCTTCGAAAAGATTTCAAAAAACTTGACCCAATTTTAAAATAGCGGCTAGTGTATAAAATCAAAATGTTGTAAAATTTTAGAAAATATTTTACACACTAGGGGTACTACGCAAGTATACGTATCGTTTCAAGTAATATAGGGTTTTCTTTTATAACCCCAGTATCGATCCCACAGAGAAGCGAGGTAAGCAATCCTTTAGGCTAATTCCAGTCTATTTCTATAAGGCCTAAATTTAGAATGTCAATTAAAATGAGTTTTCTAATAACTAATCCTAAATAAAGCTCTTAAATAAAAAGATAACTTATGGATAAATTGGTTTGGAGAATTTCGAGATATTAAAAACTACATTTCTTTTGTAATTACATAGATAATGTATAGGAAAGAGATGCTTAGAATTTTATGTAGTAGTGCCAAATAGAAGCAATCCTATTCTTTACCCTTTGGTCCAGGCATAAATAACATTGACTAATCTATAGATCGGTTCTGAATGTTTTATTAGTAGAATGAGTTAATCTAGGCTCACACTTCTAAATGTCCAAGGGTGGCTATGGTCGGCCCTACCAGTGACCCGTTCCCTTTCTATAAACCAAATTATTAGAATTTAGTCTGTCACTCTAAAAGCTAATCAATTATACGCCCAATAAATAATATATTCCTATTTATTTGCACTTCACCTTGAATAACCTGCACATGACCTTCGACTACCCAAGGATTCAAGTGATATCTACTAGTTAAGAATTTATCTCCTTCTAGGCCTCAAAATTCTTGAACAGATTTTAACAATACAAGTGATCAATTTGTAAAGTAAATGAAGATCCGGTATGAATATCATCACCATAATTTAATAAGAGAATATCTAAGCAAATCTTTATTCCTAAACATGCATCTATTTTATTACAAAACAAAAGTAAATGAAAATAATGACATAAGAAGTAAAAGGGTTGATAGAATTATGTAATAATTTAAGTGCCAACAAAGAACTTATTTCATTAGTATTCTATTATATTTATGCAATTATCTGTCACCTAGAAGCATCTAATAGATAATTTTATCATAAAAATGATTTTCCTACACATGCCACTACTTCATATTAAAAGAAATAGTAAAGAAAATCACTTACGAAGCATGGATAAATTACGACAGAAAACTCGATTTAAAATAATTAAAATTTACTAGAAAGTGTTTACAACAATTACAAGAGAATGAAGAACACAATACTTAGTTTTTTCCCTCTGAAGGAAAGAAGATCTCTCCGCCAAAGTTTCCCACCGATCCATGCGCCGCTCGTACATTCCTTACATAAATATCTCAAAATCCCTCACCAATCTCTCCATAAGATGTAGAAATCTACATCTTCATGACTCTAAAATGACTAAGGGGAAAGAGAGAGAGAGAGAGAGAGAGAGAGAGAGAGAGAGAGAGAGAGAGAGAGAGAGGCAAAAAGAAGAGACACACCCTTGTTGTAGAATTGGTCCCTATTTATAGAGCTTTGAAAATGACCAAGGGTTGCTTTAGGCACCTCTTCAAAATTCGGTCTATATACATTAAATCTTCTAGAAACAATTCTGGCGCCTAGGCGCCAGACTCCATGCCCAAAACAGTCGCACCCCTTCACTTTAGCTCGCACCTCTTCGTGATTTAAACTGCTCCAATGTGTCTAGATTCATTGTATCACATGTCCTATATATTAGGAATAACTTCCAGTCTTCTAGAAGGTCTATAAACTACTTAACACCGTCAAAATAACTCCCAAAGTCGTCAAAAATCCGTCCAATAACCGTTTCTGGATGATTCTGGCGCCTGGGCACCCTTTTCTCGTCGTCACTGGCGCCTGGGTGCCAGGTTTGGTGCCTAGGCGCCACCCAGTGCGCAGCTTCACTGTTTTGCTCCGTTTGGCTCCATTTCAACTCCGTTTTGCCCCATTTCAGTTGCGTTGCGTTCCTAACATCTTCACCTACAAGATAGACATAAAAACATCCTTTCTCAAAAGTATAATTTCATCCAAAAATATGAGAGAAATATAAAAGATATTAAGCATAGAAAGACATATCAATATGTGCCACGTCAGAATTTTCTTTCTTGCTCATTTTGGCTCAAAATTGCGTAGTTTTTACTTCATTTTCTATAAAATCATATTTTTATACTTGAAGACAAAAATATGCAAAATTTCTTCCTTTAAAGTGTAATATCTTTAAAAATGTGCATAAAATTAGCATGAAATGCACACTAAAAATAGGTACTTTTTTTCATGGATCAGTACTCAACCCAACCCAATTGGGGATCACTTCATCAATAGCTCATGTGTTGCCTCGTCCATAGTGATCCAGTAGACCCAAAGTCAAAAGAAAGAACGTCTAGGCTCCTATGATTATATTGGCCCAAAATGATAGAGTATGGATTATAACTGCCAAGGGTATGGACATGAAACTTATACAGAAAGAATGAGGAATGGACGCCTCATTTACAAAACTAAGTTGCCCCACAAAGGCTTCGTCTAAACTATGAAATCCACTTAACATCTTATACCGTACTAAACAACCACATAAGTGTATAAAATGTATGTTGAGCTAATCAAGTTAGCAAGCAATAGTATTTTCCTTGAACATGCAGAATGTACGCAATTATCTAAGAAATCTTAATCGTGGAGGCCCTATTAATATGCAAGGGAATATATTCATGAACCAATTATCATTTTAAAATCGACCCCGTGCAAGGAATCTAAAGTGCGTGAAATAAAAAAAGTTGATTTTTGAATCTTGCAAATTTTTAATCCAAAGTTTTATTAGAATAAATCTCTTAAAGTTGAAGTTTCAAGTTTTAATGAGTGCATTCCATAGACCCTCCCGACCATGTGGCGACAACCCGCCAAGTTTTAGGATTCATCATCTGCTTGTTGGCCTAGTTTTGTCCTTATGACTAACGTTTCTCTACTGGGATGGCCGAAAAATCCCCTTAGCTACCTATGATTCAGGACTTTTTGAGCAAATACAACATCTTTTATCATGAGTTTTCTAAATATTCCCAAGGATATAATTGACCACGGTGATATATCATAATGGAAGGTCCTTTTGAACCCAGAACAAAATAAATTTGATTTTGCATTCTAGTTTAGCTACGAATGTCTTTTTATAAGATATTTATCGTATATTCTCTCGAGTTTAGTATGGTCTGCTTTCTTTTAAACCTTTCTTCTCAGATTTATGTTATGAGGCTTTTTCTATATAAATATTTTTCTAGTTACTCTTTTGTTCTTCTTAGTTTTTGTCCATCTTCCACATTTTCTTTCTTCATTTGTTTTCCAAGTAACAATGACCTAGAAAGAATGAATTTGAAAAGAGCTGACGTTAAGAAGATTGTTTCAATTATAACGGTAAGAGGCACAAATAGACACCTATTGTACGAATATGTTCATCAAATCATCATGTTATTATAATATTATAGCCATCATTATTTGACTATATTTTTTGTTATAATCTCTATCACACAACTATAGCCTTATAACCACTATCACTTGACTATAATCTCGTAATATAGTTGCTTAACTATAGTCTCCTCATAACAGTCAATCAAAGGCCAATTACCGACACCTAAACATAAGACTTTTTCATTTGTCATCACTAACAAAATCAACATATGTCATCGATGCGCAATAAAGTTGATGTGTGTCATTCATATGAACTCTAACTTTTGTTGTCAAAGATTAATATTCATTCTAGATTTCTAGCTATCTGATCTTCCCTCTTTAAAAAGGATTAAAAAAACCAAACAAAGCACAATTGTTCCTTGGAAGATAACTCTAATGCAACAAGGCTTATTCAACACCAACAATGAAATCCATTCTACATAATATATGTATACTACATTGGTATTAATGTCTTCCCTACTTACAAGAAATATATCATTTAAAATTAGTCAAAAAAATTCACTAGTAGAATCATTTAATAAGTTTTCACATAGCAACTTTATATTTTTTTTTACAACTCTTCTTCTTCTCTTCATGTATTGGATCTTTACGCAAAAAAAAAATGTTAAACTCTCTTATTTAATCACATCAAATCTTATAATATGCAACAAACTTTATGACTTTAAAAAGATTATGGGTCTTTATTTAGATTTTGCTATATCTATCAAAGCTCAAAGACTAATGTAATGCATAAGAATGTTTCTTAATCATCTGAAGATGGTATATGAACTTTATTATAGTAAATTATCTACAATTATTACCAAATTCTCTTAAATTATATTAGTGTTATTCAGAGGGCTGGTTTTAGTGATATTGGTTTTACTGGGAGGAAATGTTTTTGAAAGACTTGATCATTTTTTAGTTATTAATGCTTGGTTTAATACTTTTGCTTTTCCTTCTGTAATTCATCTTCCATTTGCTTGTTTGGACCATACTCCTATTTTACTTTCTATTAAGATTTTAGACATTATTTCTAGTTATCATTTCAAATTTTTTAATAGGTAGATTTTGCATGAATCCTTTTACCAATTTGTTAAAGATTACATGTATACGGATTGCTCTGGCAATGCTGCTAGTAAACTTTAGAGATTACAAAAAAAAATGGTTTTTCATATTAGAAATTGGAATTAGGATATTTTTGGGAATTTTCATACTACTGTTCGATTAGCTGAGGATGATCTTCATCATCTTGATGAGGATTACACTAATTATAAAATTTATTTTTCTTCTTTGTTGGCTGCTCAGGAGAGATATACTACTGCTATCAATTTGGAAGAAGCCTATTATATACAAAAAACTATTTGTCTTTCTTTTTTAGAAGGGGATAGAAATATTGTATATTACCATGCTTTAATTAGAAAGAGAAGACTGCAAAAGTTTATTATGCAAATTAAACATGATAACGGTACCATTCTTCAATCTACTGAACAAATTGAAACTGATGGTATTGATTATTTTTCTAATTTGTTTAATAATGTTGATAACATCTTACTTGATATTAATAATGACTTATTTGTGGATGAGGTTAATCTTGTGATTGGTATTGATTTAGTTGTTATTCCTGATCATTTAGAGGTTAAATATGTTTTTTTTTTTTGAAAGCAACAAATCCCCTGGTCCTGATGGCTTACTTCTGCATTTTATATTTCTTGTTGGGACATTGTTGGACATGATGTTTGTGTGCAATACTTCTTTAGAGGAAAAGATCTTCCTAAGTATTTTAAATCCTCTAATCTTGTGCTTATTCCTAAAAAGGCTAATGCTAACAGTTTGCATGATTTTAGACCTATTAGTCTTACATTGTGATTTCTAAAATCATTTCTAAGATTGTTGTTAATAAACTGCAAAATTATCTTCATAGTTTGATTTCTTTGCATCAGTCAGCCTTTACTGAAGATATATCTATTGTGGTTAACACTTTGATTGTTCAGGAGATGATTTAAGATCTTGATAAGAATTGTAAAAATTGTAATCTTATTTTTAAAATGGATATTAAGAAGGCATTTGATACTATTCAATGGGATTTTATTTTGAAGATTTTCAATGCTAGAGGTTTTAATATTCGTTCATGTTTTGTTGTTCAAAGAATTCTTCATAATAACTTTTACTCTATTTTGATTAATGGTAAGAAATGTGGTTTCTTCTCTTCTACTCGTGAGATTAACCAAGGAGACCCTTTATCTCCTATTATTTTTATACTAGCTTTTAATTTTCTGTCTAGATATCTTAACAATTTATTTAATAATTTTCCCTCTATGTAATATTCTATTAAAGGAATTTAGGAATCTCTCATCTTGCTTATGCTGATGATCTGATTATTTTTACCAATGCTAATAAGAAGTCTATTAAAGGACTTTGGGATGCACTCGGTTTTTTTCAAAACATTTCAGGTATGTGTTTCAATTTGAATAAATGTTATTTTTATTGTTCCAAGAACTTTTCTAGTACCAAGCAGAATTTGTTCAAGACTTTACTAAATTAAACAAAGGGATTTTAGCTTTTACTTATTTAGGCTTCAATCTTGATGAAGGTAAAAGAAAAGCTCATCTTTTTGATAATCTTATTGAAAAAATCAATAAAAGAATCTAGTCTTGGGATAACCTTCTTTTATCTTTTGGTGGTAAGATTACTCTTCTTAAAAGTATTCTTACTTCTTTACCTTTATATACGTTACTGTTGACCTCATTTATAATGAGTCAATACCTTTTGACTTAAAAAGTCAACTTTGGTCAAAATGGTCAAACCAGGCCCAATGACCAACCCTGTTGACCCCATAGGTCAACCTTTTGACCTAAAAAGTCAACTTTGGTCAAAATAGTCAAACCAAACCCAATGACCAACCCTGTTGACCCCATAGGTCAACCTTTTGACCTAAAAGTCAACTTTGGTCAAAATGGTCGAACCAGACCCAATGACCAATCCTGTTGACCCCATAGGTCAACCTTTTGACCTAAAAAGTCAACTTTGGTCAAAATGGTCAAACCAGACCCAATGACCAACCCTGTTGACCCCATAGGTCAACCTTTTGACAAAATGGTCGAACCAGACCCAATGACCAATCATGTTGACCCCATAGGTCAACCTTTTGACCTAAAAAGTCAACTTTGGTCAAAATGGTCGAACCGACCCAATGACCAACCCTGTTGACCCCATAGGTCAACCTTTTGACCTAAAAAGTCAACTTTGGTCAAAATGGTCAAACCAGACCCAATGACCAACCCTGTTGACCTCATAGGTCAACCTTTTAACCTAAAAGTCAACTTTGGTCAAAATGGTCAAACCAGACCCAATGACCAACCCTGTTGACCCCATAGGTCAACCTTTTGACCTAAAAAGTCAACTTTGGTCAAAATGGTCAAACCGGACTCAATGACCAATTCTCGTTGACCCATAGTCAACCTTTCGACCTAAAAAGTCAACTTTGGTCAAAATGGTCAAACCGCACCTAATGACCAATCATGTTGACCCCATAGGTCACCCTTTCGACCTAAAAAGTCAACTTTGGTCAAAATGGTCAAACCGGACCCAATGACCAATCCTGTTGACCCCATAGGTCAACCTTTTGACCTAAAAAGTCAACTTTGGTCAAAATGGTCAAACCAGACCTAATGACCAATCCTGTTGACCCCATAGGTCAACCTTTTGACCTAAAAGTCAATTTTGGTCAAAATGGTCAAACCAGACCCAATGACCAACCTTGTTGACCCCATAGGTCAAACTTTTGACCTAAAAAGTCAAATTTGGTCAAAATGGCCAAACCAGGCCCAATGACCAACCCTTTTGACCCCACAGGTTAACCTTTTGACCCAAAATGACAATTTTGGTCAAAATGATCAATCCTGACCCAATGACTAATCCTGTTGACCCCACAGGTCAACCTTTTGACCTAAAATGACAATTTTGGTCAAAATAACCAATCCAGATCTAATCACCAACCTTATTGACCCAATGGGTCAACACATGACCTAAAAAGTCAATTTTGGTTAGAATGATCAATATTTGATCAAACAACCAATGGCATGTTTAAAACCCCATAATGAGAAAAAATTAATCAAATTAATTTCAAAAAATTATTTTGATTAATTAAATTGACTAATAATTTGATTTTCAATATTTTAATTAATCAAATGACATGATTAATTAAAATGAAAATTAAATTAAAGTCATAAAATGAAAAAATCAATCAAATAATTGATTTCAAAATTATTTTGATTAATTAATTGGCTAATGAATTAATTTTTAAAATTTTAATTAATAACTTAATTAATTAAAATGAAAAATTAAATTCAGAAGCCATAAAATCACAAAATCCACAAATTGATTGAAAATAATGGAATTAATCAAATAATTAATCCCAAAATTATTTTTAATTAATTAATTGAACAATAATTTAATTTTCATGTTTTAATTAATGACTTAATTAATTAAAGTGAAAATTAAATTGAAAAGTCATGAAAAGAGACAAAAATCAATTTTAATGACATAGATATTAATCAAATAAATAATTGGAATTATTTCCAATTAATTATTGATTAATAAAATAATTTCCAATATTTAAATAATAACATAATTAATTAAATATGGAAATTAAAATGAAAAGGGCATAAAATGGAATTTTAACCCATGAAACCATGATTTTTAAAATTCCAAATCTCTTTATTACATCATAAATGACCTCATCCATGGATTATTCATGACTCATGGGACTTATTAAGTGTAGGTTAATACGTTAAAATAACCTATAAACCATGGTTAAAGAAAGTAATCATTAAAGAAAATGAGGTGTCATCCTCTCATGAAATTAAAATTTGAGGTGGCTCATCCTCATGAACTCACCAATGAAAATTAGACACCAATTAAACTCACATGAGCAACTTACTTAACCATGGTTATAACCAAATTTTAAGAATTTTGCATGAGAAAAATATGTGCCACCTTCTCATCCAAACCTTAAATGAGATGTTGGAAGGGGAAGGGCTCACTCTCATGACTCATCCTTCACCTCTTAGACCACCCAATGGAAGGGAGACAAGAAGCTAACCCATCCCACACCTTGGACAAGAGCCATCATGGCTAAGGCTTGCATGAGATGAGTAAGGGGCTAATGTGTCACCACATCATGAAATGGTAAATGAGGTGTTGTAAGGAGAGGGTCTCAACTATTTGAGTCACCATGAACCTCCCACTTAGCCAATGGAATGGAAACAAAGAGGCTAAAATCCATCATGACAAGATTTAAGCCAAAATTGCCATGAAATGTGCACTTGCTTAAGTGGCAAAATTCTCATGGAGGAAGAAGAGGTGAAGCTTGGTTTACATGGGGGAGGTCGTACTCTACAGCTCTAACTATACCATGGTCAAATCCAAGCCAACCAAGGTTAATCCATAGCCATTCATGGCTATAAATACCCCACGGCCAAAATATCCAAGAGGAGAAAAAATTAGAAATACCTATAGGTTGCTCAAATCCTCTGACTCCCAACATAAAAACTCTTCCTAAGAGTCTTAGCAATCCATTAGGATCAAATCCAAGCCATAGATTGAGCCCAATCGAGCCAATTTGAGCAAAACTCAAAAACAGCCCAAACCAACAACTTCTTCAAAATTCTCCTTTAAGCCCGACTTCTGGATCAAATTGCTGCAGCAATAATCTTCCATTGTGGTCCTAGAAGACAACTGCAAGGTCTGATCTAGCTTGATTTGCTTGTGACAAAGGTATGAAATTATTTTTCACAAAATAATTTGTATTTTCGAAATATCATGGGTTATACTAGCCCAGAAATGTATCATCACCGTATAGATACATTCTACATGTTCAGATGATTCCATAGGTTCAAAAATCACTCAATTTCGTTGAGAAATGAGTGAGATTTGACCGTAGAAGTTGGACGGTTTAGGAATTTTCTGAATTATCTGGATTAATCCAGCCGTCTGATCCCGTGTTTCGGAACAGACGGCCCAGATCAAACCGAGCCGTGTTCAGTGTTCGGATCCGCCCAGCGGATCTTCCCGCCCATCGATCGTACGAGGACACGTGGCAGAGCCTGGATTTTTTGGGCTGGATTAATTCAGGGAAACCTTAAAAACTTCAAAAATTCATATCTTTTGATCCAGAGGTCATAAAAATAAAATAAAAATACCTCTGGAAAGCTCTTGAAGAGGAGAAAATTATGAGACCAAAATCATAATTTTATTCTCAGTATTTAATTTTTAATTAATTAAATACTCTCTAGAGTATTTTAATTATTAAAAATTATTTACAAGTCAGAAAAATATGAAATTTTTAGTGAATTACCTTTAAGTCCTTAGGCACATCTTCTGATTTTTCTAAGGCTATAATAGCTCTCTAGGATATGATTTCCTAATTTCCATGATATTTTGTAATTATTTTTAAAACTAATTATAAAAATTGGAAAATTGGAAAATTTAAATGTAAAATGATTGAGAACATTAGGATAACAGATAACAGTCCTAAAACAACAATTCTCAAGTCATCAAAATAATCTAAAAGACATTTTGAAATAAGGTTAAGATTTATTAATTTTAAAATAAATAATTCAAAACCTCCTCTTCACATATTTAATCCATCTCATCATGGATTAAGCAAGTGATGAATCCAACTCAAATCAAACAATAATTAGGTTTAAAGACAACTTAAACCTAGTTAAATCATTAAACCTTAGGGTTTAATACAAAAATCAAACTCTTTAATTAAGTTTAAGGACGCATTAAACTTAATTAACCCATTAAACCTTACCTAAATTAGATTTAATATAAAAATCAAATCTTTAATTAAGTTTAAAGACATATTAAACTTAATTAACCCATTAAACCTTACCTAAATTAGGTTTAATATAAAAATCAAATCTTTAATTAAGTTTAAAGACATATTAAACTTAATTAACCCATTAAACCTTACCTAAATTAGGTTTAATACAAAATCAAACCTTTAATTAAGTTTAATGACACATTAAACTTAATTAACCCATTAAACATTATCTAAATTAGGTTTAATATAAAAATCAAATCTTTAATTAAGTTTAAAGACATATTAAACTTAATTAACCCATTAAATCTTACTTAAATTATGTTTAATACAAAATCAAAACCTTTTAATTAAGTTTAAGGACATATTAAACTTAATTAATCAAAATCAAACCTTTAATTAAGTTTAAGGACATATTAGACTTAATTAATTAAAATCAAACTCTTTAATTAAGTTTAAGGACATATTAAACTTAATTAATCAAAATCAAACTCTTTTAATTAAGTTTAAGGACATATTAAACTTAATTAACCCATTAAACCTTAACTAAATTAGGTTTAATACAAATCAAACCTTTAATTAAGTTTAAGGACATATTAAACTTAATTAACCTCCTTAAACATTAGGTTTAATCAAACCTAAACCCTAATTAGGTTTAACCCATTAGACCTAATTAAACCATTAAACCTTAACTAACTAAGGTTTAATCAAACCTAAACCCTAATTAGGTCTAACCCATTAGACCTAATTAAACCATTAAACCTTAACTAACTAAGGTTTAATAAAGCACAAACCCTAATTACGTCTAACCCATTAGACCCGATTAAACTATTAAGTCTTAACTAAATTAGACTTAATCAAACTTAAACTCTAATTAAGTCTATTATATTAGACTTAATTAATTATTAAACCTTAACCAAATAAGGTTTAACCAAACCCAAACCCAAAATAAACTTTCAATCTTTAACTTAGGTTCAACCCGACATGAACCTAAATCAAACCTAAACCTAACTTAAATCTAACCCACATCAGACTTAAGTCAAACCATACTTAGGTTCAACCCGACATGAACCTAAATCCAACTTAAACCTAAACTTAAGTCTAACCCACATTAGACTTAAGTCAAACCAAACTTAGGTTCAACCCGACTTGAACCTAAGTCTAACCCAAACATAACTTAAGTCTAACCTATATTAGACTTAAGTCAAACCATACTTAGGTTCAACCCGACTTGAACCTAAGTCTAATCCAAACCTAACTTAAGTCTAACCCATATTAGAATTAAGTCAAACCATACTTAGGTTCAACCTGACATGAACCTAACCCAAACCTAACTTAAGTCTAACCCATTTTAGACTTAAGTCAAACCAAACTTAGGTTCAACCTAACTTGAGCCTAACTTAAACTCAAACCTTAACTTAAGTTCAACCCATATCGAACTTAAGTCGACCTTAAGTCTAGGTTCAACCTGACTTGAACCTAACTTAACCTAAACTCAAAACTTTAACTTAAGTTCAACCCATATTGAGCTTAAGTCGACCTTAAGTCTAGGTTCAACCTAACTTGAACCTAACTTAATCTAAACTCAAAACTTAACTTAAGTTCAACCCATATTGAACTTAAGTCGACCTTAAGTCTAGATTCAATCTAACTTGAACTCCAATTAACCTAAACCTTAGGTTCAACTTACATTGAATCTAACATAACCTAAACCTAACGTAAGTCTAACCTACATTAGACTTAAGTCAAATCATACTTAGGTTCAACCCGACATGAACCTAAGTCAAACCTAAACTTAAGTCTGACCTACATTAGACTTAAGCCAAACCAAACTTAGGTTCAACCTGACATGAATCTAAGTCAAACCCAAAATAAACTTAACTTAAGTTCAACACAACATGAACCTAAGTTCAACTTTTAACATAGGTTCAACACAACATGAACCCAAGTTCAACCTATACTTAGGTTCAACCCCAACTTGAACTTAAGTCAAACATCAAACCTTAGGTTCAACCTGATATGAACCTAAGTCTAACCTAAACCAACTTAAGTCTAACTCCATATTAGACTTAAGTCAAACCATACTTAGGTTCAACCCGACATGAACCTAAGTCTAACTTAAACCTAACTTAAGTCTAACCCATATTAAACTTAAGTCAAACCATACTTAGGTTCAACCTGACATGAACCTAAGTCTAACTTAAACCTAACTTAAGTCTAACCCATATTAGACTTAAGTCAAACCATACTTAGGTTTAACCTGACATGAACCTAAGTATAACTTAAATCTAACTTAAGTCTAACCCATATTAGACTTAAGTCAAACCATACTTAGGTTCAACCTAACATGAACCTAAGTCTAACCTAAACCAACTCAAGTCTAGCCCATATTAGACTTAAGTCAAACCATACATAGGTTCAACCTGACATGAACCTAAGTTTAATCTTAACCTAACTTAAGTCTAACCCATATTTGACTTAAGTCAAATCATACTTAGGTTTAACATGACATGAACCTAAGTCTAACCTAAACCTAACATAAGTTCAACTCATATTGAAACCTTAGGTTCAACTGACAGTGAACCTAACTCAACTTAGCTTGACATAAATCTTAGGTTCAACATACATGAACCTAATCTTAACCTAACTTAAGTTCAACCTACATCGAACTTAAGTCCAAACCTAAACCTTAGGTTCAACTCAACTTGAACCTAAACCAAAACCTAACTTATGTTCAACCTACATTGAACTTAAATCCAAATCTAAACCTTAGGTTCAACTAACAATGAACCTAACTCTACTAAACCGAACATAAACTTTAGTGTTCAACCCAAATTGAATCTAAATCGACATAAATCTTAGGTTCAACCCAAATTGAACCTAAATCGACATAAACCTTAGATTCTACTCAAATTGAACCTAAATCGACATAAATCTTAGGTTCAACCCAAATTGAATCTAAATCGACAAAATTGAACTCAAATCGACATAAAATCGACATTCTAAACCAAAATCGACATAATCGACATAAATTTGACATTCCAAACAATTAATCGACATAATCGACATAAATTTGACATTTCAACATAACTGACATAAAATCGACATTTTAAACCAAATCGACATAAATTCGACATTTTAAATAATTAATCAACATAATCAACATAAATTTGACATTTCAAACATAAATCGACATGATTAACATAAATTTGACATTCCAAACAAAAATCGACAAAACCGACATAAATTTGACATTTTAATCATAACTGACATAAATCGACATTCTAAACCAAAATCGACATAATCGACATAAATTTGACATTCCAAACAATTAATCGACATAATCGACATAAATTCGACATAAATTCGACATTTCAAACATAACTGACATAAAATCGACATTTTAAACCAAAATCGACATAATCGACATAAATTTGACATTCCAAACAATTAATCGACATAATCAACATAAATTCGACATTTCAAACATAACTGACATAAAATCGACATTTTAAACCAAATTTAATAAACACCGACATTAAATGACATTAATCGACATTTCAAACCAAACTCAATGTATCTCGACATAAAATGACATAATTCTTAAAGTTTGACCTACATTAAAAATCGACAATCGAACCCAAATCAATATTCAAGACAAATAAAAATTTAAATATAAACCGACATAAACCTAAATCGACATTTCAACCAAACTCGGACATCCGACAACTTTGGATCAACGTACACTTCGACTGCGTAATCTAAATATCTTGATATGACATTGTTTCTAATTTTATTTTCCTTGCAGGATGAAGACATGAAGTTTCATTTAGTTTTTCTTTGCATATTATAGAGTGTGCTAGCTCTGTTTTGCAGGACGTCGACAACTGAACATTGACAACAAAACCAAGAATTTTAGGATAGTCATAAAACCTAAACTTTCTACAAACAACAAAATAAAAAAAATGACATAACAACAAAAACAACTGAACTTTTAGGTTAGCCACGAAACCTGAAATAAAACGACAAAATCATTAACATTGACATCAACATGACATCAATATACAACGACATTTCTATACCACAACAAAATGATGACATGACACTAAACCAAAACAAAATAAATGACAAAATGACATGACAAAATAAAATTGAGATGACCACAAAACTAAAACTTAAAACAAAAGGAAATCATAAACAAAATAACAAAAATAAATAAATAATGATATCTTCTTGACATCATTAAAGGTATCTCATGACATAATAACGACATAGGAGATAAAATATCTCATGACAAATCAAGATATTAATTACGATATCTTATAAAATTACTACATCACATTAAGACATGACAAAATGACACGACACAACAAAACTAAAATTTAGGACAAAAGGGAATCATAAACAAAATAACAAAAATAAATAAATAATGATATCTTCGACATCATGAAGGTATCTCATGACATAATAACGACATCTTCTTATAGGAGATAAAATATCTCATGACAAATCGAGATATTAATCACGACATCTTACGACATTATGACATCACATTAAGACATGACATAAAATGACATGACATTACGACATCACATTATGACATGACACGACATACAAACTACGACATCTCGACATATCACATGACATGAAATCAAAACAACAAAACAAAATATAACAAAACAACGACATTCACCCAACATAAATAAAACTTTATGGTAGTATCGATTCTTCAGAAACGCACTGCTACAACAACACTTACACTTTTTCGAGGATAAATGTTAACCTTAATCTGGAGTTTTTCTAGGCAGTATTAATTGCTCAGGATGTAATTAACTATAGGAGCTTGCTTTTATAGGAGATTAAAGAACTCAGGATAGGTATTTTACCTACAAGACCTCTCTGGTTACTCAAGATCTTCATATGATTTTCTCATACGAAAAACTTCAGTAATTACACAATCTGAAGATTTATTCTATGAGATTATCATTTAATCTTCTTTTCTCTCAATCTATATCATGATTAATCCTTCTTTTCTCCAAAGACTTCTGACAACAAGTCTAGGTAAGAAAATAATTATGGTGATAGATAGAGAAAGAGAGTGGCGACTCCTTGACATTGACATGATACAGGAAATGACGGCGACAACATGCAATCCATATATTTCATCGCCATCAGTTAAATTTCATGAAAATTTCCAATTGTTTAATTAAGAAAATTGAGAGCGGTTTTAACAAATTTCTTCGGGCCGGTAAAGGTTCTAAACTTCATTAGATGAGTTGGAAAAAAATGTGCAAACTTATTTAGAATGGAGGTTTGGGATTTAGATGCATTATTGATTATATGCACATTAGCTACATGAAGCTATGGTTTCATTTTCGTAAATGTAATTCTATTTGGTCTAATTTATTGAGAACTAAATATTGTGGTAACTCTCACCCTCTTTCTATTACTCCTAACTCTACTGATTCTTTTATATGGAAAGAAATACTTAAAATTGCTCGTATTACTGAAAGTTTTGTTTGTTGGGATGTCGGTGAAGTTAGTTGTAGCTTTTTGGTATGATTGGTGGATAGGAGATGCTCCCTTGGCTAATTCTTATTTGGGTCCTTTTGATATTAATATTTCTATTAATAGTTGTTGGAATAATGGAAGCTGAGATTATCATAAACTTTGTAGTTTAGTTGGGAAAGATAAAGCATTTCTAATTAATAAAACTCCTATTAATAATGATATTGATAATATCAATATTAAAGGTAATAATGGAAGTTCTATTTCTAAAATTTTTGCTAGATTTTTACCTTATTCCAATGGTTTGAATTTACCTTGGGCTTGAAATTCTTTTATTAAACCTTCTCAGTCCTTTTTCATTTAGAGGATTTTTCATTGTATCTTACCAACTGATGATATTCTTAAATAAAAATGTTTACGTCTTCCGTCTCGATGATTTTTATGTAAACATGTAAACATGAGGAAGATAATTTGGAGCATATTTTTATTTCTTGCACCTATGCTAAGGATGTTTGGAATAATATTTCACTTTATATGATTTGTCAATGAATGATGTCATTAATTTTTCCATCATTGTTTTCTTTAATTTTTGAAAAAATGTTGGTGCAAATATTTTTTTACCTCTATTCTCTTTATTGTTTGTTGGTACTTTTGGTTTGCTAGAAATAAAGCTAAGCATAATGATAATTTGATTACTACCAAGTCATGCTTTATTTTCATCACTAATTTTATTTATGAAGTTATTTGTTTTGGCAATTTTAAAAAAAACCTTTGGGTCTAAAATTAACAGACATCTTTGCTAAATGTAATATTGATATTCCTTCTTATTGTAAGTCTGTTACTAATTTAAATCGCTGGTATAAACCTTTACTTGGATCTCTTAAAATTAATATTGACGGAACTTGGAATGAATTTTTTGTTGAAATAGGTGGAGTTTGTAGAAATTCTAAAGGTAAATGTGTTTTCTGGTTTTCTACTCCTATTATTGTTGTGTCTCCTATTTGTGCTGAAGTCGAAGCTGTTATAGTTGTTTTAAATTTAGTTTTTATTTGTGGTTACAATTTAATTGATATTTAGATGGACTCCTTAGAACTTTGGAACAATTGTACTATGAAGAAAAAGTATCATTGGAATCTTATTATTCAAATTAAAAAATATTTGTCTTCCTTAAGATTGTGTAGATTAATTGATTCTTTACCTATTGAGAAGGAAACTAACGTTCAAATTAGGCCACTAAGCGAGGGTTAGAGAAACAAGATTTTATATTTTTGGTCCAAACACTTTATGAACATTCTTTTCTTACCTCTGGTGATTGTTTGGACACTCTTTACATTCGATGTGATGGTATTTTTTAGATTTTCTTGCGTGAATTGTACTTAGTGATTGACAATTTCTTAGGTTTTTTATTTTTTTTGTGAGTTGTATTTAGTGTGTTGGGTGGTTGGTGTTTAGTTAAATTGTCGGTCACAACCCCTGTAAATTTTTTTATGATGGAATAAAATTTTTTACGCGATTTAAGAAAGAAATTATATATATATATATATATATATATATATATATATATATATATATATAATAGGTTTTTGTACCTTACATTTGGATATATAACAAATTTTAACTAACATTAATATTAAGGTTTGAAGAAACCCAGACATTCATATCATGATTTTAAGAAGCCCTAACAAAATTGTTGATTGACTATCTTATTTAAGAAACAGTACAAAAAAATAATACAGTGGCGGAACTAGATTATATCTATGATTGCCAATTGCCCTCATGGAATTTTTATTTTTTCTATATAAATAATAAAATTTAATCTTTCTTCAATGTAATTTAGTCAATTTAGTAAGTAATGGCTATAATTTATGACCCAATACCTTTAAAAAAATATATACTTTTGATTTTGTTATTCATCCTAAAAAATAATGTTGGTTCATCCCAAGACTAATTATAAATATCTAAAACCAAATTAAATACGTTTTATATAGTTAAACCTCATACTTAAGGCTAACGCAGACTCTTGGAACCTTCCTTTACCAATGCTTGACCCATCAGCCTCCACAAATCATGTGCCACATTTCTCCTTGATATTCATATTTTTAAGATTGGGAATACACTCGAAACTCACAGCAACATTGAACGCATGACATATGATATCATATTAAGAAAATGTATACTGTATGAATCACCTTATGATTCATATATCATACATCACCAAATGATGAATAAATGGCATGTTATAAAGGGCATCATTATCCTATATGATGTATATTGTGTGATGTATGATGTCTAATTTTTTTGTATTGTAAACGCGTTTTAACGAAGAAGAAAAGGCTGTCTACATACATAGCACTCGAAACGTTGCTATTTACAAATCTAACACTTTCTTTCATCCATTTATAGCACCTAAATCTTTCATATCACATAGAAAATATCACTATTTTAACTTTTTGATAGTGAAATACACATTTTGATGCAAAAGGAAGGTGGCATGTATGTAGGGCTGTCAAAAAAGCTCGTTGTTCGCGAACAGTTCGTGTTCGGTTCACCAAGAAGTTCGTGTTCAATTCGTTCGATAAGCAAACGAGACGAAAACGAATAATTTTTTTTCGTTCGGTTTGTTAAACGAACCAAACACGAACACTTGCTCTCTTCGTTCGCGTTCGCGTTCGTTTACACCCATACAAATATGTAAAAGTTGAAATTTTGGTGTTAGATATGTAAATACATATCCAAAAATTACATTACAGGCATCGTGGAACAAGACGACACTTGATGTTACAAGTACACCCTTGACCATAACACTAGTGTAGATAATTACAACGTTGAGTCTTTCCGTAATAGAATTGATAGTAATTATATTGAGTTTTATCCGGTGCGGCCCACTCACTAATACGTATAATTTTTGAAAGAAATTTCCAATAAATATAATAAAAGAAAATGCAAGATATTATTCAATTAAAAAAGCGTTTATCTTTTAAAACTTTATATTATAATTTATCTCGTTAATAAATTTGATTTTAATCAAGGAATAAAGCTATTGGCTTTGAATAAATCTATTTCAAATTTAATTGCCTTTACCAAATAAGTCCTGGAATAATTACATGCATAGCACAGAAAATTTTGTTATTTATAAAACTAACACCCAAATCCTTTTTTAAAACTATCGTGTCTCTGCATTTACACCTGCCACAATCTAATCATGAAAAATTTGATAAAAATAAGAAAATATAGATTGAAATTTTATTATGAATTTCAATATTTAAATATAAGAGCCTTAATTTGAGTTCCTAAATTATAATAAAAACTTCTTCACACTAAGTGATCAAATTAGATTCAACTCTTGGAGATGCTTAGTTTTAATTATAAAAACAGAAGATTTATAAATAAATTAGAGCTTAGAGCTAGATCTAGATCTTAACTTTACCTGCATCGCAAATGATGTTATTGTCTCTCAACTACGTCCACTTAACCATGACATAGTGGTTGATGATATAATTTTTCACCGTGAGGTCATGGGTTTCGAATCACACATATTAACCATTTGTCTCTATTGCCGATGATGCCACCCGCCTGCCATCATTGGTCCGCAAGCCGTCGTCATTGTTGTCGTTGTCGTCGTCGTCGTCATTGTTATTGTGGAGTCATCAGTTTGTCTTTCATTGCATAGCCCTTTTCTCTCAGAATAACTCTCTCTCTCTGATCATGTAGTTAACCTAAAGAGAGAAGATATTAGAGGGATTAGGCATACGATGACGGGGACAAACAAAAGAAACACATGGAGAAGCTTTCGTGAAGTGGACTTTGCGTAGTTAGCTCTAAAGTATATTGGTGTATGACACCTTGGAGGCACATTCGTGAAGAAGACCAAACAAAAGCAAACCCACAACCATATATTCAGGTTTGTGTACACATTATGGGGTTCACTTATTCCTATAAGGGCAAGTCCCTATAGTTAATCACATCTTAAGCAATATGGGGATTATTTAAGAAAACTCCCGATTAAGGTTGTGACTCATCCTCATAAAGTTTTAATGTATAGGTTTTTCAAAGGAGTTCAAATTTCTATCCTAAGGGTAGAGGATACTTGATGGTTCAGAAGAGTCTTATCAAGATTCTGAATTGCCTTATTTTTTATGTTGTTGTCAAAAATGCAGTTGAGGTTCATCCTTTGCTTTAGGTTTTGAATGTCCGTTCATACAAAACAGAGTTAGCACACTCTTATAACATGTAAATTAAATCTTGGGTGACATTCACATTTTGTATTCAACAGACCTACAAAATAGAGTTAGCATAAAATATGTTTTTGTTCAGCTATTTAGTTGTTTGTTTATTCTTTTTATTTTAGACAACCTAGTTAAGAAGCTCGTGGCTTTTCATCATCCCTGGGTTATCAGGTTCCATGATCTACTTAATCTGAGAGGTGTTCAAACATACTATGACCGGAAGAATCATGTCAGTAACCGTAAGTTGCGTTATTCAAAAGATCTTCGTAAACCCAGGTTACAGGGTTAAGGTTGCATTCAGTGATCTTTGTTCATTAGGGTTTCATTTAATTAGTGTCTTTTTCGAATTTTAAGGGTTGAAAATTTTAGTTTTTTTAAGATTGCTTAGCCGATTAGATTTTTGTTTTGTCATTTTGTGTTTTATTTTTGTTGTTTGGGATGACCCGGTAAAGATCTCATCTTTCCGTTGTCCTGAAGTCATTAGGGTTTGTGGTTTGATTAGTCACAAGTGACTTGAAGATAGTTTGTTAGCAGCCATATGTTTCCTTCTCCAAATTACCTTCCCATATCAGGTTGCATTTTGTGATTTAAGTTTAAGTTTTAGTCGCTTTTATGGTGAATTTTTTATCATTTCTTTTGGGTTGGTTTGTACCTTGGCCCTAATTGTCTCTGATTGAAGCTAGGTGTGCTTTTGTTCTCAAATGAGAAGTCAAACACTCCTTAACCTCCAGTCGCCTAGGTCTAAGTTGATTTTAGATTAGTTCAAGTCAATTTGAACTGATCTACGGTGAGTCTCTAGGCAATCAAAGTTAACCTTAGTTAGGCTCTTTTTCCCTCGGATTATCTTTGAACATGTTTAGATCAACCAAAGTTTAACATGATTGACCCAGATAGGCCTAGTTTGATCAGGGACAAACTAGTCTTATTTGGTTTATATTGACTAAAGGTAGGCTGATTTAAATCAAGTTGTGTTAGCTTGGGACCAAATCAGGTTAAGCTGAGCTGACCCGAGTTGAACCTCTTGGATCGATCCTTGATTAAACTTGGTTTGAGACTTAAACCAAGCTCAAAGTTGAGTCTCAAGTCGGGTCGATCTGAATTAAGACTGATTGACTCAGGGAATAGTTGGGGTTAACCCGAGTTAGGTGGGGTTGACCCAGTGATTCAGTTGATTTGGGTTAACCTGAGTTTGGTTAGGTCTCAGGTTAACCCAGAAGTTCAATTGAATTAGGTTAACTAGAGTTAGGTCGGGATGACCCGGAAGTTTAGTTGAATTGATTTAACATGAGTTAGGTCAGGTTGAACCGAAAGTTCAATTGAATTGAGTTTAAGCTAAGTTAGACCCAAGAGAACTTATGCTTAACCAAGTCTAAGTTAGGTTGGACATAGAATAGGTCATGGTTAGGCCAGACATAATGAAAGTTCAAGTTGAACTAAGTTTAAGTTAGGTTAGACTTAGAATGGTTCACATTGAGGTCTAGTATTAGATGAAAGTTGATGTTTAGGTATAAGTTAAGTAGACCCAGGGTTGGTTCATATTTTAGGTCCAATGCGGGCTAGACCTAAAGTTTGGTTCATGTAGGATTTAGGTTCAATTTGGGTTAGACCTGAAGGTTGTTGAAGTTAGGTCCAAGTTATATTAGACCTAGGGTTTATGCTCAGGTCTAATGTGGGTTAGACCTAAAATCATATGGGATATTTGGTCCAATTGGGGTTAGACCTAAAGGTGGTTGAAGCTAGGTCCAAGTTAGATTAAACCAAGGGGGTTAGTCTAATGTGGATTAGACCCAAAGTTTAGATTGGTTCTAATGTGGGTTAAACCTAAGGTTTAGTTTTGGTCTAAGATAGGTTAGACCTAAAGTTGGCTCATGTAGGATTTGGATCTTACTTGGGTTAGACCTAAAAATGGTTCATACTGGATTAGGTCTAATTTAGGTTTGAAATAAGCTTGAAGTTAGGTCTAACATTGGTTAGACCTAAGGATTTAGGGTTTAGGTCTATTTTGGGTTAGACCTAAGGGGTTTAGGGTTTAGGGTTTAGGTTTAGTTTGGGTTATATTAGGTTCGTTTAAGTCAAATTTATGTTACACCTAAAGAGTTATGTCGGTTTAGGTCTAATTTAGGTTAGACCTAAAAGGTTTAAATTAGTGTTGGTGTAATTTGAGTTAGACCTAAGAGAGGTTTTGGGTTTAGGTCTAGTTTAAATTAGACCCAAATTAAACTCAAGTTGAACATGAGCTAGGTCAAATCTGATTATGGCTCGGACTTGAATTAGGTCCAATTGAGAATCCACTTGGGTTAGACCTAATTTAGGTTAGATCTAAGCCAAGTTAAAGCTCAAATTGGGCTAACCCTAGGTCATTAAGGGTGTTTTCATCATTAGGTGGTTAACTATGTTGTCAATTCCTTGTGACCCCTATTAGGTTAGGACCCCAACTTTCGATTAATGTTTTAAATTAAGTATAGGGAACATATTGGGACAAAGTTAAAAATTTTAATTTTACAATTTTACCCCTAGTTTCCTAATTTTCATTTTTGGATCTTTAAGGTTGGAGGTCTTCATTTTATGATTTACTTTCACTACCCTAAATGTTCTTGTTAATTTCCAATTTAATTTTTAATGTTATGATATTTTTATTATTATTTTCAAAATAATTATAAAATTGGTAGAAAATTAATCATTTTGCTGATAGGGAAGTTCCCTCATCTTGAAAAAAATCAAGAAATATTCCCAAGGGTAGAGGGAAAAATCTCTGAAAATTTTATTTTTTATACTTATATTTAATTTTTAATAATTAAAATACTCTCTTGAGTATTTAATTAATTAAAAATAAAATATAATTTAATCATTTTAATTTTCTTTTTATTATTTAATTTTTTATTGAAAAATATATTTTAATTAGTTAAATATTAAAATTAGTTATTTAGCAAGCTCTGAAATCACAAATGTATTTTTGGTTTATTTTTGTGATTTTTATTTCCAAAATTATGAATTTTTTTAAAGTTTTATGTAATTTTTTCGGATTTAATTAAAAAGGAAATTTGGGATTTTTCTATTTATTTGACTCAACTTCGTATCAAGCTTGGCACTATTAGAAGCCCACACATCAGTTGGCGGTTGGTCGTGCTTTCCATGCAAGCGCACGTTGTTCCGTTGTCTGCTCCCTCATTCTACACGATCATGCCATCCAAACCCATCACTGCTGTTCATTTCTAATGGAAACAAGCAGCATTGCTTCATCATCCCCACGGGATAGAAAATAGAGAGCCAACCATAATCAAACGCTATGATCTCTCTGGATTCTCAACCAAATCACTCGGGATTTGTTCCTATAGCTTCGTCTAAGTGAGACAGACCTATCTATACAATTCAATGGGCATGCATTGTTTATTTCCTTTATAAAAGACCAAACTTAGAGATTTTGATCCATACCTTGTCCAAAGAGGTGTGGCCTCCATTGGGCTTGATAGTGATGATCAACTTGATGACATGAAGCTCCTTGTTTCAATTTGCACTATGAACATGTCGAAGTATGACTTAGATCAAAGGGAGCCTTGATTTGGTCTTGGAATATGGTGGAGGCTGAGGGAGGGCTCGATCTTAATCTGGGAGAGTGTCTTTAGGCTTGGGGAAGCTTTTGGAAAGGTAAAATTTGAGTTTTGGAGGAGTTGATGTCAGGGCAGAAAAATGTCCTCGATTTAGGTAGTTAAATTAGGGTTTTGTGGTGGCCAAAGGGGCATGGCAACGTGGTGATGATTTTCTGGCCAAGGTGAGTGTCTTTTCTATTGGGAGCAGGAGGATTTGAGGGCTATGTAGGGAGAATGGTGTATACCAAGCAATCTCGGATTCCCTCCTTCAATAGCCATGGGAGGCTATGGAGAGGGCTTGGCTTGGTATGGGGGAGCTCAGGCGTCTCCTCAGAGGATATTTAAGAGAATTTCAGGAGTTTTGGGCAGTGGGGAGGAACTTATCCACTTTCTAATTCCTTGGCCGTGGTGGAACCAATTGTGAAAAGGAAGGCATGGGAGGGAGCTTAGCTTGATTGGGTAGACGTTTTGGTGGGTGACCAAGACCAGATTTGTTCTGCTCTTAACTCTCCTAGTTCTGGTTTGGCTCCCCAAGGGCGGGTCAAAGGAACCATGACCAAGGTGCCATGTCTCTTCTCCCATGGTGAGTGGTCCCAAACTTCTCTTTTAGTGCTTGAATTTAGCTTGGTTTGGCTTGTTGTGTCACCCACATGTCATGGTGGGTTAACTTGTGTCATGGGTGACCAATGACGAATGGGCCACGTGCTTGGGTTAGATTTACTTTTTGGGCTTAACCTAATTGGGTTGGGTTTAACCTAAAGTTTTAAGCCCTAAAGGAATTTAATAATCCTCCTAATTAATTAATTAATTAATCAGGGGAATTATGGGGGCATGATGCCAATTGGGTTCTCCACATGGTATGATGTCATGACTATGTTGGGTGGGGTTCAATTGGATGGATACGTGTCCAATTGTTCAAGATTTGACCAAATTTGGGTTAGGTCCAATTGGTTTTGACAAACCATAGTGTCACCAAAATTTTGGGTCAAAAGGGTGTAATAGGGTTTAAGGTGATTTTTAGGGTTTGTTGCAATTGGGGAGGGGTTGTGTTAGGAGTCGACAACTAACGCAAAATTTGTCAAAAAAAAAGAAAAAAAAGATTGAAAATATGACACTAAATAGAACGCAATGGAGAAAAAAGATTCATGTAGCCAACCCCACGTAGTGAGACAAAGGCTTTGTTGTTGTTGTTGTTGTTGGGGTTGGGGAGGCCATTAGTGAGGCTAGGGATCAATTTTAGTAGACCATTCTCCCGAAGTGAATTCATGGTCAAAATGACCCCTAAGGCTTATAGGAAAGTTTCTAGGGTTTTAAAATCCAGGGCATGTCTTACCCATAGGGGGAGTGGCTTGGAACTATTATTAGGCCAAAACCTTAAACTAGCTAAGCCAAGGATTGAGGGTTTGGGCATGTTCTGATGAGGTCCAAGGGGGCATAACCTTGGTATGGGGTTAATGTACAGGTAAGTAGGTGAAACCTCACAAAAGCGAGGTCAACAATTTCACATTTCTCGGAAAAAAAATTCTCTCAACTACTATAAATTAATCGTCATCGCTAGACTATCATCTCTCGATTACAAATGCTTAGACATAATTGCTCGACTACTATCACCTATGCATCGCCGTTTAATCACTATTATTCTACTATTATTGCTTTGACCACAATCGCCTAACTCCATCGCTTATTATTGAAAATAATGTCAACCCATGTTATGATTTATAATCTACAACATCCAATCGACATTGATACATACGATCACCATTAAATTTGATGCTCATCATTATTATCAACCATGATGTCTGTTGTCTCCTAGCTTGTCATCACCTATTATTATCATCAACATTGTCACCGAACATTAATATCAAGGCTTATCCTGCACTTTTTGGTCTTTGATCTTACCACTTTAAAGGAGAATGATCAAATAGATCATCAATAATTACATGAAATAATTTGAACAACTCAAATCTGTTATAAAATTCACCATTGATGCCATCCTTTATTGTATCTGTCCAACACACTATATCATAACTTTTCTTCAATTCTAAAGAATGTCAGCATTTATAAGCTGGGCATACACATTGAAATTTTATTAATTGAATCAGGCACTTTAATTTAGTTATATTATAGGTTTTCATATAATAAATCCTTGATCTCTTTTAGTTTGTTGTCATATAAATTCTTAGTATAACGCTACAATAATAAATTCTCTCCTTGTTATGACACATGTTCAAGAAGGAAATGATTCATGATAAGTGATCACAGAAAAATACATTAAGAATTCATATTTATTTTTGATGAAATTGCACTTTAAAGAAAGGTATTTTCTTTTTTTACTGCAGGAATGAAGATTTATAAATGATGGAAGCAAAAAACATGAAATGGAGCGAATTTGGATCAAAAAAGAAGAAATTCATGCAAAATGAACTAAGTCGCCGACGGCGAGATCGAGGCCGCCGACGGCGAGATCACGAGGAAGTTTTCTGAAGGAATTATAACTACCTCGCCGACAGCGAGCCCGAGCCCGCCGACAGCGAGATCGCGCGGTTTGAAGACCTTCTAGAAGCCTCGCTGACGGCGAGGTCGTTTCCCGCCGACGGCGATGTCGTTTCCCGCCGACGGTGAGACAGTTCAAAATGCATATACATTGAACCTGGACGCTTTCTGAAGAGGTGTTTAAGCATCCCTTGGACATTTGCCTACCTCTATAAATAGAGGACGAATTTTAGTCATTAGTGTGTGTCTTGTGTGTCTTTTGTGGGTCATTTGTGTGTGTCTTTGGAGTATTAAGTGAGTCTTAGTGAATCTTTAGTGAGTTAGAAGTGTTTTGTACTAGAAGGAAAAGTCAAAGGAACTTCAAGGAGTCTGCTTGGGGAGAAAATAAAGATAAGTATCTTTGTTTATTGTTGTTAATTTTAAATGAAATCTATGCTTTATTTTATTCTCATGCATTCTGAGTAGTTTTCTTAGTCTTTCTCCTTGTTTATGAAAATTATGTGAATTGATGATATTAAATAGAAGTACCTAATGTATTAAAATAATTGTGATAATTTTTTACTTAGAACTCAATTTACTTTCAATCTGACCAATTGATGTGTTAAAATATGTTGAAGTATCAACTATAGTAAAAAAATTACATCCAATATTCAGAGAAGTCAAAAGCCTTGGAAGGAGTGTGCAAATAAATAGGGAAATATTATTTATCGGACGTAGAATTGGACATTTTAGTGTGACAGACTAAAATATTCAATTTGGTCCTATTGTTTTAGAGTCGAAGTGTAGATGTTAGCCCTCGGGTGAGGGGAACGTGGGAGCTCCGAAGTGGCAGCCGATATCCTCCTAGCCAACTGGCAGCATTCGGTAATCAAACATAGGATTAGTCAATGTTCTTTGCACCTGGACCAAAGGGTAAAGAATAGGAATGCTCCTATTTGTCACAATACAATTCAAGAATTCTATTTAGATTCATCATTCACATAATTTTCTAAAAACAAGGAGAAGCATACTTTTTCTGAATTATTTAAAACAACTTTATTTCAAACATTAGTTTACATTAGTTACTGTAGTTACTTTAAATTTTCGTTTACTATATTAGTAAGTAATTCCTTTAAATTTTAAGTCGATACAATTCGTTAAAAACTTCCCTGTGGGATCGATAACCGGGACTCCACTAGTAGCCTCGTATTACTTGATACGATACGTATACTTGTATAGAATCCACATTAAATATTCAATCATATAATCAAATATATATATATATTAAAGCAGGATCAAGTTTTTGGTGCCGTTGATATTAACATAATTTGCAAACATATAAAAAGTGGGTCATATTTTTGGCGCCGTTGCCGGGAGGTAAAGAAATTATTTATTAGAGTAACGGACTATTTTAAAATTTATTTGGCAAAAATTGTATGCGAAAATTTGGAAAAGAAAATTTAATACCTTACGATTCAGAATTAGAGCGTACAATTAAAAGAATTAGAAAACAAAAAAATGAAATTATAAATTTAACACAAATGGCAAATATTCTCGAAAATGAAAATATCAATCAACAGAGACCATTACGAGATTATACCAATCCTACATTAGATGAAATTCATTTAACTATTCAAAACCCTGATGTAGTTGCTAATTCATTTGAACTTAAACCTGCAATTATCCAAATGGTGCAAAACAATCAATTTAGTGGTTCACCTACTGAAGATCCTAATTTACATATTGCTAGTTTTTTAGAACTATGTGCTACTTTTTCCTTTTTCTTTAAGGGATAAAGCTAAAATGTGGTTAAATTCATTAGCACCTGGATCTATTAAAACTTGGGGAGAGTTATCACAAAAATTTATATCCAAATATTTTCCACCTTCCAAAACTGCTAAGCTTAGAAATGATATAACTTCTTCTACTCAGTTTGATGGAGAATCAATATATGAAGCTTGGGAGAGATTTAAAGAACTTCTTAGGAAATGCCCACATCATGCGTTACCAAATTGGTTAATTATTCAAACTTTCTATAATGGATTAGTAGGATATTTAAGATCAATCATCGATGCTGCTGCTGGAGGATCATTAATGTCAAAACCATTTGATGAAGCTTATGCACTAATCGAAGAAATGACAACCAATAATTTTCAATGGCCTGCTGATAGAATAAATCCGAAAAAAGATAGCTAGTATTCATGAAAATGATGCAATATCTATGTTAGCTTCGCAAATCGCTGTTGTATCTAAAAAATTAGATCATTTTGGAATGAATTACTCTCCAACTATATTAGAAGAAAATTCATCTGGACAACTTATAGAATCCCAATCTCAATATGAAACTATAAATGCAATTAATAACAGACCCAATAATCCTTATGCGAATTATTATAATTCTGGATGGAAAAATCATCCTAATTTTAATTGGAATAATAACACAACTAATCAACCATGGATGAATAACATAACACAACCATTAGGAAATCCCTCTAATCAAGGAAATTCAAATTATAAACCTAATTATCCACCTGGATATAATAATAATAACCCACAATTTAAAGATAAGAAATAATCTATAGAAGAATTAATATTAAATATGGGTCAACATTTACAAAATCAAGGAAATCAATTAAAAATACAAGGAAACCAATTACAAAATCAAGGAACAACTATTAAAAATATTGAAACTCAACTTGGACATATCGCTACTGCACTTAATAATAGAATACCTGGAACATTTTCTAGTAATGTGGAAATAAATCCTAAAGACAAGGGAAATGAACAAATTAAAGCGATACAATTACTAAGTGAAAAAGAATTAGAACCTCGAATTCAAAAAGAACTTGAAAGTCAAAAAGAGGAAGTGGAAATTAAAAAGGAAAAGAATCAACAAGATCCAAACTTAGAAAATCTTTTAATACCAATGAAAATTTCTGTTGAAAAACCTCCACCACCATTTCCTCAATGACTAATTCAACATAAAAAAGATAAACAATTTGCTAAATTCCTTGAAATTCTAAAGAAATTAACAATAAATATTCCTTTCGTAGAAGCTTTAGAACATATGCCAAACTATGTAAAATTTATGAAAGATATTTAAAAAAAAAAAGAAAATTTACCGATAATGATATGGTCGCACTTAGTGAAGAGTGTAGTGCTATTATTCAGAAAAAGCTTCCTGAAAAATTAAAAGATCCTGGTAGTTTCACTATACCTCGTACTATTGGAGAAAAATTCTATGTAAAACCTTTGTGTGATTTAGGAGCAAGCATCAATCTAATGCCTCTATCTATTTTTAAAAGATTAGGATTGGGAGAAATTTCACCTACTTCAGTAACTCTTCAGTTAGCTGATCATTCTGTTACATATCTGTCGGCATATTTTTAGGTTATGTATTTTATTTTGAAAAAAAAATGGGTCGCCTACAGAAATTATCGGTGAATTTTAGATTTAATTTAAATAAATAATTTGAAAAGTAGTATTTGATTTTTGAAAATAATTTTAAATTTGAAAATTTTTAAGATATGAAATCAAACTGATCTCACATCCCGAATAGTTTATATAAACGAGCACCGCACCACAAACTTGTGTATCCATCCCGAAGAATGTACACACTCGCTTGATAATGGGGCTCGATTAAATAAACTAGAAAGGTTTGTGACATCCGTTTGGTCTGCGAACCAATTTTATAAGCCGACAAGTTCCCTCGCTTAATATGAAAACATTAAACAGAGGTTTATATTACTCGGGTTCTTAAAATTCCCTATAAGGGCAAGCCCATATAGTTAATTACATCTTAAATGAAGTGAATCATTTAAGAAAACTCTCGATAATAATCAGTAGTTCTGCTCTCAAGAATTTCAAAGTTTAAGTTTTCAAGGGATTGAATTTTGGAATTTCAATAGGGAATGGATCAAATTTGGAACATTTTTATTTTGGGAATTCAAAGGAAGAAAGGTAGGAGAAATCGCAGATTCAAAGCGAACTCCGATAATTTCCCGACTATCCTATTGTTTGGCTTGGATTTAGGAAAGCCCTAATGTTTATTTAGTATTTTGATCTTGCCAATTTTAATTAGTTAGGACTTATATTCGTATGATAAAATCATACAAATAACCTCGAAGATGTGAGGGTTTATGTCGTATCGGACGACTACCTCGGAGTCCTAAGATCGGTTAGGGCTTAATTTACATGATATGATCATGCAAATGCCTAACGAAGAGTTGAGGATTTATGTTGCACTAGGCAAACTTCCTCGAAGTCCTATGGCTTGGTTTTTTAATTCTAAGAAAGTTTTGCTGAAGTAGACTCAGGTTTTGCTGATGACGATGGCCGTGCTCCAACCATGCTCCGAGCTCCTTGTTGCAGAGGTTTAGTTTTAGAAGTCATAAATCAGGAGATGAGAGAAGTGTTCTGGTTTAGAGAAAATCTTAAAATCCAGGTGTGTTTTTTTAATATTTTTAATTAAACAAATCTTAAAGTTGATTATAACAACACTGGTTAAGATCCCACTGGCTCCATCCTTCCGGCATCATTATTTTTATCGGATTCACTTAGTCCAGTATGAATTTGCTAAACTCATCCGAATGAGTTCCACACTTTCATTTAGACCGTGGGAAATCCCGTTAGCAACACGTAGGTTACATCATCCGAGGTATTCCCGATCATCCAACAAGACGTTTTAATTTAGTTGTAGTTGTAGTTTTGTTGTTCTGTTTGTGATTAAATTTTGAGTTGTTTTATATTTTGAAATGTTGTGGCGGTGAATTTTATCTTGTAATGACTTTTAATTTAGTTTTGGTTTCAGTTTTAGGGACTATCCTAAAGGTGTGAGTTTTCATGCAACGATTGTTTATCATGCAAGAAAAGTAAGTGCGATGCGATTAAATAAATTGCAATAAAATAAAAGCGTACTCGGAGGGTCTTCCCGTCATCCCAAGCTGCACTTAAAACACAATTAGAATATTTAAGCATTTAAAGCAAGTTCCTAGGTAAACTAAGGGAAGGGTTATGGTTTTCTACCAAGGTCCTACTCCTATAGCTAGTCATCTCCTATGACGTCTAGGTGTCAGTATTTTGGTTTGAGGACGATTTCCTTCATTAAAGAACAATTAAGTTCAATTGTTCTTATAAACATCCTATCATATCGAGGAAGTGCTTAAGACGAATCTTAAACATCTTTTCAATATTTCTAGGATTATTTTAAGTCCAAGAGAATTTAATTATACAAATGAATTAATCGTCCAGGAGTTCAAGTTTTGTTATCTTGCTCGATGAACTAGGACATTTGAATATCCTATAAGTGAGGTAACACTTCACTTAATACTCCATTTAGGAGTTATGACAACAAAAGCTTTCGAGGGCAAATTGATGTTCAAGTGATTTATGATTTAATTTAATTTCAGTTAATGGATTTAAGTTTGGAATAGTGTTCAAGTTGTTTTAGATTTATTTTTGAATTCTTTATGTCTTAGGTTTAGTTTCAATTTTAATTTAATTTATTTAATTTAATCTAATTTTAATTTTAACTTGATTTTATTTTTTATTTTAATTTAATTTAATTTAATTTAATTTAATTTAATTTAATATTATTTAATTTAATTTAATTTAATTTAATTTAATTTAATTTGATTTAATTTAATTTAATTTAATTTAATTTAATTTAATTTAATTTGATTTAATTTGATTTAATTTAATATGTTCTAATTTAATTTTATTTAATTTAATTTAATTTAATTTAATTTAAATTTTAATTAAATTTTATTTTTAATTTTAATTTAATATTTTATTTTTTATGTTTTAAAGATGATTTAATTTTAATTGTTAAAGTATTAATTTAATTGAAATTTTAAAAGGATTTAATTTAAATAATTTAACTTTAATTTAATTTAATGATTAAGTCTTTTAGCATTTTAAAGCTTAAATTTAGATTATCATTTTAATTAGGAATTAAATATTATTGAGATGATTAATTTAAGGATTCTTAAATTAAAGAACAAATCTCTTCCTAATAATATCCCTATTTTAATAATTCCAATTTTATTATTCTTCCAAATTTAATTAATTATTAGATTAAGGTTTATTTTAATTATTTTTAAATTGTTTAGTAGGTTTCTACCCCTTAATTATTTAAATTTCAATCATCCAAATCAGATTAAGATCAAATATTTTACTTTTTCATTTTATTAAGCCTAAATTTTTAATTAATTGTTAAAATTTTAATTACCATTTTGCCCTTCAAGCTTACTAATTCCATAACTCACTAAATTGAGCTCAAATGAATTTGAAATTTTTATGTGACTTCACTCATATGTCAATAAAGGCATTAGAGGAGAAAATGTGATTTTTCCGTATTTAATTTATTTATGTAAGTATTTTTGGTGGAAAATAGGGATTTCCAAGGAAAATTTAATAATATGACCAAGGGAAAGTTTCTGTCCTTAAGAAAATTATGGGACATTCCTATTTTGGTGATTTTTTGAATTATATTCTTTTTATTATAATTATTTTGAATTTGGGAGTATTAATTAATTTAAAAATAAAATAAAGGTTGAAAAATGAATTTTATATTTTTCAAAAATCTCTCTAATATCAAGGAAATTATAGAACCAATTTTTACAATTTTCTGATTTTTATTTGATTTATTAGAATTATTTTAGTGGAAATGCTAAAAAATACATTTTTTTAATTTTAAAATTACCTTAGGGCTTTAAAATTTAATATCTCATCATATAGACTTAAGAAAAATATGGGGTTTGTTCCTAAGTGATTAAAACTCAAAATGTGACATTTTGGTGAATTTTATTATTTTTGTGATTTTTATTATTTTTTAATTATTAAAAATATTAAAATAATGCAAAGAATCAACTTTTTTAGAAAATTGAAATTTTAATTTTCTTAAATTCCCCGATATCGGAGAGGCTCCAAAACTAATTTGGTGAATTTTTGAAAAGCATTTTGAAAGTTATGAATTTTTTAAGTTTAATTTTGGCTAAATGGCTTAATCAACCCATTTGATAGAGGCTAACCAAGTCCAATTGACTTCAAACTTTTATGGTGGGTTCCTCTGATCCTAAAGGTCAGTGGAGGATTGATTTCAAGTCAATTTGATGTATGATGAGCTCTAATTAATTAAAACTCCATTTTGGGTGTTTAAGCCAATTAGGGTTATTCCAAGTGAGTTAACTCAAAACCTATTTTTCCTGTGGTCCTCGGTCATAATAAACATCACCAAATTTTCCTAGAATTTATTTCACAATATGCTAATTATTGGAATTAAAATACTCAAACTAGCAACCTAGAGTTGAAAAATCAATAACTCTTCATAGGGATGGCCTCGACTTTGGAAAATTCAGGGAATGTTCCCAAATTCGTAGGCTTCAAAAGCTCCTATGGTCTCATGCCATGGTGAATTGTATACATGCATGGAGAATTGAAAATGTGCAGAGAGTAAATAAATTATTAAAAATCAAATACTCAATGAAATTAAATGATTTCTTTTCCACATTATTCTCCTATGTTCACTGAGCAAGAGGGTATTTTTATTTTATTTTTATGATTTTTCTACACAAAGTTATGCATTTTTGAAGTTTAGGGTCAAAAATAAATAAAATATTTCATTTTCCCGCTCAATCGCCACGTTTCGCTCCCCGATTGGCTGGCGCGGTTCTTTTCATGGATGCAGCTACCGTCCAACTCCATCGGCGCCGTCCGTTGGATACACGCCCGATCGGACGGCCGTTGCTTCTCTCCCCTAGTTCTATTCACCCAAAACCGTCCAACTTCAAACCTTGATATCTCCCTCGATTCTCAACGAAATTGAATGAATTTTTTTTTAAAATGATCGTCTAATCGAGTAGCACACATCTATATGGTGATGATATACTTAAAACATATGAATAATTACAGAAAATTAAAACATGCTCGGTTGGAGGAGAAAAATTTGATACCTTTGTCCAAGAGGTGAGGCCTCAATCGGAAATGATTGGATCGAGCTTAGGAGTGCTTGGAGAAGCTTTGGGAATAATTTGGCAGAGTTTACCCAAGGTAATCTTTGCATCTCTTCCACTTGCTCATGGAGGTGGGGTTTAAATAAGGAAGGTTATGGTGGAGCTTGGGTGGCCATGAGGGTTGGCTTGGTTCATTCATCAAGGTTTTTTAGTTGAGGAAAACTCACATGATTGAGCTTGATCTTGGTGCAATGAATTGGGTTATGCCATGTGTAAAGTCAAGGATTTAAATGGCATGGGTGTAAGGAGCATTTTTGGTCCAATTTGGGTCAATTCATGGTTTTGGCTTGGTTCACTCACCAAGGCTTGATTTGGGCTGATGTGAGATCATTTGGGTCAGCCTCACATATGTGGTGAAGTACCCATCCAAGGTAAGGTGGCCAATTTTGGTTAAAGCGTATCATGAATGGGGTTAAAAAAGGTTTAGTGAAGGTTAAGAAAGGCTCCCCTCTCCTTGCCATAAGTGGCATGGTGAGGTGGAAAGGGCTCCCCATGGCTTGCATATGGCTTATGCATGGCTCCATGACTGCATTTGGCTTGCTCATGGCTTCGGGGAAAAGGTTGGCTCACTTGCATGGAAAAGGGTTATTCGGAATTTTGAAAACTTTGGATTCCATCGATGGGATTTGTCATGATGCTACAAATAGGTTGATTTCATGATGGTTTAAGACTTTGGTCAAATAGGATTATCAAAGGAATAATGAAGAAAAGG
The DNA here is from genome assembly GCA_022702705.1 of Papilionanthe hookeriana x Papilionanthe teres. Lineage (NCBI taxonomy): Eukaryota > Viridiplantae > Streptophyta > Magnoliopsida > Asparagales > Orchidaceae > Papilionanthe > Papilionanthe hookeriana x Papilionanthe teres. The sequence goes on from CM040431.1 coordinate 31,197,048, forward strand.
TTTCATGTGGGCTTGGAAATGGACTTTGGGCTTTTAAAATTTGGTAAAGGTGGGCTTTTAGGAAGGTTTAAGGGAGTGGGCTTTTAGGTTAAAAAATGGGCTTTTGAATAGAAAAATTTGCAATGGGCCATGCCAAATAAATGTTGAGTTTTGTCTAAGGATGTGTCATGATTGATTTGAAACAAGTTTGGAGTGATTAGGGTTTGAATTGGGTTGGATTTGAGCTTCTTTGGTAAAGGGGTTAATGTAGGTCAAATTGGGCTAACTTGGGCCAATGTTGAGCTAGGGTTGCAATTGTTGTAAAATTAATGTTGTGAAATGTTTATGGGAGTGTTTCAAAGAGGTTTTGACTTTTTTTGGGTTTTGATTTTGGGGTTTGGGCTTATTTGGGTTAGGTTTGGGTTTAGGTCAAGATTGGGTCTTTTAGCTTTGGGTTGAATTTGAGTGGGGTTTGGGTCTAAATTTTGGGCAACTTATGTTAGTGTTTTGTTTGTGGGGATGTTAAGGAAGGTTTAGAAAAGGTTTAGGGTTAATTGGAGTTGAATTGGGTGAGTTTGAGCTAAGTTTGGGTCATGGGTTCAAATTGGGCTTTAAGGTCAAAAGTGAAATTGGATTCAAATGTCAATCAAATTGTGCTTGGATTTGGTCTAGATTAGTGTTGGGGATGTTGAATTGAAGTTTAGAATTGAATTGGACCAGAATTTGGGTCAATTGGGTAGGTTTGGTTTGACATTGGTTCACTTTGGGTTAAAAATGGGTCAAATTGGGGATTTTGATAAAAGTGGGGTAAATTGACAACATTGGCCCATAATGTAGTTAGAAAAAATGAAATTGGGAATATTTGGGATTTTCTGGAATTTTCTGGGAATTTTCTGAGTTTTTGGATTTTTTGGCTAAGAGGGGCATTTTGGGTATTTGAAGGGTATTGGGGGGTATTTTTGGAATTTTTGGTATTTTTGGCTATGGATGATCAATTTGATTGGTGAGGAAATGTTTAGGAATGGTTTTGGGGAATTTTGGGTGATTTGGACATTTTGGAGGATTTGGGTAATTTCGAGGGTTTTGGGTAGATTAGGCGGGTGTAGGGTCCCAGGGTCAAAAATTAAAAATTTGGAAAATTGAAGATTGGGTAATTGTAAGTGGAATGAAATCATTTTGGTTGAGCCATGAAGCCATATCAAGCCCACATGAGCCATGAAGGGACTCATTTGAGGCATTTACTATGTTGTTCCTAACTCGCTAGCGAGGGCTTAAGGGTTAAGGACCATCCATGTGAATCACCTTCATGAGTCGGGATGTCAAGTTAGGTATGGGTGTGTTTTTAGGAGGTGTGTGAAAGTGTAGTGTATAGGTGTAGTGTGTGTGTAAGTCAGCCCTTCACTGCACCGAGCCACCAGTGCAGGTCCTAAGGCCAAAGAGTCCTATAGGAACTCATCCTTTAAACTTCCACATTTGATTTCAACCCTCTAGGTGATTAGGGGTCTACAATCAAGTTTGTGGAGTTTGCGAGGAGTTAAGAAGTGGTTTGAATTTCTAAGTGGTGGGTCCCAATTCTAATCCTCTAGGATAGTCAAAGGAAAAGCATAAGGCTAGATCCTAAGTACTAAAGAGAAGAAGAGAAGACCTCATTAAAAATGATGTCAAAAATATCCTAAGGGAGTTATTGAAGATGTATTAGTAAAAGTGGATAAATTTATCTTCCCTGTAGATTTTATTGTTTTAGATATGGAAGAAGATAAAGAAATTCCTATCATTTTAGGAAGACCATTTTTAGCCACCTGGAAAAGCTATGATCGATGTTCGAAAGGAGAATTAACTATGAGAGTAAATGACTAAAAAGTAACTTTTAATATTGCTAAATCAATGAAATATCCTGCGTTAGAAAAAGATGATGAGTGTTTTCGAATGGAAGTACTCGATCATTTACAAAGAGAACATTTTAAGGAATATTATGAAGAAAAATTAGAAAAAGAAAATACTAAATTAATTGAAAAAGCGATATAAATGAAAAACTAGATTATATTCAAGAGAAATTTAAATTTTTGGATAACACTGAAAACTCTAAAAAAAATATAGTTCCATCGATTATTAAACCTCCTGAACTTGAGTTAAAAATGTTACCTAATCATTTGAAATATGCTTATTTAGGTAATTCTTCAACTCTACCAGTTATTATTTCATCCGAATTAAATGAATCTCAAGAACAAAAACTTTTAGATACATTAAAAAAATATAAGAAAATTTTTGGTCGGACTTTAGCGGATATTAAAGGAATTAGTCCTTCAATCTGTATGCACAGAATTATTTTAGATAATGAACATAACCTAAAGCAGATCCACAAAGGAGATTAAATCCGATAATGAAAGAAGTAGTCAAAAAAGAAATTTTAAAATGGTTAGATAATGGTATTATATATCATATTTCTGACAGTGCTTGGGTAAGCCCAATTCACTGTGTACCCAAAAAAGGAGGAGTGACCGTAAAAGCTAATGGAAATAATGATCTTATCCCTATAAGACAAGTTACTGGATGGCGAATATGTATTGATTATAGAAAATTAAACACAGCCACCAGGAAATATCACTTCCCTTTACCATTTCTAGACTCGGATGTTAGATAGATTAGCCGGACATAAATATTTTTGTTTCTTAGATGGATATACCGGTTATCATCAAATACAAATTGCTCCTGAGGATCAAGAGAAAACTATATTTACTAGTCCTTATGGAACTTTCGCTTTTCGAAGAATGCCTTTTGGATTATGTAATGCACCTGCAACATTCCAGAGATGTATGATGTCTATATTTAGTAAATTAATCGATAATGGAATAGAAGTTTTTATGGATGATTTCTCCGTATTTGGAACAACATTTGACACATGCTTAAATCATCTTGAAAAAGTATTTGAAGTATGTGAGAAAACTAATTTAGTTACGAATTGGGAGAAATGTCAATTTATGGTTACAGGCGGCATTGTATTAGGGCATAAAATTTCGGAAAAGGGCATGGAAGTAGACCCTGCAAAAATTCAAGTTATAGCTAAATTACCACCTCCAACTATGGTAAAAGAGGTAAGAAGTTTTCTTGGACATGATGGATTCTACAGACGTTATATTAAAGATTTTTCAAAAATTACTAAACCTCTGTACCAACTTCTTGAAAAGGACAAGAAATTTGAATTTACAACTGAATGCCTGAATACTTTCGAATTATTAAAAGATAAATTAATTGCAACACCTATAATAGTTTCACCTAATTGGGAGAAACCATTTGAGCTTATGTGTGATGCTAGTGATTATGCTATAGGAGCAGTTCTTAGCAAAGATACGATAAGATTTTCAAAGTTATATACTATGCTTAGTAAAACTCTAAATGATGTCGAAATAAATTATACGATTATCGAAAGAGAATTATTAGCAGTTGTATATGCTTTTAATAAATTTCGGCATTATCTAATAGGAACTAAATGTATTGTACATACTGATCATTCTGCTATAAAGTATTTAATGTAAAAGAAAGATTCTAAACCAAGATTAATTAGATGGATATTATTAATGCAAGAATTTGATTTTGAGATTATTAACAAAAAGGGAACTGATAATCAAATTGCAGATCATTTATCAAGATTAGAAAATCATAAATTATCTGATACTGATAATGAAATTTTAGCATGCTTTTCCCGATGAACAACTTTATAATATAAATGAGTGGAGAATACCTTGGTATGTCGATATAGTACATTATATCGTAAGTGACATTTTACCACCTATGTTAACTTTACAACAACGGAAAAAATTCATTCATGATACTAAAACATACTTTTGGGATGAACCATACTTATATAAGCAATGTAAGGATTTAATTATTAGAAGATGCGTGCCTTATGAAGAAACCGAACCAATCATTCAAAAATGTCATGATTCGATTTTGGAGGACATTTTGGGAAAGATAAAACTGCGTATAAAATTCTACGATACTGGATTCTATTGGCTACTCTATTTAGAGATGTATACATATATATAAAAACCTGCGATAAATGCCAAAGAGTAGGAAACATATCAAGAAAAAATGAAATGCCTCTAAATTTTATATTAGAAGTTGAAATTTTTGATGTTTGGGGATTAGATTTCATGGGACCTTTTATTCCTTCATTTGGAAACTCATATATATTAATAGCTGTTGATTATGTTTCCAAATGGATCGAAGCACAAGCTTTACCTAGGTGTGATGCTAAAAGTGTTTCAATATTTTTAATGGAAAATATTTTTACTAGATTTGGAATGCCAAGAGTGATTATCACTAACGGAGGAACTCATTTTATAAACAAATATATTCACAAACTAGTAGAAAAATATAATATTATGCATAAGATATCAACTGCTTATCATCCACAAACTAATGGATTAGCTGAAGTTTCTAATCGAGAGATTAAGCGTATATTAGAAAAGTCTGTAAACCCTAATAGATCGACCGGTCTATAAGACTAGACATCGCATTATGCGGCATACAGGATCGCTTATAAAACTCCGATCGGAATGACTCCTCATAGGCTTATATATGAAAAAACTTGCCACTTACCAGTTGAATTAGAACATAAAGCATATTGGGCGATTAAAGAATTTAATTATAATATGAAAGAAACTGGAGAGAAGAGATAGTTACAATTAAATGAATTGGAAGAACTAAGGAATGAATCATATGATAATGATAGGATTTATAAAGAAAGGATGAAATTATGGCATGATCGGAAGATTAATCAGAGAAATTTTGAACCAGGACAAGAAGTTCTACTATATAATACTAGATTGAAATTATTTCCTGGGAAATTGAAATTATTTCCTAGGAAATTGAAATCTCGATGGTTAGGACCTTTCACCATAACTCAAATATTTTCATATGGAACTATAGAAATTGAGGATCCAAAAACAGGACATAAATTTAAGGTAAACGGACATAGATAAAACCATATTTTGAAGGTAGAAGACCAAATTTTAAAGAGGTTTTAAAGCTTAGTCAACCTTATTACTAACTGAAATTAGGTCGGGCTGACGACGTTAAACCAGGCGCTTTATGGGAGGCAACCCATAGTAGTCTTTTATTTTTAATTATCTATAAATTAGTGAATCTATATTATTAAAACAAATCTTACTACTCAAATTTTTAATTAGAATCATCACAAATTCAAACCTATATGATGAGATCAGAAAATATTCGGACCAGAGCAAAAATGGGCGATTTTTACGAATCTCGCCGACAGCGAGCCCGAGCCCGCCGACAGCGATATCGTGTGTCATGAATTAATTCAGTTTTATAACTAGCTCGCCGATGGCGAGAAACTTCCCGCCGACGGCGAGGCAGTTGAAAATTTGGTTTCTTAAAGATTTTCGTGCGGTTTTGGACGGATCTAAGCCATTTCTTTGTAGGAAATTATCCCAAATCCAATTTTACTCCATTTTCTTCCTTAGAAACGACTAGAGACCAATCCTTTCAATCCGAAATGGCCACCAAATTCTTAGAAACCACAAAATCTGAAGTTTTCAACCGAAGAAAATTCGTCAATTCGGAGGCGCAGCGTATCTTCAACAAAGGCTTGATGAAGAAAAGACTTATTAAAGAAAGGGGATTTGTCAACAGAGGAGTAGAGAATTCCACTACAAAAATCGAAGAAATGATTGCACGGTGGCATTTGGAGGTATTTTGTTATACGACATCCGCTGTAGTTTTTCCAGTAGTTAAAGAGTTTTACTCTATTTTACATGCGATCAACAATGGAAATGTCTACGTCAGAGGAAGATGGGTAACATTTACTCCTTCAAGGGTAAATGAATTGTTTTCTATAGAGAATACCTCTGTTTGTCATTATTCCAACTGTGTGCCTTCAAGATACAATATGAACGAGATCTATAGATACTCGATCGACGAACCCGATGATCGGGAGTTACGCGAAGACAAGTATGTCGGCTTTTTCTGCATCACTTCTTAACCCTGTCTCGAAGCACTGACATTTCTTTATCTCATCAAAATTATTACCTACTATGAGAGTAAATAAAGTTTCAAAGGAATGCGCTATATTAAACTACTGTATTCAAATTGGACTACCTATCGATGTTGGATCAATAATAGTAAAGTCTCGCATCGGGATTGATTATGCATGGGTCGGCTCATGGACTTGGACACCCATCGACTATATTTGCTTTATGCGATCAGCACCAAGTTTCTTATGAGACTTGGGAAAAAGTACTTTTGCCATGGAAACCACTTGATCCTACAGATATGTTTCCAACCTTGGATAACAATGATGAGATTACCATTATTTCTGACAGAGCATCACAGAATAATTCTTTAGCAAGGCCCCTTACTGATAAAACTAATTTCATTCCGAAGAAGATTAAAGGATGGAAGAAAGAATTGCAAAATGTGATGAATTCCATCGACAATATCTCCGATATGTTCGATCACATCGATCGGAGAATGAAGGAGCACTTTGATCATACTCGGACATTTAGAGGCTAGTTTTATTCATTTACTAAGACAGAAGGGATGGATTAATGAAGAATCTACTGCAGAATTTTCTTTCAGACCTTTCTATAATTTATTTGTGCACCTGCGTCGCATCGGGAATATCAGAGAAGATGATAGTTCAGACACTGAAGAGTAGGAAAGATTTCGATTTTATGTCATATATTGTGTATATATGTGTTAATTTGAATTTAGGTTTTATTATGATTTGAATTTTAATTTGATCATCTCAGATTTGATGAGATTATTTGTAATTGTTATGTCTCAGCATTTAGAGTATTGTGGTATGGATTGCGATGCTGAGTTTTATGGATTTGAACATTTAAGTTAAGTATGTGTTAAGTTGTTAGTGTGAAGTTTGTAAGTTTCATGAATTTCATATATAAAGTTATATTATTTGTGTTGTGTGAACTTTTTGTGAGTATAAGTATCTAATCTTCATATTATTATTAAATTAAGTGATCGGAAGATTGATTAAGAGCAAATCGAGGTTGAAAATGATTGACGAATTTCAAAAATTTAAAATTTTTGGGATCTCGCCGACGGCGAGAATTATCTCGCCGACAGCGAAAAAATCCGTTGACAGCGAGATCGAGCTCGCCGACGGCGGATTTTTCCCGAAACTTTTGTCTTATCAAATTAATTAGCTCGCTGACGGCGAGAAAAACCTCGCCGACAGCGAGATCGCGAAAGACATATATTTGACCAGTCAACCGACACTATTCATCATCCCCTTCCTCAAAACTTTGAAAAAACCGACCTATGGCTTGAGAGATCTTGGATTTGAAGCGATTTCAACACTTTTTGACACCGGATTTCATCTTCATTTGGTAAGAGCTTCACTCCTATGCAAAAATTTTTTATTTTCACCATGGATTTCTTCTACATTGGGAAATTTTGAAAAATTTCAAAATGTGGAGAAATTATTTGGAAGAATTTCATGGAAATTGATTTAAATGGATTTTAGATGTTGTAGGAAGCCTTCTTAGTAATATTTGGAAGTTTAGTTAAAATTTTTGCAAAATTTCACAGATCGAAAATGGCTCCACGACAAAAGCGACGGATAGATTACGACGAAACTCGATTCATTAACGCAAGAGCACAAACTCGATACTTTCAAAACATACAAGCAAGAAAATGCATTCAAGATCGAGTTTTCAAGAATCCTTGAGGAGAAGTTGAGCGAATCATTAAGGAACGAGGATGGGAAAATTTATGTTTCGTGACCAACAGAGCCGCTGTAGAAGTGGTAAAGGAATTTTATACGAACTTAACACAGGCTGAGGATGCACCGGTTAAGGTTAGAGGATTTTTTGTGGAATTCAACGCTGCTAGAATAAACGCTTATTACGAGGTTAGAGACGCCTACACCAGCGAATATGGAACTTTTGGAACTATGGAAGGACCACTGGAAGAGGTGATCGACTTTCTCACTGATGGGAAAGTCGTCTGGAAGATAAAGCAGCGAGAACGGGTAAACTTCCATCTTTCTATGCTAAATGCAACATCTAAAGCCTGACATTATTTTATTTGTTCTACTTTGTTACCTACCTACCACCATAGTGAGGTAACAAGAGATAGAGCAGTTCTGAATTTTTGTATTCAGAACCAAAAGAGTATTAATGTGGGAAGTGTAATTTATAAAAATATATTAGCCACCTCAAGAAATGAAAGTGGAGGAGGACTAGGACATCCTGGTCTTATCTATGCACTCTGCCAATTATCTAGGGTAGAGGCAAGAGATGATGAGGAATGGGTTGAACCTATGAAACCCATTACTCAAGCTAATATAAAGAAATATGAATCCCACGAAGGATGGAGATCTGGGACAAGGGATTATGTACCTTCTTCAAGTAGAGATATACCCTCTACTAGTTATGAACCCCCTCAGTACACCACTCCTACCCTTCAAGATTTGATGAATGAATTAACCCTGAGTAGAATGAGTTTTGAGCTATTTGGAGAAAATATGGAAAGAAGATTTGAGCATATAGACCAAAGGATTGGATGCTTGGAAAGAAGACACGATTACGATAGTGAATATCTCCAGCGACATTCAGAGTACGAAATTGCATATTATGAGGCCGAACGTCGATATAAGAGTGGTGATTTAGATGTTGTCTTTCCTGAGTGCCCCCACTATACACAGTACCGGCCTGCTCAGCCTTCTCAACCTGGAGATCAGGGAGATGATATAGCCTGGGATTTTGATGCAGAAGATTAGAGTCTTTGTTTAGTTTGTTTGGTTTGTTTAGATTTATTGTTATTTTGGAAACTTTATTATTCTGTGTGTAATTATATTGTACTTTATGTGGACTGTGGATGTTGGTATGTTTGCTTATGCTATGATGTTAGACTTCTTATGTGTGTTAAATTAGTTGCAATTTTTTTATTATATATAGGATGTTAGTTTAAGTTTTTATAAATTATGAACTTTTAATATTGTTTAGATTGTTTTAATATGTTTTTAAGTAGGTTATTTGATTGTATGTGTAGTAATAGATTAAGTTTTCATTTGTTATGTTTGATACTTATTTTGAAATTTCATCCTCGCACTTTCTTTTAAATACTATATGTGGAAGAAGTACTTAATAAGTACGAGTTCCGTAAGTAATGAAAAAGCCTCGCAAAAATTGCAAAGAAAAGAAATACCTAAAACTCAAAGGTATGATGAATTTTACTACATACTTTCCCTTTTCACTATTTAGTATAGATAGAAAAATTTAAGTTTGGGGAAAGTAGAAATACAAATTTAATTATTAAATTGTTCTCAATTTTATTTTCAAAAATTAATATCAAATGATTTTCTATAGTAGTTTTTCAATTCAATAAACATGAATTACTTTATTTAATTATTATAGAAAGTTAAATAAAATGTTTCTAGTAATTCAATTAATTAATAGAATAAGATATTTGGTTAAAAGGAATAAGAATATAGTAAACTATTTAAAGTAAGAGAAACTATATTTTAAAATTGAAATTCTTAAGTATTTAAGTGAAAAGAAAGGATTGAAACTCAATGAAGTCAAGGCTATGAAATATATATAAGCAAGGAAATATTTTAAGTTTCAAATTTAGGAAGAAAAGTTGAAGTTCAAAATTATTAACAGGCTGTCCAGATACAGTAATTTTCACTTGAAAAAGAAAAGAAAAGAAAAGAAAAGAAAAGAAAAGGAAAGAAAAGAAAAGAAAAGAAAAGAAAAGGAAAGAAAAGAAAAGAAAAATATAAGTGAGGAGAAGCTTGAGGAGATGCCTTATCAAAAATTGGCTTCAATGGATTCAACCTAAAGGGTAAAAATTAATTATATTTCTAAACTTATATATATGGATTAGTATTTTACTAAATAGTGTTTTCTTGAACTTTCTATCATCTAAATATCTTAAGTAATTTATTTTTTTTAAATATAGTCATTCCTGAAATAAATAGAAAGCTAGAAATCTTAGACTCGATAACTAGATAATCTTATATCTATAAAGTTATTTTAATTACTTAGAAATATTTCTATTCAACTTTACTATAATGTTATTTAAATTTGATTCATAGTATATCCGAATTGAAAAGTTCTATTACAGAAATCATTATTTTTATTTAGTATTAAAATTACTTGAGGACAAGTAATAATTAAGTTTGGGGGATTTTGATCACAGAAAGAGACATTAAGAAATTCATATCTATTTTTGATAAAATTACACTTTAAAGAATGGTATTTTCTTTATTTTACTGCAGGAATGAAGATTTATAAGTGATAGAAGCAAAAAACATGAAATGGAGCGAATTTGGATCAAAAAGGAAGAAAATCATGCAAAATGAACTAAGTCGCCGACGGCGAGATCGAGGTCGCCGACGGCGAGATCACGAGGAAGATTTCTGAAGGAATTATAACTACCTCGCCGACAGCGAGCCCGAGCCCGCCGACAGCGAGATCGCGCGGTTTAAAGACCTTCTAGAAGCCTCGCTGACGGCGAGGTCGTTTCCCTCCGACGGCGAGACAGTTCAAAATGCATATACATTGAACCTGGACGCTTTCTGAAGAGGTGTTTAAGCATCCCTTAGACCTTTGTCTACCTCTATAAATAGAGGACGAATTTTAGTCATTAGTGTGTGTCTTGTGTGTCTTTGGTGGGTCATTTGTGTGTGTCTCTGGAGTATTAAGTGAGTCTTAGTGAATCTTTAGTGAGTTAGAAGTGTGTTGTACTAGAAGGAAAAGTCAAAGGAACTTCAAAGAGTCTGCTTGGGGAGGAAATTAAGATATATCTTTGTTTATTGTTGTTAACTTTAAATGAAACCATGCTTTATTTTATTCCCATGCATTCTGAGTAGTTTTCTTAGTCTTTCTCCTTGTTTATGAAAATTATGCGAATTGATGAAATTAAATAGAAGTACCTAATATATTAAAATAATTGTGATAATTTTTTATTTAGAACATAATTTACTTTCAATCTGGTCAATTGATGTGTTAAAATATGTTGAAGTATCAACTATAGTAAAAAAATTACATCTAATATTCAGGGAAGTCAAAAGCCTTGGAAGGAGTGTGCAAATAAATAGGGAAATATTATTTATCGAACGTAGAATTGGACATTTTAGTGTGACAGACTAAAATATTCAATTTGGTCATATTGTTTGAGAGTCGAAGTGTAGATGTTAGCCCTCAGTGAGAGGAACATGGGAGCTACGAGTGGCAACAAGTATCCTCCCAACTTAGTCGTAAATTCAAGTAATCAAACATAGGATTAGTCAATGTTCTTTGCACGCTGTCCAAAGGGTAAAGAATAGTGAATGCTCCTATTTGTCACAATACAATTCAAGAATTCTATTTAGATTCATCATTCACTTAATTTTCTAAAAACAAGGAGAATGATACTTTTTCTGAATTATTTAAAACAACTTTATTTCAAGCATTAGTTTACATTAGTTACTGTAGTTACTTTAAATTTTCATTTACTATATTAGTAAGTAATTCCTTTAAATTTTAGCTGATACAATTCTGTTAAAAACTTCCCTGTGGGATCGATAACCAGGACTCCACTAGAGCCCTGTATTACTTGATACGATACATATACTTGCGTAGAATCCACATTAAACATTCAATCATATAATCAAATATATATATATATTTAATCGGGATCAAGTTTTTGGTGCCGTTGCTATTAACATAATTTGCAAACATATAAAAAGTTGGTCAATAAGTAAAATTTTAATCATCTTATTTTTACTTATATTAATGATGTGAATTCCTATATGCAATTCTTTAACTTTTAGTGAAGAAAACAACAGCAAATAAGGCTTTTTAATGAACCATCTTTGACATTATGTACATTTCATATATTTTTAAACATTTATTAAGTATTGTATCTAAGTCATGAGCTAACTCGAGATGATAATGAGCCAAGCCGACTTACGTATGCCATCTCAGGATTGGCTCAATAAGTGGCTCGTGGGCTGAGCATGATGAGCTAACAAGCTATGCTCAAACTAGCACTGAATCAACCCGTTTGCTCGTGAGCAAGCATGTGTAAATAAATATGAATATAAATCATACTCAAAATATATTACAATTTTAAGCTTGATCTTTAGATTATTAAAAAGCTTAAATAATATATGATATTTTATTTTATATCAAATAATCTATGCCATCTGGGTATCATAAACTTATGAATAAAAACAGTGTTTTCACTTTTAAAAGACATTGAATGTAATATGATATTAATGATTTGAGTGGTATGCTTAGTAAATATAAATGTTTAGGAGTGATATGTAAATGACTCTAATTTCTATAACTTTTAAAGCATTTATCTTAATCCTTTTTTTAAAAAGCCTTGAATATGGATATTATAATCGGAAGGAAAACACAAGCTATTGGCATCAATTGGAATAGTATGAGACAAGGAGATTTCTATGCTCGTACTCTTTGGAGATTTTGTTATTATGTTTATGTTGTTAAATGGTTATTGTATATTTAAAAATGGGGTTCCTTAAGCAACATAAAAGCCCAAATACTAAACGAGCCTTATGGACTTAATGGGGTCGAGCATTATGACCAGGTCAACTATACTCGTTAACCATGGCTTTAGAAGATAAACTCCATAGTTTATTGCTGCTCATAGGCAACCCGTGAGTACCTCCGAAGTATGTTAGTATTCATACGAGTTCCTTGGAATGAGCTCATTAAGCCTTGGTCTGTTTGACACAACTTTACCTCCGCTTTGTATTTCAGACCGCCACCATAGTTCTGTCTGGGAAACTTTTTTCTTGTCAGTTTTCAAAAATTTTTTGTGGAGGAAACCATTGTTCTTAACCTGACATGTCAAAGTGACTTTCTAAGAAGTTGCTTTCACCGCCACAACTTTACAACTACTTATTTAAATAATTGCAAACCCTAAATAGACCCTTAGTCTTCAAGCGAGCTCCTTCAGTAGAGTTCGCTCGAATTTCCCGAGTTATTCTTCCAAGCTCGCATGTACTAATTGAATCCTTCTACCGAGCTCACCAATAGCTCCCTAGATGCATCACCGAGCTCGATGAACATTTGTTTGAGGCAAAAAGAAGATAACTCCAATATATTGGCACATGCATCACCATTTATTAACAGAATAATAATACATACCAATGGTCTCAACAATAACAAGCCTGGTTAGGCCCAATGCTATACAGCCTGCAAATTAGTATAATATTTCCTTCCATAGACCCCTACGCGGTTCATACGTTGTATGACATATAACTAAGAAAAAAAATGTGAAGAATGATGATGGGATCTCAGAGCCTCAAAAAACTCTCATACCACCTCTCTAATAGAATCTTTTGTTGTATTTTTATGGCTCACATTTATTTTAATAACTTATGAAATTTATTTTGATAACTTAAGTTATTTATTTTATTAACTCATAACTTACATCATAAATTATGACAACTTATAATATTTCTTTTGATAACTTAAGTTATTTATTTTCTTAACTCATAACTTATGTCATAACTTATGACAACTCATGATATTTATTTTTGTAACTCAAATAACCCCTAAAATAAATAAATGTTACTGACTTATGTCATTGATTTTATAATAAAACTCAATTAATTTATTAAATTGTCATAAATCCTATTGGTTAGTAAACCCCTTGATGGATGGTGGTTAAATAGAGCATGAAACTGAGAAAGGGTCCTCTCTCTACCCAACACACCACGTACATTTCCCTCCATCAGAAAGCACAAAAAGGTTTAAGGGATTAGAGAGAGAAACTCCATCTCTTCAAAATCAATTTTCTTCAAGATCAAATTTCTTCGTCATGAATACAGGTATACGTTACTTTATTATAGATATGTAAAAATCATTAATTTAAAAGATCTTGGCTATTATTTATTTTATTTTTTAAATTTGTGTCATAAAGTTCAAACATGAATTTCATACATGTGGTATCAGAGCCTTGATTACTAAATTTATGATTTTTCATATAATTTTATTTATGTTAATTGTATTGAATTTTCACTGCGAATTAGATCTTGAATTATACCACTAAAGTAAATTGATGTGAATGAAATTATTATTTATTTAATGTCGATGTTATGTTTAATTTATTAGTCACCAAAGTGACCAAATTAGTAAGTTTAATATACGTCAAATTAAATAAATTCAATTACTCATGAGTTTGTGATGCTTCTTGTGAAATAATTTAATATTTTATCACAAAAATATTAAAATTCATTGATTATAAAATATTTCTGGATCGCCCAAAGGTTGATCATTTGTTTTATAATCTTTAAATATAATTGTAGTCTATTTATATACTTAGTTAAGATATATTTATATATCCAAAGATAATAAACATATCTAATTTGAGTATAAACAATTACCAATTGTTAAATTTAAGTTAAGCATCAATTATGTTTATTATCGTGTATTGTTATATCTCACAAAGGAGATTTCAATACACTATTATTATTATAATTATTATTTTAATCTGATATTTATATGAATATCTATGTAAGTTTAATGTTCGAGTCATTAATGTGCGAGCATGTTTTATTCATTTGCAGTAAATACTCATGTTTCTTTTCATTCGCAAGCTACATCTGTTCAAACATTCAATGGGCTTAATTTCTTTGAATGGCGTAAACAAGTCTAGTTTCACCTTAGTGTTCTGGATCATGATTTGGCACTCACGACCGAGAAACCCCCTGGTCTTACTGATTCTAGCAGTGCTAAGCAAGTATCTTTCTATAAAGCTTGGGAAAAATGGAACAGATTGAGCTTGATGTTTATGCGAATGACTGTAGCAAACAACATTAAGTGTACATTTTCTAACACTAAAAATGCTAAGGAATTTATGAAATTTGCTGAGAATTATTCTCAATCTGACTCTGCTGATAAGTCTCTTGCTGGGACACTATTAAGTACGTTAACCAACATGAAATTTGATGGTTCTCGTACTATGCATGAGCATGTCGTTGAAATGACGAACATAGCAGCAAGACTTAAGACCCTGAGAATGGAAGTGAATGAAAATTTCCTTGTGCAATTTATCATTAACTCCTTGCCTCCTGAGTATGGTCCATTTCACATGAACTACAACACTATGAAAGATAAGTGGAATGTGAATGAACTACAATGTATGCTCATTCAAGAGGAAGGAAGGCTTAAGAAAGGAGAAAATCACTCCATTAATCTTATGGGTCACCAAAGAAAAGCTGTAAAGAAACATGGATGTTGACCTCATTTTTGATGAGGTCTTCTCTTCTTCTCTTTAGTACTTAGGATCTAGCCTTAGGCTTTTCCTTTGACTATCTTAGAGGACTAGAATTGAGACCCACCACCTAGAATTTCAAACCACTTCTAAACTCCCTGCAAACTCCACAAACTTGACTATAGACCCCTAATCACCTAGAGGGTTGAAATCAAGTGTGGAAGTTTAAAGGATGAGTTCCTATAGGACTCTTTGGCGCTTAGGATCGACTCAGGTGGCCCTGGTCGCAGTGAAAGGGCCGACTTACACACACACTACACTCATACACTACACTTCCATGCACCTCCCGAAAATACACCCATACTCGACTTGACTTCCGACTCATGTAGGTGATTCACATGGATGGTCCTTAACCCCTAAGCCCTCACTAAGAGGGTTAGGAACAACATAGTGAATGCCTCAAACGAGTCCCTTCATGGCTCATGTGGGCTTGATATGGCTTCATGGCTCAACCAAAATGGTTTTATTCCACTTACATCCACCCAATCTTCAATTTTCCAAATTTTCATTTTTGACCCCCAGGACCCTACACCCCGCCTAACCTACCAAATGCCTTTGAAACTACCCAAATTTCTCAAAAATTTCCAAATTACCCAAAATTCTCCAAAATCAATCCCAAACATTTCCACATCACTTAAATTGATCATCCATAACCAAAAATGCCAAAAATTCCAAAATACCCCCCAATACCCTCCAAATACCCAAAATACCCCTCTCGACCCAAAAATCCAAAAATTCAGAAAATTCCCAGAAAATTCCAGAAAATCCCAAATATTCCCAATTTCATTTTGTTCAACTACACCATGGGCCAATTTTGTCAATTTACCCCACTTTTATCAAAACCCCCAATTCGACCCATTTTAACCCAAAGTAAACCCAATGTCAAACCAAATCTACCCAATTGACCCCAATTTTGGTCCAATTCAATTCTAAACTTCAATTCAACATCCCCAACACCAATCTAGACCCAATCCAAGCCCAATTTGAGTGGCATTGGGATCCAATTTCACTTTTGGCCTTAAAGCCCAATTTGGACCTATGACCCAAACCTAACCCAAACTCACCCAATTCAACTCCAATTAACCCCAAATCTTTTCCAAACCTTCCTTAACATCCCCATAAACAAAACACTAACATGATTTGCCCAAAATTTAGACCCAAACCCCACTCAAATTCAACCCAAAATCAAAAAGCCCAATTTCGACCTAAACCTAAACCTAGCCCAAATGAGCCCAAATCCCAAAATCAAAACCTAACCAAAGCCAAAACCTCTTTGAAACACTCCCATAAACATTTCCCAACATTAATTTTACATCAATTTCAACTCTAGCCCAACTTTGGCCCATGGTAACCCATTTTGGCCCACCTTAGCCTC
The DNA here is from genome assembly GCA_022702705.1 of Papilionanthe hookeriana x Papilionanthe teres. Taxonomy (NCBI): domain Eukaryota; kingdom Viridiplantae; phylum Streptophyta; class Magnoliopsida; order Asparagales; family Orchidaceae; genus Papilionanthe; species Papilionanthe hookeriana x Papilionanthe teres. The sequence goes on from CM040431.1 coordinate 31,213,681, forward strand.
TTTACCAAAAAGGCCCATATCCAACCCAATTCAAACCCAAATCACCTCAAACTTGTTTCAAACCACTCATGAAGCATCCCTAAACCAAACTCAACAATTATTTGGCCCAAGCCTTTACCAAAATTTCATCCCAAAATCCATTTTAAAATTCAAAAGCCCACTTTCCTAAACCATTTTAAAAGCCCATCCTTTACCACATCCAAAGGCCCAAAATTGGTCCCAAAGCCCATATGACATTTCCCCTCATCATACTTTCAATTAAACTCAATACCTAAGTCCTAAATCCATCATCAAATCATTCCAAATCAAGTTCCATACAAATTTCCATCAAATTACCAAAAAATTCCTAAAACCCTTTTCATGAAACAAGTCAACCCTTTTCCCAAGCCAAATGGAGCCATGAACAAGCCATCCTCAAGCCACATGAAGCCATGAGGGCTTTGACTTGTCATTAGTCCATTTATGGCAAGAAGAGGGGGCCCTTTCCTAATCCTTCTTAAACCTTTTTTTACCTTAAGCATGTCACACACTAAACCATGCTTAGCCACCTCACCATGGATGGAGACTTCACCACTACACTGGCAGTGACCCAAGTGACTCTTTTCACCCAAGACCGGACCTGGGTGGTGCACCTAGCCCAAAAGGATGGGTTGACCCAAACCTAGCCAAAATGGCCTCTTCCCCATTCCATTCCAAGCCATCTCCTTTACACTTGGCCATTGCCAATTGCTTGCACAAACACCCAGCCACGACCCACTCGACCCCGAGGGTGACCCTCGCTCGCCGGCCGACCACCCCGATCGCCGTAAAACACCATGGCCGAAAGCTCACATGTGAGCCAACATTGAAATTCTCCATTGCCGACTTGTCCCAACCCAAATGGATAGCATGGCTGTTCTTCCCTTGACCTAAGCAGGCTGATCCCAACCATTAAACCCCCCGGGAGAGCACCCGACCATGCCTATTTAAACACCACCCCCTCACGGCCATGAGAGGAGAGTTGCACAAACCTTGCCAAAACTGCGCCAAAATTGTTCCGGACTCCTCCCCATACACGAGCACTTCATCCCAAGTGAGATCCCCCTGCCATTTCTTCTCTGCGAGCTCGATTTCGGAGTTGAAATTCCACCCAAAACCGGGACACTTCTCCACAGTGGACCAATCCCCAAGTCGATTGGTTCTACACCTTCACCGGACCGAGGGAAGGTGTCCACCAACAAAAGCCCCATCTCCGAGCCACCCGGTTGCTCCGGACTCCAAGCTTTGTGATCGAGTCGTGGTCGAAGTCCAACCTAGACAATTCACCAGACCAGGAGACTTCATCTGGAGCTTGCTAGGATCCAATCGAAGGTGCAACAACTCTCAGATTGAAGCTTCACTTCTCTGAGCAAAGGTATGAACTCATTCTTCTTCCCGAGCTTACAGAGATTCTCCATTTCATTTGAGTAAATTTCAATGCATGTTTACCGTATGGATGCGTTCGTCTCTTCAAGACGAATCCATAGAGCATAAGAACATGAAAATCCATTGAGAATCGAGTGAGAAATTAGGGTTAGAAGGTTGACGGTCACGGGTGCACACCAGTCGTAGACGATGACCAGGAGCCGTTGGATCACGCGTGTATCGAGCGGACGGATCAGATTGCGCCGGACCGGAGAACGTTACGTGAGCTGCGGGTCCCGGGACGGGCGACTCGGATGGCGGCGTCGAATGGGAGCGCGCGCGTGTGCATTCGGAGCTGCCGAGGCTGACGCGGCGCCGCGTCACTTAAGTAGAAAATTAGGGATTTTCTTAATTTATTTAATTCCCTGAACTTTGAAAATTCATATCTTTGTGTAGAAAAATCCTAAAAATAAAATAAAAATACCCTCTTGCTCGATGAACGAGAGGAGAATAATGTGGAAAAGAAATTAATTAATTTTGTCCAAGTATTTTATTTTTAATTAATTATTTACTCCCTGCATTGTTTTAATTCTCCATGCATTCACACAATTCACCATAGCATGAGACTATAGGGCTTTTGAAGCCTCCGAACTTAGGGACATTCCCTGAATTTTCCAAGGTCGGAGGCCATCTCAGTGAAAAGTTATTGATTTTTCAAATGCATGTTGCTTGTTTTAAGTATTTTAATTTCAAAAATTAGCATGTTGTGAAATAAATTCTAGGAAAATTTGGTGATGTTCCTTATGACCGAGAGAATCCTAGGAAAAATAGGATCAGGGTTAATTCACTTAAGATAACCCTAATTGGCTTAAACATCCAAAATAGACCCCTAATTAATTAGAGTTAACCATAGATCAAATTGACTTGAAATCAATTCTCCACTGACCTTTAGGATCAGAGGAACCCACCATAAAAGTTTGAAGTCAATTGGACTTGGTTAGCTCTATTAATTGGGTTGATTAAGCCATTTAGTCATTTTAAACTTTAAAAATTTATAACTTTCAAAATACCTTTCAAAAATTCACCAAATTGGTTTTGGAGCCTCTCTGATATCAGGGGAATTTAAGAAAATTAAAATTTCAATTTTCTAAAAAAGTTGATTTTTAATATTATTTTAATATTTTTAATAATTAAAAAATAATAAAAATCACAAAAATAATAAAATTTACCAAAATGTCACATTTTGAATTTTAATCACTTAGGAACAAACCCCGTATTTTTCTCGAGGCTTATTTAGTGAGATATTAATTTTTAAAGCTCTAGGATAATTTTAAAATTAAAAAAAATGTATTTTCTAGCATTTTCACTAAAATAATTATAATAAATCAAAGAAAAATCAGAAAATTGTAAAATTTGGTTCTCTGGAATCCTTGATATCAGAGAGAATTTTAAAAATTATAAAATTCATTTTTCAAATTTATTTTATTTTTAAATTAATTAACACTCTAAAAAATAAAATAATTATAATAAAAATAATATAATTCAAAAAATCACCAAAATTAGTCCAAGTGGTCCTCTGGTCATTAGGAATGTCCCCTAATTTTCTTAAGGACAGAAACTTTCCCTTGGTCATGTTATCAAATTTTCCTTGAAAATCTCTATTTTCTACTAAAAATAATTATATAAATAAATTAAATACAGAAAAATCACATTTTCTCCTCTCATGTCTTTATTGACATATGAGTGAAGTCACATAAAAATTTCAAGTTCATTTGAGTTCAATTTAGTGAGTTATAAAATTATTAAGCTTAAAGGGCAAAATGGTAATTAAATTTTAACCCTTAATTAAAACTTTAGGTTTAATAAAAAATTAACAAGTAAAATATTTGATCCTAATCTGATTTGGATGATTGAAATTTAATAATTGAAAGGGTAGAAACCCATTAAGCAATGTAAAATGATTAAACTTTAATTAAATAATTGATTAAATTTGGAAGAATAACAAAATTGGAATTATTAAAATAGGGATATTATTAGGAAGAGATTTATTCTTTAATTTAAAAATCCCTAAATTAATCATCTCATTAATATTCAACTCTTAATTAAAATGATAACTCAAACTTAAAATATTAAAAGACTTAATCATTAAACTAAAATTAAATCATTAAACTCTTTCAAAAATTTCAATTAAAATTAAATTAAATTAAATTAAAAATCAAATTAAATTAAGTAAATTAAATTAAAATTATATTAAATTAAATTAAGATTGAAAGTTGAATTAAATTAAATTAAATTAAATTAAATAAATTAAATTAAATCAAATTAAATTAAATTAAATTAAATTAAATAAATAAATTAAATTAAATTAAATAAATTAAATTAAATTAAATTAAATTAAATTAAATTAAATTAAATTAAAAATTAAATCAAATCAAGCTAAATTGAATTAAATTAAATCAAATCAAATTAAATTAAATTGAATTAAATTAAATCAAAATAAATTAAATTAAATTAAGTTAAATTAAATAACATCACTTAAGACATAAACCTAAAATAATTTGAACAACTATTCCAAACTTAAATCATTAATTTGAACTTAAATTTGAATCACAAACTATTAAATACTATTTTGCCCTTAGGAGCTTTTATTATCATAACTCCTAAATGGAATATCAAATGAAATGTTACTTCACTTATAGGACATTCAAATGTCTAGTTCATCTGAGCAAGTTAACAAAACTTGAAAACCTCGGACGATCGATTCATTTACACAATTAAATTCATTTGGACTTAAAACAATCCTAGAAATATTGAAAAGATGTTTAAGATTCTTCTTAAGCACTTCCTCGATATGATAGGATATTTATAAGAACAATTGAACTTAGTTGTTCTTTGATGAAGAAAATCGTCTTCGAACCAAAAACACAAAGAACCTAGACGTCATAGGAAATGACTAGCTATAGGATTAGGAATTTGGTAGAAAACCATAACCCTTACCTTAGCTTTACCTAGGAACTTGCTTAAATATTCTAACTGTGTTTTAAGTGCGACTTGGGATGACGGGAAGACCCTCCGGGTACGCTTTTATTTTATCATAATTCACTTTCACTGCAATTTATTTTATTGCAAATGCACTTTACTTTTCTTGCATGTTAAACAACGAGTTGCATGAAAACCTACACCTTTAGGACGAAAACCAAAAGCCGAAACCCATAACTAAATTAAAAGACACTACAAGATAAAATTCACCTCCACAACATTTCAAAATATAAGACAACTCAAAATTTAATCACAAACTCAAAATTTAATCACAAACGAAACAACAAAACTACAATTACAACTAAATTAAAACGTCTTGTTGGATGATCGGGAATACCTCGGATGATGTAACCTACGTGTTGCTTAACGGGATTTCCACGGTCTAAATGAAAGTGTGGAACTCATTCGATTGAGTTTAGCAAATTCATACGGACTAAGTGAATCCGATAAAAATAACGATGCGGAAGGATGAAACCGTGGGATCTTAACCGGTGTTGTTATAATCGACTTTAAGATTTGTTTTAATTAAAACACAAAAAAAACACTTGGAAATTAAGACTTCTCTAAACCAAAACACTTCTCTCATCTCTCGATTTATGACTTCTAAAACTAAACCTCTGCAACAACAAGGAGCTTGGAGCATGGTGGGCGAGCACGGCCATCGTCGTCAGCAAAACTTGAACCTACTTCAACAAAACTTTCCTAGAATTAAACAACCAAGCCATAGGACTTCGAGGTAGTTTGCACTAGTGCAACATAAATCCTCAACTCTTCGTTAGGCATTTGCATTGCAAATTAAGCCCTAACCGGTCTTAGGATTTCCGAGGTAGTCGTCCGATACGACATAAACCCTCATATCTTCCGAGTTGTTTGTATGATTCTATCATATAAATGTAAGCCCTAATTAATTAAAATTGGCAAGATTAAAACACTAAATAAACATTAGGACTTTCCTAAATCCAAGCCAAACAATAGGATAGTCGGGAGATTATCGAAGTTCACTTCGAATCCGTAATCTCTCCTACTTTTCTTCCTTTGAATTCCTAAAATAAAATGTTCCAAATTTGATCCATTCCCTATTGAAATTCCAAAATTCAATCCCTTGAAAACTTAAACTTTGAAATTCTAGAGAGCAGAATTATTGATTATTATCGAGAGTTTTCTTAGGTGATTCCGTCACTTAAGATGTAATTAACTATAGAGGCTTGCCCTTATAGGGAACTTTAAGAACCCGAGTAATATAAACCACCGCTTAATGTTTTCATATTAAGCGAGGGAATTTGTCGGCTTATAAAATTGGTTCGCGGACCAAACGGATGCCACTAAATCTCCTAGTTTATTTAATCGAGCCCCATCATCGAAACAGTGTGTCCATTCTTCGGGATAGATACACGGTTTGTGATGCGATGCTCGTTTATATAAACTTATTTGGGATGTGAGATCGGTTTGATTTCATATCTTAAAACTTTTAAACTCAAAATTATTTTCAAAATCAAATATTACTTTTCAAATTATTTATTTAAATTAAAAATACGCCGGCAATTTCTGTAGGCGACCTCTTTTCAAAATAAAACACACAACCTAAAAAATAATGCCGACAATGGAAAGAAGAATGGAAAGGGCAAGCAAGGACTACTAAAGATTAATGTGTCTTCTACCCCAATTCACAAAGAGGAACATAATGGAATTAAGTGTCACTTTTGCAGAAAGCCTGAACACTATCAAATTGAGTGTCAAAAGTGCAAAGACTGGTTCAAAAAGAAAGGTAAACATTGTGTTTTTGTATATTTCGAATCAAATTTGGCAGAATTTCCTTATAATACCTGGTGGATTGATTCTGGTTGTACCACTCATGTTTCTAATACGATGCAGAGATTCCTTGCAACCCAAATCATAAACCCAAATGAAAAGTTTATCTTCATGGGAAATCGAATCAAAGCACCAATTGAAGCCATTGGAACCTACCGTTTAATTTTAGTACTGGACATCATTTAGACCTTTTTCAAACACTTTATGTCCCTTCTATTTCTCGTAATTTGATTTCATTGTCTAAACTTGATTCTATTGGATACTCCTTTAAATTTGGAAATGGTTGTTTCAGTTTACTTAAACACAATCATCTCATAGTTTCTTATATTCTTTGTGATGGTCTATATAAGCTTAAACTTGATAACCTTTTCACTGAGACTCTAATAACTTTGCATCATAATATTGGTACTAAACGTGGTTTTATGAATGAAAATTCAGCTTATTTGTGGCATAAACGTTTGGTTCATATATCTAAAGAAAGAATTGAGAGATTAGTAAAGAATGAAATTCTTAATGAATTGGATTTTACTGATATTGGCCTCTGTGTGGATTATATTAAAGGAAAATACACAAATCACATACTTAAGAAAGCTGCCACAAGAAGCACATAGCTCCTTGAAATTATACACACCGATATTTGTGGACCTTTTGATGTTCCATCTTTTGGTGAAGAAAAATATTTTATCACCTTTATTGATGACTTTTCATGTTATGGTTATGTCTATTTATTGCATCAAAAATCTCAAGTTATAGATGCCTTAAAGGTGTATATAACTGAGGTTGAGAGACAATTAGACATAAAAGTGAAAATTATCAGGTCTGATAGAGGTGGTGAATATTATGGAAGTTACAATGAATCAATGCCTAGGTCCATTTGCTAAATTTCTTCAAACTAATGACATATGTGATCAATACACTATGCCACAAACACCACAACAAAATGGTGTTGCAAAAAGATGAAACCGTACTATAATAGAAATGGTTAGGAGTATGATGAGTAATTTTTCTTTACCTTCATCATTGTGGATGCATGCCTTAAGGACTGCTACATATTTGTTAGACAGGATTCCTAGTAAAGCAGTTCCAAAGACTCCTTTTGAACTGTGGACAGGAAGGAAACCTAGTTTAAGGCACATCCGTGTTTGGGGTTGTCCGGCAGAAATAAGGATATACAATCCACATGAAAAGAAACTGGACTCAAGAACAATCAATGGTTTTTTCATTGGTTATCCAGAAAAATCTAAAGGGTATAGATTTTATTGTCCTAACCATAGTACAAGAATCATTGAAGCTGGAAATGCTAAGTTCATTAAAAATGGTGAAGTTAGTGGGAGTTTGGAACCACGTAAAGTGGAGATCCAAGAAATTAGGGTTCAAGTTCCTTTACCCAAAATTTCTTCTCAAGTTGTTATTCCTACAGTTGTTGAACAGTTTGACAACTTACAGAAACAAAAAATAAATGATCAAACACCCCACAATGAAACTGTCACTAATGAAGTCGCTTTAGATGAACCACATGAAGTAGCACCTAGAAAATTTCTTCTCAAGTTGTTATTCCTACAATTGTTGAACAGTTTGACAACTTGCAGAAACAACAAATAAATGATCAAACACCTCACAATGAAACTGTCACTAATGAAGTTGTTTTTGATGAACCACATGAAGTAGCACCTAGAAAGTCTCAAAGACAAAAAAGGTCTGCTATTTCTGATGATTATGTGGTTTATCTACACGAGTCTGAATTTGACTTAGGAGTCAATGAAGATCCAGTTTCATTTTCACAAGCCATAGAAAGTGCAAATTCTTCTAAATGGTTAGATGCAATGAAAGATGAGTTGAAATCGATGGAACACAACAAAGTTTGGGATATCGTTGAATTGCCTGAAGGTTGTAAAAGAGTCGGGTGTAAATGGGTCTTTAAGTCTAAGCGTGACTCGAATGACAATATTGAACGATATAAAGCCAGAGTGTTGCCAAAGGTTTCACTCAGAAAGATGACATCGACTATAAAGAAACATTTTCTCCGGTTTCTAAGAAAGATTCATTTAGAATTATCATGGCACTTGTAGCTCATTTTGATTTGGAGTTACACCAAATGGATGTGAAAACTGCATTTCTGAATGGGAATTTAAATGAAGAGATCTACATAAGTCAAACTGAAGGATTTTCGGTTGAAGGAAAAGAAAATATGGTGTGTAAACTTAAGAAATCAATATATGGACTTAAGCAAGCTTCCAAACAATAGTATCTTAAGTTCAATGATACCATCACGTCCTTTGGATTTAAAGAAAACACTGTTGATCGGTGTATATATCTAATGGTCAGTGGGAGCAAGATCATATTTCTCATTTTGTATGTTGATGACACTTGTTGGCTACTAATGATCTTGGTTTATGTTGGCATATTTTTAGGTTGAGTGTTGTATTTTGAAAAGAGGTCGCCTACAGAAGTTGTCGGCGAATTTTAAAATTTAAATTTAATTTAAATGTATATATAGTTTTAGAAAGAAACATTTGATTTTGAAAATAGCTTTAAGTTCGAAAATTTTAAGGTATGAAATCAAACCGATTTCAAATCCCAAATAGTTTATATAAACGAGCACCGCATCACAAACCGTGTATCTACCTTGAAGAATAGACACACTGCTTGATGATGGGGCTCAATTAAATAAACTAGAAGATTTGTGACATCCGTTTGGTCTGCGAACCAATTTTATAAGCTGACAAGTTCCTCTGTTTAATATAAAGGAATTAAACAGGGTTTATATTACCCAGGTTCTTAAAGTTCCCTATAAGAGCAAGCCCACATAGTTAATTACATCTTAAATGACAGGAATCACTTAAGAAAACTCTCGATAATGATCGGTGGTTTTGCTCTCGAGAATTTCAAAGTTTAAGGTTTTCAAAGGATTGAATTTTGGAGATTTCAATAGGAAATGGATCAAATTTGGAACAGTTATTTTCAGGAGTCCAAAGGAAGAGAAGTAGGAGAAGTTGAGGATCCAAGAAGAATCTTGGCAACTTCCCAAACTATCCTATTGTTTGGTTTGAATTTGAGAATATTATTTAATGTTTCAATCCTGCCCATTTTAATTAATTAGAACTTATACTTGTATGATATGATCATACAAGTAGCCTTGAAGATGTGAGGGTTTATGTCATACCGGACGACTACCTCAAAATCCTAAAACCGGTTAGGACTTAATTTTCATAACATGATTATGCAAATGCCTAACGAAAAGTTGAGGATTTATGTTGCACTAGGCAAACTACCTCAAAATCCTATGGTTTTGTTATTTAATGCTAAGAAAGGTTTAGCTGAAGTAGACACAAGTTTTGCTGACGACGATGGTCGTGCTGCCCACTATGCTTGCTCTAAGCTCCTTGTTGTTGCAGAGTTTTAGTTTTAGAAAGTGAAAATCATGAGATGAGAGAAGTGTTTTGGTTTAGAAAAGTCTTAAAGTTCAGATATTTTTAATGTTTTATTATGGGAATCTTAAAGTTGATTATAATAACACCGGTTAAGATCCCACGGTTCCATCATTCCGGCACCGTTATTTCCATCGGATTCACTTAATCTAAATGAATTTGCTAAACTCAACTGAATGAGTTCCACACTTTCATTTAGTTACATCATCTGAGGTATTCCCGATCATCCAACAAGACGTTTTAATTTAGTTGTAGTTGTAGTTTTGTGTTCTGTTTGTGATTAAATTTTGAGTTGTTTTATATTTTGAAATGTTGTGGCGGTGAATTTTATCTTGTTGTGAATTTTAATTTAGTTTTGGGTTTCAGTTTTGTGACTATCCTAAAGGTTTCAGTTTTCATGCAGGGTGGCATTCTTGTTTAACATGCAAGAAAAGTAAAGTGCAGTACAGGTAAGTAAATTGCAATAAAAAAAAGCGTACCTGGAGGGTCTTCCCGTCATTCCAAGCTACACTTAAAACACATGTTAGAGCATTTATATATTTGCAAGAAAACACCTAAGTAAAGCTAAGAGAAGGTTTTGGTTGTCTACCAAAATCCTAATCCTATAGCTAGTCAATTCCTATGATGTATAGGTTCTTGTGTTTTGTTAAGGATGATTTTCTTCATCAAAGAACAATTAAGTTCAATTGTTTTTCTAAAACATCTCACCGTATTGAGAAAGTGCTTAGAACGAGTCCTAAACATCTTTTCAATACTTCTGAGATTATTTTGAGTCCAAATGAATTTTATTGTACTGGTGAATTAATCATCCAAAGTTTAGTTGAGTTTTGTCTCTTGCTCAGTGAACTTGGACATTTGATTTTCTGATGAGTAAAGTGATATTTCACTTGATGCTTTACTTAAGAGTTATAATAATGAAAGCCTTTAGGGGGAAAATCAGTTTGTTAAAGAATTTAACCGCTTTGATTAAAGTTGAATTGATGATTTGGGATGATTTAATTTAGTTTCAAAATCCAAGTTGATTTTCTCTTAAGTGTTTTAAATTGTTTGATTTGAAAGAGGTGTTTATATTATTCAATTTAATTGAACTTTTAATAATTTAAATTTAATTTGACTTGCTTGTAACACTTTAGGTCAATTTAAATTGGTTTGATTTTTTTTGTTTTTAATTATGAATTGTCTTAAGGTTGATTTTCTTTAATGTTTCAAATTTGTTTTTTAAGTAATTTCAAATTAATTTTAATTTTTTAAATTTATTTCAATTTGATTATCAAATCACTTAATGTTTTAAGCTTTTAATTTAATTAAGGTTTATTTTCCTTTTAATTATTTAATTATTAATTTCAATTATCTTTTTTTTAGTTTGATTAAGAGTTGAATATTTTTAAAGTGATTCATTTAGGGATATTTTTAAATTAAAGAATTGATATCTTCTTAAATCATACCCCTAATCTTAATAGTCCAAATTTTAACTTATTCTCTTAAAATTCAAATTGTTTAATTAATTAAAATTTAATTTAAATATTTTCAAGATGATTAATGGATTTCTACCACTTAATTCCCTAGGTTTCAATCATCTAATGAAAATTTTAAAATCAGATATGTTACCCTCCCCTTGATTAAACCTAGATATTAATTACGGTTAAAATTCTTTAAATACCTTTATGTCCTATTAAGCATATTCATTTAATAACCCATCAAATTAAGCTCAAATAAACTTAAAACTTTTATGTCACTTCACTCACATGTCAATTAAGACATTAGAGGAGAAAATGTGATTTTTCTGAATTTAATTTAATTTATATATTTATTTTTATGAAAAATATGGGGTTTTCAATAAAAATTCAACAACATGACCAAGGTGAGGTTTCTATCCTTAGGAAAACTATGGAATGTTCCTACTAACTAGAGGACCATTTGGAAGAATTTTGGTGATTTTTTTAATTATATTTTATTTATTATAATTATTTTGAGTTTTGGAGTGTTAATTAATTATAAAATAAAATTATAGTTGAAAAATGGATTTTATATTTTTCATAAATCTCTCTGATATCAAGGAGTTTAGAGAAGTAAATTTTATATTTTTATGATTTTTCTTTGATTTATTAGAATTAATTTAGTGAAAATGTAGAGAAATTCATTTTTTAATATTAAAAATTGCCTTAAGCCTTTAAAATCCAATATCTTAACCTAGAGACTTAAGAAAAATATTTGGTTTGTTCCTAAGTGATTAGGAGGCAAAATATGATATTTTTATGATTTTTATTATTTTGTGATTTTTATTATTTTTTTAATTATTAAAATATTAAAAATATGGTGAAAAATGAAAATTTTTGAAAAATTCAAATTTTAATTTTCTTAGACTCCTCTGATACCAGAGAAGTCCCAAAATCAATTTGGTGAATTTTTGAAATGTATTTTGGGTTTTATGAATTTTTAAAGTTAGAAAATAGCCATGTGATTTAATTAATCCATTTAATGGGCTAAACCATTTCCAATTGATTCCAAATTTTGAGACTCCTCTAACCCTAAAGATCAGTGAAGAATTGTTTTCAAGTGATTTTGATGTGTGGTTAATCCTAATTAATTAAAATTTAATTTCGGGTGTTTGGGCCAATTAGAAGTATTTTAAGGGAATTAAGCCAAACCATAATTTTTCTAGGGTCCTATGGTCCTAAGATACTTCCCCTAATTTTTCTAGAATTTTCTAAGCAACATGCTAATTACTGGAATTAAAATGACAAACAGACACATAAATTTAGAAAATCAATATCTTGCTATAGAGATGGCCTCTAGCCTTGGAAAATTGAAGGAATGTTCCCAAGAACAGAGGCTATAAAAGCTTTATGGTCTCATGCCATGATGAATTGTATAAATGCATGGAGAATTAAAATACTGAAATCAGTGAATAATTAATTAAAAATAAAATACCCACCAAAATAACTTAATTCTTTTTCCACATTATTCTTCTATATTCACTGAGTAAGAGTTTATTTTTATTTTATTTTTGTGATTTTTCTACAGAAAGATATGGATTTTTGAAGTTCTGGGTATTTAAATAAATAGAAAATACCCTATTTATCTACTTAACCCAGTCAGCGCCGCGTCAACCTCGGCAGCTCCGAAGCCCCACGCGGCGCGCTCCTATTCGACGCCGCCACCTGAGTCAGCAGCCATGCGTCCTGCGATCTCCTTCCATCTCCTCGTCCGGCTCGATCTGGATCATCCATTCGATACACGCGCGATCCGACGGTTTCTGGTCATCGTCTACGACTGGTGTGTGCCGAGAGCCGTCCACACTAAAACCCTAATATCTCCCTCATTTCTTAACCAATTTACATGAAATTTGATCCTATGTGTTCGTCTAAATGAGAGCTACAAATTCATACCATGCATTGAAATTCACTCAAATGAAATGGAGAATCGCTGGAAGCTCTCAGGAAGGAGGAGTTCCATACCTTGGCTCTGAGAAGTGAAGCTGCAATCAGAGGGGCTTAGCACGTTCGTTGGAGCTAGAGGAGCCCAGGGATGAAGCATTTGGCCCCGGTGAATTGTTTAGACTAGACTTCCACCAAGCCCGATTTCAAAGCTTGGCCGATAGAAGAAATGGCTGGCCTGGAGAGGGGGCTTTTGCTGGAGAACTTCTTCTCTTAGTCTGGTGAAGTTGTAGGGTCAATCAATTTGAGGATTGACTCACTGTGGTGAAGTGTCCTATTTTTTGGGTGGATTTTGAGCTGAGAAATTGAGCTCACAGAGGGGGTTTTAGGGGTGGATTTCAATGGGGATCAAGTGCTCTGTGTTTGGAGAAGGGTCTGGAGTGATTTTGGCAGAGTTTTGGTGAGGTTTGGTTCAGCACCTCTTTTGGCCGAGAGGGGGTGGTGTTTAAATAGAGGTGGCTGGAGGGCTTCCCAGGGGCAATTGGAGGCTGGGATCAGCTGCACAGGGGAGAAGGACAGCCATGGTGTCCATTTGGGTTGGGATAACTTAGCCAGTGGGTTTGAATTTTTTGACTCAAATGGGTGCTCTCGGCCTGGTGTTTTCTGGCGGCTGTGGTGGTTGGCCAGCCAGACATGGGTCACCATCTGACTCAGTGGGGTCAGGGCCGGAAGTTGGTGAGTTCAATTGAGGCTTGACATGTGTAAAGGAGTTTGATTTAAGTGGAATGAGAGAGAGGTCATTTTGGGTTCAATTTGGTCGAGTCATGGTTTAGGCTAGGTGCACCTCCCCAAGGCTGGTTTGGGTTGAAGAGAAAGTCACTTGGGTCAGCTAGGAAAAGGTGGTGAAGTCCCCATCCAAGGTGATGTGGCTAATCTTAGTTTAGAGTGTAGCATGGATGAGGTTAAAAATGCTTAATGAAGGTTTAAGAAAGAGCCCCCTCTTCTTGCTTTTAATGGCTTAGTGAGGTGTGAAAGCTCTCATGGCTTCATATGGCTTGTGAATGGCTTCATTTGGCTTACTCATGGCCTGGGAAAAGGTTGGCTTATTTTCATAGAAATGGGTTTTGGCATTTTTGATGAATTTAGGAGAATTAGAATGAGGCTTGATTTGGATTTATTTGATGATTGACTTAGAACTTAGGGATGATATCAATTAAAGGTATGATGAGAAGAAATTGTCATGTGGGCTTTAGAGCCAATTTTGGGCTTTTTGAAATCATTTTGGATGGGCTTTTAAAATGGTTTAAGGAAGTGGGCTTTTAGGTTTTGAAATAAATTGATGGATGAAAATTGGTGAGGGGTTGTGTCAAATAAATGTTGGGTTTAGTTTAGGGATGTGTCATGAGAACTTTAGAAGAGATTTGATGTCATTTGGAGTTGAAATAGGTTCAATTTGGGCTTTTTAGGGATGGGGGCAAAATGGGCCAAATTGGGCTAACTTGGGCTAAGGTTGGGTTAATGTTGGGTTTGATGTAAAATTAATGTTGAAAAATGTTTATGGGGGTGTGAAAAAGAGGTTTTTAACTTTGGTTGGGCTTTGATTTGGGATTTGGATTCATTTGGGTTCATGATGGATTTAGGCCAAATTGGGGATTTTTTGTTTGGGTTAGGTTTGGGTGGATTCTGGTTTCAAATTTGGGGTAAATCATGTTATTTTTTTGTTTGTGGGGATGTTAGGAAGGTTTAGGAAAAGATTTGGGGTTAATTGGAGTTGAGTTGGGTTGATTTGGGTCAAGTTTAGGTCATGGGTCAAAATTGGGCTTTAAGCTTCAAATTGAAATTGGATCCACATGTTGATGAAATTGGTTTTAGATTTGGTCTAAATTGATATTGGGGATATTGAATTGAAGTTTAGAATTGAATTGGATCAAAATTGAGGTCAATTAGGTTGGTTTGGTTAAAAAAGGGGTAAATTGGGGTTTTTGGTAAAAGTGGGCTAACTTGACAAAATTGGCTTATGGTGTAGTTGAACAAAATGAAATTGGGAATATTTGGGATTTTCTGGAATTTTTTGGGAATTTTCTGAATTTTTTGAATTTTTGGGTTAAAAGGGTATTTTGGGTATTTGGAGGGTATTGAGGGGGTATTTGGAAAATTTGGTATATTTGGCCATGGATGATCAATTTGAGTGGGGGGAAATGTTTAGGATTGGTTTTGAGGAGTTTTGGGTAATTTAGGCAATTTTGCAAATTTTGGGCAATTTCAAGGGCATTTGGTAGGCTTGGTGGGTTTGGGGTCCCGGGGATCAAAAATTGAAATTTTGGAAAAATGAAGATTGATCAAGTGTGAGTGAAATGAAATCATTTTGGTTCAGCCATGAAGCCATATTAAGCTCACAAAAGCCATGAGAGGACTCATTTTAGGCACTCAATATGTTGTTCCTAACCCTCTTAACCAGGGGCTTAGGGGTTAAGGTCCATCCACATGAATTACCTATATGAGTCGGGAAGTCAAATTGGTTAAAGGTAGTTTTAGGGCTTGGAATGTGTGTGTGGGAGTGAGGTGTGTGCAAGTCAACCCTTACCAGACCAGGCCACCCAGGGTAATCCTAAGGTCAAAGAGTCCTATAAGAAACTAATCCTTTAAACCTCCACATTTGATTTTAACCCTCCAAGTGGCTTAGGGGTTTACAATCAAACTTGTGGGGTTTGAATGGAGCCAAGAAGTGTTTGAATTTATAAGTGATGGGTCCCATTTCTAGTCCTCTAAGATAGTCAAGGAGAAGCCATATGGATAGATCTAAGTACTAAGGAGAGAGAAGAGAAAAGACCTCATCAAAAATGAGGTCAACAGTTTATTATATGAAACTAAGAAGTTTCTCTCTAAGAACTTTGGCATGAAAGATATGAGTGAGGCATCCTATGTGATTGGAATTGAAATATTTCGTGATAGATCACAAGGATTGTTAGGGTACGTCTTAGAAAACATATATCGAAAGAGTTCTTAAGAGATTCAATATGGAAGGGTGCTCAGCAAGTGTTGCTCTAATTCAAAAAGGAGATAAATTCAGCCTTATGCAGTGTCCAAAGAATGATTTGGAACATAAACAAATGGAAGAAATTCCTTATGCATCTATTGTTGGAAGCTTAATGTATGCTCAGACTTGTACCAGACCAGACATTAGTTTTGTTGTCGGGATGTTGGGCAGGTATCAAAGTAATTCAGGAATAAATCATTGGAAAGCTGCAAAGAAAGTTTTGAGGTATCTACAAGGAACAAAGGACCACATGCTCACTTATAGAAGAACTAAAGATCTTGAAGTGATAGGATATTCAGATTCAGATTTTACTGGATGTGTTGATACCAGAAAATCAACATTTGGCTGTCTGTTCCTTTTGGCTGAAGGAGCGATCTCATGGAAAAGTGCGAAGCGATATCATCATGTCGCTTCCACTATGGAAGCTGAATTTGTGGCTTGCTTCAAAGCTACGATTCGGGGTTTATGGCTACGGAATTTTATTTCGGGACTTGGAATTGTCGACGATATTGCCAAGCCGTTGAAAATTTATTGTGATAACTCCGCGACGAGTCTTCTTTTCCAAAAACGACAAGTATTCCAAAGGTGCTAAACACATTGAATTAAAATACCTTGCCGTTAAGGAAGAAGTTCAGAAACATAGGGTGTCAATTGAGCATATTAGCACCAATATCATGATTGCAGATCCTTTAACGAAAGGGTTGCATCTGAAGACATTTAACGAACATGTCAAGAGAATGGGTATTACCACAACCATTTATTAGTTTTATACTCTTCGTATTTTGACAAATTGGGTTCAATTTTTCTTGTTTCTGATATTTATAAATCTTGTTTTTATCGTTAGTGTACACTTTATGTTACATGATGTTCAACAAGATTTGTCTTCTAATAGATATTATGGGACCATGATGTTAATTCTCATTATGCTAAGTATGTAATTGATATTGTGATACATGGAAGGGACTGTGTCGATAAATTGATACACAACCGCTATGATTCATATTAATTCATACTTATCAAATAAATTATGATTTAACCAATATAAAGTAGGATTTATCTTGTCATATGTTATGCACTATTAAAATTAAGTGAGCCAAGTGGGAGAATGTTGTATTTTTATGGCTCACATTTATTTTAATAACTTATGAGATTTATTTTGATAACTTAAGTTATTTATTTTCTTAACTCATAACTTACATCATAAATTATGACAACTTATAATATTTATTTTGATAACTTAAGTTATTTATTTTCTTAACTTCATAACTTATGTCATAACTTATAATAACTCATGATATTTATTTTTTAACTCAAATAACCCCTAAAATAAGTAAATGTTACTGACTTATGTCATTGATTTTAATAATAAAAATCAATTAATTTATTAAATTGTCATAAATCCTATTGGTTAGTAACCCCTTGATGGATGGTGGTTAAATAGAGCATGAAATTGAGAATGTGTCCTCTCTCTACCCAACACACCACGTACATTTCCCTCCATCAAAAAGTACATAAAGGTTTAAGGGATTAGAGAGAGAAACTCCATCTCTTCAAGATCAAATTTCTTCGTCATGAATACATGTATGTGTTATTTTATTATAGATATGTAAAAATCATGAATAAAAGGTCTTGACTATTATGTATTTTATTTTTTAAGTTTGTGTCATAAAGTTCAAACATGAATTTCTTACATCCTTCAGCTTCTTCCCACTTTTTTCACAAAGTATCTCAAATTGAATGAGTTTATAAATATACGGGATCTCATATCCCATAAGAATTCAACGATTATGATTTTGATTATTTTGCAAGTTTATTTTAGTCTTTTTTTTTTCCGCTAACCACGAAGGGTATGTGACCATAGTTTTTGCAAGAAGAAAAGTAAGAGGAACTTTTTATTTTAGCTTTATTTAAAGATAATTACTTCAAGATATGGTTTTAAAGAGCTAGTATTACACATGCCAATTCCATAAAATTCTTTAGCTTAAAATAATAATATGAATATATACATATCTTTTTTAGTAAATAATTTCGAAATATAGGTGAAAAATAAATTATGGGCGAAAAAGATGTTCCTCTATTATTACTCTTGTATTGCGAATCATCACAAGTCATGTTTACGTCCACAGATATTATATATATATATATATATAAGCAATTTCCAAACAAACTAAATGATTTTTAAGCCTCATATTTTAATTTAAATATTCTGACAACTTTTTTCATTCATTATTATTGTTTGAGATATCATAAAATTTTATTGCCTTTTCAGGCTGAAAACGCTTTGCATAATTACTTGTTATTTTGGGGGTATGAACGAGCAGAACACAAGCGTGTATATTTCGAGCCTAAAAAGTGTGTTCGTATTCGTCTCCTTTGCTTAACAAGCCGAATATGAGTTGTTCACGAACAAAGAATCGTTTTGACAACCCTAATCATGTTACTATGAGATGTTAAGGGTTGGAGCAAGATTTAAAAATTATTGTTTATATTAAAACATCATTTGAATCTAATTTAATAATTTTATTATATTTACTTCATTAAAAATTTTAATTGATTATAAATCTTTAAAATTTTTTTAAAATACTTCTCATCAATATATGTATATATATATAT
Organism: Papilionanthe hookeriana x Papilionanthe teres; assembly: GCA_022702705.1. Taxonomy (NCBI): domain Eukaryota; kingdom Viridiplantae; phylum Streptophyta; class Magnoliopsida; order Asparagales; family Orchidaceae; genus Papilionanthe; species Papilionanthe hookeriana x Papilionanthe teres. The sequence goes on from CM040431.1 coordinate 31,232,367, forward strand.
ATATATATATATATATATATATATATATATATATATATCTATCTACATACATACATACACATATACATATACATATATACATACATACATATATATATAATTGTGGAATAGTATTTCGAGCCAAAACGAGCCGAACACGAACAAACAAATCTTTGTTCGTGTTTTGCTCGTTAAGGCTTATTAACTTAGCGAACGAGCCGAACAGGAGCTGTTCACGAACAACGAGCCATTTTGACAGCACTACATTTTGTAGAGTGTCTTGGCTTGTGAGTGTATTAGCATGCAAATTGATTCAATATATATATTGCTTCACATTTGTTCATCTTTTCATGCGATAGAGCTGCATGAATTTTATTTTTATCTTTTTTTGGGGGAAATTTACTTATCGTCCACCCAATTACTATGTATTAATATATCAATGACCTAAACTTTAATATTTACTGACGGAGCATCCAATGTGTCAAAAACATATGAATCAAATAATCTGTACGTAGAAATTAAGATTTAGATATCCAATAAATTAATATATAGAAATTGGGTGATTCCTAGGTAAAGGCCACTCTTTCTCTGTTTTTTTTTTCAATTATATGGTGCACATTTTTACTATATATATATTGGTGATAGATCTAAAATTGTCCTGCGGTACATTCAAGCCACAGTGGTTGCCTCGAGTAGGGCCAAAAAGGGATATTTCTCGAGCTCTTAGACCTATTTTATAAATTCAAAATATAAGTTACGAGAGAGGGGGAGAGCCAAGTTAGCTTGAATCTTCTTTTACATAAAATGTTCCCCTATTCATAGGTTATAGAGGGCAAATATAGAAGTACAAGCTTACCCTTGAGAGTTATTTGTGTTGACACATTTTCATGTCTCTGACACCCTTTTTTACAGAGGTGGGCACATATCTGAGTCTATACAATGAGGCAGTCGACCGACAAATTGAGGTAGGACGATAGAATGTGTTCAGCAGACACTGCGGTTGGCAGAAGGACTGTTGTTGACCGATGGACTACGATCGGAAAACAAACTGCAATGGTTAGACGGACTACGACCGATAGACAGACTGCAGTCAGCAGGCGAACTGTCGTCAACCGACGGGCTGAGGTCAGTTGACGAGCTGCATTCGGCCGACGGACTACAATTTGACAACGGATTGTTGTCGGCAGACGGACTAAAGGTCGACCAACGAACTAAAGGTCAGCCAACGGATTACAGTCGACAGACTGACCGAAGGTCGACTAACTAACTGGAGGTCGGCCCACTAACTGAAGGTCGGTAGAGATTGAAGGTTGGCAGACAGACTACGTCCGAAAGATGGGCCAAAGGGCAGCAGACGGACTGCTATCAGCCGATGGATTATTGTCGGCCGACTAATTGAGGTTGACCAATGGGCTTCAATCGACCGATGAACTGCGGTAGGTCGACGGATTACGATCTGTCGATGGATTGCGGTCAGCAAACGAGCTGAAGGTCAGCTGACGAACTGACGTTCGGTCGAGAACTGAAGGTCGGCTGACGCACTGAAGTTCATCCGAATGAGGTGGCTAGCCGGTCATTGCTACCATCAGACCCCCTCAAGTTCCGCGCGAGCACTTTTTGGTCATAGACAAATGCCCCCATGTTTCTATCGTCTTGGAAGTGAAGTTGTGATAAGAATGAAAGACTTTAAATACGTCAAAATTGCAATCATAATAATGCACCAATTATACTTCATTGATTTCGGCGTGGCTTAGTGCATTATTTCATCTGGTCTCAAAGTGCTCTCATGAGGCCATTTCGAGCCGATTTTTAATCTGTCACTTAGTCAACACTTGTAAAGAAGTGTTAGCGATTTATTCAAAAAAAAAAAACAAAAAAAAAAACAAATTTCTGGATCAGTTTTTACCTTTGCTTATTATGTATCTTAGCCTTACCAGGTCATCTGGTTGCGACGGCTCTTTGTTTTGGGTTGGCTGATGAATTAAGTCTTCGGAAAGGCCATCAGTCGTTTTTGATGTGTTGTAGTTCACTGACCTCTTAACTCAAGTCTTACAAAGCACATGTTCGTTTCCTCGGTCAGCCTCACCTTTTACCATTTATTGGGCGGATCTTGTCTTCGCCTTCGCGAGGGTGACCGATGAGACTCGCTATTTGGGTGATTTACATCATACTCTTCGTGGATCTTTGTTGCTACTGAGCAGGAAACCACCTCCAGAGCTATTACCTATTCCGATCTCAGAGGCATGGCTTTTTATGCTTGGTGTTGAGGGTGTCGTTTTCTCGCTCTGAAGGAGAGTCTTTTATTTGCTCCCTCAAATTCTAGTTCTCTAAATTTCACACATGAACTCCTCTAATGCGGCCAATCTCAATCAGACCTACGAAAAATATAATTGGAGGAGTTTATATATATATTTCAAAGAAAAATAAATTAAAATTGGTCCGAAAAACTTTTGTAACCGACCGCTTATGACTGGGATCTGGCGACAATTGGGATCGCGATCTATTTTTGGAAAGTATTGTAATGTTTGTAGGGGCCTCACTTTGTGTCACAATCCGACACTTAGATCAGGAATGGCATTAAGCAGCGCCACACTGCGGTCAATCGTATCATCTCAAATAAATGGAGAATGCCCTCCTTCAGATTGTTCAACAGAGGGAGAAAACTATACCATCTGCAGTGTTTGGCTTGCTTGAAACGTAGGACAATTAAGGCCTTGTTTGGGGCAGCTTTTTCACCGTAGTGCATTCATAAAAAGTATATCGAAGCATTTGAAAAATGTGATGCGGCCGCTTATCATAATAATTTTCCTTAAATGTGGTCAATGGGTTCGAACTTTCTGCTTGCATTTTCTTGTGTCCATATTACTATAATAGCCCACGGATTCTTCTCTTCTGCGGTCGTCTCTCTCGATTGTGATCACGATTCTTTTGCCTTTGTCTCTCTTGATCGCTCCTCTCTCTCACACCTATCTCGTGCCTCTCTTTCATGGCAACGGGTTTTCTTCCTTCTTTCCATCTTCCCTTCGATTTCTGGTGGCAACGGGTTGGCTCTCTATTCTCTCTTTTCCCTCCAATCTCCGGATCTCTCTTATAATTACCATTCTCTTTATCCTCCCACAGTATCATCTATATTTTTCGATGGAATTACTTTTGCTTTGCATTTTGTGGCTTTCTCATTTGCGGTTTAAAGTGGAAATTAAGATTTTGTGATTTGCACTTTCTCTTTATGATTTGGAATTCGGTTTTTGCGAATGTGTGGCTGATGAAATGGGGTTTTATTTTTAACTTTAGTGTTTCAGTGAGAATTTATGAAATGGTTGAAGGAGCGTGCTTGGTTTATTGATAGCAATGTTTCGGGTGCCTTGCATGGCTAATGAAATGGGGTATCACCTTTGGTGTTTGAGTTGGAATTTGAGAAATGGATAAAAGAGGGTGCTTGATTTTTTGATAGTAATGTGTGGTGGTGGTGGTCATATGCATTTTATGGCTTTCTCATTTGCGGTTTGGAGTGGAAATTTTGATTTTGTGATTTTGGCTTTCTCTTTATGATTTGGATTCGTATTTGCGAATGTGTGGCTGATGGAATGGAGTTTTATCTTTACATTTACTATTTTAGTGAGAATTTGAGAAATGGTTAAAGGCGGGTGTTGGTGTGTGGAGGTGTTGGTGATCTTGGTAATGGTGATGTTGGAGGTGCCTGTGTTATGGTCTTGTGGTGTGTTGGAGGTGTGTTGTGGTGATGTTGGTGATTTTGATGCTTGTTGTGGTTTGATGGTGATGGTTGAAGGAGGGTGGTGGTGTGTTTCAGTGATGCTTGATTTGTGGAGGTGTGTGAAGGTGTGTGGGGGTGCCTGTTTGGTGTGTGGAGTGTCTGTGTGAAGGTGGTGGACTTAGATGTGTTGGTGGTATTGGAGGTGCTTGTGTGGTGTCTGGTGGTGTGTAGAGGTGTTGGTGATGTTGGAGGTCTCTGTTTAGGGGTGTGTGGAGTCAGTGTGGAGATGGTGGTCTTAGAGGGTGGTGGTGTGTGAAGGTGGTCTTAGAGGGTGATATTATTTCATCTAAACTACTTTTTGCTTAGTATGTCTGCATGATTGAGATCTTGTCAAATTAGTAACATATCCATTTTTATATATGTGGTGTAAATCATAATCATTGTGAAATTTTATAGTCATTCTTAAATTAATTGTGGAATTTCAAATTTCTAATTTTTTATAATATTTCTTCAGAATGAATTAAATAGAGAGCAAACATGGATGCCAACATATGTTAGATAATGATGGAGCAATTATATGCTATGTGCATGGTTCTAATGATTGCACCATATATGATGATTTTCAGGGTTACAAAGTTATATGAATTCTAATCTAGACTTTTCATTTGATTTGTCTTGGTGATGGTTATTAGCATTATCCTTTGAAATTGAAAGGTGTAGTTCCATTCTTGTGCTTCCAAATTTGTTCTACAAATCCATTATTGTATTTCTTTCACTAGCATTGTAGTGTCCTACTTAAATCATACGAATTGAGGATTGTGAATCTTAAATGTGCTTTCCAATGAGGTTTAAAGGCTTCAATTTTGACAGCTTAACGCTTTTTTTGGTTTCGATGGGAGTTTTAGAAAATTTAATATTGTGATTGAAAGGAAAAAAAATTGATTTGAGTTTATCATGAAAAACAATGGGTTGCATAAAACTTTCTTTTTATTTTAATATTGTGGGTACAAGTTGAATATGTAATCCCTCAAGTTAAGTACAATGCAACTACCTAATTCTAAGGTAGTAGTTGTGTGTGGAGGTATCTGTGTGGTGTGTGGAGGTGTTTGTGTGGTGGTGGTGGCCTTAGAGGTGTTGGTGGTGTTGGTGATGTTGGAGATGTCTGTGTGGTGGTGCGTGGAGGCGTCTGTGTGGTTGTGGCGGTCTTGGAGGTGTATGTGGGGTTAGAGGTGTTTTTGTGGTGCTTGGTGGTGTGTGGAGATGTTGGAGTTGTTTGTGTGGTGGTGTGTGAAGTCTGTGTCGTGGTCTGTGGAGGTGTATGTGCGGTGGTGGTGGTGTTGGTGGTGTTGGATGTGTTTATGTGGTGGTGTATGGATTATGTGTGGTGGTGTGTGGAGTTGTCTATGTGGTAATAGCGGTCTTAGAGGTGTTGGTAGTGTTGGAGGTGTTTGTGTGGTGTCTGATGGATATCTTCGCTTGAGACTGAGCTACTCTCCTAATTCATTTTTCCCTCAATACTAATCATGCAGTTCACATCAGGTAAATACCATTTAGTTGATGTTGGATATCTGTTGCAGCAATGATATCTCAAGCCTATCCTGATACAAGATACCACATATATGATTTTGAGCGAGCCAGCAATGTTACATGAGACAAGAAAGAAATGTTTAATAAAATACATTCTTCCTTACACGGTGTCATTAAGAGGACTATTGGTGTTTGGAAGAAGAAATGTATTATACTTTGTGTTGTGTCATCTTACTCGTTTCCAAAATTGATGCATATTGTGATTTTCATGATGGCTCCCCACAATTATATTCGATGGCATCCTTCCTACAATGCATTAAATTCTATAAGGTGGACGAGTATCATGAGCATGTCTCTACCGATGCAAATGAGTACCGCCTTGGACAGTCTTTGTCACAAGCTCAAAATGGCATTTTCGAAACCTATCCTATAGACAGGAAAGGTGCAAGCGAGAGGGACCAGTTGAGGGAATGAATTACGGATGCAATAGTAGGAGGGTGATTTGAGTATTCACCATATTATTAATTGTAATGGTTGTTGAAGAGATTCACTGTTTATTGTATTTATATTATTATACAGTTCATGTTTAATTTTGTTTCTTGTGTATTTGATATTGATTGTTTGGGTTTCCTTATATTGTTTGTATGTGTTTTTTATTTTTTTGCATTTCATTTATTTTTCTTGTAGTGGTTTTTGGAAGTCTATGATGAGACGTTTGACATTATGAGTTCATCTAGATGACTTGTTTGTCCTTGTTCGTTGGTGTCACATGATAAATCCTGATGAAGAAAACCACGTTCCTCACTTTTTTTATGTTATGGTTTTTTAGGTTCTTATGGATGGTCTTTTTTGTTGATATGCATATGTGACACATACGAGCTCGATATTACATAGGTTAAAAGCAATCATGAACCCTTTTTTATAAGGTCTACTATCTTCTTGTAGCGACAGAGTCTTTGGTTTATATAGTGTGTTCTCTGAGACCTCACAACTGCATAAAATTATAATTAATTACTTCTTTTATCAATTTTTACTTGTTTTATGTCTAATGGGATGTCTTTTAAAGCGTTCAGGAAAGATGACCTCGAGGATTTCTAGTACCTCTCGAAGATTGCACTACTACTATGGACTTTAAAGTTCTTTGTTAACTTCACGTCAGCCATATAGCTACGAATGATAGTTTTACAGGTGCCCACAGAGAATCATAGAAAACTGTGAATTTTTTAGTGAGAAGATAGGCTGAAAGATTCCACCACCAAGAGTGATTGAGCATGGAGAGTATCCCTAGAGGACGGCTTAGCTTATGACATACGTCATCTGAATTTTAAAAGTAAAGTTTTCATATTATTATTTGTTATTTTAATAGTCTTTTTTCCATTTTAGTAATCATGATACTCATTGTTATGTAAGGTGTATATATTTTTCTTTGTAATGTTCTCCACTGGATTTTTGCTTCTAAAGTATAAAATATATTGATATGATAGTATTGTTGCAAACAACATTACTACAGAGAGGTAGAATGTTCATTTGTCCAAAAATAGTCGCAGCACAACTGTTTTCAAACAATAAAAAAAATAAACAGACAGTCAGCTTCTGCGCAACAGCTTCATGTGATAGCTGCCTCAAACAGGGGCAAGGGAGGTGCATTTAGCTTAGAAATCCACCTGTGGCGGCTAGTTTAGGTGGGCATAAGATTTGTCTGAATAACACATCTCAGAACTAACGAATTAAACGTGCGACAACTCTTGAGGGAAGATGTCACTCGATAGGGAGGTCTAGCCAGAGATTGAGGCGATTGGAGCATATTTTTGCCCTACAGAAGGAAAAACAAGCAGTTGGCCTTTGCGGTGAGTTGACCATTTGGAGAGGCAGACTTGTACGCGATAGAGGCTCAGAAAATTAAGCGATCTAGACAGTAGGTTGGACGGACAACAAGGTGACCGGGTGGTGAAGTAATTTGTGCCTCTTCACGCAAAAAATGGAGGGCAGAACGGACCGACCGATGTATCAACCGACCGTAAAAGCTGTCTGCGCATGAAATGTTCTATAAATACATGCCCCCTTCACATGTCAATACTATTCACTCTACCTTTTCTGTTATTTATATAAAATTCATTTAACACTTAGTTCTAGCCAAGAAAATAATTTAGTCCCCAATTCATAGGTCAAGGAAATCAAAATTTGAAACTAAGCTAACTAATGCGAGGCAGATGGAGAGAGAGAGCCAACCATTGGAAAAACAATCATGTGAGTGTGAGAGAGAATTGTAGTAGATCTTTAGATCTAAAGCGGAGAATATACAAAAATCTAGATTTACGGGGAAATAAATGAAATTTCCTTGTAATTGTTGGTGACGAAGAAAGAATGGAGTAGATCTGCTGCATCGTCATTTTCCATCACGTGCTCTCTACTAGTAGTGTTTTTGTGGAGAATTTCTCTTCAGTGATAGTCATCTCATTGCACCATATGTTGGATCTAAAATTGTCCTATGGTACATGCCCAAGACAGAGAGTCGTAAGAAAGAGAGAGAGAGAGAGAGAGTTGACGCAATGATTGCTCATAGTGGGACAAAGTGGGGTTGTATCCATTTTATGAATTTAAAATATAAATTACAAGAGAAGGGGAAAACCAAGATGGCCTGAGTCCCCTTCATAAAAGCTCCCACTATATATAAGAGGACAAATAGAAGTGCAAGCTTGCCCATGAGAGTTATTTTGTTGGCATCTCTTCATGTCCTTGACATCCTTTAGTATAGGGGTGGCCATTATTCGCATATCAAGGTCTATCCAATGAGGCGGTTGGCCAATGGATTGCGGTTGGCCGACGGAATATAGTTGGCCGACAAAATGCTTTTGTTAGACGGACTGTGGTCAGTAGACAGACTGTGGTCAGGATACAAAATGATGCTAGTCGACAGACTGATGTCGTCGCTGAGCTGTGGTAGTTCGATGAACTGTAGTTGGCTGACAGACTGTTGCCTGCCAACCAATTGTGCTTGGCAGACGAACTAAAGGTCGCCTGTCGGACTGAAGGTCGGCCAACGGACGAAATGCGATTGAATGACAGCCTAAAGGTAGTGTTTTCGCCATTCTTTTCTCTTTTTTATTTTAAAAGGAGTCGCCAGCTTGTCAGTCGTCGTATACTTCCCCTATTCGAATAAATCTCCCTCCGAATCAAATAAGTGATTCGAAGAGGAGAGGAACCGATTAGAAGGGACATACGACAAAGTGACAAACAAGAGAAAAGAAAAACATGGAGAGTCTACGTGTGATAAACCTCGCGAGGATAATTCGAGTATGTCGCCCGAACAAGATCGGGCGAGAGGCACCTTGAACCAATATCCGCGAAAGAAGTATCTACGTAGACTACCCATAACCAGAGACTCGAGTGTATGTGCACGTTGCGGGGTCGAGAGCACTCCAGGAGGAACGTATTCCTGCTTGGTTAATTACATCTTGGGAGATACCCGAGAATACTCTCGATAAAAGGAGTTTCGCTTTATATTATCATAGACACGGGGTATAGGCGATCAAAGGGAGATTATTCCGTGTGGGAAAGTCTCGACGCTTCGAAGCTCTCGCTAAGCCATCGGGCGGAGAATGAGTCTCTCGCATCCCGAATGGGGTAGCGGCTCATCGGCATACGAAACCTACGGAATAAACTAAATCATCTTGACGGGGGTATCCCGACACGTTAAAACACGTCCGGGCCGTAAGGGCGGAGGACAAATCGTCGTATCCCGAACGGGCGGCGGCTCATCGACATCGGGCCGTCGAAATGATATCGACGAAGTCGAGGAGCGAAAGGGCTCGACGGGGGTAGTTAAAGGAATGAAGGAGTAATCCTAAAGGGGTAGAGGTAGCCGAGTCGGGGTATCACGAGCCCGTCATCCAAAGTAGTAGAACCCTAAGTCTGCCGAACGTGAAGGTAGTCGACCCGACACATCACGAGATCCCGGTCGGCAATCCGAGAATTGCATTATCCACGGGGACCTCGGTAGCCCTAAGGTCGAAGGAAGGAAACTCTATCACCATGACTATAAGCTGGAGCTCCGAGAGGTGGGTCTCACACCGCCAAAGTGGCGAGGATGCCTCGGGAAGAAGAGAAAGGGAGGTTCGGCTACAAAGGCGCAAGCGCTCCGAGCAAAAGGACTTACACCCGATGCGGGTCGGGGAGCCTTCTAACACCACAGGCGCACTAGACAACCACCTATAAAGGTATCTTGGGCCGGTCGGATTGGAGAAGCACGGGGACTCCTCCTCGGGACATGCAAATATGAATGCGATTATCTAGAGCGGTCCTTAAATAATGTGAAGGCCCATTAGTATGACTTGGGTGATAGCCATGCAATACGGCCCATTTAAAATCCGGCCGGAGGCCGTACGAAAAGTAAAAGTGCATATTTTAAGATCTTGAATATTTTAATCCTAAAATTTATTTATCTTGAATATTTTATTAGGACTTTTTAAACGTATAAATTTTACGATTTTAGGGTCCTTAAAGAGCCTAAATGATATCGTGAAATCCGGATCACGAGAAAGAAACAAGGAAAACACATGCGGGCATGCAAATATACGATAAAAACAAGAAAGAAAGCATTCCATAATAAAATAAAAGAGGCGAAAATGCGTTGGACCGGCAACATAATCCGAGAAAAAGAAAAATGCGGCAGGACTCCGCATATACATGCCGAGTCCTAATTCATACATCGATATAAAAATGCGAGAATTAAGATACGGGGCACGAGCATCGGCTCACTAGTCACCTCACGTGGTTCCTACGCCAAACGCCTTGGAACCCGTGCCGTATCTTATTCTACGCTGCGGACTCTCCTGGACTCTAAAAGTACGAAGAAAATAAAAAGACTCGATCCTGCATGAAAACGAGTGTTAGCGGAAAAGCTCGCATGCAAATGACGTATAATGAGCCATGCTTTATAAATGGGGGAGCTAATAGCACTCGCGAACAAAAATGTCGGAAATCATCACTTGCTCCCCCATAGCGGTACTGTGTGTGTGTATAAATAAGCATGGCTCCCTGCGGAAAAGCGCCACTAACACACTACCATACATATGAAGCATGCAATCACATCACGAGACGAAAGTGCGGAAGAAAGATGCATGGCTGAGGCAGCCAATCCATCGAAGAACAATAGCCGGGCATCGAAAAGACTACCTAACGACCTAAGTCCTAGCCTAGCACACCATCTAACGAAAGTGCACAAACCTAGTGCTTCAAGTGCGGGGTAAGTGCGGGTATAGTATGACTTTGACGGGGTCGCCATACCGGCCCCATCCTAAAGATCCGAAGGATCTAAGAGGCGTCGCGAAAGAGGTGACACAAGTTAGATCCGATGGATTCTTAGCACAATCATACTTGTGTTGATCCCGATGACTTGGTTCGCATTGCTCATTGGGATCGGCCCGGCAACGATGCTCGTCGAGGCATCGCAACCGAGCACATGGTCACTCTCTGCAACGAGTAGGACAAGTCATCGAAGAATGGGTAAGCAAACGATCATGCAAGAAGCCCACATTGTGATTCCTCGGCGAAGTACGAAACAATCACAACGGGCGCCCGAAGAGCGAGCACACACATCATGCAAAATGCGAGGATGCTACATGCGAAGAGAATGCACCAAAGTGGTGATGGTGAGTATACCATAAAGGCGGTGACTCGAAAAGAGCGGGCATGCCGTGAAGGCGGCGGCCGAAGGATAGGTATGCCGAGGAGGTAGTGACCGAAGGTGGGCATGCCAGTAGTGGCGGCGGCCCGGAGGTGGGCATGCCGTAGCGGCGGCGGCCGAGCAAATGAGTATGCCGGGAGGCGGTGACTCGGAGGTGGAATAATTCTCAGCTAGGGAGAATCATAAAATTGTGGTGCAAATGCAAAAAAACAAAATAAGGTGCAACATGCAACCAGACCAACATGCACATGCCAGAAAACATGTAATAAAATGCAAAAGCATACAAACATGAGTGATCGGTCAACCAGACCGTGGTGGTTGGTTAGACCAAAGAAATGGGTGGATTAGTTCGGGGTAACCAATCCGACCCTAAAGGATAGGTGATCGACTTGGGACAGTCGATCGAACGCAACTGAGGATCTGGGATCGGCACAGGACAGCCGATCGGCCCGAAGTGCTCATGCGAACATGCATACTGATGCAACAAATGACCACATGCAAAAATGCGACAAGATGATCCATGCACGAACATACGAACATGCGATATAATGCGATAAGTGGTCACATGCAAAATGCGACAAGATGGAGCATGCACATGCAACACAACCCCAACACTCGACGGCATGTCGAACTCGTCTAACAACCTCACATAGGTACCTGGGGTTGACGCTCTTGGATGTGCGGCATCGCCGCCTCCGGTTTGGCTTTCTTATGTAGAGGTTTCCGCTCCGATTTCTCGTAGGGAAACTCTCCACCGTTCGTAGGGCGGACTAGCTACAAAGCTTTTCCGCTCTACGAACACCCCGATCTTATAGGACGGACTAGCTACAAAGCTTTTCCCGTCCTCTAAGATCGAACTCGACTAATCCTCCTGGGGAGATTAGGAGCGCCAAAACCGTGGGAAATTGGGATTCCGACCCGGCGGGGCTCAGGCACTAAAGCTTACAACGAGGAAATCGCTCGGCTACGAATAGGATCGGCCAACGCATAGGATTCCTAACCTACGGCTCACTCAGGTAAATCGACGATCCATCACACGAGCACGTCGACACGCCCGGCCCGCGGCGGCGCATGCACCCCATTTGGGAGATTGAACCCGCACGCCTAGACCGGACTAAACCTGGGGTCGGCTGAGGGATAAGAAAATCTCACCGCCGCGAAGGTTGAAGACGCGTTCTCTTTATGCTTGAAGAAGAGCCCACATTTCCGGCGAGCCGCCGTGTTCGATCCACGTGCTTGAGCATGCCTCGCGGTATGTACCTCGTCGAGCATGCGGGGAACGAGAAAAAGACTCGATGAGGGCGAGAGACACACCTCGCAACAAAACCACGCAAACAAGGGAGGAATACGTGAGGTATGCAAAGTATCAAAATAAATAAATTCGAGCGTAATAAAATGCGTCGAAATATATACGCTTAGCGGGAGGGGTCTCCCGACGATGGCAAAAGAGGGGAAACCACGAGGTGAAAGACGCTCGCACCTCCTCGAACAGCGACGACGTTCGCTGTCCCGCAATGCCGAGGTGCTCCGGCGGAGTATCCGGTCGCCGGGAGGATAGGACGGCGAGGTTGAGGGGTTAACTCGTCGACGGTGTACACCGGGAGCGAAGAAAAATGCGGAGAAGAGCCCAAAAATTCGACGCTCTCCTCGCTGATTTTTCTCCGGCATAAATGCAATGCCGGCGAGGAACTGGTGGTGGTGGCGGCCTTTGTTTTCCGGCGAGGAAGTGGCAGCGAGGAAGGAGGCGACGCAACACCCAAATAAGAGGCTCGCGGGTAGGTGCTCCGGCCGGAAAAGGAGGCGGCGGGGAGACGGTCGGCTGGAGATTTGGACGGCCGACTGGGAGTGCGGGCGTCCGGCGAGGAGGGAGGAGGCTCGGCCGCCCCGAAGGAGCAGCAGCGGCTGGAGCGGAGGCCGCCCGGAGAATGGATCGGCGAGTTGGAGCTCGCCGGCGTGAGGAGAGACGGCGGAGCTCGGAGGGGAGGCCGGCGAGCTTGCCGGCGGCGTCGCCGGTGCGAGATCGGCGACGAGGAGGCTAGGGTCTGCAAAATCGGGTTGGCGGCGGGCTGTTTCGCGTGCGATCCGTGGGAGAGGGGAGGGTTAGGCGTAGGAATTTATATATATGAATATTATATAATATTATATATATATATTATATAATATTATATATGATAATAATAATATTATAATTATCATCCGCATATTTTTAGTTCAGTGCACGTGCTCGCAGCGAAGTGGATATCCCTCTTAGCTTAAAATCGACGTTCCGGACGCACTCGCGTGGTCCGTTTAGTCGTACGGGGTCGTTCGGAGCCGTTCGGGCCACTTTCGAGTAATTTGGCGAAAAAGAATAATTCGCGTATTTTAAGCGCACCGCGGTGTCGTAGCAAATTGAACATCATCCGTAGGTAAAATCGACATCCCGGACACAATCGTGCGATCAGTTTCGTCATCTGGAGTCGTTCAAGTGACTTTTTGACGATCGGGCTAAAAATGATAATTTGCACAATTTTTACCCCGCCCGCAAAGCCGTAGCAAAATAAACGTCCTCCCTAGGTAATATCGATGTCCCGGACACACTCGCGTGGTCCGTTTCATCGTTCGAGGTCATCTGAACAAGCTCGCAGGTGGATGAGCCAATTTGAGCTAATTTCTCGCACGACGCATCGAGTAACACCTGTCGACCCTGATATGCTCGAATGGACATCCCATGCATGTAATATAAAAAAAAATGATGCCAACAAAGGACCCCCAACAAGTGTGGTGTACCGCTGAGGCACAGTGTACTTGTTGGAAGCATCCTTAAAAGAGAGCATCTCTTGGTAGTCGAGGTGACATCCCAAGAAAAGAGTACAAGAAAACTCGACCAGGCCAGATAGACTGGACATGGTATGGTGGAGGGTGTGGCTAACCTGTAGTGACCGGTCAATCGCCAGAAATAGGTTCAGAGGCCGTAAAGGCATAACCTAAAAGGGGTGGTTCAGAGGCCGTAATGGCATAACCACAATACTAGGTTCAGAGGCCGTAAAGGAATAACCTAGGGGGGTGGTTCAGAGGCCGTAGAGGCATAACCACAAAGAATCCCAACCAGGCCAGATAAACTGGGCAGGGTATGGTTCGGGGTGGTGGTCGATAGTCGAAGCTAACTGTCCACCGAAGAGCTCGACCGAGCCGGATAAGCTGGACATGGTACGGCGAGAAAAGATTTGCTCGACCTCATTCGAAACGGCAAAATCGATATGTCTGAACTCATTCGAAATAACAGAGTCGATGAAAATCCCGTACCTGACCACATTCGAAACGGTAGGAGAGAAAGGACCCAACCAGGCCAGATAAGCTGGACATGTTTGGTTGGGGTTTGCCTGACCTCATTCGAAACGACAATATCGATCTGTTTGACCTCATTCGAAACAACAGAGTCGATGAAAATCTCGTACCTTACCACATTTGAAACGGTAGGAGAGAAAGGTCCCAACCAGGCCAGATAAGTTGGACATGTTTGGCTGGGGTTTGCCTGACCTCATTCGAAACGGCAATATCGATCTGTTTGACCTCATTCGAAACAACAGAATCGATGAAAACCCCGTACCTGACCACATTCGAAACAGTAGGGGAAAAAGGACCCAACCAGGCTAGATAAGCTGGATATGTTTGGCTGGGGTTTACCTGACCTCATTCGAAACGGCAATATCGATCTGTTTGACCTCATTCAAAACAACAGAATCGATGAAAACCCCGTACCTAACCACATTCGAAATGGTAGGGGAGAAAACCCAGTCATCTCATGTGACCAAATCTCCTGTTGTGTTTCCTCTGAAAGAGACCCTGATTGCGAGTAGTGATCTCCTTGAGGCGAAACACCCATCATTTTAATCAGGTGGCTATAAAGCACAACATATCCTGATCAGAGGTGGTGATCAAACTAGTGAGTATAAAGTATGGTTGACCTAAAAGGAAAAGGAGAGAGGTGGTTCAGAGGCCGTGAAGGCATGACCAAACACAGTGGTTCAGTGGCCATAAAGGCATAACCACAAAAATAGGTTCAGAGGCCTTAAAGGCATAACCTAGGGGGGTTCAGTGGTCGTAGAGACATAACTCAAGGAATGTCTGAAGAATGGATACTCTCGTAAATGAACCGGCCCAAAAGGGACATGTGGTCCGAGAAGTATCGAAAGGCTAATGAGTCGGATACGACAATATGTCCTCATAAGAGCTGACTAGAGCGCCATATAGCTCGAGATGTGTCGTATCAAACGACTACGGGGCCAAAAATGTCAAAGGACGAGATGACTGTCGGCATATTTTTAGGTTGAGTGTTGTATTTTTTTTAAAAGGGGGGTCGCCTACAGAAGTTGTCGGCAAATTTTAAATTTAATTTAAATATAGATATAGTTTAGAAAGTAGTATTTGATTTTGAAAATAATTTTAAATTTGAAGATTTTAAGATATGAAATCAAACCGATCTCACATCCCAAATAGTTTATATAAACGAGCACCGCATCACAAACTAGTGTATCTATCCCTAAGGATAAACACACCTGCTTGATGGTGGGGCTCGGTTAAATAAACTAGAAGATTTGTGACATCCGTTTGGTCCGCGAACCAATTTTATAAGCCGACAAGTTCCCTCGCTTAATATAAATGAATTAAGCGGGGTTTATATTACTCAGGTTCTTTAAAATTCCCTATAAGGGCAAGCCCTATAGTTAATTACATCTTAAGTGACGGGAATCACCTAAGAAAACTCTCGATAATAATCAATAATTATGCTCTCAAGAATTTCAAAGTTTAAGTTTTCAAAGAATTGAATTTTTGAATTTCAATAGGGAATGGATCGAGTTTGGAACATTTTATTTTGGGAATTCGAAAGGAAGAAAAGTAGGAGAAATTACGGATTCGAAGTGAACTTCGATAATCTCCCGACTATCCTATTGTTTGGCTTGGATTTAGGAAAGTCCTAATGTTTATTTAATGTTTTAATCTGCGCGATTTTAATTAATTAGGGCTTATATTTATATGATAGAATCATACAAATAGCATTGGAAGATATGAGGGTTTATGTCGTATCGGACGACTACCTCGGAATCCTAAGACCGGTTAGGGCTTAATTTGCAATGCAAATGCCTAACGAAGAGTTGAGGATTTATGTTGCACTAAGCAAACTACCTCGAAGTCCTATGGCTTTGTTGTTTAATTCTAGGAAAGTTTTGCTGAAGTAGGTTCAAATTTTGCTGACGACGATGGTCGTGCTGCCCACCATGCTCCGAGGTCCTTGTTGTTGCAGAGGTTTAGTTTTAGAAATCATAAATCAGGGGATGAGAAAAGTGTTTTGGTTTAGAGAAGTCTTAATTTCCAAGTGTTTTTTGTGTTTTAATTAAAGCAAATCTTAAAGTTAATTATAACAACACCGGTTAAGATCCCACGGTTCCATCCTTCGGCATCATTATTTTTATCGGATTCACTTAGTCCGGATGAATTTGCTAAACTCAGCTGAATGAGTTCCACACTTTCATTTAGACCGTGGGAAATCCCGTTAGCAACACGTAGGTTACATCATCCGAGGTATTCCCGATCATCCAACGGGACGTTTTAATTCGGTTGTAATTGTAGTTTTGTGTTACGTTGGTGATTAAATTTTGAGTTGTCTTATATTTTGAAATGTTGTGGAGGTGAATTTTATCTTGTAGTATCTTTTAATTTAGTTATGGGTTTCGGTTTTGGTTTCAGTCCTAAAGGTGTAGGTTTTCATGCAATCGTTGTTTATCGTACAAGAAAAATAAGTGCGATGCGATTAAATAAATTACCAGTAAAGTAAATCGCAATAAAATAAAAGCGTACATGGAGGGTCTTCCCGTCATCCCAAGCTGCACTTAAAACACGGTTAGAATATTTAAGCGAGTTCCTAGGTAAAGCTAAGGTAAGGGTTATGGTTTTCTACCGAATTCCTAATCACTATAGTTCTAGTCATTTCTATGACGTCTAGGTTCCTTGTGTTTTTGATTTGAAGACGATTCTCTTCATCGAAGAACAACTAAGTTCAATTGTTCTTATAAATATCTTATCATATTGAGGAAGTGCTTAAGAAGAATCTTAAACATCTTTTCAATATTTCAGGATTGTTTTAAGTCAAATGAATTTAATTATGTGAATGAGTCGATCGTTCGAGGTTTTCAAGTTTTGTTAACTTGCTCGGTGAACTAGGATATTTGAATGTCCTATAAGTGAAGTAACATTTCATTTAATATTACGTTTAGGAGTTATGATAACTAAAGCTTTTGAGGGTAAATTGGTGTTCAAATGGTTTGTGATTTAGCTTAATTTCAATTGAAGGGTTTAAATTTCGAATAGTGTTCAAGTTATTTTAGGATTATTTCTTTATGTCTTAGGTGATGTTATTTAATTCAACTTAATTTAATTTAATTTAATTTAATTTAATTTAATTCAATTTAATTTAGTTTGATTTGATGTTACATTGAATTAATTTGATTTAATTTAATTAATTTTTTTTATTTAATTTGATTTAATTTAATTTAATTTAATTTAATTTATTTAATTTAATTTAATTTTTAATTTAATTTAATTTAATTTAATTTAATTTTTAATTTAATTTAATTTTTAATTTAATTTTTAATTTGATTTAATTTAATTTAATTTATTTAATTTAATTTAATTTTTAATTAAAATTTTAAAAGAGTTCGATAATTTAATTTTAGTTTAATGATTAAGTCTTTTAATATTTTAAATTTGAATTATCATTTTAATTAGGAATTAAACACTAATGAAATGATTAATTTAGGGATTTTTAAATTAAAGAATAAATCTCTTCCTAATAATATCCCTATTTTTCCGATTTTATTATTCTTCCAAATTTAATCGATTATTTAATTAAAGTTTAATCATTTTACATTGCTTAATGGGTTTCTACCCTTCAATTATTAAATTTCAATCATCCAAATCAGATTAGGATCAAATATTTTACTTGTTAATTTTTTATTAAACCTAAAGTTTTAATTAAGGATTAAAAAAAAATTAATTACCACTTACCCTTTAAGCTTAATAATTTCATAACTCACTAAATTGAACTCAAATGAACTTGAAATTTTTATGTGACTTCACTCATATGTCAATAAAGACATGAGAGGAGAAAATGTGATTTTTCTGTATTTAATTTATTTATATAATTATTTTTGGTAGAAAATGGAGATTTCCAAGGAAAATTTAATAACATGACCAAGGGAAAGTTTCTGTCCTTAAGAAAATTACGGGACATTCCTAATGACTAGGGGACCACTTGGACCAATTTTGGTGATTTTTTGAATTATATTATTTTTATTATAAATATTTTAAGTTCTGGAGTGTTAATTAATTTAAAAATAAAATAAATGTTGAAAAATGAATTTTATGTTTTTCAAAAATCTCTCTGATATCAAGGAAATCAGAGAAGCAAATTTTGTAATTTTCTGATTTTTCTATGATTTATTACAATTATTTTAGTGAAAATGCTAGAAAATACATTTTTTTAATTTTAAAATTACCCTAGAGCTTTAAAAATTAATATCTCACCAAATAGGCCTAAGAAAAATATGGGGTTTGTTCCTAAGTGATTAAAATTCAAAATGTGACATTTTGGTGAATTTTATTATTTTTGTGATTTTTATTATTTTTTAATTATTAAGAATATTAAAATAATATTAAAAATCAACTTTTTTAGAAAATTGAAATTTTAATTTTTTTAAATTCCCCTGATATCAGAGAGGTTTCAAAACCAATTTGGTGAATTTTTGAAAGATATTTTGAAAGTTATGAATTTTTAAAGTTTAAAATGACTAAATGGCTTAATCAACCCAATTAATAGGGCTAACCAAGTCCAATTGACCTCAAATTTTTATGGTGGGTTCTTCTGACCCTAAAGGTCAATGGAGAGTTGATTTGAAGTCAATTTGATGTATGGTTAGCTCTAATTAATTAGAGATCTATTTTGAGTGTTTAAGCAGATTAGGGTTGTCTAAAATGAACTAACTCAAAACCTATTTTTCCTAGGGCTCTCTGGTCATAAGGAACATCACCAAATTTTCCTAGAATTTATTTCACAACATGCTATTTACTGGAATTAAAATACTCAAAACAGTGACATGAATTTGAAAAATCAATAACTCTTCATAGGGATGACCTCTGACTTTGGAAAATTCGGGGAATGTTCCCGAATTCGGAGGCTTCAAAGCCCTATGGTCTCATGCCATGGTGAATTGTATACATGCATGGAGAATTAAATGTATGCAGAGAGTAAATAAATTATAAAAAATAAAATACTTGATGAAATTAAATAATTTCTTTTCCACATTATTCTCCTCCGTTCATCTGAGCGAGAGGTATTTTTATTTTATTTTTTCGATTTTCCTACACAAAGTTATGAATTTTTAAAGTTTCGATATTTAATAAATACATTAAATACCCTATTTATCTACTTATCCACGCGGCGCCGGCGAAACATCGGCGGCTCCGAAGGAGGTACGTGTCGCGCCGTGATTGGGCGCCGCCATCCGAGTCGGCCGTCCGGGACCCGCGGTTCGCGTATCATTCCACGAGTCGGCGCGATCTGAACCGTCCGCTCGATACACGCGCGATCTGACGGCTCCTGGTCATCGTCTACGGCCGGGTGCGATCCCGTGACCGTCCACACTCTAACCCTAAGAACTCGCTCGATTCTCGATGGATTTTCGTGTTCTTATGCTCTCATGGATTCGTCTTGAAGAGACGAACACATCCATACGGTAAACATGCATTTAAATTGACTCAAATTAAAATGAGAATCTCTGGAAGCTCGGGAAGAAGAGGAGTCCATACCTTTGCTCGGAGAAGTGAAGCTTCGATCCGAGAGTTGTGTCACCTTCGATTAGGTCCGAGCAAGCTCCGGATGAAGTCTCTGAGTCCGGTGAATTGTCTCAGGTTGGACTTCGACCACGGCCGATCACAAAGCTTGGAGGCTGGAGCAAGCTAGGTGGCTCTGGAGATGGGGCTTTCGGTGGGAAACTTCTTCTCTTGGTCCAGTGAAGGTGTAGGACCAATCAATTTGGGGATTTGCTCACCTGTGAAGAAGTGTCCTGGTTTTTAGGCTAAAGTTTGAGCTCAAAATTGAGCTCGATTTGGAAGGAATTAGAGCTGGAATTAAGTGGGGATCAAATGCTACTATGTGTGGAGAGTGATATGGAATGATTTTGGCGAGTTTCCTTAAGGTTTGGTTCGAGCACCTCTCATGGCCGAGAGAGTGAGGGGTTTAAATAGGCATGGTCGGAGGCTCTCCCAGGGGTGTTGAGGGCTGGGATCAGTTGTTTCGGCATGTGAAGAACGGCCACAATGGCCACTGGGGATGGGGCGACTCGGCAGGTGAGAATTCCAAAGTTGGCTCACATGTGAGCTCTCGGCCATGGTGTTTTCCGGCGACCGGGTGGGTGGCCGGCGAGCGAGGGTCACCCTCGGGGATCGGGTGGGTCGGGGCGGGTGTTTGTGCAAGCGATTGGCAATGGCCGAGTGTAAAGGCTTTGATCCAAAGTAGAATGGGGCATGTCCAGTTTTGGGCCTAAATGGGTCAACCCACCCATTTGGGCTTGGTGCACCCTTCGAGGTGGCTTTGGGTCTTGTGGGGGATCGAAGGGATCGAGTTTGGTTTGGCATGGAGAAGTCTCCATCCAAATATATTTGGATTAAATTTAGGTTTAGGTGAATCATGATTAAGAGCTAATGAGCTTTAGGGATTAAGGAAAGGGTCCCTCCTTCCTACCCAATATGGTATGGTGGAGTGTCCAAGGCTCTCATGGCTCACATGTGGCTCATGCATGGCTTCATGGCTCACCTTTGGCTTGGGGAAAGCTTGGTCGATTTCATGAAAATGGATTATAGGAATTTTTTGGTAATTTGATGGAAATTTGTATGGAACTTGATTTGGAATGATTTGATGATGAATTTAGGACTTAGGTATTGAGTTTAATTGAAAGTATGATGAGGGGAAATGTCATATGGGCTTTGGGACCAATTTTGGGCCTTTGGATGTGGTAAAGGATGGGCTTTTAAAATGGTTTAGGAAAGTGGGCTTTTGAATTTTAAAATGGATTTTGGGATGAAATTTTGGTAAAGGCTTGGGCCAAATAATTGTTGAGTTTGGTTTAGGGATGTGTCATGAGTGGTTTGAAACAAATTTGAGGTGATTTGGGTTTGAATTGGGTTGGATATGGGCCTTTTTGGTAAAGAGGCTAAGGTGGGCCAAAATGGGCTACCATGGGCCAAAGTTGGGCTAGAGTTGAAATTGATGTAAAATTAATGTTGGGAAATGTTTATGGGAGTGTTTCAAAGAGGTTTTGGCTTTGGTTAGGTTTTGATTTTGGGATTTGGGCTCATTTGGGCTAGGTTTAGGTTTAGGTCGAAAATTGGGCTTTTTGATTTTGGGTTGAATTTGAGTGGGGTTTGGGTCTAAATTTTGGGCAAATCATGTTAGTGTTTTGTTTATGGGGATGTTAAGGAAGATTTAGAAAAGATTTGGGGTTAATTGGAGTTGAATTGGGTGAGTTTGGGTTAGGTTTGGGTCATGGGTCCAAATTGGGCTTTAAGGCCAAAAGTGAAATTGGATCCCAATGCCAATCAAATTGGGCTTGGATTTGGTCTAGATTGGTGTTGGGGATGTTGAATTGAAGTTTAGAATTGAATTGGACCAGAATTTAGGTCAATTGGGTAGGCTAGGTTTGACATTGGGTTTACTTTGGGTTAAAATGGGTCAAATTGGGGATTTTGATAAAAGTGGGGTAAATTGACAAAATTGGCCCATGGTGTAGTTGAACAAAATGAAATTGGGAATATTTGGGATTTTCTGAAATTTTCTGGGAATTTTCTGAATTTTTGGATTTTTTGGCTAAGAGGGGTATTTTGGGTATTTGGAGGGTATTGGGAGGTATTTTTGGAATTTTTGGTATTTTTGGTTATGGATGATCAGTTTGAGTGATGTGAAAATGTTTGGGAATGATTTTGGAGAATTTTGGGTGATTTGGAAATTTTTGAGAAATTTGGAACTACTCGAGAACTTTGGGTAGGTTGGCGGGTGTAGGGTCCGGGGGTCAAAAATTAAAAATTTGGAAAATGGAAGATTAGGTGAATGTAAGTGGAATAAAATCATTTTGGTTGAGCCATGAAGCCACATCAAACCCATATGAGCCATGAAGGGACTCATTTGAGGCATTCACTATGTTGATCCTAACCCTCTTAGCCAAGGGCTTAGGGGTTAAGGACCATCCATGTGAATCATCTACATGAGTCGGGAGGTCAAGTCGGGTATGGGTGTGTTTTTAGGAAGTGTATGGAAGTGTAGTGTATGAGTGTAGTGTGTGTGTAAGTCAGCCCCTTCATCAGACCAGGCCACCCAGGGCAGTCCTAAGGCCAAAGAGTCCTATAGGAACTCATCCTTTAAACTTCCACACTTGATTTCAACCCTCTAGGTGATTAGGGGTCTACGGTCGAGTTTGTGGAGTTTGCGGGGAGTTAAGAAGTGGTTTAAAATTCTAGATGGTGGATCCCAATTCTAGTCCTCTAAGATAGTCGAAAGGAAAAGCCTAAGGCTAGATCCTAAGTACTAAAGAGAAGAAGAGAAGACCTCATCAAAAATGAGGTCAACAATGACCTCGTAACAGAGCCGACTAAAGTGTCATATGGCTCGAGGAACATGGCTAGAAAGCCGAAAGTGTCCGGAGATGAGATACTCTCGTAAATGAACTGGCCCAAAAGAGACGTGGTTGGAGAAGTATCGAAAGGCTAATGAGCCGGATATGACAATATATTCTCATAAGAGCTGACTAGAGCGTCGTATAGCTCAAGAAATGTCATAACAAACAACTACGAAGCCAAAATGTCAAAGGATGAGATGTCCTCGTAACAGAGCCGACTACAGTGTCATATGGCTTGAGGAACATGGCTAGAAAGCCAACAGTGTCCGAAGATGGATGTTCCCATAAAGAAGCCGACTAAAGTGTCACATGGCTCGAGAAACATCAGGGTATATGGCTATGTGAAGCCGAAAAATGCTCTCATAAGAGAACCAGCTGAAATGGGCATGCGGTTCGAGAGACCTCAAAGCCAAATGGTTACGAAACCCGACGTGCCTCATAATAAGGTCTTATCATCAGGGGTCGGCCAAGTGAAGGCAATAGTTCCATTATCGGAACATCAAATGATCAGGAAGGTATATATCCCGATCGAGGTAGTCTAGGAGATATGTATCCTGACTACACATCAAGTAGAGTAGGAGGTACGTATCCTACTTCTCATATCAAATGGCACAGAAGGTATGTATTCTGGCCAAGCATCAGAAAGGACAAGAGTTATGCATCTTGCCTACACATCAAACGAGCGATCATATGGCGCAACGGCTCGAGGCAACATGCTCGAAAGTATAGTCGGATGTCAAAACGCTCCGAAAGAACATGGATCGGTGTTAAAATCGATACGACATGTGACTCGACGTGGTGGATAGAACCAACCGAAGTAGTCGAAAATATCGAATAGGACGGGGGAGGTATCCCGCCTATGCATCAAATGAGCGACCATATGGCTAAAATAGCCCGAGGTATCATGCTCGAAGTATATGTTGGATGCATGGAGCGATCCAACTAAACATGGATCGGCGGTAAGGCCGATGCAACATGTTACTCGATGTGGCAGACAGAACTAACCAAATAATCGAAAGAATTAATGGGGTTAGCTAAGCCAAAATGGTCTAACCAATAAAGTGCTTTTATGTAAGCACTAGCGAGACAAATCTCGCAGGGGATTCTCCCATTTAGCAAATAATTATGCTGGGAGGCATCAAATATCCCGGTGTAGACATGGATCAACTGAGCGACTGATACAACATGCCATTCGATGGGGCGGACCAAACCAACCAAGTCAATCGAAATATCATCGAGGTGGACTCACAAGTCCAAATGTAGGGTGCTTTAAGCAAGCATTAGCAAAGTAAGTGTAGTTGTCGCTGAGGAGAGCTCAATGGATATTTCCTGCAAGAACTGGCTAAGGCAATTCTCGTCGGGGGACAATACGAGGCGAACGTCATGCTTCGAAGTGCAGCGACTAGCGACATGGATCGAATAGAGAATAGACAAAGTCTAAAATCGATACAACATGTCGCTCCAACAAGGCGATGAAAATTGATCGAGTCGAGAATATCGAAGAGGGTGGATGGTCAAAACATACCAACCCTATACGATACTGCTACCGGAAATTTGATAGAATGAATTCCAATGGAGAATTACCACAGTATCCAAGAGTGGTTGGTAAAAAAAAATATAGTATTCCAACCGCATGGGTGCATGGATCTCGGACCAACCCAAAAATATCCTCCTAAGAGGGAAAATGCCGCATTCATTTGAAATGAGCGGGAGACTCTAATTCAGACCCACACAGGGTGCTCGACCGAATAGAGGAGTCGAGGAAAGAAGTATGGCTTTCCCTCACAAAAGAGGCATCAATCGAACTTGACCTCAGTCAATCGAGACACCTTAGAAAGGTTGGGCAAAATAGAGCGAACCAACTAAATGATATTTAGCCGGAAGACCAAAACATATCCCTTAAGAGGGAATACACCACACTCATCTGCAGTGAGTGGGCCCAAGCATATCCGTAAAAAGGTGCTCGGTTCGGACCACTATGTAGAACGGGTAGCCGAACAAGAATGCTTAGGAAAGGTCGTAGCTTTCTGCATAAGACAAATATCGATCAAAATTGACTACCGTCGATCGAGATATTGCGAAGGTTAGCTAAGCAAGATATGATAACCATAATTGCAAGACATGATAACCATAAAGCTATGCTCAAATCCTCCAAAAAGAGGGTATCTTCCACTCTCACTGTGACGAGAGGGACGAATGTATCTACCACACTCATTTATGGTGGGTGGGACACCCTTGCTCGGGTCCGCTCGAAGCGAGGAACCGAAGAGAAAAGATAAGAGAAGTACTTGACTTCTCTTACACCGATTACTGGTTGCGCTAGGTATAAGCCGCTCGTAAGACTTCCACTTTATCCGTTTAGCGATTCAGCGATCGGTTTTAAGAGATGCACGAAGACCTCTCTTACTTGCAATGAAGCAAAGGAATGGGTGGGTGTACGAGTGTCGTACAACATACCCACAAAGAAGGCTAGTCGACTTCCGAAGGAAGGACTCATCGAGAACCCGAAGGTCGACACATAAAGTGTACAAGAAGGTGGGTAAAAAGCCCACGAGATGGCAAGCCTTTCTTCCGAAGGAAGGTCCACCGGACCCGAGAGGATCGCCACATAGTACGTAAGGGTGGTGGGTGAAGAGTTCACACACAAGAAGGAGAGTCGACTTCCAAGGAAGGGCTCGCCGGACCCGAGAGGGTAGACGCATAAAGCGTAAAGATGGTGGGTGAAGAGCCCACAAGATGGCAAGCCTTCCATCCAAAGCGAGGGGCTGCCGGACCCAGAGGGTCGACGCATAAAGCATAAAGATGGTGGGTAGAGAGCCCACAAGATGGCAAACCTTTCTTCCAAAGGAAGGGTCGCCGGACCCAGAGGGTTGACACATAGTGCATAAGGGTGGTGGGTGAAAAGTCCACGCACAAGAAGAGAGTCAACTTCCAAGGAAGGACTGCCGGACCCAGAGGCTCAACGCATCAAGCGTGATATAATGTGGGTGTACGGTATGTCGTACAACATGCCCACAAAGCTATTGAGAGCCTTCCATGCCATTTATTTTTTTCATTGGCATTAAATATTATTATTATTATTTTTTATTCTCAACATAAGTCATTATGGGAAACGATTTGGCGTGACATGCCAACTCAATCTGGTAAGTGGAGCTCTTAAGTAAGCATCCTAGACTCATGACCAGATATACCATGCAAAATATGAGATTTGCAAAATTCGAGTCCGAGTGGAATTTTCCTTAAGTACTCTTCCCTAGCCCTTGTCCTTTAATTATTTTCACCCTTAGCCTAGATAGGCCTCGTCGTTCGTATCCGGGTGTAAAGAAAATGTTTTCATTTTGGAGATGTCTTTAAATCCATTACTAATTTATCGGTCATCCCAATGTCACTTAAGCAATTATCTGAACCTTAATATTCTAAGGATCTTACCAGGAGAATTTTGAAATCAAAAGGTTCTTTATATCGAAATTTTTTATTTCCCACTCACCTCAAGCTTCTTCTTAGGAGTGTTAATCATTTTTTTTTAATCTTTTTTTTTCTTTTTTTTTTTTGTATTTTGAAGCCTTTCACACTTTTTTTATCTCTCCTGAGAATTACTATATCTGGTGAGCTTCTTTTTGTTATAAAGTAATTTATTCTGACTCAAAAATCTCCTGAAGAAAGATTCTTAGAATTTTATGGTATATTACTTGTCAAGCTTCCATCGGTCTAGTTGAATGGAAAAGTAAGAGATCTAAATAGTCTCTGAAACTACTCACATCTCAATGACACCCATCTAGTCACTCTGAGGTGTTCTCAGGACTTAGGTGAAAGTTCATTAAAGTAAGGGATTCGGTCATCAAGACATAATTCAAATCCCCCGAACCATGAAGATCGAGCAAATCCTAAGAAGGTGCATACATGGTCTGGCTTAAACCCATCCTCAGGATCTATCATAGATTCAACCTCAAGAAACATCGAAGGAAAATCCAAGATAAGATCAACTAAGGAGGACAGTTCCTTTCGGAAGCGTCTCAACGGCCTCTGTAAATGGACCCGAAATATCAAGAGGTACAGGGATAAGAAGCCACTGCCTCTTGGTCAAGGTATATCTCGGTTAGATAAGCAGCGAGGTCTAACCGGTAGTGTCGGATATCGAGGTATCACGACGAGTCATGGACTGATTTATCATGACAAAGTACTTTAATCAGTTCAACATGAATATTAACATGGTGATAAGAATCAACCAAGTCAAACAAAATATCCATGAGGTTGGATATAGGAGATGAATCCATCTCATAGTGATGCTTTCTCACAAAGAACAAACTAAAAAGTCAATAAGGTCCTAGATAGGTGAGGCACCAAATCCTAGTCAGGTTCAAAGTAGACTGACTAAATAAAATGCTAGAAAAATAAGTTGGTCTTAGCAAAGAAATGCTCTCATCAAGAGCTTAGCCAAAAGGAAAACATAGCTTAAATCAAATGAGGCACTCTCAAACATCCTGGGAGATGTGCATCCCAGCTAAACATGGATCGACTAAGGCTAGCAAAATGGACTAGTCAATACAACATGTTATCAATAAAAGATCTTTTTGGGGTGTCCCCCAATCGAAGTATAAAACTTCAACTATAGCCTTGCTTAATAAATGAAAGAGGTCGAATAAAGCACTCTTCAAAGCAAAGGCAAGTAAACTCCTCGCTGTCAAATGTGGAAAGTCATTCTACATGTAGCGTCGGAATATCAAGAGACATGGTGGCAAGAATTTGCCTAACCCGATGAGTATTCGCGAAGTACGGCGATCAACTTATGTCCTCGAATAAGGAGGGAATCGACGGGGTATGCCCCGGATCTCCCTTAATCGACATAGGACAAATTCATCTAGCGCGATGAAGAGGAAGCTACAAAATTTTCCATATGACTTGTGGAAGAGTGGGCACATCAAATGCTGGCGAAGCTGCTACAACAAGATTATTAATGAAACCTGACACAACATCTGGTGCGGTGGCACTAAGTACCACGCCAAGGGTCCCATGCAACACCTTGGCGGGTCTCATGGTCTGCACAATATATGGGGAAACCTCCAAATCTCGTAATGGACTGAGAGGTATATCTCGATCTCCTACTATGAGAATCGTGGGGGTAGGGTAAGTAGAGGAGTTCTTACACAACATGCTTAGATATTTCAGAGATCTAAGCAAGGAACTCATTTTAAGAAATTGGACCCTATCCTCTCAAAGAGGAAACTAGAATCTCAACGAGTAAAGAGACACAGCGGCTAAGTCGGCCACTATGGTTGCGGCGGTACGCTCCTATTCTTCCGGACGCCCTTGCCTAATGTAGGGACAGGCGAGACCTCGGAGAAACCGGAACAACCGGGGCCGGGACAATCGTCGAACCAGACGAAAGACATTTCCACTTAAAGAGGAAGATGCTCCTACGATCTTCTAAGTCGGAGAACTCGTGGTAGCAACAACAGTACGGACTGCAAGGTAAGAATGACTTGCATCCGGAGGAGGGAAGAATCCCAAGCAAACCTGACTGGAGTGTAGTCCACATAACCAGACAGAGGAGAGAAAATGATTTTCAGCTAATGGAATTTGGGCGTTATCCTGTGCTGAATTGGAAACAAGTCATGGCGGGGACATGGTCCACATCGCCAGAAGATGAAGAGGTGATTCTCAGCCGACGGGATTTAGCACCATCCCGGGCCAGAACCAAAACAAGCCATGACGTCGACATGGTCCACAACGCCGGAGGACGAGAAATGTGATTCTCAACCTTCAAGATTTAAGTATAAATCTTGGGCCGGAATCAAAATAAATCACGGCGGGGACCCAGTTCACACCGCCAGAGGACGGTACCATAACTGGTAACTCTAGCACTCTTACATAATGTAACATCCGTGAGGATGAAAATCCTCAACATATGGAAGGATTAAAATAGAGGCTAGTAAACAGGAAAGAGCATTGTAGCGTATCGCCATCTGACACTAGTCCTTTCCTCGAGGGAAAAGTAAAACCGATACAAGTTGCTACAACGAAAGTAGTACTACATGCACAACTCCTTTTCAAAGGAGGGCATGTAGCAAATGTCCAATGGGGACGTAGTCCACGCAATAGAGACAGTAGTAAAAATGACTCAAAACGGGAGCCGAAGGCACCTCCTAACCGGGAGTCAGAATGGGTATAGAAACCTGATACAAGCAATGCTGCTAAATTTGCAGCAATCTATTCCTGGTCCTCATGGCCTTCCTACCTAATCGAGGGACAGGTGGATCCTCAGGAAAAACTGGAACAGAAAGAGAGTCGGGACAAATGTCACAACGATGACAGTAGTGACAAACCTACTGCTAAAAAAAAACTCACCTGTCTATGGCAAGGAGACACGTGAGAGCACGGAGGGACAACTCTAGAAAAGACCGTCAGGTGCGACGGCGCATCGCTATTGAGCGTCGTCCTCTTTTTGCAAAAGAAGCTAACGCGACATGAGCTACCACAGCAAAAATAGCTAAATGTGTACGACTCCCCTTTAAAGGGGGAGGACACGGAGGAAAACACCTCAGATAGCGCAGGAACAACTCAATATGCACGTCTCCCCTTTTAAGGGGGAGGACATAGAGAAAATGCCTCAAATAGCGTATGAAAGACTCAATGTGCACGTCTCTCCTTTTAAGGGGGAGGGCACAGAGCAAAATGTCTCAAAGGGCGTAGGATTACGTAAGGTAACCCCACATGGGTGCTCGAAGGAACTGAAGGTTATGACACCCTCAGGAGCACAAAAACGCTTGGGGAGAGGGGAAAGAGTTCTCCCTGGCGGCAGCGATCATATCCATCTTTCTACTCTTCCGCGTAGCGGGGCAAAAAGGGACAATGATAAAAAATAAGGAAAGGTCAAGAAACCAATCACAAAACTACAACGACATCGATGCATGCGATAATGCGAGCAACCGAAGCCGTCGAGGGTGAGAGAAGGGACAAAATGTACCACGTTGCTACCCCTAAGCAGGCGACACATGGACCGAAAACCAAGGTCTCACAAAAGGCTCAGCCGCGACTCAAAGGAAGAGAACCAGGTCACGATAATATGAGCGAAACTCCAAGTATGGAGAGAGGCTATAATCCCGGAAAAGCGAAGGCCGCAAGTATGGAGAGAGAAACTCGTCCCCGACGGAGTCGCCGGCTTTGCGAATACGGCTGGGATCCACAAGACTCATAAGCGAAAACTCCGAGTATGGAGAGAGAGACTCCTCCCAGCCGGAGCGCCGGCTTTGTTTTCGCCATTCTTTTCTCTTTTTATTTTAAAAGGAGTCGCCAGCTTGTCAGTCGTCGTATACTTCCCATATTCGAATAAATCTCCCTCCCGAATCAAATAAGTGATTCGAAGAGGAGAGGAACCGATTAAGAAGGGACATACGACAAAGTGACAAACAAGAGAAAAGAAAAACATGGAGAGTCTACGTGCGATAAACCTCGCAAGGATAAGTCAAGTATGTCCGCCCAAACAAGATCGGGCAGAGGCACCTTGAACCAATATCCGCGAAAGAAGTATCTACGTAGACTACCCATAACCAGAGACTCAAGTGTATGTACCTGTTCTGGGGTCAAGAGCACTCCCAGAGGAACGTATTCCTACTGGTTAATTACATCTTGGGGGATACCCAAGAATACTCTCGATAAAAGGAGTTTCGCTTTATATTATCATAGACACAGGGTATAGGCAATCAAAGGGAGATTATTCCGTGTGGGAAAGTCTCGACGCTTCAAAGCTCTCGCTAAGCCATCGGGCGGAGAATGAGTCTCTCGCATCCCAAATGGGGTAGCGGCTCATCGATATACCAAAACCCACGGAATAACCTAAATCATCTTGACGGGGGTATCCCGACACGTCGAAAGCACGTCCGGGCCATAAGGGCAGAGGACAAATCGACGTATCCCAAACGGGCGGCAGCTCATCGACATCGGGCCGTCAAAATGATATCAACGAAGTCAAGGAGCGAAAGGGCTCAACAGGGGTAGTTAAAGGAATGAAGGAGTAATCCTAAAGGGGTAGAGGTAGCCAAGTCGGGGTATCACAAACCCGTCATCCAAAGCAGTAGAACCCTAAGTCTACCCAAACTTGAAGGTAGTCGACCCAACACATCCCGAGATCCCCGGTCGGCAATCCAAGAATTGCATTATCCACGGGGACCTCGGTAGCCCTAAGGTCAAAGGAAGGAAACTCTATCCTATGACTATAAGCTGGAGCTCCAAGAGGTGGGTCTCACACTCGCCGAAGTGGCAAGGATGCCTCGAGGAAAGAAGAGAAAGGGAGGTTCGGCCACAAGGCGCAAACGCTCCAAACAAAAGGACTTACACCCGATCTGGGTCGGGGAGCCTTCTAACACCCTAGGCGCACTAGACAACCACCTATAAAGGTATGCTGGGCCAGTCAAGTTGGAGAAGCACGGGGACTCCTCCTCGGGACATGCAAATATGAATGCAGTTATCTAGAGCGGTCCTTAAATAATGTGGAGGCCCTATTAGTATGACTTGGGTGATAGTCATGCAATGCAACCCATTTAAAATCCGGCCCGGAGGCCATGCAAGAAAGTAAAAGTGCATATTTTAAGATCTTGAATATTTTAATCCTAAAATTTATTTATCTTGAATATTTTATTAGGACTTTTTAAACGTATAAAATTTACAATTTTAGGGTCCTTAAAGAGCCTAAATGATATCGTGAAATCCCAGATCACAGAAAGAAACAAGGAAAACACATGCAGGCATGCAAATATGCAATAAAAACAAGAAAGAAAGCATTCCATAATAAAATAAAAGAGGCCAAAATGTCGCTGGACCGGCAACATAATCCAGAAAAAGAAAAATGCGGCCGGACTCCGCATATACATGCCCGGTCCTAATTCTATACATCAATATAAAAATGCAGAATTAAGATACGGGGCACGAGCATCAGCTCCTAGTCCCCTCCACGTGGTTCCTACGCCAAACGCCTTGGAACTCGTGCCCGTATCTTATTTCTGCTACAGGACTCTCCTAGACTCTAAAAGTACAAAGAAAAATAAAAAGACTCGATCCTGCATGAAAACAAGTGTTAGCGGAAAAGCACACGTGCAAATGACGTATAATGAGCCATGCTTTATAAATGGGGGAGCTAATAGCACCTGCAAACAAAAATGTCAGAAATCATCACTTGCTCCCCCCATAGCGGTACTTGTGTGTGTGTATAAATAAGCATGGCTCCCTGCAGAAAAGCGCCCTAACACACTACCATACATATGAAGCATGCAATCACATCACGAGCGAAGTGCGGAAGAAAGATGCCGGCTGAGGCAACCAATCCATCAAAGAACGATAGCCGGACATCAAAAAGACTACCTAGCGACCTAAGTCCTGACTTAGCACACCATCTAACGAAAGTGCACAAACCTAGTGCCTAAGTGCAGGGTAAGTCTGGGTATAGTATGACTTTGACGGGGTCGCCATACCGGCCCCATCCTAAAGATCCGAAGGATCTAAAGGGCGTCACGAAGAGAGATGACACAAGTTAGATCCAATGGATCCTTAGCACAATCATACTTGTGTTGATCCCGATGACTTAATTCGCATTGCTCATTGGGATCAACCCAGCAAGCAATGCTCGTCAAGGCATCACGACCGACACATGGTCACTTTCCTAACGAGTAGGACAAGTCATCGAAGAATGGGTAAGCAAACAGTCATGCAAGAAGCCCACATTGTGATTGCTCGATTGAAGTACGAAACAATCACAACGGGCGCCCAAAAGGGCAAGCACACACATCATGCAAAATGCAAGGATGCTACATGCAAAGAGAATGCACCAAAGTGGTGATGGTGAGTATACCATAATGGCAGTGACTCGAAAAGAGCGGGCATGCCGTGAAGGCAGCGGCCCAAAGGATAGGTATGCCAAGGAGGTAGTGACCCGAAGGTGGGCATGCCGTAGTTGCAGCGGCCCAGAGGTGGGCATGCCGTAGCGGCAGCGGCCCGAGCAAATGAGTATGCCGAGGAGGCAGTGACTCGGAGGTGGAATAATTCTCACTAGGGAGAATCATAAAATTGTGGTGCAAATGCAAAAAAACAAAATAAGGTGCAACATGCAACCAGACCAACATGCACATGCCAGAAAACATGCAATAAAATGCAAAAGCATACAAACATGAGTGATCGGTCGACCAGACCGTGGTGGTTGAGTTAGACCGAAGAAATGGGTGGATTAGTTCGGGGTAACCAATCCGACCACTAAAGGATAGGTGATCGACTTGGGACAGTCGATCGAACCCAACTGAGGATCGGGGATCGGCACAGGACAGCCGATCAACCCGAAGTGCTCATGCGAACATGCATACAATGCAACAAATGACCACATGCAAAAATGCAACAAGATGATCCATGCACAAACATACGAACATGCAATATAATGCAATAAGTGGTCACATGCAAAATGCAACAAGATGGAGCATGCACATGCAACACAACCCCAACACTCGACGGCATGTCGAACTCGTCCTAACGACCTCACATAGGTACCTAGGGTTGACACTCTTGGATGTGCGGCATCGCCGCCTCCAGTTTTGGCTTTGCTATGTAGAGGGTTTCCCGCTCCGATTTCTCGTAGGGGAAACTCTCCACCGTTCGTAGGGCGGACTAGCTACAAAGCTTTTTCCGCTCTACGAACACCCCGATCTTATAGGACGGACTAGCTACAAAGCTTTTCCCGTCCTCTAAGATCAAACTCGACTAATCCCTCCGAGGAGATTAGGAGCGCCAAAACCGTGGGAAATTGGGATTCCAACCCAGCAGGACTAAGGCCTAAAGCTTACAACAGGAAATCGCTCGGCTACGAATAGGACTGGCCAACGCATAGGATTCCTAACCTACGGCTCACTCTAGGTAAATCAACGATCCATCACACAGGCACGTCGACACGCCAACCCACGCTGGCGCACGCACCCCGTGTGGGCGATCGAACCCGCACGCCTGAGCCGGACCAAACCTAGGGTCGGCTAAGGGATAAGAAAATCTCACCGCCGCGAAGGTTGAAGACGCGTTCTCTTTATGCTGAAGAAGAGCCCATGTTTCCGGCGAACCGCCGGTGTTCGATCCACGTGCCGACACGCCTCGCAGTATGTACCTCGTCGAGCATGCAGGGAACGAGAAAAAGACTCAATGAGGGCAAGAGACACACCTCGCAACAAAACCACGCAACAAGGGAGGAATATGTGAGGTATGCAAAGTATCAAAATAAATAAATTCGAGCATAATAAAATGCATCGAAATATATACCTTAGCGGGAGGGGTCTCCCGACGACGGCAAAAGAGGGGAAACCACGAGGTGAAAGACGCTCGCACCTCCTCGAACAGCGACGACGTTCGCTGTCCCGCAATGCCGAGGTGCTCCGGCGGAGTATCCGGTCGCCGGGAGGATAGGACGGCGAGGTTGAGGGGTTAACTCGTCGACGGTGTACACCGGGAGCGAAGAAAAATGCGGAGAAGAGCCCAAAAATTCGACGCTCTCCTCGCTGATTTTTCTCCGGCATAAATGCAATGCCGGCGAGGAACTGGTGGTGGTGGCGGCCTTTGTTTTCCGGCGAGGAAGTGGCAGCGAGGAAGGAGGCGACGCAACACCCAAATAAGAGGCTCGCGGGTAGGTGCTCCGGCCGGAAAAGGAGGCGGCGGGGAGACGGTCGGCTGGAGATTTGGACGGCCGACTGGGAGTGCGGGCGTCCGGCGAGGAGGGAAGGTGGCGGAGGGAGGAGGCTCGGCCGACCCGAAGGAGCAGCAGCGGCTGGAGCGGAGGCCGCCCGGAGAATGGATCGGCGAGTTGGAGCTCGCCGGCGTGAGGAGAGACGGCGGAGCTCGGAGAGGAGGCTGGCGAGCTTGCTGGCGGCGTCGCCGGTGCGAGATCGGCGACGAGGAGGCTAGGGTCTGCGAACTCGGGTTAGCGGCGGGCTGTTTCGCGTGCGATCCGTGGGAGAGGGGAGGGTTAGGCGTAGGAATTTATATATATGAATATTATATAATATTATATATATATATATATATATTATATAATATTATATATGATAATAATAATATTATAATTATCATCCGCATATTTTTAGCTCGTGCACGTGCTCGCAGCGAAGTGGATATCCCTCTTAGCTAAAATCGACGTTCCGGACGCACTCGCGTGGTCCGTTTCGTCGTTTGGGGTCGTTCGGAGCCGTTCGGGCCACTTTCTGAGTAATTTGGCCAAAAAAGAATAATTCGCGTATTTTAAGCCTGCCCGCGGTGTCGTAGCAAATTGAACATCATCCGTAGGTAAAATTGACGTCCGGACACAATCGTGCAATCCGTTTCGTCATCTGGAATCGTTCGAGTGACTTTTTGACGATCGGGCTAAAAACGATAATTTGCACAATTTTTACCCCGCCCGCAAAGCCGTAGCAAAATAAACGTCTTCCCTAGGTAATATCGATGTCCCGGACACACTCGCGTGGTCCGTTTCATCGTTCGAGGTCATCTGAACAACCTCGCAGGTGGATGAGCCAATTTGAGCTAATTTCTCGCACGACGCATCGAGTAACACCTGTCGACCCTGATATGCTCGAATGGACATTCCATGCATGTAATATATAAAAAAATGATGCCAACAGGTAGGTCGACGGACTGTGGTCTGTCGACAAATTGCGGCCGACCGACGAACTGAAGGTCGGTAGACGGACTGCGTTCAACACACGGACTGAAGGCTAGTAGACGGGGCAGATGGATTGAAGGTCAGCCGACAGATTGCGGTCAGCGGACGGACTAAAGTTTGGTTTATGGAGTAAAGGTCAGCAGACAGATTGAAGGTCGACAAATGGATTGCAATTAGCAGATAGACCGAAGGGCAGCAAAATGATTGCTATTATCGAAGGGCAGCAGAAGGACTGATGTCGACCGACGAACTGTTGTCTACCGACGAACTGCGATCGGCCGACAGATTGAAGGTTGGCTAAATGAAGTGGTCAGCCAGTCTCTGCTACTGTCAAATATCCTCTAGATCTGCGCGAGCACTTTTTAGTCATACAAAGTGTTGCTAATGAGTTTCTTAAGTAGCATATAAAAATATATAGATAAATGACAAAATATTATATTATATTTTAAAAAAATTATATATATATATATATATATATATATATATATATATATATATATATATATATATATATATATATATATATATATATATATATTCTTATTATGGCAAAAAAAATGTTATTCTTATTCTATCATATTCATCTTCATTATTACTTCAAATATGTCTTAATTTACAAATTCATTTAATTAACAAGCTAGCTAAACTTGATTATCACATTGTTTAATCATGTTTAAATCTTTAGAAGCTTCACAATATATATTTATATATTTTTTGTGGTTGTAGAGTGAGTGATTAGCATTTTTATTTTATGCAAAGATTTAAGAGATAAAAGAAGATGTGTAAGATGATAAACTTGAATTTCTACATGGAAAGACAAAATAAGGGAATATAAAATCATGTTTGGGCGTCAATTTAAAATGATTTTACTAGTAATGGCACACATTATAGCTGGTACCTTTAAATATGACATATGTTCATAAATAAATATTTAATGAAAAAGAAAGATGCAAAATCAAGACTGATAAAACAGATTCTTCTTTTACAAGAATTTAATTTTGAGATGGTAGATACGATGGGTGCTGATAATCAAATTGATGATCATCTGTCGAGGCTTGATAATGAAAAATCTCTATTTTCTGATGGAAAAATTAATGAACATTTTCCTGATGAAAAATTATTCACTATTAATGAGTGATGTATTTCATAGTATGCAAAGATTGTGAACTATATTATTAGTGACATATTACTCTATGGATTGACATACCAACAGAGGAATAATTTTTTATCTGAAACTAAGAGTTATTTTTAAGACGACCCATTTTTATATAAATAAGAACAGAATCTTATTATTCAAAAATGAAGTTCAACTTAATAAACAAACAAGCTAAAAATAAAGCAAAGATAAACAATCTCTTGTATCCTATTATCATATTTTTCATTTATGATTTTTGACGAAAATTATAAGTTGACTGTCACCTACCTAACATAACCCTTCACTTTTAAGGTTGGTTAAAAATATAAATCGTTTTGAACTATTCAATCATATGTTGCAATCCTTCATGAATGAGATGTGCATCTACAGTCTACTAACAAAACAAAAACGCATCAATCAAGTAAAAAGTAACTTTTCATTATTCTGTACTTGTTTATTAACCAAATTCATTGAACAGGTCGTCTTAGTTTTATTAAATAAGTAGTCGCATAGATAGTCACATAGTATCATAAAAAAATATAGTGATAAGATGGATTCATATGCAAATATTCCAACCTACTGTTTTCTAGCAATAAATAATTATAAATTAAATCCATATGGGATTTGGAGTTTGCAGAGATATTGTATATGAAATGTTTGGAAAGTTAGACTATCTTATTTGTATTTATAGGCACTCATGTGGCTTCCTGTTAAATAAGGAAATTAAAGAGATTGGTAAAGGAAAGTTTAACTCATTTCCTGTCCTTCGTGAACCAATATCAAAATTTAACATATTAAGCATATTTATTCACGATATAGTGATTGAGGGTATAGATCTTCATCATAGAAAAAATTTTGTGTACGTTATCCGGAAGCAACGACGGTGATTCTCCGATCTCGGCAGAGAGGAAAAAAAAAAGTGTGACGATCAAGTGTATCGCGGCCGTTGTTTCGACGCAGCACCGTCCAGACAACGTACCCAAAAATCGCTCCTCACCATGAGTTTACAAGTTCGAATCACACATATAACTGTTTGGCCTATTAAAAAAAAGTCTAATCTAATAAACCTTTACTTGCACACATTAACCAAATTAGTAGTGATCAAAGGTCGGTTGGTTGTTTCCAATTGTGAGAATTTAATGCTAAAAATAATTCTATTTCTGGGTTTGGCTCACCTAATGTTATATTTGGTTGTGCTTACTCAACAGCAAGTGCTTGGATTTTTTTTTTTCTTTTATTTTCTGTTTAAAAAATTACCCATTCAGAATATATAATTCTGAAAATACATTTTCTGATAGTTATTTTGAAACAGTAGAAGAAAAATATTGTTGAGAGCAAATTTGTAAATTTCCTCAAGAGCAGTTATAAGTTTTGGTTGACTAAGTAGCTCCACGGTCATTTTAATGAATAGAAAATATGTTATTTCTTTCTCATTTTACATTGACACAATGATTAAAAGCTCCTATTCGGATTCTCAAATCAACTTTCTACTGTTGCTTTCTTGCCCCGAGTTTTCAGTATTTGATCATACCAACTTCAGCAGATGAACCAATAGATCCCTCAGTGATTAATCTTAGTTCAATTAGTTGCGCTAGGTCAATTGAGTATACTTTTAGTTAGCATTTGAAGCTAATATATCATTTTTGAATTTCACATTTTAGTACAAAAGAGCCTTATTATTATTATTATTGTTGGGAAAGGTGAGCACAGTGAACGATATGCACGATTTTTTGAACCTACGACCTTATATTGGGAAACAAAACTACCAACCACTTGTGAATCGACAAATAATTCTTTGTAACGGTTCTGTAATACAGAATTGAGGAAAAGGAAGGGTTGGATCAGGTAAATGAATAGTAAGGAGAGGAAGATAAATCGAGCAACGAGAAAAACTGAAGACAAAAAGAAAACATGAGTTGGGCATCGAAGAACTAAAAAGATGGAGAGAAATGAGATCGGAAAGCCGAAAGTTAGTGTCGCCCTATAACGTAAAGCGCTTGAGGGAGGTAGAGATGAGATCGACTTAGCTGAGAGTCTAGTGGCATGCGAAGGAGGATGATGCAAGAGAAGGGGGCAATGACATCAGTGATGTCTTTCTCGCACGGAAGAGGAAGAGGCTACCGGTTCGTGTGATTCCATGCGTGGAGAAAAAGGCGTCGTCGATAAGAGGAATACATAAAGGAGAACCGAACCAAAGATCTCATGTGCAGGGAAAGTTCATGTGCGGAACATATTTCACGTGGTAGGGTTCGATCAAAGAAGATAAAGTCTATTTATTTAATTTTAATTATTAAACAATATATATATATATATATATATATATATATATATATATATATATATATATATATGTATATATATATGATAAGAGCCCCTAATAAATTCGACTCTTGACTTCAGGGGATTTATAACTAACTTTACAGATGTCAACCGAAGAGTAGAAGAACGAGACACATGAGGCATATATATATATATATATATATATATATATATATATATATATATATATATATATATAGAATAAAAAATTTAACAATATAAAGTTTTTATACATGAATAACCTAAAGTAATATCTCATTAAAATAATAATATAATTAAAGTATGATGTTATAAATATCATGTTCATGTTAGATGTCCATTAGAGGAGTCGACGTCGAGACAAATCAATTTACAATTTAATCGACATCGACTTGAGTACCTGTACTTTTAATCTATGATAATATACAATTTAATCGACATCGACTTGAGTACCTGTACTTTTAATCTATGATAATATTTTGGTTCTTCTCAATTTCAGGCATTAGTAGATAATAATATTCGAACCAATTTTATTTGAATTATATATTTTCTTTTATTTGTCACATTATTAAGAATATTTGTAGCTATTTAATATTATTTATAAGTGTATGTTAGATATAGTATATTGAATTGAATGTAATGAGCGTGTGTGTCAGTGTGTGTGTGTGTGTGTGTGTGTGTGAGCGCGTGCGCGCGTGCGTGCGTGCGTGCGTGTGTGCGTGTGCGTGGGTGTGTGTGTGTGTGCGCGCGCGCGCGTGCGTGCGTGCGTGTGTGTGTGTGTGTGCGCGCGTGCATGTGTGGGTGTGTGTGTGTGCGTGTGTGTGTGTGCGTGTGTGCGTGTGTGCGTGCGTGCGTGTGTGCGTGCGTGCATGTGTGAGTGTGTGTGTGTGTGTGTGTGTGAGATATATTTTGCGGGATATACTGGAGTCACTTCTTGATGATATTTGTGGAGAAACACTAATGTATCTGTGCAAGTATATAAAAAATGATATTGATATTGAATTGACACAATTTTTACGCGGTACTCCTCTGATGATTGTACAGATATAGAATAATGTTGATATGTTATTGATACAGTATGATTTTTTAAAAAACATTAAATAATTTCATTTATTTATTAAATGCTTCACTAGCATGCATATCACATCATTTTCTCTTGTATTACTATAGTTTATGAGTATGAATACTCACTGGCTCGTTTAGCTCACGGTTGTTTTAGACTCTTTTAATATTAATTAAGTGATTAATAATGAGTATTAGAAGGATAACGTTTATAGAAGATGCGGACAACCACTAACGAGGTAATTTTAATTTTATTGCTTTAATTTAAATTGATTAGTGTCTCTTTCATCTGTTAAATTGTTGATGAATATAGAAAATTTAATGATCTTTATAAAATTTTTTTAATAATTATTAGAGTTGAAGTTAACTTAAAGTAATAATTATTATGCATTCAGGCATAGTGATAAACCCAAAATTAAAATGATTTTACAAGTAATGGCACACATTATCGCTGGTAAGTTTAAATAGGATATATCTTCATAAATAATTTTATAATTCATATATAATTTTGAGTAATATTCATGTTTATAAATAGTTGTAGTTCAACTTAATAAATAAATAAGAAAAATATAAAATAAAGATAAACAATCTCTTATATCCTACTGAGTGTCATATTTTCATTTATAATTTTTGATGAAAATTATACGCTGACTGTGAACTACCTAAAATAACCCTTCACTTTTCACTTATCAACATTGGTTAAACATATAAATCATTTTGAACTATTCAACCATATGTTGCAATCCTTCATGAATGAGATGTGCATCCATAGTCTACTAATAAAACAAAGAAGTAACTTTTCATTATTCTGTACTTATTTATTAACCAAATTCATTGAACAGGCCATCTTAGTTTTATTAATTAAATAGTCACATAGTATCATAAAAAATAACGTGATAAGATGGATTCATATGCAAATATTCCAACCTATTGTTTTCTAGCCGTAAAAAAATATGAATTAAATCCATATGAGATTTAGAGTTTGCAGAGATATTTTATATGAAATGTTTGGAAAGTTAGACTATCTTATTTGTAATTACAGGCACTCATGTGGCTTCCAGTTAAATAAGGAAATTAAAAGAGATTGGTAAAGAAAAGTTCAACTCATTTCCTGTCCTTGTTGAACCAATATCAAAATCTAACATATTAAGCACATTTATCCACAACATAGTGATTGAGGGTATAGATTCTCATTATGAAAA
This sequence comes from Papilionanthe hookeriana x Papilionanthe teres, assembly GCA_022702705.1. Classification (NCBI taxonomy): domain Eukaryota; kingdom Viridiplantae; phylum Streptophyta; class Magnoliopsida; order Asparagales; family Orchidaceae; genus Papilionanthe; species Papilionanthe hookeriana x Papilionanthe teres. The sequence continues at coordinate 31,273,349 of CM040431.1, forward strand.
AAATTTTGTGTACGTTGTCCGGACGCAAGGGCAGCGATTCTCTGATCTCGGCATAGAGAAAAAAAAAAAGTACAACGATCAAATGTATCGCGGCCGTTGTTTCGACGCAGCACTGTCCGGACAACGTACGCAAAAATCGCTCCTCACTATGAGTTTACAAGTTCGAATCACATATATTACCGTTTGGCCTATTAAAAAAAAAGTCTAATCTAATAAACCTTTACTTGCACACATTAACCAAATTAGTAGTGATCAGAGGTCAGTTGGCTGTTTCCAATTTGGAGAATTTAATGATGAAAATAATTCTATTTCTGGGTTTGGCTCACCTAATGTTATATTTGGTTGTGCTTACTCAACAGCAAGTGCTTGGATTTTTTTTTTTTTCTTTTATTTTCTGTTTAAAAAATTACCCATTCAGAATATATAATTCTGAGAATACATTTTCTGGTAGTTATTTTGAAACAGTTGTAAAAAAAATATTGTTGAGAGCAAATTTGTAAATGTCCTCAAGAGCATTTATAAGTTTTAGTTGGCTAAACAGCTCTACGATTAGGGGTGTAAACGAGCTAGGCTCAGCTCGTGTTCGGCTCGTTTATATTTTGAGCCCCGAAAGTGTGTTCGGGTTCGGCTCGTTTGCTTAGCGAGCCGAACACGAGTTGTTCAAGAACAAAGAATCGTTTTGACAAACATAATCACATAACCATAAGATGTTAAAGTTTGGGGCAAATTTTAAGAATTATTGTATACATTAAAACATCATTTGAATCTAATTTAATAACTTTTATTCTATTTACTTAATTAATAATTTTAATTGATTATAATCTTTTAAATTTTTTAAAAATACTGATCATCAATGTGTGTGTGTGTGTGTGTGTGTGTGTGTGTGTGTGTGATGAATATTATATCGAGTCAAAAAGAGCCGAACACAAACAAACAAATCTTTATTTGTGTTCGGCTCGCTAAGACTTGTTAGCTTAGCGAACAAGCCGAACACAAGCTGTTAGCAAACAACGAGCCATTTTGACAGCCCTATCTACGAAAACTTTTAATGAATAGAAAAATATGTTATTTATTTTTCATGTTACATTGACACAATAATTAAAAGCACCTATTAGTATTCTCAGATCAACTTTCTACAGTTGCTTTCTTGCACCGAGTTTTCAGTATTTGATCATTCCAACTTCAGCAGATCAACCAATAGATCGCTCAGTGATTAATCTTAGTTCAATTATTTGCGCTAATTCAGTTGAGTATACTTTTAGTTAGCATTTGAAGCTAATATATCGTTATTGAATTTCTCATATTAGTACAAAAGAGCCTTTTATTATTATTATTATTGGGAAAGGTGAGCAGAATGAATGATATGCACGATTTTTTGAACCTGCGACCTTATATTGGGAAACTAAACTATCAAACACTAGTTAATCGACATAAAATTCTTTGTAACGGTTCTGTTGCCCCTGGGGATGGAAATTAAAAATTGAGGAAAAGAGAGGGATGGATCGGGTAAATGAATAGTAAGAAGAGGAAGATAAATCGAGCAATTGAAAAAAACTGAAGACAAGAAGAAAATATGAGTTGGGCATCACTAAAAAGCTGGAGAGAAAATGAGATCAGAAAGCTGAAAGTTAGGGTCTGTTTGGCGCAGCTGCAGACTCTAACTTTGCAATGCTGATGTGATGCCAGGGAAGTCTCTCATGGGAAGTTCAGTTGTCCTTTTAGTTACGATATGTGTGAAAACAGCAGCGGGACAACTTTTTCTGTAAAAATGACCAAACTACACATGTTTGTTAAAATTGTTTGTCAATCTACTTATTACTAAGAACTGATGTGTGCTAGAAAATTCGCAGCGGTAGAGTGACCAATTATCGTCTTAGCGTTGTACGAGAATTCAGCACACAATCAGGTGAAAGATAAACGACCAAGTATGACACCGAAGTTTTTACGTGGAAAACCCGTAAAGGGAAAAACCACGGAGCTGGCCGGTTGCGAGAATCCACTATCGATTGACGTTTACAGAAATCCCTCGTACCACAGACGGGAAAGGGTAATTATATGATATAGATTACAACGTCGACTGACGGTGTATGATTGCTGGTAGTGGTCGACGATCGACGGTGGTCCACGGCGATCGGCAGTAGTCCACGACCTTCAGCGGTGGTCGACGGCGGTCGGCGAGGATGCAGAGATGCTCTTTCTTCTCAAGTCTTCAGACTCTCTCTTTTGGTTCTCCCCCCTCTCATGTGAGAGTTGGGGCTCATTTATATGCTTTACGGGTGCAATTAATGCAACCATTTCGATCGGACGGTTCAGAAGGCTCCCCTCGATCTGACGACGTTTAAGGGGCATTTGATGGCTTTAACGATGTCGGAATTGAGTGATCTTGGGCTCGTTGGATTCGTCTTGTCGAGACGCTCGATTCGAGTATGGACTTGCTAGTTTCGGCATCCATTTGACCTTCCACGATTGTCCGAAAGTCTTCTAAAAGTGGTTAATTGACTCGATCCGGCTCGATTTGATTCGGATTGGACTAATTTTGATATTATTGGGTCCGTTTCATTGAGCCGGTCGGTTTGATTATAAGTTCGTTGAAATCGGAGCTCGAATGATTTTTTATCAAGATTTGAATGTTTCTTGCTCAAAAAATTACATCGAGATTCGTGCCGGATGATGAAATTTGTTGGTGGCGTATAGGGCTGGCAATTTGGCTCGTTGTTCGCGAACAGCTCGTGTTCGGCTCGTTAAGTAGCTCGTGTTCGGCTCGTTCGTTAGCTCTAACGAGCCGAACACGAACAAATTTTTAAGCTCGAAATGTTAACGAGCCGAACACGAACAACTGTTTGTTCGCTCGTGTTCGGCTCGAATTGGCTCGTAATAAAAAATAATCATATAATTATTTATATAATAATTTATTATATATATTATTATATATTAATATATTATATATATATTTATATTTAAGTTTAAATCATAACTCAGCTTGTGTGGTAGCGTGGTTATGCTTCTTGTTTTCATTCATTTAGCTGGGTTCGAATCCGCGCTAGACATATATTTTTTCAATTAATTTTAACGAGCCAATTTCGAGCCGAACACGAGCCGAACACGAACAAGAATATTGAATTCGAGCCGAACACGAACACACCTTTCACGAGCCATTACGAACACGAGCCGATTTCGAGCCGAGCTAATTTCGAACGAGCCGAACACGAGCCAAGCCTGAGCTCGCTCAAGCTCGGCTCGTTTACAGCCCTAGTGGCGTATCAGTTGCCCCCCTACTTTCGGACATAATTTTTGTCGTCCGAAAATATTAGATTCCGGTATATTTTATTTTTTATTATGTATATATATATATATATATATATATATATATATATATATATATATATATAATATGTGTGTGTGTGTATGCGTTTGTATTTATATTTATATATACATAATATTCTATGAATATCGCTATTATATAATAGTAAAGCACTTAATTTGCAGTGAAACAGAGCCTAGCTCAGTGGTAAAGACTTTGGGTTATGTGATTGTGGTCACAGGTTCGAATCATTTACCCCTCACATAATAAAATTTTATTTTTAATAGGCCAAACAGGCCCGCCAGTTGCCCGACTGGGCCAACAACGCGGGCTGAAACGGCCAGCCAACCGACCCACCTTCAGCGGGCCCGAACCTGGTGTGAAGGCTGAGAGGTTGCGAGGTGGAAGACCCGTTGCGGGATCCGAACGGCCAAGGAATTCAAAGGCTGAGGAATTTGAAGTTGAAGGGTTATAAGAAAAGTAACATTTAATATATATATATATATATAAATCGTTATACATAGGAATTATATATATATATATATATATATATATATATATATATATATTATAAACTATAATAATAATTATTATTATTATTATTTTTTATATTATTATTTTTATATATGATTCCAATTAATTTATTTGTCATACATTTAGAATTTGAAAAATCAAAAAATATAAAATAAAAAGTTTTTCATTTAATGATTCCAATTGATTCCATGTTATAAATGTAGAATTTGAAAGATCAAAGGAATATGAAATGAAAAGTTATCATTATTATTATTTTTAAATATTTTGCCTCATCTCAAGCCTATAAATAGAGGTCATGGATGAGAGGAAAAACCACAAGTGAGGAGAAGGAGAAAGACATCCCGTGTTGCGGAGAAGATTTGCATAGAAGCAAATAGTTGCGGCGAAGAATTGCGGCGAAGAGTTGCGGCGAAGAGTTGCGGCGAAGAATTGCGGCGAAGAGTTGCGGTGCAGAGTTGCGGAAAAGTGTTGCGGTGCAGAGTTGCAGAAAAGTGTTGTGGCAAACCGTTGCGGCAAAGTGTTGCGGCAAAGTGTTCCGGCAAAGTGTTGCGGCAAACCGTTGCGGCGACGAAGCCTCACGACGGGGCATTGCGACGAAGCCTCGCGACGGGGCAACGCGGCGGGGCGTTGCGGTGGCGCGTCGCAGCAGTGTTGCGTCGGCGTGTCGGAGCGACACAACGCAGCGACATGTAGCGGTGGCGCGGTGGCACAGAACGTTGCGATGAGACTTTAGGGCGACGCGTTGCTGCGGGCCGTGTCGCATTGCAGTGGTGCGTCACGGTGATGCATCGTAGTGATGTGTTGGGGCGACGCGTTGCGATGAAGCGTTGCGGCGGAGTGTTGCGAAGGCGTGTCGGGGTGGCGTGGCTTAATATAACGACGTGTAGCTGTGGCTCGTTGCGGCGTGCCGTTTCAGCGACGCGTTGCCGCGGAATGTCGCATTGCGGCGGGGCGTCAAGGCGGGGCGATGTATTGCGGTGACGCATTGTGGCGGAGCGTTGCAGATCGTGTACTTGATGCTGCGTATTCTGGAGGAGATTTATGTGCCACTCTTGCACGTTATAAAGATGATGAAAAAATGCTGTATTTGTCCCGTCGCACTTTCAGGGGAAGATTTCTTGCTTATGTGGTAACGACGATATACGGTGCTCTCCCAATGATTATCAGAAGTACTAGAGTTTTGGGGAGGCGATGTTGACTCTACTCGAAGATGAGCGGATTTGTTGTGGCCCTTGTGCAATTATATGTTGATATTTGTAACATTTTTAATCATCTGATGTGGCATTTGTAGATGATGACAATGTATTTCTTTGCGTTTTTCACGGTTGTTGTGGCTTCTCAATCAAACGAAAGTCTTTTTGTGGTTCATGTTTTTCGAGATTGTGCCCTCTCAGACTTATGCCTTAAAGGAGCTTGAACCGGTATCTTCTGAGGCTCGTAGCCTTCTGAGGTCTTTGAGTGTACCCGCACCTTTTGAGGCTTGTAGCCCGTCGAGGTTTTGAGTGTACTTGTGCCTTCTGAGGCTTGTAGCCTTCTGAGGTCTTTGAGTATACCTGTGCCTTCTGAGGCTTGTAGCCTTCTGAGGTCTTTGAGTGGAGACCCTGTCAACCACTTGCTCTCATGGAGTCTTTCTAGTGAGGACCCTGTCCACTACTAGCTTCCGATCGAGACTTGCATCTTAGGCTCGTCTTCCAGGGGCATGGTAGCATCTCATTGAGTCTTGCCTCTTGGGCTTGACTTTTAGAGTACACGTATCTTCCCGTCGAGTCTTGCCTCTTGGGCTCGACTTCTAGGGGTATAGCACCTCTTTTCATCAAGAGGACTTTCTACACAAAATTCTTTCATGAGAAAATTTAAAAAAAATTTAAATGAAATGAAATTTTAAAACCACATGAAGATTTTGTTAAAATTAAGAGTTTATAAGCCGGTTTTACTCGGATAAGATGAGTTGGAAGTATACTTCTCATTCGATAATTCCAACGATTATGTTCTGGTTTCCCTCACATTGTTCTTGTAAGTAGCGACCCAGATGTCCTTGGCGTATCAGACGTTCAATTTCTTCCTTTAATTGAAAACATTTTTCTGTTGAATGTCCCTTTGCACGATGGAAATGACAATATTGAGACTGGTCTCCACCATTTGGATTTCTTAATGGCTTTGGCCACTTGACAGTATCTTCATCCTTGATGGCCATTAAGATGTTAACACGAGACGTGTTGAGTAGCGTGTATTCTTTTTCTGATCATTGCTCATGATTCCCCGTGGTTTAAACTTTTTCTTTGTGAAATTTTGGTATCCTCAACGTTATTCTTACGCTTGCCCCCCAATCGCTCAAATTGTTCCTTGTGAGCAATGATGACCTCATCTGCAGAGATTTGTGCCTCAACACGGTGCACAAGGTCAGCATAAGAATAAACTGTCTCTCGCATAAGTAATGAGTAGAAGGGTCCTGGGCGGAGTCCCCCAAGAAAGACTTCCCTAAGCAACTCTGGATCCTGGAATTTGACGGGCTTCAGTAGAAAACCTGCGGAAGTAGTCTTTGAGTGATTCTCCTTCACTTTGACGAATTCCTGAGAGATGAGATGAATCCTTGATGATCCTTCGATTTGCTATGAACTGTTCCACAAATAGTTTGGCAAGCTTGTTAAAGGTGTTTACAATGCCCCCCGACAGAGAGTAAAACCAGGTCCGAGCTTGTCCCTTAAGAGTAGCAGGGAACACTTGACATAGAAGCGCGTCAGAGGCACGTTGAATGTGCATGATGGTTCTATAATGATCAATATGTTCATAGGGATCAGTTATCCCTTCATATGTGTCAATGTTCGGCAGCTTGAAGCCAGTTGGAATGGGGTGTTGGAGGACTGCATTCGCTAAGGGAGAAGATTCCTTGATGTTATGATGAGTGTGGAAGCGATCTTTTTTCTCAATGGGGAACTCTTCTCGGACGAGGCGACGTAATTCGTTATGGATGACATTATTTGGAATGGTAGCGAGATGTGGCGGTGCTAGGTGAATTGCATGAGATGGATGGGTGGAACTTGCCGTGTCTAAGAGTTCAGCATCACGACCTGGTACGGGAAGTGTTCCTTCTTGGGGAGGGGGGCTGGTACGACTTCTTCCGGGCATGTTTCTCGTAGGACGCTGATTCAATGGTAGACGATTTTCATTCATCGGCGGTTTTTGGGTCCCACGTAAAAATTGTAAGATCTGCAGTTGAGCCTCCTCCATTCTTCGCATGCGTTCTTCCATAGAAGGACCTGAAACCCCCTCGTTGGCAGGATAGCGTGTTCCAGGACGGGAAGATGAAGAAACATATCGCCCTTGACTACGTGACAGTTCCCTGGAACGATGGGTGTTGGAACGAGCTGCTCCGTTGTCCCGAGTATCGTTTCTGTTTGCCATGTAGGAAATTGAAGAAGTACTTCAGTGGTGGGATTGAGAGTTTCCCACAGACGGCGCCAAACTGATGCGTGCTAGAAAATTCGCAGCGGTAGAGTGACCAATTATCGTCTTAGCGTTGTACGAGAATTCAGCACACAATCAGGTGAAAGATAAACAACCAGTATGACACCAGAAGTTTTTACGTGGAAAACCCGTAAATGGAAAAACCACGGGGTCTGGCCCAGTTGCGAGAATCCACTATTGATTGACGTTTACAGAAATCCCTCGTACCACATACGGGAAAGGGTAATTATATGATATAGATTACAACGTCGACTGACGGTGTATGATTGATGGTAGTGGTCGACGATCGACGGTGGTCCACGGCGATCGGCAGTAGTCCACGACCTTCAGCGGTGGTCGACGGCTATCGAGCGTGGTCGACGGCGGTCGGCGAGGATGCGGAGTCGCTTCTTCTTCTCAAGTCTTCAGACTCTCTCTTTTGGTCCTCCTCCCTCTCATGTGAGAGTTGGGGTCTATTTATAGGCTTCTAGGTGCAATTAATGCAACCATTTCGATCGGACGGTTCAGAAGGCTCCCCTCGATCTGACGGCGTTTAAGGGGCATTTGATGGCTTTAACGATGTCGGAATTGAGTGATCTTGGGCTCGTTGGATTCGTCTTGTCAAGACTCTCGATTCGAGTATGGACTTGCTAGTTTCGGCATCCATTTGACCTTCCACAGTGTCCGAAAGTCTTCTAAAAGTGGTTAATTGACTTGATCCGGGCTTGATTTGACTCGGATTGGACTAATCTTGATATTATTGGGTCTGTTTCATTGAGCCGGTCGGTTTGATTATAAGTTTGCTGAAATCGGAGCTCTGAATGATTTTTTATCAAGATTTGAATGTTTCTTGCTAAAAAAATTACATCGAGATTCGTGCCGGATGATGAAATTTGTTGGTGGCGTATCAAGAACTATTTTATAAATTTCACTAGAATTTGCACCGATGAACATAAAAAGTGAATCAGAAGCTTATCAAATATATACGAAAGAAATTTTTACACTAATTTTTCCTAAAAGCGAAAGTAGCAAGATCAATCTGGACGGAACCTGGACGACGAGGAAGAAGGAGGAGAGGGATCGCTAGGGCTGCGGGCTCGACGAGGAAGAAGGCGACACACCGGCTCGATGAGGAAGAAGGCGACACAGCGATTTCGAAGAAGGAGGAGCGGGATCGCTGGGACTGCGGGCGCGAAACATGGACGGCGAGGAAGAAGGCTTCGAGACCGTCCGCTATGTCTTCTTCGTGAGCGAGGGCAATTCGGAATATTGTGTCGCGAAAGCTGGGGCCGCGGGGTCGATCCCGCGGCCCGCTTTCACCCAAATTATCGAAAGCTTTCCCTCGAAGCTGTGAACCAAACGGACGAGCTTCGGACGAAGCCACTGCGACGCCCCGCGCCGCGGCAAAAAGTCGGAACCAAACGGACCCTTAGGCTCCGTTTGGGGCCGCTATTTTCACGCGGCACGGCCCCAAACCACGAATGTTTCCCGTTTGGCGCTCAGCTTCGCGGCCGAAGGAAGCGAAAGCGGACGGAAAGCCGGCCGCAGAATCGACCCTGCGGCCCAGCTTTCACCTCGCTAATATTCCACATTGCCCCTGTTTTTGGCGCAAACAAGCCCTTTGCCCTAGTGTTCCGACTGTTGTTCCCGCGTCGTCTCGCCATCTCGCCTGGTGTTCCCGAACCCGCGCCTTCTTCTTCTCGACCCCCTTTCTGTTTCGAAGAGGAGCAAAGCAGCTGAAGTTCACAATTTGTTGGAGAAGATGACGGTTTTGTTTACTGGTTTCCTATGTTTAATTTTACTTTGATTTTTTTAATCCATTCGAGCTTCATGCTTTGTTGGCACAGGAGGAGTAGAATAAATTATAAGATGAGAGCAAAATTCCATGGGATTGGCAACGTTAGTGTGTTTCCATCGTTGGAGGTGCTAAATATTCAGGGATTACAAGTATTGGAGGATCGGTTTAATGGAGCAGGTATTAGCAGCATATGACTGTTTCTTTCCTTGCTTAACGAAAACTGTTACGGAATTTTTAAACCGATTCCCCTTGAAACATTAGAGGTCCTTTCTTGATCAAACATCACATCTCTTCTTTCTCTTAGTGGACTGCAACAATTGGAGAGTGGCATTGAGAAATTCCAGCTTATTCTCTGTGAAGTTGTTATAGATGACTCATTGCTTGCCTGAAGCAATATAAATAAGTATATTTGATATACTTGATAATACCATTTTAAATCCGAGGAATTAGATTTCTTCTGGATTATGGAATTGCTTTTTTAAGTTTGGAGATAATCTGAAAAATAAAAGGTTTTTGCTTCAGCTTTTTAATTCATTCCCTTTAATTGAGTTCCAATTCAAAGCCTAAAGCATCTACATCCAATAGCTTTTTAATTGAGGTTTCTGCTTTAGCATCTACATCCTTTATATTGTTAAATTTCTTATTTTCCTTAGAGATATGTTTGGTATACTTGAGAAATCATGTGGATTTGTTTCCTTAATTTTTTGAAATTATCAGCAAACAAAGGTGGATTTGTTCACGAAGTGAATATATTTGTTGTCCTGTCCTGTGTGCTTAGTAGAATAGGGGTTCTAAGGAAATATTTTGATGAACATATTAGATAATGCATATGCAAGTTATTTTATGTGTTTGTATGTAAAGTCTAATTTATTTGAAGAGGAATTTAATTTTTTTTAATGCTCTCCATGTTGCTCTTTTAAGCATGATTGTGCAATATTGTCTTGAAGTCGTGTGTAACGAAGCTGATAATATGAGTGAAACATTAATTATGCTTATAATATCTACATAGAAGCATCTATTTTCATAAGCAATATGACAAGTTGGAAGGTTATTCTGAATATAATTGGTTTGAAAAAAATTTCTAGCATCTGAAATCATTCTGAATATTTTCTTGCATCTGAAATCATTCAGGCTTCCCACCAAAGCAACACACTACCGGATATAAGAAATCATCTTGAACTTGCACTTTTCTCCTAATTCATTCCCAAATTCTCATCTCCTCCTTTCCTTTCTTGATCTCCTTCCTCGCTCGCTTTTCTGTAATCCGATTCAGTTTATAACAGTATGACTCTGAAGCAGCGGGTGGAGAGGTTCACATGCTTCCCTGGATAATTGATCATTCATACAACCAATTACAAATAACTATTGTAAGGCTAATGGTGATGATAATGATCACTATTTTTAATGGATTGTTTTGTCTGTTCATTCGAATGCGCTGAATCTTGCTTGTTAGTTGTGGTGTTTGTATTGTTAAGGACAGCCTTAACAAAACATCGATGCAATTCTAGAAAGGAGCATTTACATGCATAGCTCTCAATTCCTATGTATTTACATATCTAACACCTAGAATTTACTTTTTACATTTTTACCACCAAATATTTCATACCCATCAAAATACCACTATCTAACTTTTAAAAAGACAAGCACATTTTCATACATTGGTTTCATGCCTAGGTCAGTTGGCATACATTTAAAAGTTGAAGTTTAGGTGTTAGATATGTAAATACATAAGATGCCTTAGGGGCTTTGTATCTTTTTTAATACCATTCCATTATTCGTTGTAATGAAATGTTTTATTCATTTAAATAGAGGTGATATATTTTTATAAATGATGACACCCTTCTTCTTGATGAGACATGAAAGCCTCTTATGTCAACTTATGTGTTGATTCTTCACCTCTTGTCAGCTTTCCCTTTCAATGAAGTTTTTCTACCCAATAGAAACTATTTAACAGGGAGCGAATAACGATGGATTGGTGGGTTGGGAGCCTTGAAGAATCATCATGATCATCAAAGTTTTTTATTGCTGTTTTAAGCTTTTGTTGAAGCATTTAACCTATTGTGGGTATTGAACAACAGCAATGTATTAGTGTAGTTATTTTAGAAGTTTGGGATGCGCTGAGTTGAATTCTGGTTTTGGTCGCTTGGATCTGTTGGCTTGCTGAATTATTTATGCTTAATGTTCATATTGGCTGAGGATTTTAGTAATGCTTCCTTTGGAGCAGAAAATGGCATTTGTAGTCCTCACAGTTTTGATATAAATTGTGATTTTCATTGTTCATTCAATGAGTATTTTTGGATTGCTTCTAAATTTGATTCTCGTTTTAGTTAGTTGGATATGTTTTCTTGCTGAATTATTTCTACTTAAAATTCGTATCGGCCGAGACTTTGAGCAATGTGTCTTTTGGAGCAGTATTGGGATTGTGGAGTCTCACTGTTTTGCTCGAGATTCTGCTCCTTTTTTGTTGTTAGCATTTGAGATCTTTTTGCTAAAGATTTGCAAGTTTTTGGAGAATATTTGAGATCAATTCTCGTTACCTTAATTATTTTTGTTGGAGATATCCTTTTTTTAATCTCCTTTCCATCTCAATTTTTGGTGGAGATATCCTTTTGTTGAAAATGTGGATGTATCTGTAGTTGAAAAGAATTGATGCGAATACGAGCTTATGATTCCCATTATGTTTTCATTTATGTATGATTCCCCATTTATGTATATGTAGTTAAATAGTGTATTTTTGTTTGTTGCATTGATCTCTCAGGAAAACGTGTGAGTTATAGTGCCATTAAATAATATGTAAATTCTTTAATGGAAAATATGTAAATAATTTGAGAGCATGAACAAAAAATTTTTGCTTCTGAAGATTCTAAAATGCGGTTGTTACGATCTTATTTTAAACAGTTTTACAAAATAGGGGCATGATGGTCATTTTTCCAGAAACAGCTGTTCCACAGTTGTTTCCACGCAGCTGCACCAAATAGACGGTCTGCTTCTCCGCAATTACTTCCCATGAACGAACTGCTAGGGAGCTAGCATATACTGGTGAAGTCGAGAAGTCTGCAGCTACGCCAAATAGAGTCTTAGTTTCGCCCTATAACGAGAAGCTCTTGAGAGAGGTAGAGTGAGATCGACTTACCTGAGAGTCTATTGGCATGCGAAGGAGGACGATGCAAGAGAAGGGGGCAACGATATCAGTGATGTCTTTGTCGCATTGAAGAGGAAGAGGCTACCAGTTCGTGTGATTCCATGCGTAGAGAAAACAACGTCGACGATAAGAGGAATTCATAAGGGAGAACAGAACCAAAGCTCTCATGCGCAGGGAAAGTTCATGTGCGGAACTTAATTCACGTATTAGGGATCAATCAAAGAACATAAAGTCTATTTATTTGATTTTAATTATATATATATATATATATATATATATATATATATATATATATATATATATATTAAAAAAGATTAGTCAAAGGCTATGATAAGAGCCCCTAACCAACCTCGTGTGTTTAACCACTCGACTTAACCGCACATAGACTGATTCGAACCCACGACTCCAACAGACTTATAACCGACTTTACAAAAGTCAACCAAAGAGTTGACGAACGTGACACATGAGGTGTCTATATATATATATATATATATATATATATATATATATATATATATAATAAAAAAATTATCAATATAAGTAATATCTCATTAAAATAATAATATAATTAAAGTATGATGTTATAAATATCATATTCATGTTAGGTTTCCATTATAGGAGTCGACGTCGAACAAACCAATGTACTTTTAATCTATTATAATATTTTGGTTCTTCTCAATTTCAGGAATTAGTAGATAATAATATTTGCACAAACTTTATTTGAATTATATATTTTCTTTTATTGGTCACATCATCAAGAATGTTTGTAGCTATTTAATATTATTTATAAGTGTATGTTAGATAAAGTATATTGAATTGAATGTGATGAACATATATATATATATATATATATATATATATATATATATATATATATATATATATATAAATGCTTTGAGTCATTCATTGATGATATTTCGTGGAGGAACACTAATGTATCCGTCCATATATATAAAAAATGATATTGATATCGAATTGACACGATTTTTACACGTGCATCTCGTGATGATTGTACGGATATAGAATAATGTTGATATGCTATTGATACTATATGGTTTTTTTAAATAACATCAAATATTTTTATTTATTTTTAAATACTTAACTAACATGCATATTACTTCATTTTCTCTTGTATTACTATGGTTTATAAATATGAATATTCACTGTCTCGTTTAGCTCACAGTTGTTTTAAAATAACTTTTAAGATTAATTAAGTGATTAATAATTATTATTAGAAGAATAACATTTATAGAAGATGCGGACAACCACTAATGAGGTAATTTTAATTTTATTGCTTTATTTAAATTGTTTAGTGGTTCTTTCATCTGTTAAATTGTGGATGAATATAGAAAATTTAATTCACACCATCTGATCATCTATACTTGTTTTGGTTAATTCCAAGTCCTAGGCCTAATCGTGATAAAAATGGTATCAAAAAATAAGGTTTATGATTAATTAATGAAATCTTGTTGAAAGAGCTAATATGATCATTATAAATAAATTTTAATAATTATAGAATTGAAGTCAACTTAAAGTAATAATTATTATACATTCAGGCATAGTGATACACCCAAAATTATAGAAGAAGAGCAATTGATAGAAAACAAAGAAGTACAGCCTACTATAAATGTAAACACAAATTTTCCTACCCAAATAAAGGTGACAATCACTCAACTGCTTCAGAAGTCTAGATCGCAGCCTATCGGAAGTGATACAATCATTGTAAATATGTACTTGAAGATATTTCAAGAACTGTGTCCACCTTTGTTCAAGGGAAATGAAGATCCAATTGAACCGGAGAACTGGTAGTGAGGATGGATAAGATACTAGATAACATGGTTTCTCTGGATGAATGAAGAGTACTAGTGGCAATGTTTGTGCAGTATGGAGAAGCTAAAAGGTGGTGATGTAGGCAGCATCAGGACGAGTTATGGGACAAATCCAACACGATGGTTAGTTAGGAGGAGCTCGTGGATCATTTTAGAGAGTGGTTCGTACCTCTATCTACTCGACGAAAAATGTAGGACATGTTCATCAAGTTGAGATAAGGAGAGAAGATAGTTATGAAGTATGAAGTAGAACTCACTACACTATCGAGGTAAGTGTCATAGTTGATCGCTACTGCACAAGAAAAGTGTTTTAGATTTCTTTCTGCGTAAAAAGATTCCATCAGACAGTCGTTAGTACTTTTAGGGATCGATGGATATTTAGTATTAGTAGAACGAGCTAGAAGAGTGGAGATCGACTATCAGCTTACTCAGAAGTGTATAGAGATGCACAAAAAGTGCTTTAGATACCTTTCAGGATTAAAAAATTAGATTAGACTGTTTGTACTTTTAGGGATCGACGAATATTTAGTATTAGTGCAACGTGCAAGAAGGGTGGAGATCAACTATCAACTTACTCAGAAGCGTATAAAGATGCACAAGAGGAATAATGCATAAGAACATATAGATCACTCAGAATGATCGAATGAAAAGAAGTCCAAGAATAATTCGGGTAGAGTTAGTAGAAGTACAACTTAGGGAACTTGATTTACTTGTGTCAAATGTGGATGACAACATAAAGGTGAATGCTTAATGTGCACTAACACTTGTTATTGGTGTCTTCACTCTGGTTATATATCTAGATATTGTCCATTTTTTGGCCAAACGAGTGCTGAAGATCAAAAATCGGGTGGAGCTCCTTCATAGAAGACTACAGGTGGACAAAAAAATTTGAGTTTATAACTTCAGCTCCTACCCAAAGACAACCAAGACAAACGGTTCAACCTCGAGTATATTCTCTTACTCATAGTGAGTCTGAAGAGCGTGCTACTGTTAGTGGTGATGAGATCAAATAAGTTGGCTTATTCTAATATATAGGATATTTTCCTAACATACTTTCTTATTTCAGTGCTGTTATCTAGAGTATAGTTGAGTCATCTTATATCAAATTTTTATTTTTCATCTTAATTAATGTCAACTAGTTTTTCATTAAAAAATTTATGGATAGTAACTGTTGATTTGTTAATGAGAAATGACTTAAAGTGTGCTTAAAAATTTCAAGAACACAAGTTTTATAAGTGGGAAAGATTGTAACGGTTTTGTTACACGGGGGGATGAGAAATGAAAAATTGAGGAAGAGGAAGGGACGGGTCGGGTAAATGAATGGTATGGAGAATAAGGTGAATCGAGCAGTTAAGATAAACCAAAGAGAAGAGTAAATGATGAGTCGAGCATCGAAGAGCTAAGAGGAAACACGAATGGGAAGCTGAAAGTTAGTGTCGCCCCATAATGAGAAGCGCTTGAGGAAGGTAGAGGTGAGATTGACTTATCAGCGAGTCGAGCAATGTGCGAAGGAGGATGATGCAGGAGAAGGGGGTGGCAGAATCAATGACATCTCTTTGCATTGAGGAGGAAGAGGCAAGGGGTTTGTGTGATCCCATGCGCAGAGAAGAAGGCATCGTCGAACAGAAAAAATTCGTGTGGGAGAATCGAACCAGACGCGTAAGGAAAGCTCGCGTGCGGAACTTAATTCGTGTGTTAGGGTTCGACCGAAGAAGGTAAGGTCTATGTATTTGATATTAATTATAAAATAAATTATATATATATATATATATATATATATATATATATATATATATATATATATATATATATATATACTGAATATAAAATTTAGCTATTTTACATAAAGTAAAATATATAAATTTTATGCATGAATAACATAAAATAATATCTAATTTAAATAATAATCTATATAAATTTTGATATTATAAATATCATGTTTAGTTAGGTTTTCATTAGAGGAGTCGACGTCAAGGCAAACTAATTAATAATTTAATCGGCATGGAGGTGACTATTAATCTATGATAATATTTTGGTTCTTCTAAATTTTTATGCATTAGTAGATAATAATATTCATATAAACATTATTTGAATTATATATTTTTTTTACTGATTACATTGTTAGAAATATTTGTAGCTACTTAATATTATGCATTGGTGTATTTTATATATAGTACATTGAATTGAATGCGACGAGCATATGAAATGATATATTTATGTTAATTGTTTATATGTGCATAACTGACTATGATAGAATCACATCTTGATGGTACAACTGGGGAACACTAAGATACTTTTCACGTATATGGAAAATGATATTGATTTTGATGTATCTTACTTAACATAATTTTTAGACGTTGCTCCTGTAACAATTATACATAAATATAATGATATTGATATGCTATTGATATAATAAGGTTCTTTGAATAACATTAAATATTTTTATTGATTTATTAAAAGCTTAACTTATATGTATATTGTTTTATTTTCTCTTATATTGTTGCAGTTTATGAGTATGAATGTTCACTGGCTGGTTTAGCGTATAGTTATTTTAAACTAATTTTTAGATTAGTTAAGTGATTAACGATGAATGTGGAAAACCAGTAACAAAGTAATTTTAATTTTGTTGTATTAACTTAAATTGTTTAGTGACCGTTTCATCTTTTAAATTATAGACGAATATAGAAAATTTAATTCACACCCGTCAGACCGTTTGTACCCGCTTTGGTTAATTCCAAGTCCCGGGCCGAGTCGTGACATTTCTAACCAAAAATAATAAGCCACTTAAGAAATTGAATTTACTACTTACACAATCTCACAAGTCGTTATTACGAGTTTTAGTATCAGAAGAAATTTTGCTAGGACATCAGATACATTAAATGACATTAGAGGATAAAATTGGCTACTCAAATTAAAGAAGTTATCTTGGGCAATGATAGTCAAGCGACTATTGTCAGGTGATGATGGTTAGGAAACTATAATATGGCGACCATAGTTTGCTGATGGTGATTGGGTAGTTAAGTAGGACAATGTTATAGTAGAGAGCCCATGGTTGGGTGACTACAATCGTATGATGGCGGCTAAGAGACAATAATCGGGCAACAATTATTAGGAACTTATACTTGGATGATGGTGATTGAGCGGCGATAAGTGAATGAAGATGATCTTGACGTTGAAATTTTGCATTGGAGGCTGAACAATTTTAATTTGATTATGGTAATCAGGTGATATTAGTCGGGTTATGGTGGTAAGGAGGTCGTAGTCGAGCAAGGGTGGTCCGGAGTTCATAATCCAATGATGGTAGTTGGAAGGCCATGATTGATGAATGTTAATTAGAAGGCCATAATTGACAGAGAATTTTTGAGAGAATATATTGAGGCAGTGATGATTAGGTGATCATTTTTAGATGATGGTGGTCAGCCGACAATACTCTCGAGACTATAATTAGACTATAGTTAACGTGTAATGGTAATAAGGTGAATGCTAGCCTAAACATAATCATCGGACGCAGGCTAGGCGGCAGCACTTTATCGAGGACAATCCTACCACTAAATTTAGTGGTAATGGTCTAAAGATGATTTTTAGACGGTGCCGGTCCAATGGCGATAGTCATGTGATGTTGCTACATTGCTTACATGAACAGCTATTGTGTAGAAGGTAATGTTTTACAAATCCTGACTTCTAAACACTCTGATCCTATGGTGCTCTCATTCATATTATTATTTTTGTTATGGAGCATTTACATACATACCACCATAAATCTAACACCTATACTTTGCTTTTATACCACCTAAATCTTTAATATCACATAAGATTTATCATAATTTTAACCTTTTAACAATGAAATACATCATTTCATGCATATGTAAGGTGATATGTATGTAAAGATTGAAGTTTTATGCGCTAGATATCTAAATACATAGGATTTGAGTGGTGTCTATGTAAATCTTCCTTTGTTATTTATAAATAAGCCATTATTTTATTTCTGATTAATTTTATTAGTTGAATATTGTCTTCAATTTTCCAAAAATAAATGAACTTTATAAACACCATTAACTAGTTAAATAAAATTAAAAGTTAACAAAGCCTGTTCACTTTTAAATAACAAAATAATAATATTAATGGCCCCAATCTATCGTGCGTGAGTGTATGCTCGCATAACATTACGTGGGCTTTAAGGGGATCTTAAGGTCAGAGGCGACCTCATTGATCTCATTTAATTCATTTTTCTTTGGCCACCACTATGTTCACTAGACCCTGGTAGGAGGCAAAAGACTCCTAGCTGAGGACTGTGATCCTATGAGAGCATCTTTACCTTGTTCTACATGTTTGGCCCACCATTGTTCTCATGGTAGGATTTCTATGAAATACTATGGAAAGTGTGATGATATTGATGTGTCGTCAAGAAATTTTATCATTTGGAATGAAACTCGAAGTATTATTTAAGCAATGAATATTTCAGATTCAAATTTTGTATTAGTCAGGGCTCTTATCTAAGCAAGTTTATAGTCGAACTAACCGTCTCAACGAGACCAGCCGGGTGACACCAAAATTGGTTTATTCTGAATCCAATAAGCCCAAGTTAGGTCATTAAAGCACATTTGGAGGGTTTAGATTGTTAATTGAATGGTCAAGTAAACTACAAATTTGATATAATTATAGTCAAATTAAGTGTCTTGATGAGAGTAATCCAAAGAGTCTAAGCTCGCTTAATTCTTAGGTCATTAATGCCCTCGAATCACTAAAAAAATATTATATGATCAAGGAAGATTAATATAGGTCGTCCGATGAGGTGCTTATAGGAATTGTTCGCCAAAAGATCAAACTGAGAGGGGAGAGAAGAAGAAGAATTTCAGTGTTGCTCCAGATTGAATACCCGTTAATAACTTCCAACTCTCGTAGCCGCCGACCACCTTCAATCATGGCTCGTCGACTGCCCATGTTTGTTGTTGTCTACCACTCTTGCTTGTAACATCAAATCTGAAATATGGTCGTAATGCATAACTCTATATTGAATATTTGATGATAACTTCTGACAACTTTTTTTGGACTCCTGAAATTTTACGTATGTTGTATACAGACAAATGTTGTAACTAGTGTAAAATTATAACACATCTCTGCCAGTTATGAAAATTACACACTTATGGAGCTATAGTGAATTACTTTAATCTGGCTATGCTTCATAATTTTTTTCCTTTCTAGATTTTTTCATGTAAAATATCATGGTGTCATCTCCTACCATTTTTCAATTATATATGTGTGTTAGATCTTCGTGCAACGCTAAGACATCAATTTATCACTATCACCATGAATTTTCAAGCACACAACAATAATAAAAAAATTTTATTAGCCTCTATATGGCTGGAGTTCTATGTGATGGAATGGCAAACACAATGACAACCAACTTTATGAATCATTATATTAGAATAATTAATAGTCACATTAAAAATATTCATGCTTCTATAATTATACACATATAAGAAATATAAATATTAATTAGAAGAAAAACTCACCAAAGTCTTTAAGAAAGAAGTCACTTAGCTTTACTTTACACGGCAAAAAAACAACCCTATACTCTTAGTCACTTGCTCCTTATTTATGAACATAAAATACACATACATTGCCATATAATCTTGTAAAGGTGAAAGAAAGTTTTAAAATCTTCATGATTTGATTACATAATTGATTATTTTTTTGCTTAATTGTAAAGATTATTGATTATAAAGCATGCAAAGCATAAAGTTCTCATTCTTATATCTCTCTTTCTTGTATTGGAACCTGAATATAAGGTGGGGAGGATACCCTATCATGTCTCTAAATATCTAACTAAAAGTAAGTTATGCCCACATGATAGGAAAGTGGTTCCTTAGTATCATTTTAATAACGATCATTTTCTTTTTTTGTTCCCTATTATTAATTAAATATATATACAACAATTTTTTTTGCAAAAAATCAATACTATTTTGTATACTTGTACAATAAAGTTGAAGTTTAGATTTTTTTCTCTATTAAATTTAAGTAATGATAATAATAGTAATCAACATCTTTCATGTTGATGATGGCAACATAATAATTTTTGGAATAAATATTAGTTATTAATCTAATGATGTGTATATTTCTCTCATATATAAATGATGATAATGATGTGCAAAAATATTTATATTTATATTTTGAATATTAACTTAAAGCATTATGATGACTCCACGTATTAGATATCTTGAAATTTTTTTGAACTAATCAATCAGATTCTTAGTATTTAAAATAATAATTCAAACGCGCACTTGTTGCTTTATATCATGATGGGCGATCAATTTGGTTATTCTTTTCGTCCATGGAGATATCGTGCTACTAAAAATGCATGCATTAAATGATGGTGGTTGACTAAATTCAAATGTTTGTTATTGGCAAGTTTGGAATAATAGTAGAAAAGGCTGCCCAATTTTTTATTATGGCGGGTATTTATTCTACTAATGGAAATGGACATCGAATGTCAGATGCTAGTGAATTACATAGATTAAATATTATTCATGGGTAAACATTAGGAGACGATCAATACAACAACAAACCTTTATCACACTAAGTCCGTAGGCAACATGAATCATTTTTCTCCATTGCCTCCTATTGAGTGTCATATTTTCATTTAGTTCTAATAAATTAAGATCATCTTTATACAATATGCTCAAGTCTTTCTAGGTCTACCTCTGCCTTTCTTAAAACATCTACCCTCCTAATTGGATCATTAGATTGTCGACATTTAATGTGACAAACCATCTAAGACTACTCTCTCTAATTTTGTCCGCCAATGTAGCTACAGCAACCCTATCACAGATATATTCATTTCGCATTTTGTCTCTGAGAGTAAAGCCAGTCATCCACCTAAGCATTCTCATCTCGACAACCCTTAACTTAGTTATAGGTTTCTCTTTTAAAGGCCAACGTTCAAGACCATAAAGCATTGCAGGTCTCACCACCATCTTAAAAGATTTCCCTTTTAGTCTAATTGGTACTTTTCTATCACAAAATGGTCTCAAAACATCCTCCACTCCAGCAAACCAACTTGAATTCTACTAATAAAAACCCCATCTATATCATGATCACCTTGAACAATAGACCCAAGATATATAAAGCATTCACTTTTTTTAATAATTAGATCACCCATAATTGCAACTCTGCCATTATAGCTATTACTACTAAAACTACGTTCAGTTTTAGTTCTACTTAAACAAAGGCATTTATACTCCAATGTAGACCTATATAATTCAAGTTTGTCCTGAATTTTTTCTCTAATGTTATCCACAAGATGGATATTATCAGTGAAAAGCACACACCAAGGTACAACATCTTGTAAATGTCCAGTAAGAGCATCCAAAACAAAAGTAAAAGATATTAGGAGACGATCAATGATTAGCTTATTTTTTTCTTCATATGAGGGAGGGTAGATCGAGTGATTGGGAAGATGGTGTCAAAGTTTAGTTTCTCTTAGATATTGATGGCTAATAATTGTTGAAAATAGATGGGTAGTGGAAGATAATTAATAAGGAGGATTAGAAGTTAAACAATAATTTAATCAACTAAATTATTCTTCTAATAGGGTGGGGCTAAGTAACCCAAAAGGATTTTCATTGAACATCATTGGATAAAATTCTAATCTACATTATTAATGGAAATAAACCAACAATCAATAAAAATGCTTATAGTTGAGTGAAGGTAGCTATCTACTTGGGCATTCTCCCAGAGAGATGGGGTGACCAACATAAAAAAACAACCTATATTGATGATTAATGAATACTATACATCATAATTGATAACAGAAATAAAAAAAAATGTTGGGGAAAAAAGTGTTCATTTTAATTAAAAAGATGGGTGTAATAAGTTAATGGCTAATGAATGTTTGGCATTGTTATTGTGAGAGCACTAGAAAATTATTGATGAGGAACAACATTAAACAAAAATTTATGAGGAACATTAGAAGTTGGGTGATATTTAATGATTAACGTGGTCACCCTTCAAAAAAATAAGAAGGAGATTAAGTGCTCAAAAGAGCGGGCATTGAATATCTGTGGCATGTGATCATTGATTAATGTTAATAATCATAGGCAGTCATCATGTGACAATCAAAAATGTATTTACGGAGTCAAGAGAGGATGCATGGTCAGCTTGTTCATTCTTATGATAATAGGGGGATTATGTGAGATAGAATAAGAACACTAATAGCTAATAAATATTGATTTTTGGCAAGCAGTAGGCAACATTCAGAGAAAAAACCTAAGAGATCAAGTCAAACAATGGACAAACTTTGACTCCTCTTGATAGGATGGGAGGCTACATAACTGAGAAAATGGTTATATCATGTTAATGACTAATAAATATCATATAAATAATAGTCAGTTCAATCATTCTCATGATATGAGAGGAGATAAGATAACCTAAAAAAAGTGACATCATATGCCAACGAATAATGGATGTCATGTCAATAAGGACTAGACAATGACAAAATATCATAATAAGGACACCAATGTTTGAGAATGGAGTTTATAAATGTTATTTTATAAGTAGTTACAAAGGATGGAAGATAAGCACTATCAATGTTAATCTTGAGCTGTGACAAATAACAATGATAGTTGCCAACATGAGCAAATGATAATTGCATATACTTTTGATAGAAGGTGGTTGGTGTGGTTCTCCTCATAATCATAGAAAAATATCAGATGGCCAAGAGCATTGAAAAAATGAATAGGAAATTCCAAACGATGATGATTGGTATTCAAAACGACACTCAATGCATTTCAATTTCTCAATCGAATGTCCTCTAACAATGTGTAGTGATGTAACAAACTTTAGATCTCTAAAGTGATTTTTTTTATCATGTTTGCCAAAATAATATACACTCTGTCAAATGTTACCAAAATTTCCCTTTTATGATTTGATTATTTTGGGCATCTTAATGCTTTAATGCAATCGCACTACATTAAATAATCATTTTCTTACGGAAAAAAAAATTGAAAGAAATGTTAGAATTAATTAGCAAATTATGTTTACGATCATTTTCTTTCCAATGCTAACAAAATCATGTTTTGTATGCTTTTGGTGACCCCGAAATCCTTTGGTTACACAGACACACACACACACACACACACACACACACACACATATATATATTCAGGGAGTGAGGTCCCCAACCCACCCTATTTACTCAACCCATGCTAGGTCTGGGCATGATGCGGTGTGCAAATAATTTGAGTACCACCTGGCTAAATGCGACATTGCGCCACCGGGGGATTCAAACTCATGACCTGAGGGGACTTAATACCTTCAAATAGGCTGCTCTACCAAACTCTACAAGATGGATATGAGCTTTGTTGCATGCTGGAAGACAATGGTGGAGTAATTATTTATTGTCTTAGCATTGTACTAAAGTCCAACACACATACAAGTAATATAAGTGATAGAAAGAGACAACGTAAGTTCTTACTCAGAAAGGAAAAAAATTAGAAGGTCTAGCTTATTCAGAATAATCTACTATAAGTTTGTGAGTATATGGGAAAAAGTTAAATAATTCCTTGAAGTACAATGTTTGTATGCAGAATCACCCATTGTATAATCTTTAGAAGTGGTTTCAATCAAGAGTAGTTGCCAAAACTTTGGTGAACATCTTCGAAGTAAGTCATTGCATGGTCTTTGGGACCATATGTTGCTCCGTAGGGTGTTTCTTTACATTGTGATGTTAGTCATTACTCCTCATGGAACTTCATTGCAACAAGCAGGTTGTGACCGACGGTGGTCGATGGTGGCTGCTGGAACGGGAAGTGTTCGTCTGGTTTTAGGTCCAAAGTAGCACTGGAGTTTGGCTACTTCTTCCAGGTTCGATTCTCGATCTAGCTCTGAGTCTTTGTCTCTTTGTCCACCTTCAAAGTGGAGATAGGGCTCTTTTTATAGTCTAGCGGTGGTGTCCCCTACAAATAAGAAAAAAATTCGGACTGCTCCATCAAATGACCCAAAGAGATTTCTACAATCTTACAACTTTTTGTGGACATTTTAGTGTATTAATGATGTCGTAATTTAGTGATTCATCTCATTTAGACACTCGATTCGAATATAAGCTTGCAAAATTGAAATCTATTTGACCTTTCAATCAGCTGCCCAAAACTTCTAGAAGTTGTTAAATGGCTTGATCTGGTCTTGAATAAACTCAAACTTGGTCCATTTTGGTGCAATTGGATTCTTCTCGTCAAGTTGGTCAGTTTGGCTATAAATTTATTGAAATTAGAGTTATAGATAATTATCAATTTGAATTTGAGTATTTTTTGATAAAAAATATTTTGAGATTCATGCTATTTTCATAAAAATTCATACCTATCAAGCCCAACAAAATATTTCTTTTGAAGCTTCAAATTGATGCTTATTGGAGTACAAGGATGGGCCTTGCCTTCAGATCTTTAACAAATTTGAGTAAATCGAGAATAAATAGAGCATAAGGGAGGCAACAAGTGCTGAAGCTGCTAAAAAGATATAAAGAAAGGGGCTTGCGAGCCTAGAAATATTCATTGTATTTTTTGCAGATATTTCTTTAAAAAAAAAAAAGTAGAAACCAGCAAATGTTGTACAAAATAAATTTAGCGGTGTTCCCACCAATAATGTTTTATTTTCTATAATATAATGATCAAATCATCGTACATTTACTGCATTCATTTCATTGAAACAGTTTTTTTATATAAGCACATAAAACTTTGATAACATTTCACTCTTCAAATGACCTCAAGAAATATCTCTTTCGCTTCTGATTGCTTATTTTAAATATATTTGGCGTATGAACTAAGTTTCATTGAATTTCACTTACTAAATCACACCGTCTCAATTATACGAGAAAAATTTGCGTACATAAAGCGTACACGGCGCTGCGTCCGTCATCCAATAGGAGCCGGCCATATATATCTAACCTCTATGTAAACTATCTATAACCTACAATAATAAGAAGGTTACATGGAAGTTACAAGCATGTTACAGGGGATAAATCACGGAAATAAACCTCAATACCCTCTGAATACCCTCCATGTAACCTGATGAACGTACGCAACGCTGCGTACGCTTTACGTACACAAATTTTTTCCCACTTATACGGTTTCGTTTTAAATAACAGTAAATATTTACCATTTTTTTTTAAGTTACGTTCAATAATCCAATCAGAGATACGAAATTATACAAAAATTTACAGTTCCTGCGAAAGAGTTTGGGAGGCATTCGTCTCTCTCTATTTCACCAAACAAGAATTCTTGTACAATTCGACTTTCGCTCCAACCGAACGAAATTTCATCGCCTTCTCAAATAAACTCCAAGCTTGTTGATAAGACCCTTTATATTTTTTAGTTTACAAGAACACCAAAATCTATGTCAACCCAAATTAAGTTTATTATGGATATTTACAAAATGAAACCAATTCTACTTCAAATTGAATTGAGCTAATAGAACTTCTCAGTTTTGTTTAGTCTTTCTATTTAAGCAATCCGTTTGCTCGCCTCTGTACGTAACGCTAAATATTTATTTATTTACATATTTATCACTTAGAAAAAAACTAAAAAAATTCATAAATAGATACCATCTCTATTTTTAATATGCTCGTAAGGATTTTGATCATTTATTTAAAAATATAAATACAATTTATTAAGCATAAAAAATTTAAATCTTACAAATTAAACTTGCAAAAAGAATCATCACTTCAGCAATAATTTCCGTGCAGTATCAATCAATAATGATAGGCACAGAAAAAAGGGGAAAAAAATCTTGTATTATTAGTTGCACATAGATATTATAACATAGAAGAAATCATAAGATTCCTCCAATGACATAAAGAGTTTATCCCCCATCACTTAATTTGCACATTGCCTCAACCTTAAGCAGAAAAGGCATATCCTATTCTTCAATGGAGAATAAAGATGATGTTTGTTATCAACAAAAAGCATTACTCAACTCAAAGTCACATTTTAAACCCACAACTTAAGTAGATTTATACATGGTACAATTAATTAATCAAGTTCAAATTTAGGCCAATTACCAATATTAACTATGGCACTAAATGATTTTATACTATCACTTAATAGAAAGTTCTTCATGCATTAGCACTGAATATATTATAAACAGTCTTTTAAACTTTTTTTTGGTTGTATTATAACTAATGTACAATTAATTAATTAAGTTAAAACTTTAGCCAATAGCACCTTAGAAGTATTAGTTATCCTCAGATGGACTGCTATATAATAAAGAGTAGACTGCTAAGCCCAAAACACACCTCAAACAACCTTCATCAAATAATATATCCATCAAAATGACTTTTAGATTCCTCAGAGAAAGAAGGGAAGTTGTCAAATTTGTAGAGGGTGACAATGACTCCATCGTTCGTCATAGTAATCCATCTGAAACAGAAATCATGAAGAACGCACAGGAAGGTCCCTTCTTCCCCAACCTCCAGTTAATGTTCAAGAACAAGCATCATGAGTCTTCTAATCTATCTGACGAAAAGATAACCTCCAAGAAAAGCAACAACACTATTGCTCGCGATGAAGAAGATATAAACATGGAGGCTAATGAGTTTATCAAAAGTAAACACTATAACCTCTATCTCCAGAAGCTTATGTCAATGAATGCTGCTGCACAACCTAACTAGATAATATATGTTTATAATAAGCTGACTATGTTGTTGTGGTCTCTATATATCATGAAGTTGAACTTCCTATAGTTTATGGAATTTTTATGTATGAATAATCAACTTGCATGACTATCTTTCTAAGGGAAATTAATCATTAATATTTCATTGCTATGGTTTTCTTATTGGTTATGAATAATCTGCAAGTACATTTCACTTTTCTTTAGAATTTTGCTCGTGTTAGTAAATAATTTCATAAAAATTGGTAGAAGTTATGACACTTATCAACAAACAACTATGAAGATTATGTACTTCTTGTGCTTTAAGATTGCATATGATTTGATCAGCTACTCATGTCCATCATTGATAATGATCTATCACTTTCAAACGAATGTTAATTGAGTTATGTGCAAACAATTGAGTAAATTTGAGGTTTTTCTATCCATTATTTTTAAACCAATGAGTAGATAGTTGTGACAAATAAACTCATTTTCAACTTGTTAAATCAAAAACTTCTCAATAATTGAGAAAACTTGGAAAGTAATCTACTATATATTATGTGGGCACAAAGGGAAATAAGTTCAATCATTATTGATAAAACCCCAATTTCCTTAGCATTCATATATGAAACATTGATTATTGTATAAATCTACTTTTTAACAACCAAAACCAAGGAATCAAGCTCTTTACTAGTTGAAAAAGGCTTAATTAGATTCAAAGTAATGAAGAGTTTCAAAAATATAGTTTGGATTTGCTCAAGGAGCTTTGAATATGAATAAATAAATGAATAAGAAGACCAATACTCAAGATCGTTAAATTTTTCAATTTTAAATATACGAATAAAAAGTTTGACATCTATGATATAGTTTGGGAAATATAAAGGTCTATGAGAAGCATTCTTAAGCTTGGGAAAATACTTAACAAAAAATGAAGAATCATATATTATAAAAAAAAAGATAATGATGGGTGCTACAAACTATCTATAATGATTTTATTCTTAAACATAAAAGTCAAATGATTTATAAGTAATTTGTTATACACAAATCATTAGGGGAGTTCTATTGCTTTGGTCACCAAAGATCTAAAGTAGTAATATTAATTATATAAATACAAAATATTTTACTCACAAAATTAATTGTCACTACTTATTTGAATGAGCAAAAATAAAATGTAATTAATATGTTGATAAACATTATGCAACTATCTAACTAGTTGAGTGTTTTTATATCTTATATATTACATGCACGAATGTTAATCATTGTTGACCTCACTTTTGTTGAGGTCTTGTTTTTCTTCTTTAGGAGCCTAGGATCTAGCCATAGGACTTTCCCGTTGACTATCCTAGATAACCAATGATGGCGCCCTACCCCATTAGAAATTCCAAACACCTCTTTACTCTTGGAGTTCTACATATTTGGTCTTAAACTCTTGCACTTAATAGGTGGGATCCAAATATGAGGGAGCTCAAAAGGAGTTCCTATAATATAGTCAAGCCTTAGGATCAACCCTGGGTGATATGGTTTTGGGAAAGCTTACACACACACACTTGGACCCATCACTTACACTCACTACCTCAAACTCTAAAACCAAACATGTTTTACTTGGTGTCCCCGCTTCTTTTGGAAACTCGTACGGGTGTTCCCCCAAACACTTAGCCCTAAGCTAGGGTTTGGCTAGGACCAACACATGGAGAATCCAACATGAGACTTCTCTTTGGTCCATGGCTCAAATAGGGTAACACCATGATTAATATTCTTATTTGATACGAATTTCACCAAAATTCCATTTCTTGGCCACTTAACCCCAAACTTCACCAAATTACCAAAATGCCACTGAAACCCTAAATTTCCCAAAATTGCCCAAATTCTCTTCAAAACTTATTTCAAATTATTCCAAACCACTCAAATTGACCAAACTACCCCATTTTCCCAAAATGCTCCCCAAAATCTCCAAAATTACCAAAATATCATTCAAAATATAAAATTCCCAAAAATTCCCAAAATCTCCAAAAACACTCCAAATGTCCCTAAAATCATTTTGAATCATCAATTGACCCTATTCCACCAAAGTTTTACCAAATTGACCAGAATTAACTAAAATCCCCAAATTTCCCCTAAAGGTCTAAAATGCCCAAATCAACTCCAATTTCCACCAAATTGATTTTAATCTCACCCAATTTCAATTTAAATACAAATCAACATCCCTAAGCTCAATAAAAACCAAATTCAAGCCCAATTGAACCCAATCTCAAGCCCAATTCCAAGCGCAATTTAAAAATCCCCAATTTTGCCATATAGCGAAATTTCATCAAACTGAACCCCATAACCAACCAAAATTTCCCAATTTTGAAGTCTAAACTCTTCATAACATTCCCCTAGACCAATTTGAGTCCTCAATTGACTAGAATCCAACTCAAACCTCACCCAAATCCAACCAAAGTCAAAACCCCAAATTTTCCCTAAAATCCAAATCTCACCAAATTGAACTTCTTAGCTTCACAATTCCCATCCATATGCAAAAATCTTCATGAAAATCTCCTAAACCAATTAAAAATTTCAATCAACGCAAATCAAACCTTTACCTAACCTAAACCCAAGTCTAACCCAATTGTCCCAAAATTGAGCATAAGCCAAGTTCCACTAAATTGAACATCTCAATCAATTCAAAGCCACCCAATTCCTTTTTAAAACTTCTCATGGAAATTACCCACATAAAATTGATCCATCACTTGACCCAAATCTTAACCCAAACCCAACCTAGACCCAAGTCCAAACCAAAACCATATTCCAAACCCTAAAATCAATCAAACCAATTGAAATTGACCAAACCATGACTACCATAGCCACCATTTGAGCCCTAGGAACCAAACTAGATCTACCTAGCCTAACCTACAGGAGTTATGGACCAATGGTCCCCTGAATTAGGGAATCTCTTCTGATAAGTAGCTAAACCAAGTATATCTTTGCCACCATCCATCAAACCTCAAGGCTAATCACCATTAAGCTTCCTCTGACTCCCCTGACCACCCTAGCCACCAGCCCAGCCCTGACTAGTCGGCCTAGTCGCTGGAAAACCCAAACTCGAGAAGGCCAACGTCACCATTTAAACCCAAATTCATCCATCCAAGGTGGCCAGCTCCCCTTGGTGAATTGTGACGTTCAGTGCTCCACCTCAACAACACTTTGCACCCACTAGTCAACCCTGGTGGCCACCCTAACCATGTCTATTTTACTACCACCCCTCATGGCCAAACAATAGACAGTGCACAAAACTTTGGAGAAACCATGTTAAATTGCTTCCAGAGCTTCTCTAGACATTTTTTACATTTTTCATAAATCTCTCTAACTTCAGAGAACTCAGAGAAATTTAATTTATATTTTTCTTATTTTTATTTTATTTTTTTGTAATTATTTATATCTAAAAATATAGAAAATGCATTTAAATACCTAAAAATATATTTTTATGTTCTAAAATTTTACAAAAGTCTTGTTTAGTGATTTTCTATAATTGGGATGAAGTTTGTGATATTTTGGAGTGCTTTCATTTTTTTTTTTTTTATATTTTAATCATTTTTAATTTTTTATTTTAACTTCAGTTTTATTTTTTTGTAAGTTCCTCTGGTCTCAAGGAACATGCCAAACTAATTTTAATAATTTTATTTTATTTTATTTTTTATAACTATTTGAAGCCAAAATTATTACTTATTTAGAAAATACATTTTTATGTTAAAAATAATTTTTATGACTTTCAATTTTTTACAAAAACCTTACAATACCATTTACTTCATTGTGAGATAATTTAGTGATATTTTGAATTATTTTGTATTTTTATATTTTTTCTATTTTTATTAAACTTTATATAAGAAAATGCATTTTAAATTCTCTTATATTTGATTATTATTTTTCCTAGAGTACTCTAACCACACTGGACCTACCAAACCAAATTTTGTATTTTTCTGATTTATATTTTCATTTTAAAAATTTTCCTAATTAAAATAATATTATAATCCTAGAAAATTAGGGCTTTTGGTCATAGATGTGTCCCTGATCCTGAAAAAATCAGAGCAGGTTTCCCATACCATTAAGAACAAGCCCTCAAAATTTCATTTAATTTGTATATTTAATAAATTAATTATGATTTAATTACTCTTTGAAATATTTAATTAATTAAAATTAAAATACATAATAAATATTTTTTTTCTTTTGATTCATAAAATTCTCCTCTATTCACTGAGCACAAGGGTATTTTTTTATTTTTATGATTTTTTTACACCAAGATATAAATTTTTAAAGTTTATGTAATTATTTAAATCCAAACTTCCCTATTTTTCCACTTATCTGAGTCATCATCAGTGTCTCCGAAAGGCCACACGTCATGTTTTGATTCACTGCTGCCATCCACGTAGCCACTAACTTAGCTCCGCATTCCCGCTCCATCATCCCGTCCGACTACATCCGAGCAGTATGTTTGATATACGCGTGAAATGAACGACATTCATTCATTATCCCTAATCTCCCTAACCCAAGAACCATTTTTTTGTCTAGACCAATATCTCGATGAGATGAAGACATATATACGACTAGATAAATATGAAATACAAGTTTGATTCATAAAGTTCCAAATAGAGCATAAATTTAGGGATTTTTGCCTATACCTTAGCTCAAGAGGTGAGACCTCAATTGGGTTAGTTGGAGACATTCACCTTCAGTCCATAAAGCTCATCGAACAACCAATTTTGTGGTTGGGTCCGTGTAGGAGTTCGATCAGAGGGTATCTCGGCTTAGGTCAAAGTCTATGTTAGGGTGCTTGGGAGAGGGGGATTTTGATTGGAAACTTCCCTTTAAGCTCTGGTGATGCATGAGAACAATTCAATTTGAGGTTTGGTTGGATTTGGGGTGGTGGTCAAAAAATGCTCTGGTTTCAAGTTTAAAATTGGGACTTGGCGGTGGAATGGGGGCTGAAAAATGGTGGGAATGAGCTTAGGATCAGTGGAATTAAGGTTTGGAGCAATTTTGGCGAAGTTCCCCGAGATTTATACATGTCTCTTCCTTGGATGTGGGGTGGTGGGTTATTTATAAAGGAGTTAGGAGGGCTCAATTAGGCTGGCCAGTGGGTGAGTCATGCTCCTTAGGCGAACAGAAGAAGTGATCAACTGACCAATTACGTTGAGCCAACTTGGATGGGCTTAATTATGTGTTCTCCCTATTGTGGCCCCCTCGACCATGGTCTTTTTCGACAGCCAAGGCGGCTGGCCAGTTAGGGGGAGGTCACCATCTTGCTCAGGGAGGTCAAGGCTTGATGTTGGTGAAGTCAATTGGGTCTTGCCATGTGTAAAGGTGGTTAATTGAAATTGAAAGGGGTTTGGGCTAGGTTTGGGTCAAACATGGGCTAGGTACATGGAAATGGCTTGGGTGACTTCTCATGGCTGACCAAGGTTAGGTGGACCAACTGGATACTAAGTGTATTAGGGCTAATCATGGTTTAGGGGAGTCACGAGAGTGGTTAATCACTTTTAAGGGAATGATTAAAGGGGCTTCTCCTTTTGTCACCTTAGGTATGGTGACATGGCATTGCTCTCATGGCTTGATGTAGCTTGGTGGGTGGCTTCATGGCTTGCCTTAGGCTTGCCCAAGTTGCATGAAAAGGGATTTTTGGAATTTTGGCAATTTTGGAATAATTTTCATGAGACTAATTTAGGTGATTCTGATGATGATATTAGAACTTAGGAAATTCTTTTTATTAGATGGATGATGGGTAGAATTTGTTATGTGGGCTTTGGGATTTTGAAATGAATCAAAATTTTTGGGCTTTTAAAAGGTAAGGTGGGCTTTTAATTTTTAATCATGGTGTGCTTTTAAAATTTAGGGATGGAAGGGTTATTTTTGGGCTTTGTGAAATCTAGAACTTTTCATGAAGAAATTTGGACTAGCATTTGGTGAGGTTTGATTTTTGCTTATGAGCTCAGTTTGGACTAGCATTTGGTTAGGCTTGAGTTTGAATTTTATGTTTAGGCTTTGGTGAAAATGGTCTTGAATTTAAAATTGAGTGGGTTTAAAATATATTTGATGGAAATTAGAGAAATTTGGAAATCTTGGTGATTTTTGGATATTTTTGTTAATTTTAGTGAAAATTGGGTAGTTGTGTCAATTTTGGCAATTTTTGAAATTTTAGGGCAATTTAGCTAATTTTGAGGGGTTTGGGGTATTTTAAGTTAATTGGGTGATTTAGAGGAATTTAAAATGATTTTGGTAAAGAAATGCAAATTTTGGGGCCATAGGGCATTTTAGAATTTTTTGGGATTTTTGCAAATTTTGGAGAATTTGGGGTGAATTTAGGCAATTTTAATAATTTGGGTAATTTTTTAATGTTTTTTGGTGAATCTTAGGAGTTTGGGCAATTTTGAAATTTTTAGGTTTGACCACAAGAAAATATATTGCAAATTTTATACCAATTTCATATGAAATTACACTTTAAAGAAATGTTTTTCTTTGTTTTATTGCAGGAATGAATAATTATAAGTACTGAAAGCAAAAAGAGCAAAAATGCGCGAATCTGGAGCAAAAAGGACTAAAAATGATGAAAATTGAACTGTCCCACCGACGGCGAGATTTTCCTGAGAGTTTTTGAATATTTTATAAAGAGCCCGTCGACGGCGAGATCGAGCCATCCGACAGCGAGATCGGCGCGGTTAGTCCACCTTCTAGAAGCCTGCCGACGGCGAGATCGAGCCCGCCGACGGCGAGACAGTTGAAAAGAGCCAGATACAATGAACTTGGACACTTTTTGAAGAGGTGCTTAAGCAACCTTTGAAGATTTGACTCCTTCTATAAATAGAGACGATTTCTGTCCCTTTAGTGTGTCATTTTTGTGTCATTTTTGTGTCATTTTAGTGTGTCATCTTTTGGTGTGTGTCATTTTTGGTGTCTTTGGTGTTGTTTTAAAGTTAATTTGTGTTCATTTGTGTTGGAGTGTAAATCAGAGAGTCTTAGTGAGTTTAATTAAGTGTCTTGATCTTGGAAGGAAGAGTCGATGGAACTTCGAGGAGTACGCTGGGGAGAAGAATTGAGATAAGTATATTTGTTATTATTTGTTAACTTTAATCAAATCCATGCTTTGTGTTATTTTTCCCATGTTTTCTGAGTAGTTTCCTTAGTCTTTTTCCTTGTTGTTGAGATTATGTGAAGTGACGAATCAAAGTAAATGTGCCTAAAGTTATTAAATAAAAATTGTGATAATCTTTTACTTAAAACTTAATTTACTTTCAATCTGGCCAATTGATTTGTTAACATATGTTGAATTATCAACTATAGTAAAGATTACATCCGAGATTCAAGGAAGTCAAAAGCCTTGGAAGGAGGGTGCAAATAAATAGGGAAATATTAACTATCGGGCGTAGAATTGGATATTTTAGTGTGACGGACTAAAATATTCGATTCGATCTATTATTGAGAGTCGAAGTGTAGATGTTAGCCCTCGGGCGAGGGAACATGGGAGCTGCGAAGTGGCAGTCGGTATCCTCCCGGACTAGCGCATGATTCGGAAATCAAACATAGGACTAGTCAATATTCTTTGCACATGGACCAAAGGGTAAATAATAGGAATGCTCCTATTTGGCACAATACAAACTCTAAACTACTTTAATTCATTATTCACTTAATTTTCTCAACAAGGAGAAAGATGTTTTTCAAAATTAGATGTTTTTCTAATTTTGTGGCGCCGTTGCCGGGGAAGTAAAGTAATTATTAAGGTAATTAATAGAATTATTAGAAGTAATTACTAGAGTAACGGACTATTTTAAATTTTACTTAAAAATTGTATGCGTAAATTTAGAAACGAAAATTTAATACCTTATGATTAAGAATTAGAGCGCACTATTAAAAAAATCAGAAAACACAAAAAGAAATTTTAAATTTAACACAAATGGCAAATAATCTAGAAATTGAAAATATAAACCAACAAAGACAATTAAGAGATTATGCCAACCCTACATTAGATGAAATTCACCTAACTATTCAAAACCCTGATGTAGCTGCTAACTCATTCGAACTTAAACTTGCAATTATCCAAATGGTACAGAATAATCAATTTAGTGGTTCACCTAATGAAGATCCTAATTTACATCTTGCTAGTTTTTTGGAACTATGTGCTACTTTTAAATATGAAGGAGTATCTAATGATGCTATTAGACTTAGGCTTTTTCCTTTTTATTTAACGGATAAGGCTAAGATGTGGTTAAATTCATTAGCACCTGGATCTATTAAAACTTGGGGAGAATTATCACAAAAATTTCTATCCAAATATTTTCCTCCTTCGAAAGCTGCAAAACTCAGAAATGATATTAGATCTTTTGGTTAGTTTGATGGAGAATCCATATATGAAGCTTGAGAGAGATTTAAAGAACTTCTTAGGAAATGCCCGCATCATGCGTTACAGATTGGTTAATTATACAAACTTTTTACAATGGATTAGTAGGATCTCTTAGATAAATCATTGATCTGTCTTCATGGAGGTTCATTAATGTCAAAACCATTTGATGAAGCCTATGCGTTAATCGAAGAAATGGCTACTAATAATTTTCAATTGTCTGCTTGAAAGGATAAACCCTAAAAAGATAGACAGTGTTCATGAAAATGATGCAATATCTATGTTAGCTTCTCAAATTGCTGCTATATCAAAAAAAATTAGATCATTTTGGAATGAATTATTCTCCTACTATATTGAAAGAAAACTCATCTGGACAAATTATAGATTCTTAATCTCCTTATGAAACTATAAATGCTAGTAATAATAGACCCAATAATCCTTATGCGAATTATTATAATCCTGATTAGAAGAATCATCCAAATTTTAATTGGAATAACAATACAGCTAATCAACAATGGATGAACAACTCTATAGGAAATCCACCTAATCAAGGAAATACAAATTATAAACCTTCTTATCCACCTGGATTTAATAACACTCAATTTAAAATTTGGATTAGAAGTTAACAAGTTATCTATAGATAAGAAGTTATTAATTCTTCTAAAGATAAGAAGTTATCTACAGAAGAATTAATATTAAGTATGGGTTAGCACTTGCAAAATCAAGGAAATCAATTACAAATTCAAGGAAATCAATTACAAAATCAAGGAACAACAATTAAAAATATTGAAACTCAACTCGGACATATCACTACCACACTTAACAATAGAATTCCTGGAACTTTTCCTAGTAATGTGGAAATAAATTCTAAAGACCAAGGAAAAGAACAAATTAAAGCGATAAAATTAAGAAGTGGAAAAGAGTTAGAAACTAAAATTCGAAAGAAACAGAAAGTAAAAATGAGGAAGTGGAAATCAAAAAAGAAAAGGATCAGCAAGATCAAAACTTATAATATTCATTGATCCCTATGAAAATATCTATAGAAAAACCACCACCACCACCATTTCCTCAACGACTAAAGCAACATAAAAAAATTAAGCAATTTGCTAAATTCCTTGAAATTTTAAAAAATTAACAGTAAATATTCCTTTTGTAGAAGCATTAGAACAAATGCCTAATTATGTAAAATTTATGAAAGATATTTTATATAAAAAAAGAATATTCACGAGATAATGAAAGCTGTTGCACTTAGCGAAGAGTGTAGTGCGATTATTCGAGAAAAAGCTTCTCGAAAAATTAAAGGATCTCGGTAGTTTCACTATACCTTGCGCTATTGGAGAAAAATTTTATGGAAAAGCTTTGTGTGACTTAGGAGCAAGCATCAATCTAATGTCTCTATCAACTTTTAAAAGATTAGAATTAGGAGAAATTTCACCTACTTCAGTAACTCTTCAGTTAGATGATCGTTCTGTGACTTATCCTAAGGGAGTTATTGAAGATGTGTTAGAAAAAGTGGATAAATTTATCTTCCAGGTAGATTTTATTGTTTTAGATCTGGAAGAAGATAAAGAAATTCCCATAATATTAGGAAGACCCTTTTTAGCCACTGGAAAAGCTATGATTGATGTTCAGAAAGGAGAATTGACTATGACAGTAAACGATCAAAAAATAACTTTTAACATAGCAAAATCAATGAAATATCTTGCTTTAGAAAAAGATGATGAATGTTTTCGAATGGAAATACTTGAACATTTACAAAATGAATATTTCAAAGAATATTATGAAGAAAAGTTAGAAAAAGAAAATACTGAATTAATTGAAGAAGCAGATAATGAAAAACTGGATTATATACGGGAAAAATTTGAAATGTTGGATAATTCGAAAACGGCGAAAAGAATATAGTTCCGTCGATTATTAGACCTCACGAACTCGAATTAAAAATTTTACCTAATCATTTAAAATATGCTTACTTAGGTAACTATTCAACCTACCGGTTATTATACCGAATTTGAATTGAATGAATCACAAGAACAAAAGCTGTTAGACACATTAAAAAAATATAAGAAAACTTTTGGTTGGACTTTAGCGGATATTAAAGAATTAGTCCTTGATCTGTATGCACGGAATTATTTTAGATAATGAACATAAGCCAAGAGTAGATCCCCGAAAGGAGATTAAAACCAAAAATGAAAGAAGTAGTCGAAAGAAATATTAAAATGGTTAGATAATGGTATTATATATCCTATTTCGGACGATGCTTGGGTAAGCCCAATTCATTGTGTTCTAAGAAAGGAGGAGTGACCGTTAAAGCTAATTAAAATAATGATTTAATACCTATAAGACAAATTCTTGGATGGCGTATATGTATTGACTATAGAAAATTAAATGCGGCGCGGAGAAAGATCACTTCCCATTACCATTTCTAGACCAAATGTTGGATAGATTAGCCGGACATAAATATTTTTGTTTTTTAGATGGATATACTAGTTATCATCAGATACCTATTGCTCCTGAGGATCAAGAGAAAATTACATTTACTAGTATTTATGGAACATTTGCTTTTCGAAGAATGCCTTTTGGATTATGTAATGCACCTGCAATATTCCAGAGATGTATGATGTCTATATTTAGTAAATTAATTGATGATGGAATAAAAGTATTTATGGATGATTTCTCTGTATTTGGAACCTCATTTGACGCATGCTTGAACCATCTTGAAAATGTATTAGAGGTATGCGAGAAAATTAACTTAGTTCTAAATTGGGAGAAATGTCAATTTATGGTTGTAGGAGGAATTGTATTAGGGCATAAAATTTCAGAGAATGGCATGGAAGTAGACACTGCAAAAATTCGAGTTATAGCTAAATTACCACCTCTAACTACGGTAAAAGGGGTAAGAAGTTTTCTTGGACATCTTTGGATTCTACGGACGTTACATAAAAGATTTTTCAAAAATTACTAAACCTACTATGCCGACTTTTAGAAAAGGACAAGAAATTTGAATTCACAACTGAATGCCTAAATGCTTTTGGGAGAAACCATTTGAACTTATGTGTGATGCTAGTGATTATGCTATAGGAGCATTACTTGGGCGAAGATATGATAAAATTTTCAAAGTTATATATTATGCTAGTAAAACTCTTAATAATGCTGAAATGAATTATACGATTCTTGAAAAAGAGCTATTAGCAATTGTTTATGCTTTTGATAAATTTAGACCTTATCTAATTGGAACTAAATGTATTGTGCGTCTTGATCACTTTCTGCTATTAAATATCTAATGCGAAAGAAAGATTCCGAACCAAGATTAATTAGATGGATATTACTAATGCAAGAATTTGATTTTGAAATCATTAACAAAAAGGGAACTGATAATCAAATTTCATATCATTTATCAAGGCTAGAATATAATGAATTATCTGACACTGATAATGAAATTACTGACAGTTTTTATGACGAACAACTATGTAATATAAATGAGTAGAAAAATACCATGGTATGCTGATATAGTAAATTATATTGTAAGTGATATTTTACCACCTATGTTAACTTTGCAACAAAAAAAATTCATTCATGATACTAAAACATATTTTTGGGATGAACCATATTTATATAAGCAATGTAAGATCTTATAATTAGAAGATGCGTGCCTTATGAAGAAACAGAACAAATCATTCAGAAATGTCATGATTCTGATTTTGGAGGACATTTTGGAACAAATAAAACTGTTTATAAAATTTTACAATCTAGATTTTATTGGCCTACTCTTTTTAGAGATGTTTATAGATATATCAGAACTTGCGACAAATGCCAACGAGTATGTAATATATCTAGAAGAAATGAAATGCCTCTAAATTTTATATTAGAAGTTGAGATTTTTGATGTTTGGGGATTAGAAATTATGGGACCATTTGTTCCTTCATTTGGAACCTCATATATATTAATTGTTGTTAATTATGTTTCTAAATGGATTGAAGCACAAGCTTTACCTCGATGTGATGCTAAGAGTGTTTCAAAGTTTCTAATGAAAAATATTTTTACTAGATTTGGAATGTTGAGAGTGATTATCACTGACGGAGGATCTCATTTTAGAAATAAATATATTCACAAACTAGTAGAAAAATTTAACATTATTCATAAGATATCAGCGCTTATCATCTACAGAACCGAGTGGATTAAGCTGAAGTTTCTAATCGAGAAATTAAACGTATTTTAGAAAAGGCTGTAAACCCTAATCGATTGGATTGGTCTCATAAGACTAGACAACTGCATTATGGGCATACAAGATCGCTTTTAAAACTCCGATTGGAATGACTCCTTACGAGGCTTATTTATGGAAAGACTTGTCACTTACCAGTTGAATTAGAACATAAAGCTTATTGGGCAATTAAAGAATTTAATTATAATCTGAAAGAAGCTGGTGAGAAGAGATTACTGCAAATGAATGAATTACAAGAATTAAGAAATGAATCTTATCATAATAATAGAATTTATATAAAAATGAAATTATGGCATGATCGGAAGATTAACCTGAAGAATTTTGAGCCAGGACAAGAAGTTTTGCTTTATAATACAATATTGAAATTATTTTCTGGGAAATTGAAATCTCGATAGTTAGGGCCTTTCACTATGACTCAAATATTTTCATACGGAACTATAGAAATTGAAGATCCAAAAACTGGGCATAGATTTAAAGTAAACGGACACAGATTAAAACCTTATTTTGAAGGGAGAAGACCGAATTTTAAAGAGGTTTTAATGCTCGAGTCAGGCGATTACTAACTTAAATTAGGTCGGAGTGACGACGCTAAACCAAGCGCATTATGGAAGGCGACCCGTAGTAGTTATTAATTATGATCTATTTACTAATGTTATTGAAAATTAAAATATAGAATAAATTCTACTACTCATTTTACTTTTTAAAATCATCACAAATTTGAATCTATAAGAAGAAATCAGAAAATATTCGAACCGGAGCGAAAATTGGGCAATTTACCTAATCTCGCCGACGGCGAGATCGATCCCGCCGATAGCGAGATCGGCGCGCCCAAATTCAGTTTAAAGTATTAACTAGCTCGCCGACGGCAAGATCGTTACCACCGACGGTGAGATAGTTAAAAAGTGGTTTTTAAGAGTTATTTTGCGGTTTTGGGCGGTTCTAACCTATAATATTCACTACAAAATGTTTAGAACTCATTATTTACACCATTCCTTCACTAGAAATGAATAGAGCCCCTCCAAAACAATCCATAATGGCCCCGACCCATTAGAAACCACAAAATCCGGAGTGTTTAGCAGACGAAAGTTCGTCGGTTACGAGGCTCGATGGCTATTCAACAATGTTTTGATGAAGAAGCGGCCGAGTAAAGAAAGAGGATTCGTAAACGAGAGGAGCGAGAGAATTCAACGACAACAATTGAAGAAATGATTATTCAGCGACATTGGGAGGTATTATGCTACACAACATCTGTTGTTGTCATTCCAGTAATCAAGGAATTCTACTCTAATCTGCATGCGATCCATAATGGAAGTGTTTACGTAAGAGACAGATGGGTAACTTTCACTCATTCTCGAATCAATGAATTATACTCGATTGAAAATACCCCTGTTTGCCACTATTCAAATTTTGTTCTGATAAGATACAACTTGAATGAGATATATCGATATCTGACTGACAAACTTGATGACTGGGAAATACAAGAAGACGGGTATGTAAGTTTTTCTGCAACATTTCTTAACCCCATCTCAAATCATTGGCATTTCTTTATTTCGTCGAAGTTATTACCCACTATGAGGGTAAACAAAGTCTCGAAGGAATACGCAATTTTAAATTACTGTATTCAATTTGGATTACCTATTGATGTTGGATCTATCATTGTGAAGTCTGCATTAGGATTAATTGTGAATGGATCGATTCATGGACTCGGACACCCATCAACAATTTTTGCTTTATGTAGTTAGTACCAAGTTTCCTATGAAGCTTGGGAAAAATTGTTATTACCCTGGAAACCATTAGATCCGACAGATATATTTCCTACTTTGGATAACAATGATGATATAACAATTATCTCTGATCAAGCATCTCAAAACAATCTTTTAATCGAGCCTTTGACTAATAAAGCCGACTCGATTCTACGAAAAATTAAAGGATTGGAGAAGGAATTACGAGAATGTGATGAATTCTATTGATAATATCTACGATTTATTCGATCACATAGGCTTGGAGAATGAAGGAGTATTTCGATCATTCGGGACATGCGGAGGCAAGTTTCATACGATTGTTGAGACGAGAGGGATGGATTGAAGAAGATTCTACGGAAGAATTCCCCTTCGGGCCTTTCATAATCTATTTGTGCACCTACGATCTATTGGGAATATCGGGGAAGAAGTTAGTTCAGATTCCAATGAGTAGCAGAGATTTATCCTTATTTTATTTATGTGTGTTGATTTGAACTTAGTTTTTAATATAATTTGGATTTTACGAAGTTAATCTCTGTTTATATGAGATTGTATGTTTTTTTGTTTAGTCTCGGCATTTAGAGTATTGTGGTATGGATTGCAATGCTGAGTTAGATGTGTTTTGGTTAATTTGTTAAGTTAATTGTTAGTTTTGTGGTATTTGAAGTTTGTAAGTTCATGGATTTCATTTATAAAAGTTATAATGTTTGTGTTGTGTAAACCTTATATGATTCAGTAGAATATCTAATCTTAGAAAAATATATCAAATTAAGTGAACGAACATTAGAACAAGGCTTAATTAAATTGAACATAATTGAAAACATTAAAATTTTTAGAAATTCAGAAATCTCGCTGACGGTGAGATCGACCCCGCCGACGGTGAGATTGTCCCGAAACTTTGGCCTTGGTGCATTAATTAGCTCGCCGACGGTGATAAATTTCTCGCCGACAGCGAGATCGCAAAATGCACTATATTTTGACTGGTCAACCGACACTATTCATCATCCCCTTCCTCAAAACTTCAAAAAACTGACCTAAGGCTTGATAGATCTGGGATTTGGAGCGATTTCAAGACATTTTAACGCCGGATTTTATCTTCCCTTGGTAAGGCTTCACTCCTTTGTAAAAATTTTTTATTTTCACCATGAATTTCTTCTAAATCGAGGATTTTGGAAAAATTTTGAAATGTGAAGAAAAGACTTGGAAGAAATTCATGGAACTTTATTTAGAGTGATTTTAGTCATCTTTGGAAGCCATTTTAGTAATATTTTGGAAATTAGTTAAGATTTTTGTAAATTTGATAGGTCAAAAAAATGGCTCCGCGACAAAGAAGACGATTGGATTACGACGAAAACCGATTTGTGAATGCAAGGGCACAGTCAAGATATTTTCACAACATTCAAGCCAGGAAATGCATTCAAGATTGAGTTTTTAAAAATCCAGGAGGAGAAGTGGAATGAATAATCAAGGAAAGAGGATTAGAGAACTTCTGTTACACCACAAATAGAGCTGCAGTGGAAGTAGTTAAAAAATTCTATGCCAATCTGACAGCAATCGAAGATGCACCAATCAAGGTGAGAGGATTTTTGGTTAATTTCAATGCTGCAAGAATCAATTCGTTTTATGAAGTACGTGACTTACACACCAGCGAGTATGATACTTTTGGAACAATGGAAGGACCGCTGGAAGAAGTAATCAACTTTCTCACCGATGGGAAAGGAGTTTGGAAAATCAAGCAGCGTGAACGGGTAAACTTCTTTCTATTCTGAATGCAATATCTAAAGCTTGGCACTATTTTATTTGTTCTACCTTGTTACCCACCTATCACCATAGTGAAGTAACAAGGGATAGAGCAATTCTGAATTTCTGTATTCAGAATCAGAAGAGTATTAATGTGGGAAATGTAATTTACAAGAATATATTATCTACTGCTAGAAGTGAGAGCGGAGGAGGACTAGGACACCCTGGTCTGATTTATGCACTCTGTCAATTATCTGGGGTAGAGGTGAGAGATGATGAGGAATGGGTGGAACCTATGAAACCCATTACTCCGGCTAATATTAAGACTTATGAATCCCACGAAGGATGGAGATCTAGAACTAGGAGTTACGTACCTTCAACTAGTAGGGATATTCCCTCCACCAATTATGATCCTCCTACTTATAGTTCTCCTACCCTTCATGATTTGATGAATGTGATGACCCTGCAGAGAAAGAGTTTTGAAAAGATTGAGGAAAAACTTGAGCATATTGATCGGAGAATTGCAGGATTAAAGTGAATGCATGATTATGACAATGAGTATCTCCAGAGACATTCAGAGTTTGAGATAGCTTATTATGATGCTGAGAATCGTTACAGGAGAGGAGAGCTTGATGTTATATTTCCTGAATGCCCCCGCTATAGTCATTACCAGCCTACTCCACCTGCTGATCAAGGAAACGACAATATAGTTTGGGACTTTGATGCGGAAGATTAGATTCTATGTTTATTTGTTTAGTTATTTGACTTATAAACTTTGATGTTATGATTGATTGTATGTTTTTCTTAAAACTTTAGTATTAATGTTTAGTTTATGAACTTGATTATGATGTGGTGTAGATCTTTTTAAACATTGTTCTTAAAGTTATATAGTTTTTAAATTTTTAATGTTTTCAGACTGCTATTGTAATCTAGGATTGGATTAGTAATTGTATGTGGATGTAGTGTGATATTTTAGTATATTGTGTTAAATTTCTTTACCCAACAATTTCTTTAATATTATGTGTTTAGAAAGTTATTAACAGTACAGGTAATTAAGTGATGAAAAGAACCTGCAGAACTTCAAAAAGAAGAAATACCTAAAGCACGAAGGTATGATTTAAATTTACAGATTATTTTCACCCCATATAGATAGATAGAAAAATTTAAGTTTGGGGGAGGGAAAAATACAAATTTAATTATTAAATTGTTCTCAATTTATATTTTCAAAAATTATTATAAAATGATTTTTTGTAGTAATTTTAATTCGGTAAACTAGAATTAATTTATTTAATTATTATAGAAAGTTAAGAGAAATACTTTTAATGAATAACTAATTTTGTAGATTAATTATATTTAGTATAAGAGAATAAGAATATAGTTAACTAATTATAGTAAAGAAAACTATATTTTCAAATATAAAATTCTTAGGTATTTAGTTGAGAAAGAAAAGATTGAAACTCGATGAAGTAAAAACTTTGAAATACATATAAGAGAAGTAAATGTTTCCAGTTTCAAATTTAGGAAGAGGAAAATGAAGTTCAAAATTTTTTAACAGGCTAACCAAAAATAGTGATCCTCACTTAAAAAAAAGTAAAGAAAAAGTGATTGAAAATCAATCCAGAAAGAAAAGAAAAATAAAAAATATATATATATATAAAGTGAGGAGAAGCTTGAGGAGATGTCTTATCAAAAATTGGCTTCATTTGAATCAACATAAAGGGTAAACTTCAATTACATTTCTGAACTTATATATATGGATTAGTATTTTACTAAGTAGTGCTTTCATGAAATTCTTATCATCTGAATATCTTAAGTAATTTAATATTGAAAAGTATAGTCATTCTTGAAATCAATAGAAGACTAGAAATCTTAAACTTGAGAACTAAATAACTTTATATCTATAGAATTAGTGTAATTATTTTAAAATATTTCTAGAAAGCTTTACTATAATACTTATTTGAATCAAATTCATAGTAATTCTGAATTAAAACTTTACTACAAATAATCATTACTTTTATGTAGTATCTAAATTACTTGAGGACAAGTAATAGTTAAGTTTGGGGGATTTTGACCACAAGAAAATATATTGTAAATTTTATACCAATTTCATATGAAATTGCACTTTAAAGAAAGGTATTTTCTTTGTTTTATTGCAGGAATGAAGAATTATATGTACTGAAAGCAAAAA
Organism: Papilionanthe hookeriana x Papilionanthe teres; assembly: GCA_022702705.1. Taxonomy (NCBI): domain Eukaryota; kingdom Viridiplantae; phylum Streptophyta; class Magnoliopsida; order Asparagales; family Orchidaceae; genus Papilionanthe; species Papilionanthe hookeriana x Papilionanthe teres. The sequence continues at coordinate 31,318,284 of CM040431.1, forward strand.
GAGCAAAAACGCATGAATCTGGAGTAAAAAGGACTAAAAATGATGAAAATTGAACTGTCCCGCCGACGGTGAGATTTAAGCCGCCGACGGCGAGATTTTCCCGAGAGTTTTTGAATATTTTATAAAGAGCCCGCCGACGGCGAGATCGAGCCCGCCGACAGCGAGATCGGCAAGGTTAGCCCACCTTCTAGAAGCCCGCCGACGGCGAGACAGTTGAAAAGAGCCAGATACAATGAACCTGGACGCTTTTTGAAGAGTTGTTTAAGCAACCTTTGAAGATTTGACTCCTTCTATAAATAGAGACGATTTCTGTCCCTTTAGTGTGTCATTTTTTGTGTCATTTTAGTGTGTCATCTTTTGGTGTGTGTTATTTTTGGTGTCTTTTGGTGTTGTTTTAAAGTCAATTTGTGTTCATTTGTGTTGGAGTGTAAATCAGAGAGTCTTAGTGAGTTTAATTAAGTGTCTGTACTGGAAGGAAGAGTCAATGGAACTTCAAGGAGTCTGCTTGGGGAGAAGAATTGAGATAAGTATATTTGTTATTGTTTGTTAACTTTAATGAAATCCATGCTTTGTGTTATTTTTCCCATGCTTTCTGAGTAGTTTCCTTAGTCTTTTTCCTTGTTGTTAAGTTTATGTGAAGTGATGAATCAAAATAACTGTGCCTAAAATTATTAAATAAAATTGTGATAATCTTTTACTTAAAACTTAATTTACTTTCAATCTGGCCAATTGATTTGTTAACATATGTTGAATTAACAACTATAGTAAATATTACATCCGAGATTCACGGAAGTCAAAAGCCTTGGAAGGAGGGTGCAAATAAATAGGGAAATATTAACTATCGGGCGTAGAATTGGACATTTTAGTGTGACAGACTAAAATATTCAATTCGGTCCTATTGTTTGAAGCCGAAGTGTAGATGTTAGCCCTCGGGCGAGGGAACGTGGGAGCTGCGAAGTGGCAACCGGTATCCTCCCGGCTTAGCCGTAGATTCGATAATCAAACATAGGACTAATCAATATTCTTTGCACCTGGACCAAAGGGTAAAGAATAGGAATGCTCCTATTTGGCACAATAAAAACTCTAAACTACTTTAATTCATCATTCACTTAATTCTCTCAACAAGGAGAAAGATGTTTTTCTAAATTAGAATCTTACATTTAAACCTTTTTGAGCAATAGTTTTAGTATAAGTGTTCTTAATTTCCGTATACTAGCTTAGTAAATAAGTCTACTTTAATTTGTCTTTGAAATTCTCTAACTTCCTTGTGGGATCGATATCTTGGACTCCATTAGAGCCCTTTATTACTTGATAACGATATGTATACTTGTGTAGTATCCACATTATAAATCATAATTTTCATAAAAGAATCATCAGTGTAAATACATATATTTGGTGCGGGATCAAGTTTTTGGTGTCGTTGCCAATATCAATGACATATTTTTGTAAGTATAAATATCAAAAGTGGGACAAGGTTTCAAGAGTATTTTGGTAATTTTAGGGAATTTTGGTAGGGTGAACATGCAAGCAATGAAGCCTCCCCAAAGCCACAAGATCCATATGAGAACCGTGTAGATCCTCCACATATTGATCCTAGCCATCCTAACCAAAGGCCAGAGACACATAAGTTTCCAAAAGAGTGAGGAGATGAGTTAAGTGTGAGTGATTTAGGGTTTAGGATATGTGATGAATTGTGTTAGGTTGTGGGAGACCAAAACCAAGGCGCTCAGGGTCACCATAAGGTTTCATTGATCCAATAGAAACTTATTATGGAGTCTTCACATGTTGGTCCTAGCTACCTTATCCAAAAGCTAAGGGCTTAAGACCACCCATATAAGACTTCACAAGAACATTCAAGATGTGTTTAGAGTTTCTATATGGGAAGGTTCCATAACTAGTCTTCTAGGACAGATAACAAGAAAGTCTTATGGCTAGATCTTAGGTTTCTAAGAAGAAAGATTGGACCTCATTAAAAAATGAGCTCAACAGCGATATATAAGTATAAGAGGTTACCATTCACTCCTTTTTCCTCATGTTTCATCTTTGACGACCAGGAGAGCTATGTTAGGGCATCCAAAATTCCTCCAAATTTTGTGATTCAAGGGAATCCATAGGGGGAATTAGCTTCTCCAACGTAAATCTTACTCACTTCACTTAATTCTATGGTTTTCATTTGAGATTCTTGGATTTCTCTTGATTAGTGTGGGCAAAGGTTGGGAAATTTTAGAGATTTTAATTGAGCCTGGATTTAACTTCATGATTAGAATTTTGGTTGCATCAATCTTTGCATAAATCCATACTCTTAGTGAATCTATTCTTTATCTTTCTTATGGCTCCAAAAACCATGGGTGGGAAATCAAAATCCTGCATTGATAAGAAGAAATTCGTTAGCTCTAAAGCTTAAGAGTGATATAATGATTTCTTTGTATCAAAGAAGCTCATTTAAAGCAAGGATTTTTATCACTTGGGGGAGCGGTTGAGAGCATGATAGTGAGTAGGGTTGGGAATATTTGTGCTATAATATATGCGTTGATGTGATTCATGTGGTTTGAGAATTCTATTCCAATCTTCATGAGGCTTCTAATGGGTCAGTGTCGACATATTTTTAAGTTGTGTTTTAAAAAAGGGGGTCGCCTACAGAAACTATCAGCAAATTTTAAATTTTAAATTTAATTTAAATATATATATAATTTAGAAAGTAGCATTTGATTTTCAAAAATAATTTTTTAAAAGAAAATTTTAAGATATGAAATCAAACCGATTTCACATCATAAATAGTTTATATAAACGAGCACCGTATCACAAACCGTGTATCTATGCCGAGAAATAGACACACTGCTTGATGATGGGGCTCGATTAAATAAACTAAAAGATTTGTGACATTCGTTTGATCTGCGAACCAATTTGATAAGCCGACAGGTTCCCCTGCTTAATATAAAGAAATTAAGCAGGGTTTATATTACATGGGTTCTTAAAGTTCCCTATAAGGGCAAGCCCTTATAGTTAATTACATCTTAAATGACGAGAATCATTTAAGAAAACTCTCGATAATGATCAGTGGTTTTGCTCTCAAGAATTTCAAAGTTTAAGGTTTCAAAGAATTGAATTTTGGAAATTTCAATAGGAAATTGCTCAAATTTGGAACAGTTTATTTTAGGAGTCCAAAGAAAGAGAAGTAGGGGATGTCACGGACCCGAAGTGAACTTCGATGACTTCCCAACTATCCTATGGTTTGGCTTCAATTTGAGAGTATATTTAATGTTTCAATCCTGCCAATTTTAGTTAATTAGGACTTATGCTTGTATTGATATAATCACACAAATAGCCTTGAAGATGTGAGGGTTTATGTCATACCAAACGACTACCTCGGAGTCCTAAGACCGGTTAGGGCTTAGTTAGTATAACATGATTATGCAAATGCCTAACAAAAAGTTGAGGATTTATGTTGCACTAGGCAAGCTACCTCGAAATCCTATGGCTTGGTTATTTAATTCTAAGAAAGGTTTTGCTAAAGAAGACACAAGTTTTGCTGATGAAGATGGTCGTGTTGCCCACTATGCTCCAAGCTCCTTGTTGTTGCAGAGGTTTAGTATTAGAAAGTGGCAATCAAGAGACGAGAGAAGTGTTTTGGTTTAGAAAAGTCTTAAGGTTCAAATGTCTTAATGTTTTAATTAAAACAAATCTTAAAGTTGATTAAACATAACCGATTAAGATCCCACGGTTCCGTTATCCTGGCACTGTTATTTTCATCGAATTCACTTAGTCCAAATGAATTTGCTAAACTCAACTGAATGAGTTCCACACTTTCATTTAGACCGTGGGAAATCTCGTTAGCAACATGTGGGTTACATCATCCGAGGGATTCCCGATCATCCAACGAGACGTTTTAATTTAGTTGTAGTTGTAGTTTTGTTGTTATGTTTGTGATTAAATTTTGAGTTGTCTTATCTTTTGAATGTTGTGGCGGTGAATTTTATCTTGTATTGATTTTTTAATTTAGTTTTGGGTTTCAGTTTTGTGGCTATCCTAAAAGTTTCAGTTTTCATGCAGGGTGGCATTGTCGTTTAACATGCAAGCTTTGCAAGAAAGAAAGTACAGTGCAGGTAAATAAATTGCAATAAAATAAAAGCGTACCTGGCGAGTCTTCCCGTCATTCCATGCTGCACTTAAAACACATGTCAGGACATTTAAATATTTGCAAGCAACACTTAGGTAAAGCTAAGGGAAGGTTCTGGTTGTCTACCAAAATCCTAATCCTATTGCTAGTCAATTCCTATGACGTCTAGGTTTTTGTGGATGATTTTCTTCACCAAAGAACAATTATGTTCAATTATTCTTCTAAAACATCCCATCATATTGAGAAAGTGCTTAGGACGAATCCTGAACATCTTTTCAATGCTTCTAGGATTATTTCGAGTCCAAATGAGTTTTATTGTACAGGTGAATTAATCATCCGAGAGTTTAGTTGAATTTTGTTTCTTACTCAGTGAACTTGGACATTTGATTATCCGATGAGTAAAGTGACATTTCATTTGATACTCCACCTGAGGGTTATAAGGTGGAAGCCTTCAGGGGCAAATTAGTTTGTTAAAGGATTTAACCACAAAAGTTGAATTATTACATCAAAACAGTTTAGTTTAGTTATAAAATTTCAAATTGATTTTTTTTAAATGTTTTAAAATTATTTAGGTTAAAGAGGTGTTTGAATTATTTAATTCTATTAAGTTTTGATGATTTAAATTTGTTTTAAATTTTTTTAGATTGATTTTAATTATCACATCTTGATTATAAATTATTTTAAGATTAATTTTTAATATTTCAAATTTGTTTTAAGTTAAGTTGTAAGTGATTTCAAATTAACTCTAATGTTTTAGATTTATCTTAATTTAATCATTAAATCATTCAATGTTTTGAACTTTTAATTTGATTAAGGATTATTAATTTCAATTATCATTATGTTTTAGAGTTAATTAAGAGTTTGAATATTATTAATCCATTTAGGGACTTTAAATTAAAGAATTGGTATCTCCTTAAGCCACATCCCTAATCTTAATAATCCAAATTTTAATTACTCTTCCAAAATTTAAATGAATTAATTAATTAGGATTTCATTTTTTGATGATGTAGGTGATCAATGGGTTTCTACCCCTTAATTCCCTCAGTTTCAATCATCCAAGAGAAAATAAAGATCAAATATTCATCCCTCCCTTTGATTAAGCCTAAAGAATTAACTAGGGTTAAAATCCTTAATTACCTTTATGCACTCTTAAGTTTGTTCACTTCATAACTCACTAAATTGAGCTCAAATGAACCTAAAATTTTTATGTTCACTCACATGTCAATTAAGATATTAGAGGAGAAAATGTGATTTTTTTCCATTTTTATTTAATTTATATATTTATTTTAATGAAAAATAAGGATTTTCAATGAAAATTCAACAACATGACCAAGGTAAAGTTTCTATCCTTAAAAAAATTATGGGATGTTTCTACTAACCAGAGGACCACTTGGACCAATTTTAGTGATTTTTTGAATTATATGGTATTTATTATAATTATTTTAAGTTTTGGAGTTCTAATTAATTATAAAATAAAATTAAAGTTGAAAATTAAGTTTTATATTTTTCTTAAGTCTCTCTGACCTCAAGGAACTCAGAAAAATAAATTTTATATTTTTTTGATTTTCTTTGAATTTTTAGAATTATTTTAGTGAGAAAGATTAAAAATCCAATTTTTAATATTAAAAAAATGCATTAAGTCTTTAAAATTCAATATCTTTTCTTTGGGACTTTGGAAAAATATTTGGTTGGTTCCTAAGTGATTAGGAGACCAAATATGGTATTTTTATGAATTTTATTATTTTTGTGATTTTTATTATTTTTTAATTATTAAGATATTTAAAGTAGGGTTAAAATGAAGATTTTAGAATATTTTTAATTTTAATTTTCTTAGACTCCCCTGATCCCAGAGAGGCCTCAAAATGAATTTGGTGAATTTTTTAAATGTATTTTGGGTTTTATTGATTTTTAAAGTTTAAAAATGGCTATGAGATTTAAATAATTCATTTAGTGGGTTAAATCATTTCCAATTGGTTTCAAATTTTTATGTGAGACTCATCTGACCCTAAAGATCAGTGGAGAATTGATTTTGTGTTATTTTAATGAGTTGTTATCCCAAATTATTTTAATCTTAATTTTAGGATTTTGACCAAATTAAGGTTCATTTAAATAATTTTAGTCCAACCATAATTTTCCTAGGGTCCTCTGGTATAGAGATACTCCCCCTAATTTTTCTAGATTTTATTAATCAACATGCTAATTATTGGAATTAAAATACTAAAACAGGCATATAAACTTGAAAAATAGATAACTCTCCACAGAGATAGCCTATGACCTTGGAAAATTTAGGGAATGTTCCCAAGATCAGAGGCTACAAAAGTCCTATGGTCTCATACCATAGTGAATTGTATGCATGAATGGAGAATTAAAATACTTAAAACAGTATTAAATTAATTAAAAATAAAATACTTAACAAAATAACATAATTCTTTTTCCACATTAATCTCCTCTGTTCACTGAGCAAGAGGGTATTTTTCATTTATTTTTAAGATTTTTTTATACAAAGATATGAATTTTTAAAGTTCTGGCTATTTAAATAAATCAGAAAATCCCTATTTTTCTACTTAACCATGCGGCGCTCACTGTATCCTCGGCAGCTTCGAAAGACCACGCGTCGCTCCGCCATTTGACGCTGTCATCCACGTATCCGCCTCGTCAGCTAATGTTTTATGTCCCGTGGTTCTGTCCGACTTCATCTCTGCTGTCCATCCGATACACGCGCGATCGGACGGTCGCTGGTCATCGTCTCCGTCTGGTTCAACCCGAGAGCCATCCACCCTAAAACCTTAAGATCTCGCTCCATACTCAACCAAATCATGCGTGGTTGGTCTCTATCGACGCGTCTAGCCTAGACGAAGCTATCTATAAGGCTAACATGCATTGAAATTGTACATAACAAAATGGAGAATTACTGGAAGCTCGGGAGGGAGGAGAGGTCAATACCTTGGCTCTGAGAGGTGAAGCCTCAATCAGAGATGCTCGGCACTTTCGTTGGGGTGAGAAGAGCCTCCGGATGAAGTCTCTGGTTCTGGTGAGCTGCCTAGGTGTGACTTCGACCAAGCCCGATTCCAAGCTTTGGCCGATAAAGCAACTGGGAGGCCAGGAGAGGGGGCTTTCACTGGGGAACTCCTTCTCTTTGTGTTGTGAAGGTGTGGGTGAGTTTAATTTGGTTTTGGTGGAGTTTTAAGAGGTGTCTGTTTTACGCCTCGAGATTGAGCTGCGAAATTGAGCTCGGCCGGTGGGAATCGGGGCGGGGAAAACGGTGGGGCTCTTCTTCTCTAGGCTGGGAGAAGGTCTAGGAGCAATTTGGGAGGGATTCGTGACGAAATTTTCAGCACATTTAGCAAGGCCGAAAGGTGGTGGCTTTATAGCCATGGCCGGAGAGGGGAGCTCAGAGCCAGAAAATGAGTGCCCTGAGCTGCTTAGGGTGAGGGCAGTGCAGGCAGGGTGGCTGGTGAAAGGATTGGCCACTGCCCATGTTTAATTTTGAATTTTCAAGGACAAAGGGTGCTCGGGCGTGACTGTTTCGGCAGTTGGGGTGGCTGGCAAGGACGGTCAGGCAGCAGAGCGGGCTGAGGAGGAGTTGAGGAGTTTAGCTCAATTAATTTTGGCAGATATGGTTGCTTAAAGGGAGATTAAGGATGGGACATCGCCTTAGCCATGTGGCTTAGCCCATTGGTCCAAAGTGATGGACCATTGGTCCATGGCTCATGAGGCTTGGGTTGGTCAGGTCAAACCCACCCTGGAGGCCTAGGGTTGGCAGCCAAGGGGTTGGTTTGATCAAATTTGGTTTGGTTTGATTTAATTTGGTTCATGTGTACACATGGGTTCACATGGGTTTGAGTTGGGCTAGCTTGAGTTTGGATTTGAATTGGATCAAATTGATTGATCAACACTGTGTAGATTGTAAGGAAGATTTTTTATGAAGACATGAAGTGGATTTGAGTTCATTTAGAGTTTCAATTTGGAGGATTTAGGAGTTTTGATCAATTTTGGTCACCATGGGTTAGGTTGGGTTTAGGTTTGGCTAAAGTTTGATTCAAGGCCAATTGATAATTCAAAATGTTTCAAATGATTATTAGGAAAGGTTTAGGATAGAAATTGGGTGGAAATTTTGGGTTTAGGGGATTCAATTTGGAGATTTAGGTCTAGGTGACAACCTTAAGGCAAATTTTGGTGATTTTGGTTTCAAATGATTTTGCATGGGGTTTGGGTTAAAATTGAGGGACAATTGATGTTGTATTTGGTGTAGGGATGTATTAGGGAGAGTTTAGAGTTGATTTGGGGGAAAAATGAGTTGAATTGGGTTGAATTTGGGTAGGTTTGGGTCATAGGTTAAAATTGGGGGTTTTGGTTTAAAGTTGAAATTGAACTCAAATGTGGATCAAATTGGGCTTGGATTTAGTTTAGATTAGTATTGTAGATGTTGAATTGAAGTTTAGAATTGAGTTTGGGCAAAATTGAGGTTAATTAAGTTGATTTGGTTTGACATTGGGTTCACATGGGTTAAAGATGGGTTAAATTGGGGATTTTAATAAAATTGGGTTATTTTGACAAAATTAGCTTATGATGTAGTTGAACAAAATGAAATTGGGAATATTTGGGATTTTCTGAAATTTCTGGGAATTTTTGGAATGTTGGGCCTAAAGGGGGTATTTAGGGTATTTGGAGGTTATTTGGAGGGTATTGGGGTATTTTGGTGAATTTAAAAGGTGGGAATTGTTTCAAAATGATTCTTAGGAATTTTAGGAATTTTAGGTAATTTTTTGGAATTTTGGATGATTTTGGTGATTGTGGGAGCAATTTAGGTAGTTTTGGGTAAGTTTAGGGGACCCAATGTCGAAACCAGAAATTTGGCAAAAATAAATGGGGCTTCAAATGAGGAAGAAATGGAACATTTTAGTGGGGTCAAGATTGAGTAAAAAAAATTGATTTGGAAATGAATTAGGGTTTGGAAGCATGAGCCATGGACTTAGCCAAGTCCAACCACTTTGGGACCAAGTCTAGCCAAATGGTAACCACTTTATGATCCTGTACATATTGACCTTAGTCATCTTAATCAAAGATTAGTGGCTTTGATTTAATAATGTGAGTTCCATAAAGGGTAGAAAGGCAGGGTTCAGGGTTTAGGTTGTGCAAGAGAAGCCCAAGTCACCCAAGGTCACCCTAAGTCCAAACAATCCTATAGGAACTCACTATTGGTTACCCATATGGTGGTTTCAACCTTCCAAGGTGATTTAGAGGTTTGCAACCATCCAAGTGGGGTCCCAAGAGGAGTCAAGAAGTAGTTGAATTGCTAAAAGGGTGGGTCCCAATTCTAGTCCTCTAGGATAGTCAAGGAGAAGTCCTATGGCTAGATCCTAAGCACTAATAAAAAGAAAAGAACTCACCAAAAATGAGGTCATCAGTTAGCTTTTGTTAGAGAGAATCAGGTAGAATTTTCTCCTTCCCGTATCAATGCTTTAAATTTTTTGAGATGTCCTTGATAGTTTCTACTCCAGTTTTACTCAAGTTAATTCTGACCTAGATGAGATTATCAAATTCCTGACAAATGGTAGGGGTTGTGGAAGTTGAGAAATGAAAATAAAATTACTTTCCCTTCCTCCACTTTAAATGTAGCTTCAAAAGCCTATCACTGCTTTAGTTTTGCTAAGTTGCTCCGTTCCAACAATCTTAATGAAGTCACTAGGGATAGTGTCTCCTTGAATTTCTGCATCCAAACCATGAAAAACATAGATATAGGATCCCTCATTCACCACTCTATTCTTAATGTAATAAGGGGAGGATCTACTTTTGGCCAGGGCACCCATCCACTGTATTATCTTTGTGCCAAAACTCTAGTGTGACCTTTAAAAGTTGAGAGGAGCAGCTTCATCCTTTAAAACTAATCTCTAATTCTAACATTGGGTTTTATAGAAGACACATTGTGTTTGGACAAGGGAGCAAAATTTCTCAACCCTCTACTTCCTACTCCTGACCCTGATCTTCCACTTTCATAACCTCTATTGAGGAGAGATTGGAGAGGCTTGAGGATGATACTTCTATCATAAGGCTGAAGAATGTGATTTAGAAGACCGAGTAGCACATATGGCTTGCCAGAATAAGAGTCAATTTGAATATATCGCTAGTTTTCAAGCTGCTCGGTTGGAGATGTAACGGAGGAACCAGTGGAATGGAGGAGATCATCTAATTGAGTTTTTTTTGTATACACTCCATATTTGCCCTATGGGAGTACCCGCGGACCAATGGATGAGGATTCTGAAGAAGAAGAAAAAGAAGATGATGATGATGAAGAAGAAGATGATGAGGATGAGTGATTATATTATTGTAATTTGGATGCTTAGAAATTTATTTTGCTTGTTGCTGTTGTTGTATTGTATTTATGTTGGATTGGACTGAATTTTTATTGTTGTGCTCTTTAAATTCCATGTTGTGAATATTTAAATTTTTATGTGCAATTTTGTATATTGTGTTGTTGTGTTTTATTCAATTTATTATTACTTTCTTTTACATTCATTGTTGATTTGAGCATGTGGTAGGAAGTATTAATGTAATTATGTTGTATTTCATGTTTAAATTATCTTAAGTGTTTGTAATTAAGTTTGGGGGATATTATATTTGAATTTTCATGTCCAGTTTTTTATATTGTATTGTTGTGTTTTATTCAGTTTAGTAGTGCTTTCTTTTACATTCATTGTTGATTTGAGCATATGGTGAGAAGTATTATTGTAATTATGTTGTGTTTCATGTTTAAATTGTTGTAAGTGTTTGTAATTAAGTTTGAGTGAGATTCTATTGTGCTTAAGATTCTTTGTCCTTAGTAAGTAAAATTTAAATGGTTGCTTCTAGTTAACATTAGGAAAGTGGATAATAATTGTGGTAACTATAATATCTTAAAGAATAAGAAACATAGTTAAAACTAATTTAAACTTTTTGTGCTAAGTAAACTTTGAAATTCAATAAATTAAAAAGTGGTTAGCATATTTACTTTAATGAAGAATTAGTTATTTGTTAAATTAGGTGAATTTAGATGTGTATTTCATAAGAATATAACCTCCATATAATTGTACTTTCATCCTAATAATTCTTCAAATTTTAAAGCAATGAATAAATGAATATAGTGTGTTATAATTTAGAGAAAAAGGTAGTAGAATTTAAAATCATTACAAGGCTTATCCTTATATTTTAATTCTCAAGAAATTATGCTTAAGATTGAAATATGCATTCTAAAGTAAGAAAAAATGAAATAAATGAAAAAACATTTTGAGAAGCTTGAGGAGAAACCTGACCAAAATTTGGTTTTACCAACATTTCTTTTTAAGTTGAAACTCCACAACATTCCTAAATTTATTTATTTTTATGAATTATTAGTGGATTGCTTAATGAGAGCTTAATTCTTAATATTTGACATCAAAATTGCATTAATTTAGCATTACTAATTCCTTTTTGAAATGAATATGAAATTATATTTTATTTGATGAATTCAAAGCTTCTTATAATCTGTGGTATGGACTTCTTCACTAGAGAAATTACATTTTCTTAACTATGAATCTTTTGAAGCATGATTGCATGTGGTTCTCTATGAAACCCATTCCTATTTAGTTAACTTAATCAATATTTATGTTTTGATCTTACTTGAGGACTCGTAACCGTTAAGTTTGGGGGATTTATGATGTGAGGAAAAATTGTCTAGTGAGTTGGATTGTTTTATACATTTTATTGATGAAATTAAACTGTTTAGAAAGATATTTTATGCTTATTTTGTACGTAACAAAAGGGGATTGAAATGTTGAAAGCAGAAGATGACATGGAGCTAAGGTGTGTATTTTGGCTAAGGGGCGCCTAAGCGCCAGATCCTGCTACCAAACATGCAAGCTTGACACTTAAGCGCCAGTCAGTGGGCGCCTTGGTGCCGACTACTTAGGCGCTTAAGTGCCCGTTACTCAGTACATAGATAGAAAGCTTGGTGCTTAGGTGCCAACAATTGTAAATTGTAGTTGTAGTCGTTTGGGACTCTGAATCGTGGGAGATAATGTGGAAGACTATGGAGATCGTGGAATCCATAGAGGAAGACTATAAATAGCACGGAATTGCAGTGCTAAGGAAGATTGATGTTGGGTTGATACTTGGTGGTTTATGTTGCTTTTTGGAGTCCAAATCTTCTTCTTAAGCACAAAAGAGGATCAATGTTATAGTAGTTGAGCATAGGAAGTCAGTGAGTTTGCTTTATTTCATTTCTTGGTAATTGTGAAGATGAGAAAGCTAAGTCTTATTGTGATTTTGTAATCTTTTATTTGAAAAACATTTATTTGAATCAACGAATTTTGTTGTTGTTATAAGCATGCTTCTTGAGTAGTCTTATTATTATTTCTTAAGATGATTAAGCTGGATGAAATGAATTAAAATTATTGTGTAATTTAATTTATATGTATGGTGTTGATTAACCTTCAGTACTTCATTTGCATTTCATTCTAACCAAGTGATATGTTAAAATATGTTGTGAACTATAAGTCTTGGGAAAGATTATAGTGGAATCGACTAGGTAAATCACATTAACCTATAGGAATAGGGATAAATCTTATAGGGAGATTTAAATGTTAGGGAAATATGTCATGATGGGGTTGCCATGGGATTTATGGAAATAAAATCATTTATAACCAAGCTTTTTTAAGCCACCCCGGAGGGGGGGGGGGGTAAAGAAGAATGTTGTTCATATTTGTTACTAGGCTTCTATACTAGCAATTTTTAATTCCATGAAATCTATTTTATTCATTTCAAGCAAGAATCACTATAGTATTTGACACCTTTCAGTTTAATTGTGATGAGTTAGGATTGCTTTTGTAGGACTTTAACAAAATCCAATTTTCAGGTTAAGACCAAAATTTGTAGGCTAAACTTTTCCTAGTAAGAATCAATTTGTTCACTGTAGAACGGATATTATTGTCTCTAATTCTGATAAAGGAGGGGAAGTTGAAATAAATTGTTTCTCTTGGAGTTGCGATCCAAAGACAAGGAAAAACTCTCGCTAGAGGAAAGACCGACAGGCCACCGCACCAATGTTATTCACATTGCAGCGTATGTGCCCCCAATCTTTGGAGGAAGCAAGCAACCCTGGAGTACAAGCCAGAAGAGACATCAAACAGGGCAACTCTGCCTTGCAATCTTTGCCCCGAAACCCAATGGTCATTTGCCTATTTATTTCATTGACGATGACCGTCTCTGAAATGGAAATCTATTTAATGAATTCATTGTAATAACAATGATAACAAACAATTACCAAGTAGGGAGTATTCTCATTGATATAATGAGTTATGTGAATGTAACAGGTATTCGACAAGCTAAGCCTCGCTGTCAATCAGATGACCGCACTGGTCGGTTTGTTGTATTGATTCTAGGGCAAAATGAAGGAAGCACTGGGAGTGGTTGGACTCTCGGTAAGTTGGGGAGAAAATGAAAAAGAATTTACAATCACAAAATATTTTCTTGTGGTTCACCCCCAACTTATAAAATCTATATTTGGTCGGTCGCTGCTGAACAATTTTAAAGTTGTAGTATCTACTTACAACATTGTTGCAAAGTTTCCTAGAGATGTAGAAACTATCGCAGTCAGGGGTGACCAGAAGCAGTCACAGGTCTGCTACTTGCGGGCTATAAGAAACGTAATGTACAATCTCCTAAACATCCAAAACGCAAGGAAAGATAAGATGTTTTGGGTGTACGACCATTGAGATGCTGGGCATGCTGATCAATGTTACGTGCCACAAGTGAACGTTGATCCATTTGCTTGATCATGAAACAGAAGACCAGGAGTTTAGAGATTACAATTATGGTACTAATCTGAGAGAAAGTACAAAAGCTGGAGGAGGCGACATACATTCAGGAAGTATAAAACTCCAATTGGGTCTCCAACGTAGTAATGGTCCAGATGGTCAACCAAAAAGGGTCGATGTGCGTGGAGTTCACCAACCCAGACTCCACTTGACTCATTTTTTGGGGTCAGCCACTCAGACTACTGATGATCGATGCCCCAGTGGATTCGATGTCGGCCACTCAGTCCTGAGTTTCCTCGACTCATTTTTTTGGTACCATCAGATCAAGATGCACCCAGCTGATGTAGAAAAAACTGCTTTTAATATCTGTGAGGGAGTTTTTTTGTTATAATGTAATGCCCTTTGGATGTAAACTTTGTTAATAAAAAAGAAAGGAATATTAAGGTGTATGTCGATGATGTATTGGCTAAGATTCGGTCGGCCAAACAACACATTGATGATTTAAAAGAAACCTTTCTTACACTTTAACATGAAACTAAACCCATTGAAGTGCACATTTGGGGATGTGATAAGCAAATTTCTAAGGTATTTACTAACCCCTGAAGGCATAAAGGATAACCTGGAAAAGATCCAAGCACTCCTCAATATATCCTCCCTTAATAATACTAAGAAAATCCAGAAGCTTACTGGTCAGATTGTAGGTTTAAGCAGATTCATCTTCAAGTTAGGTGATATGTGCATCCCATTCTTTAATGTACTCAAGGTAGCCAAATGCTTTGAATGAACATTGGAATACGAAGAGGCCTTTAGGAACCTCAAGCAGCTCCTCGCCTCGCCTCTCCTCTCCTCCTTCAGAGAGAAAAACTGAAGGAAAGGCTTTATCATTACCTCGGGGTCAGCCTCAAACTCGTCAGTTCGGTCTTGGTCAGAGAAGAACTCGAAAATAAATATTTCGTATACTACACTAGCCGAGTTTTCAAAGGCGTTGAACTCTGCTATCCCATAATGGAGAAACTGGCCTTCGCCTTGGTCATTGACCCGACCGCAAGTAACGCAGTAATATATGCTTCCAAAAGATGGCCAAAGCTTGACCCAATTTATATTAAGCGGCTAGTGTATAAATCAAAATATTATAAATTTTAGAAATTACTTTACACACTAGGGGTACTACGCAAGTATACGTATCGTTTCAAATAATATAGGGTTTTCTATTATAACCGAGTATCGATCCCATGGGGAAAAATTATAGAAATAAATTTTCTAAATATTATATTTTAAAAATATCTTTTTATCCTTTAAATTAACTATAAATTACTATTAATTTACTAGATGCAATTAAAGAAAACAATACTAAGAGAATGATTTATGAAAACTATATAAAATAACAACTTTCTTTCCTTCAATTAATCCAAGATTCTAAGATAATTTAATATTCGTTGGAGAATTTGATTTATGGTATTGTGTCAAATAGAAGCATTCATATTATTTACCCTTTGATCCAGGCGCAAAGAACATTGGCTAACTTACAGATCAGGTCCGGATGTATTGTTAGTAGTAATGGGTTAATCTGAGCTCTCACTACTTAGATGTCCAAGGGTGGTATGGTCGGCCACTACTAGTGACCCATTCCGATCTATAAATCAAATTATAAGAATTTAGCATGTCACTCTAAAAACTTATCGATTCTACGCCCTTTAAATCTTATCTTCCTATTTATTTGCACTTCACCTTGAATAGCCCGCACATGGCCTTCGATTACCGAGGATTCATGTGACATTTACAAGTTAAGAGTTCTTCTCCTTCGAGGTTTCAAAACTCTTCAACGAGGTTTTAACAATTTAAATGGCCATTTTAAAAAGCAAAGTAAGATCGGGTATTAATGTCATCACGATGTTTTTGAAAATATTTTGAATTTTAATTCTCCATCGAATCTTTATATTATCTTATCTATCTCTTCATGATTGAAGGAAGAAAGTAAACTAACTACTCGGAACACATTGAAAATAAATAGCAAAACATAATAAATAAACTTTGAATCGAATATAAAAATACTTATCTCGAAATATTCATTTCTACGAGATCTTTTGACTCCTGACTCCACAGTGTAATGAACTCTAGATGCTACAACTTGAAAGTAAACTCACTAAACTAAACAAAAGTGGCCCTAAATTTTTCTCTCTAATTCTCTAGACTCTCTCTCTCTAATGAGATTTCTCTCTCTAGGGAGGCTAGAGGGAATGGGGCGAATGGGGGCGATTTTCTACGAAGGAGTGGACTCCTATTTATAGGCTCCGAGGGTTGCCTTGAGGCACCTCTTCAAAACATGTCCAAATTCGATGAATCTTCAGAAGGTCGGTGCGGCGCCTAGGCACCGGAATGCGGTGCATAGGCGCGGACACCGCGTCCGGTTCTTCGCACCTCTTCGCTTTGGCTCGCACTTCTTCGCGTTTAAAACCGTTTTGGAGCGTCCAAATGCAATGTATCACATGTCCTATTATCGAGGAACAGCGCGAGTCTTCTAGAATGTCCAATAACCGCTCACTCCATCAAAATAACGAGTCAAAGTCGTCGAAACTTGACAGTTTACGTATCGAGTTTGGCGCTTAGGCGCAATTGCGGCGCTAGGCGCCGAGCCATATTTTATTTCTTCTTTTTGTATTTTGCTCCATTTTTGCTCCCTTTTGCTCCTTTTCCTTTTCTATACCTTTTTACATCACCTACATCCAAAAACACAAAAACACCCTTCATTAAAGCATAATATCCTTAAAAATTGATAAAAATCAAGGCATAAAAATATGTATTTTTCTTCATGGATCGGTCACTTCAACATAGAGGCTCTGACCATATTTTCAGGTACACCACATATAAGTTATCACAGATCACCCACTAAAATCTATTCTTGACAAGACAGAGCATTCCAATCGACTACTCAAATGGGTCATAGAACTCAGTGAGTTAGATATCTCCTATATCGCCTGGATGATAATAAAAGGACAAGTTGTTTCAGATTTCCTTTGTAGATTTCTTTGCACCAAGAGGGGAAAACAATATATCTCCTATTTACCTGGACCCTGTTTACCGATGGAGCATCTGACCAATCAAGTGCTGAACTTGTGGTTTTCTTATGTAGCCCCACAGGGGAAAACATCTACCACTTAATCAAGGTAAATTTTCCATTGACTAACAGCCAAACAAAATATAAGGCTTTGATTGTAGGACTTCATCTAGCCTCAGAGATGGGAGTCCTCCACATAATGTTAAAAAATTATTAACAAGTCATAGTGAACCAGATTAAAGAGGAATTGAAACGAGAGATGAGGCTATGATGAGGTACCTAGGGAAGGTGAAGACGGAGATCGATAGCTTTACCAGTTTCAGAATCAAACATGTTTGAAGGGAAGAAAATCAGGTCGATGACCTTCTATCCCAGAGCCTCCATCTAGGAGAGGGGCTACCTAAAAGACTCGATCGACCCTCAATTGAAGAACCACTAGCAAAGGAGATATGTTAGAAGAAGAAGGAAAGTTGGATGAGCTCATACATCTTGTACCTGAATACAAAGTAGATCGGTGAATAAGTCATTAATTATAGAAGATTCAAATATAAGGCTGCCTAATACTTACTAATCAAAGAAAAACTCTTTAGAAAGTCGGCCACATCTTTAAACCTAAAATACATTGGGAAAGACAAGTAGAGCTTCATGACGAGGAGTGTGGGAGCCATTCCTGCAGAAAGATGCTAGCTCACAAAATTTAAAGACATGATTACTTCTGGCTGAGCTTGCTCAAAGATGCCAAAGAATATTCTTGAAGGTCCACTTAAAGTCATAAGCATTGAACATTGCATTATCAGCCTCCCTAAAAATTCATTTTGATCATTAGTCCTTTGTCGTTTGCCATGCGGGGCCTCAACATTATGAGCTCTTTCCCCCCATTAAAAGGACAATGAAAGTTTCTACTGGTGGCCATCGACTACTTATCTATGAGAGTAAAACAAAGCCAATGGAACACCTAATGGTGAAAAGTACTCTGGAACTTCATTTGGACTGATTTGGTTTGCTAATACGGAATACCTCTAGTCATAGCTACAGATATTGGGATCATATTTGCCTACAAAGGAGTTTGCGACTTTTGTAAGTGTCAAGGGATCAACTTCAAGTTTCCTTTCATTCATCACTCTCGAACTAACAGACAGGTGGATGTCACAAACAAAACATTCTATATTTCCTAAGGGAAAAGGTAGAAGGCCAGGGAAAATGGACAGACCTGATCCCTTCGGTACTCTGGGCGATTCGAACAATGACGTCCATGTTCATCAGATAGACCAAATTTATGCCATCTCGTAGAATGGAAGCCAAGTTACTGATTCAATACAACAATCGCAGTCAAAGGGCACTCTCCGTCTCAGCTTCGATGGGGAATGGCTTATGGTGAACAACAAAGGAGTCAGACTCACCCTAGATCTGGCCAAGGAGAATAGAGCCAACGAGCTCTATAGTAAGAAGAGTTTAAACAGAAAACAACTAAATATCTTAACAAGCACATGCACAAAGAGAAGTTTGTCCAATGGGACCTGGTGCTGAAGAAGGCCAACCTCGTCGCCAGAGGGCTAGCTATCGGGAAGCTGGATCAAACATGGAATGACCCATACATCATCCATCAAAAGAGTCGGACCCATAGGATACAAACTGAAGACATTCGAAGGAATGATGTCCCTCGAACGTAGAATGGTGACGATATAAAGAAATTCATACCCAACTCTGGCCTTTTAGCCCTAAACTTCACCAAAATTACCAAAATACTGCTAAACCCAAAATTTTACCAAAATTCTCGAAATTACCCAAATTGTCAAATTCTCTCTAAAAATTATCTCAAATCATTTCAAACCCCTAAAATTGACCAAAACACCCCAAAATTCCCATAATACTCCCAAATTTGCTAAAATTACCAAAATGCCTCTCATGACCCAAAAATTCCCAAAATCTCCAAATTCACTTCAAGTGTCCCAAACTCAATCTGAACCACTCCTTAACCCTAATTGCACCCAAATTAACACTTTTTTACCAAAATTCTCAAATTTCTCCTAAAGGCCCAAAGTCCCCAAATCACCCCTAATTTCTACCAAATTGATCTCAATCTCACCCAATTTCAATTCCAAATCAAAATTCATCATGTACAATCTCAATTGAAACCAAATTCAAGCCTAATTGAACACAATTTCAAAAACAAATTCCAAGCCCAATTTAAATACGTAACTTGATCATATCATCAAATTCCATAAAATTGATCCCTATAATCAATTTAATTTCCCCAATTTTTAATTCCAAACTCTTCATGACATTCCCCTATATCAAATTGAGCCATCAATTGGACTTAATCCAAACTCAAACGTTACCCAAATCCAACCTAATTCAAAACCCCCAATTTTTCTCTAAAATCTGAATGTCACCAAATTGAACTTCATAACTCCATAATTCCCATAAAGTGACCCAAATCCAAATTCTAGCCTAATCCAAACCCAAGTCTAGCCCAAATGCCCCAAATTTGACCATGTGCTAAATTTCACTAATTTGAGTCTCCCAATCAGTTCAAAACTACCCAATTCAATTTCAAAATTATTCATGACAGTTATCCAAGTCAATTTGATCAATCACTTGACCCAATTCCTATCCCTAACCTAACCTAGACCCAAGTCCAAACCAAATTTTGAACCCAAACCCTATACTTGACCAAAACCATTGAAATTGACCAAGTCATGGCCTCCACATCCATCATTTGAACCCTAAGACCACTTAGCACAACCTACAAGAGCCATGGACCAAGGGACCCTTGAATTAGGGGATCTCTTACCAAAATTGGCCAAACTAAGGAGATATTTGCCACCAACCATCAAACCTCTAAACTAATCACCATTAAGAGTTCCTCTGGACTCCCTGACCCGACTAGCCACCAACACTGGCCTGGTTTTGAGTTAATTACCATCCACATTAACCAAACCCAATTTCACCCATCCAAGCTGGCTCAACCTAATTGGTCACTTGTACCGTTCAACCGTCCACATAAGCAGCTGATTGCACCTACTAGTCAGCCTTGATGGCCACCATGGACATGCCTATTTAAGCTCCATCCCCTCACCAAACCTTTGGGAAACTCTGCCAAATTGTTCCTAGAGCTTGTCACAACCTTCCTATGCTCAAGCCCACCATTTTCCAGCCATCTCCCCCACTGCTGAGGCCAATTTCTCCATAAGAAATCACCCAAAATAGGACACTTTTTGGTCACCCCATAAACCTCCACAAACCTTCAAAATGATTGATCTTTAACCTTCTCCAGTCCAAACGAAGAAGTCCCCCATCAAAATCCCCATCTCCCAAGCTCTCTACACCTGACTTCCACCTAGGCCGCACCACCTATAGGAGGAAGTCTTACTCAGACCTTTCACCTGAGAAAATTGAAACTTCTAGGAGGTTTGCCAGACTCCACTGAAGCTTCTGCAAGCATCCAAATAAAGCCACACTTCTTGGATGAAGGTATACACCTCTTCACCCCAAATTGAACTCGGTTTGGGCCTTTATGAAGAAATGTTTAAATCCATGCTTAGTTAACCATACAGATGTGTTTGTCTTGATTAGATGAAGGTGTAGGAACAAAACCCATGTGATTTGGTTAGGTATTGAGAGAGATCTTAGTGTTAGAAGGCGAATGGTTCTCTTTTTACACCAGTTAGGGACGAAGAGTCACATCTGTTCGATCGCACGTGTATTGGATGGACGCTCCAGATTGTGCCAGACGAGGAGATGAAACGGTAAAGGCGCGATGACTAAACGCTGACTCACATGACGGCGACAAACCAAATGGCACCGCGTGGTCTTTCGGAGCTATCGTAGGTTGACCTGTACTAGTAGGAAAATATGTATTAAATGAATTTATTCAATTCAGCTAACTTAGAAAAATGCTTAAATTGGTGTAGAAAAATGCTAAAAAAAACAAACCATGCTGCTCAGTGAACAAAGGAGAATAATTTGGAATAAAAATAAAAAATTGTTTTCGCCATTCTTTTCTCTTTTTTTTATTTTAAAAGGAGTCGCCAGTTTGTCAGTCGTCGTATACTTCCCCTATTCGAATAAATCTCCCTCCCGAATCAAATAAGTGATTCGAAGAGGAGAGGAACCGATTAAGAAGGGACATACGACAAAGTGACAAACAAGAGAAAGAAAAAACATGGAGAGTCTACGTGCGATAAACCTCGCGAGGATAAGTCGAGCATGTCCGCCCAAACAAGATCGGCGGAGGCTCTCGAACCAATATCCGCGAAAGAAGTATCTACGTAGACTACCCATAACCGAGAGTCGAGTGTATGTACCGTGCCGGGGTCAAGAGCACTCCAGCAGGAACGTATTCCTACTCGGTTAATTACATCTTGGGGGACACCCAAGAATACTCTCGATAAAAGGAGTTTCGCTTTATATTATCATAGACCTGGGGTATAGGCAATCAAAGGGAGATTATTCCGTGTGGGC
Source organism: Papilionanthe hookeriana x Papilionanthe teres (assembly GCA_022702705.1). NCBI lineage: Eukaryota > Viridiplantae > Streptophyta > Magnoliopsida > Asparagales > Orchidaceae > Papilionanthe > Papilionanthe hookeriana x Papilionanthe teres. The sequence continues at coordinate 31,339,690 of CM040431.1, forward strand.
GACGCTTCAAAGCTCTCGCTAAGCCATCAGGCAGAGTGAGTCTCTCACAATCCCAAATGGGGTAGCGGCTCATCAGCATACGAAACCCACAGAATAACCTAAATCATCTTGGCGGGGGTATCCCAACACGTCAAAGCACGTCCGGGCCATAAGGGCGGAGGACAAATCGTCGTATCCCGAATGGGCGGCGACTCATCGAAGACGGGCCGTCAAAATGATATCAACGAAGTCAAGGAGCGAAAGGGCTCAACAGGGGTAGTCAAAGGAAGGAAGGAGTAATCCTAAAGGGTAGAGGTAGCCAAGTCAGGGTACCACAGACCCGTCATCCAAAGCAGTAGGACCCTAAGTCTACCCGAACGTGAAGGTAGTCGACCCAACACATCCTGAGATCCCCGGTCGACAATCCAAGAATTGCATTATCCACGGGGACCTCGGTAGCTCAAGGTCGAAGGAAGGAAACTCTATCCTATGACTATAGGTCGGAGCTCCAAGAGGTGGGTCTCACACCCGCCAAGTGACGAAGATGCCTCGAGAGAAGAGAAAGGGAGGTTCGGCTACAAAGCCGCAAACGCTCCAAACAAAAGAACTTACACCCCGTCCGGGTCTGGGAGCGCTTCTAACACCCTGTGCGCACTAGAAAACCACCTATGAAGGTATGCTGGGCTAGTCAGGTTAGAGAAGCACGGGGACTCCTCCTCGGGACATGCAAATATGAATGCAGTTATCTGTAGTGATCCTTAAATATTGTGGAGGCCCTATTAGTATGACTTGGGTGATAAATGCAGTAACGCAACCCATTTAAAATCCGGCCCGAAGGCCATGCAAGAAAGTAAAAGTGCATATTTTAAAATCTTGAATATTTTAATCCTAAAATTCATTTATCTTGAATATTTTATTAGGATTTTTAACATATAAAGTTTACAATTTTAGGGTCCTTAAAGAGCACTAAATGATATCGTGAAATCCCATATCACGTAGAAGAAACAAGGAAAACACATACGAGCATGCAAATATGTAATAAAAGCGAGAAAGAAAGCACTCCATAATAAAATAAAAGAGGCGAAATGCCGCCGGACCGAGCAACATAATCCGAAAAAGAAAAATGCGGCGGACTCCGCATATACATGCCCGGTCCTAATTCTATACATCGATATAAAAATGCGGAATTAAGATACGGGGCACGAGCATCGGCTCTCAGTCCCCTCCACGTGGTTCCTACGCCAAACGCCTTGGGACCCGTGCCCGTATCTTATTTACTGCTACAGACTCTCCTGGACTCTAAAAGTACGAAGGAAAATAAAAAGACTCGATCCTGCATGAAAACGAGTGTTAGCGGGAAAGCTCGCATGCAAATGACGTATAATGAGCCATGCTTTATAAATGGGGGAGCTAATAGCACTCGCGAACAAAAATGTCGAAATCATCACTTGCTCCCCCCATGCACGCGTACTCGCGTGTGTGTATAAATAAGCACTGGCTCCTCACGGAAAAGCGCCCTAACACACTACCATACATATGAAGACGTGCAATCACATCACAGGCGAAGTGCGGAAGAAAGATACCGCTGGGAGCAACCAATCCATCAAAGAACAATAGTCAGACATCAAAAAGACTACTGTAGCAACTAAGTCGCTACCACATACCATCTAACAAAAGTGCACAAACATAATCGCCTAAGTGCGAGTAAGTCCGGGTATAGTATGACTTTGATGGGGTCGCCATACCTAGGCTCATCCTAAAGATCCGAAAGATCTAAAGGGCGTCACGAAGAGGGGTGACACAAGTTAGATCCGATGGGTCCTCAAGACAATCGTACATTGTCGCCGATCCCGATGACTTAACTAGCATTGCTCATTGGGATCAACCCGACGAAGCAATGCTCGTTAAGGCATCGCGACCGACACGGGGTCACCCTCCTAACGAGTAGGACGAGCCATCGAGGAATGGTGTAACGAACACGATCGTGCGAGAAGCCCACATTGTGATTGCTCGGCCGAAGTACGAAACAATCACGACGGGCGCCCGAAAAGTCAAGCACACACATCATGCAAAATGCGAGGATGCTACATGAAAATAGAATGCACCAAAGTGGTGATGGTGAGTATACCATAAAGGCGAGTGACTCGAAAAGAGCGGGCATGCCGTAGTGGGCGGCGGCCCGAAAGGATGGGTATGCCGAGGAGGCGATGACCCGAAGGTGGGCATGCCGTAGCGGCAGTGGCCGGAGGTGGGCATGCCGTAGCGGCAGCGGCCAGAGCAAATGAGTATGCCGAGGGGGCAGTGACTGCAGAAGGTGGAATAATTCTCAGCATGGAGAATCATAAAAGTGCGGTGCGAATGTAAATGCAAAGAGGCGTAATATGGTGCAACATGCAATCGGACCAACATGCACATGCATATAAACATGCAATAAGATGCGGAAGCATACGAACATGTAATATGATCGGTCGACCGGACCGTGGTGGTCGAGTCGGACCAAAGAAATGGGTGGATTAATTCGGGGTAACCAATCCGACCCTAAAGGATAGGTGATCGACTTGGGACAGTCGATCGGACCCAACTGAGGATCGGGGATCGGCCCAGGACAGCCGATCAACCCGAAGTGCTCATGCGAACATGCATACAATGCAACAAATGACCACGTGCACAAAAATACAAACATGCAATTTAATGCAATAAGTGGTCACGTGCAAAATGCAACAAGATGGAGCATGCACATGCAACACAACCCCAACACTCGACGGCATGTCGAACTCGTCCTAACGACCTCACATAGGTACCTAGGGTTGACGCTTTTGGATGTGCGGCATCGCCGCCTCCAGTTTTGGCGTGGCTATGTAGAGGGCTTCCCCCTCCGATTTCTCGTGGGGGAAACTCGCCACCGTGTCTGCGGGCGGACTAGCTACAAAGCTTTTTCCGCTCTACGAACGCCCCGATCTTATAGGACGGACTAGCTACAAAGCTTTTCCCGTCCTCTAAGATCGAACTCGGCTAATCCCTCCAGGGGAGATTAGGAGCGCCAAAACCGTAGGAAATTGGGATTCCGACCCGGCGAGGATTAAGATGCTAAAGCTCGGAACAGGGAAATCGCTAGGCTACGAATAGGAATCGGTCAACGCACAGGATTCCCAACCTATAGCTCACTCCTGTGTAAATCAACGATCCATCACATAGGCACGTCGACACGCCGACTCACGCCGGCGCACGCACCTCGTGTGGGCGATCGAACCCACACGCCTAGACCGGACTAAACCTAGGGTCGGCGAAGGGATAAGAAAATCTCACCGTCGCGAAGGTTGAAGACGTCTTTATGCTGAAGAAGAGCCCACGCTTCCGGCGAACCGCCGGTGTTCGGTCCATGTGCCGACGCACCTCGCAATAACAAATATAGAAAACGGGATCGAGTGAGGTATGCGATGTACAAAAAAATAATAATAAATAATTTTGGCATAAAAATATGACCAAAATATACCTTCAGAAGAGGTCGGATTGAAGTGTTGCTCGACATTGTCTTGCAAGCGTAAATTTATCGAGAAATGTTGGAGAGCTCGATGCAATATCTCTATTGCTTTCCAACACTAGGGGGGATCGCAATGAAGCATTGGCACTTCTTCCAAATGATTTTAAATCACCCAAGGTCCGCTTGTATGCATCCATGAATCAACATTCCAGCTTGCAAATCACAATACATCAACTTTTGCTTAATTTTGTGAATCAATATCTACACATTCAAGAGATTTAGAGCAAGATTTTACCAAAATTTGAGCACACCTCATCTGCATCCATGGAGTTTACGGCAAGAGGAGATGGTCGCCGACGAGAAAGTGGCAGCCGAGAACTTCAGCAAAGAAGATTTGGAGAAGGAGGTGGCGACTCGACCGCAAGAGCGGGCGTCGGCGCCGGAGGAAGGCGGCCGAATGCCGCCGGTTAGGGGGGAAGTTCCGGCGAAGGCTCGTTCCACCGACGAGGAGGAGCCGGCGGCGAGTTTCGGACGCGCGGGGGAAATCCGAGCGGGAGCCGCTACGGCGCGATAGGGTTCGCGAACGGGGGCTCGACCAAGGAGTCTCACCGGCTGGATGACGCGACGACGAGTTCGCCGTCGAGGAACGCCGGTCGACGAGGCTCGAGCACGAGGAGACGGTCCGGAGCTGGGGCATTTCGCGAAGTGGGCTTGGCGAGCTGGGAAGAAAATCGTGATGCCCTCTTCCTCCTTTTAGGCGTAGGTTTGGTTTTTTCTGTTAATATATAATAATATTATATATGTTAATATATAATATATTATATATATTATATGATAATAATAATAAAAATAATGTTATAATTATCCTCTCGCATATTCTTAGCTCTGTATACGTGCTCGCAGCGAAGCGGAATGTCCTCTTGGCTAAAATCGACGTTCCGGACGCAATGGTGCGATCTGTTTCGCCATCCGGTGTCGTTCGGGCCCGTTCGGGCCATTTTCCGAGCGATTTAGCCAAAAAGGATAATTTGCATATTTTAAGCTCGTTTGCGATGTCGTAGCAGAAATGAACATCCTCCGTAAGTAAAATTGACGTCCGGACACAATCGTGTGATCCGTTTCGTTATTCGGAGTCGTTCGGGTGACTTTTCGACGATCGGGCTTAAAAACAATAATTTGCACAATTTTACCCGCTCGCGAAGTCGTAGAAAATGAATGTCCTCCCTAGGTAATATCGACGTCCGGACACACTCGCGTGGTCCGTTTCATCGTTCGAGGTCATCCGAACAAGCTCGCGAGTGCATGAGCCAATTTGAGCTAATTTCCCGCGCGACGCTTCGAGTAACACCTGTCGACCCTGGTATGCTCGAATGGACATCTCATGCATGTAATATAAAAAAAATGATGCCAACAAAGGACCCCCAACAAGTGTGGTGCGCCGCTGAGGCACGGTGCACTTGTTGGAAGCATCCTTAAAAGAGAGCATCTCTTGGTAGTCGATGTGACATCCCAAGAAAAGAGTACAAGAAAACTCGACCAGGCCAGATAAACTGGACATGGTATGGTCGAGGGTGTGGCTAACCTATCGTGACCGGTCAATCACCAAAAATAGGTTCAGAGGCCGTAAAGGCATAACCTAAAAGGGTGGTTCGGATGCCGTAATGGCATAACCACAATACTAGGTTCAGAGGCCGTAAAGGCATAACCTAGGGGGTGGTTCGGAGGCCGTAGAGGCATAACCACAAAGAATCCCAACCGAGCCGAAAAAGCTGGGCGGGGTATGGTTGGGGGTGGTGGTCGGTAGTGGAAGCTAACTCGTCCACCGCAGAGCTCGGCCGAGCCGAATAAACTGGACATGGTATAGTCGAGAAAAGATTTGTCGACCTCATTCGAAACGGCAATGTCGATCTGTCTGACCTCATTCGAAACAACAGAATCAATGAAAACCCTTACCTGACCACATTCGAAATGGTAGGGGAGAAGGACCCAGCCAGGCCAGATAAACTGGACATATTTGGCTGGGGTTTGCTTGACCTCATTCGAAACGGCAATATCGATCTGTTTGACCTCATTCGAAAGAACAGAATCGATGAAAACCCCGTACCTGACCGCATTCGAAACAGTAGAGGAGAAAACCCAGTCATCTCGTGTGACCAAATCTTCTGTTATGTTTCCCCTGAAAGAGACCCTGATTGTGAATCTAACTGATCTCCTTGAGACGAAACACCCAGCACTTTAATCAGGTGGCTATAAAGCACAGCAGAGGTGGCGATCAAACCAATGAGTATAAAGTATGGTTGACCCAAAAGGAAAAGGAGAGATGGTGTGGTTCAGAGGCCATGAAGGCATGACCAAACATAGTGGTTCAGGGGCCATAAAGGCATAACCACATAAATAGGTTCAGAGGCCTTAAAGGCATAACCTAGGGGTGGGTTCAGAGGCCATAGAGGCATGACCCAAGGAATGTCTGAAGAAGAGATACTCTCATAAATGAACCGGCCCAAAAGGACATATGGTGCGAGAAGTATCGAAAGGCTAATGAGCCTGATACGACAATATGTCCTCATAAGAGCTGACTAGAGCGCCATATAGCTCGAGAGGTGTCGAATCAAACGACTACATAGCCAAAACAAAAAGGTCAAAAGACAGGATGAACTCGTAACAGAGCCGACTAAACTGTCATATGGCTTGAGGAACATGGCTAGAAAGCCAAAAGCATCCTGAGACGGGATACTCTCGTAAATGAACCGGCCCAAAAGGGACATATGGCCTGAGAAGTATCGAAAGGCTAATGAGCCGGATACGACAATATATTCTCATAAAAGAGCCGACTAGAGCGTCATATAGCTCGAGAAATGTCATATCAAACGGCTACGGGGCCAAACCGTCAAAAGACGAGATGTCCTTGTACGAGCCGACTAAAGTGTCATGTGGCTCAAGAAACATCGAGGTATATGGCTATGTAAAGCCGAAAAATGCTCTCATAAGAGAACCGAGTCGAAATGGGCATGCGGTTCGAGAGACCTCGAAAGCCGAATGGCTACGAAACCCGACGTGCCTCATAATAAGGTCTTATCATCAAGGGTCGGCCAAGTGAAGGCAATAGTGCCGTTGATCGGAACATCAAATGATCAGGAAGGTATATATCTCGATCGAGGTTGTCCATGAAGTATGTATCCTGACTACACATCAAGTAAAGTAGGAGGTATGTACCCTACTTCACATATCAAATGGCACGGAAGGTATGTATTCGGCCGAGCATCGAAAAGGACAAGAGTTATGCATCTTGCCTACACATCAAACGAGCAGATCATATGGCGCAACGGACTCGAGGCAACATGCTCGAAGTATAGTCGGATGTCAAAACGCTCCGAAAGAACATGGATCGGTGTTAAAATTGATACGACATGTGACTCGACGTGGTGGATAGAACCAACCGAAGTAGTCGAAAATATCAAATAGGACAGGGGATGTATCCTGCCTATGCACCAAATGAGCGACCATATGGCTAAAATAGCCTGAGGTATCGTGCTCAAAGTATATGTTGGATGCATGGAGCGATCCAACTAAACATGGATCGGCGATAAGGCCGATGCAACATGTTACTCGATGTAGCAGACAAAACTAACCAAATAATCGAAAGAATTAATAGGGTTAGCTAACTGAAATGGTCTAACCAATAAAGTGCTTTTATGTAAGCACTAGCGAGGAAAATCTCGCGGGATTCTCCCATTTAGCAAGTAATTATGCTGGGAGGCATCAAATATCCCGGTGTAGACATGGATCAACTGAGCGACTGATACAACATGTCATTCAATGAGGCGGACCAAACTAACGAAGCCAATCGAAATATCATCGAGGCGGACTCACAAGTCCAAATGTAGAGTGCTTGAAGCAAGCACTAGCGAAATAAGTCTTGCTAAAGTGCCCTCAGAACTAGCGAAGTAGTTGTCGCTGAGGAGAGCTCAATGTATATTTCCTGCAAGAACTGGCTAAGGCAATTCTTGTCGGGGAAAATATCGAGTCAAATGTCATGCATCAAAAATGCAACTGACTAGGGACATGGATCGAATAGAGAATAGACAAAGTCTAAAATCGATACAACATGTCACTCCAACAAGGTAATGAAAATTGACAGAGTCGGGAATATTAAAGAGGGTGGATGGTCGAAACATACCAACCACTATACGATACTCGCTACCCGAAATTTGGTAGGATGAATTCCACTGGGAATTACCACAGTATCCAAGAGTGGTTGATCGAGATATAGCATTCCAACAACAAGGGTGCATGGATCTCAGACCAACCCAAAAACATCCTCCTAAGAGGGGAAATGCCGCACTCATTCGAAATGAGCGGGAGACTCTAATTAGGACCCACACAGGGTGCTCGACCGAATAGAGGAGTCGAGGAAAGAAGTATGGATTTCTCGCACAAAAGAGGCATCAATCGAACTTGACCTCAGTCAGTCGAGACACCTTAGAAAGGTTGGGCAAAATAGAGCGAACCAACCAAATGGTATCTAGCCGGAAGACCAAAACATATCCCTTAAGAGGGAATACACCACACTCATCTGAAGTGAGTGGGCCCAAGCATATCCGTAAAAAGGTGCTCAGTTCGGACCCTATGTAGAATGGGTAACCGAACAAGAATGCTAGGAAAGGTCATGGCTTTCCCGCATAAGACAAATATCAATCGAAATTGATTCGTCAATCGAGATATTGTGAAGGTTAGCTTAGCGAGGTATGATAACCATAGCCGCTTAATCATAAAGCTAGGCTCAAATCCTCCAAAAAGAGGGTATCTTCCACTCTCGGCTGTGACGAGAGGGACGAATGTATCTACCACACTCATTTATGATGGGTGGGACACCCTTGCTCGGGTTCGCTCGAAGCGAGGAACCGAAGAGAAAAGATAAGAGAAGTACTTGGCTTCTCTTACACCGATTACTGGTTGCGCCAGGTATAAGCCACTCGTAAGACTTCCACTTTATCTGTTTAGCAATTCGACGATCGGTTTTAAGAGATGCACAAGACCTCTCTTACTTGCAATGAAGCAAAGGAATGGGTGGGTGTACGGTATGTCGTACAACATGCCCACAAAGAAGGCTAGTCGACTTCCGAAGGAAGGACTGTCGAGAACTCGAAGGTCGACACATAAAGTGTACAAGAAGGTGGGTAAAAAGCCCGCAAGATGGCAAGCCTTTCTTCGAAGGAAGGGCCACCGGACCCGAGAGGGTCGCCACATAGTACGTAAGGGTGGTGGGTGAAGAGTCCACACACAAAAGGAGAGTCAACTTCCAGGAAGGACTGCCGGACCTGGAGGGTAGACACATAAAGCGTAAAGATGGTGGGTGAAGAGCCCGCAGATGACAAGCCTTTCATCCAAGCAAGTGCCGCGACCAGAGGGTAGACGCATAAAGCGTAAAGATGGTGGGTGAAAAGTCCACACACAAAAAGAGAGTCAACTTCCAAGGAAGGACTGCCGGACCCAGAGGGTCAACGCATCAAGCGTGATATAATGTGGGTGTACGGTATGTCGTACAACATGCCCACAAAGCTATTGAGAGCCTTCCATGCCATTTATAATTTTTTTATTGGCATTAAATATTATTTTTTTATTATTCCCAACATAAGTCGTTATGGGGAACGATTTGGCGTGACATGCCAACTCGATACGGTAAGTGGAGCTCTCGAGTAAGCATCCTAGACTCATGACCAGATATACCATGCAAAATATGAGGTTTGCAAAATTCAGGTCCAGGTGAGATTTTCCTTAAGTACTCTTTCCTAGTCCCTGTCCTTTAAATATTTTCACCCTTAGCCTAGATAGGCCTCGTCATTCGTATCCGGATGTAAAGAAATGTTTTCATTTTGGAGATGTCTTTAAATCAATTACTAATTTATCAGTCATCCCAATGTCACTTAAGCAATTATCTGAACCTTAATATTCTAAGGATCTTACCAGGAGAATTTTGAAATCAAAAAGTTCTTTATATCGAATTTTTGATTTCCCACTCACCTCAAGCTTCTTCTCAGGAGTGTTGATCATTTTTTTTTCAATCTTTTTTTCTTTTTTCTTATTTTGAAGCCTTTCACATTTTTTTATCTCTCCTGAGAATTACTATATCTGGTGAGCTTCTTTTTGTTATAAAGTAATTTACTTTGACTCAAAATTCTCCCGAAGAAAGATTCTTAGAAATTTATGGTACATTACTTGTCAAGCTTCCATCGGTCTAGCTGAATGGAAAAGTAAGAGATCTAAATAGTCTGCGAAACTACTCACATCTCAATGACACCCATCTAGTCACTCGAGGTGTTCTCGGGACTTAGGTGAAAGTTCATTAAAGTAAGGGATTCGGTCATCGAGACATAATTCAAATCCCCGAACTATGAAGATCGAGCAAATCCTAAGAAGGTGCATACATGGTCCGGCTTAAACCCATCCTCGGGATATATCATAGATTCGACCTCAAGAAACATCGAAGGAAAATCCAAGATAAGATCAACTAAGGAGCACAGTTCCTTTCGGAAGCGTCTCAATGGCCTCTATAAATGGAGCCGAAATATCAAGACGTACAGGGATAAGAAGCCAATGTCTCTTGGTCAAGGTATATCTCGGTTAGATAAGCAGCGAGGTCTAACCGGTAGTATCAGATATCAAGGTATCCCGACGAGTCATGGACTGATTTATCATGACGAAGTGTTTTGATCCGTTCAACATGACTATTGACAAGGTAATAAGAATCAACCAAGTCAAGCAAAATATCCACAAGGTTGGATATATGAGATGAATCCATCCCACAGTGATGCTTTCTCACCAAGAACGGACTAAAAAGTCAGTAAGATTCTAGATAGGTGAGGCACCAAATCCTAGTTAGGTTCAAAGTAGACCGACTAAATAAAATGCTAGACAAATAAGTTGGTTTTAGCAAAGAAATGCTCTCATCAAGAGCTTAGCCAAAAGGCAAACATAGCTTAAATCAAATGAGGCACTCTCAAACGACTTCGGGAGATGTGCATCCCAGCTAAACATGGATCGACTAAGGCTAGCAAAATGGACTAGTCAATACAACATGTTATCGACAAGAGATTTTTTGGGGGTGTCCCCCAATCGGAGTATAAAACATCCATTATAGCCTTGTTTAATAGGTGGAAAGAGGTAGGATAAAGCACTCTTCAAAGCAAAGGCGAGTAAACCCCTCGCCGTCAAATGTAGAAAGTTATTCAACATGCGAGCGTCGGAATATCAAGAGACATGGTGGCAAGAATTTGCCTAACCCAATGGATATTCGCCGAAGGACGACGATCAACTTTTGTCCCAAAAAAAAGTGAGAATCGACGGGGTATGCTCCGGATCTCCCTTTATCGACATAGGACAAATTCATCTAGCGCGATGAAAAGGAAGCCACAAAATTTTCCTCATGATTTCAAGAAAGAGTTAGCACATCATGTATGGGCAAAAGCCGCTCTAACAGGATCATCAATGATACCTGGCACAACATCTGGTAAGTGGCACCAAATACCGCGCCAAGGGTTCCATGCAACACCTTGGCGGGTCTCATGGCCTGCACAATATATGGGGAAACCTCCAAATCTCGTAATGGACTGAGAGGTATATCTCGATCTCCCACTATGAGAATCATGAGGGTAAGGTAAGTAAAGGAGTTCTCACACAATATGCTTAGATATTTCAGATATCTAAGCAAGGAACTCATCTCTAGAAATTGGACCATGTCCTCTCAAAGAGGAAACTAGAATCTCAACAGGTAAAGAGACCTGTGGCTGAATCAGCCACTATGGTTGCGACGATCCGTTCCTATTCTTCCGGACGCCCTTGCCTAACGTAGGGACGGGCGAGACCTCGGAGAAACCAGAACAAGCGGGGCGGGACAATCGTCGAACCAGCAAAAACATTTCCACTTAAAGAGGAAGATGCTCCTACGATCTTCTAAGTCGGAGAACTCGTGGTAGCAACAACGGTACGGATCGCAAGGTGAGAATGACTTGCATCCGGAGGAGGGAAGAATCCCGAACAAACTCGGCGGAGTGTAGTCCACATAACCGGACGAGAGGAGAGAAGATGATTTTCGGCTAATGTAATTTGGGCGTTATCTCGTGCTTGAATCGGAAACAAGTCATGGCGGGGACATGGTCCACATCGCCGAGAAGATGAAGAGGTGATTCTCAGCCGACGGGATTTAGCACCATCCCGGGCCAGAACCAAAACAAGCCATGACGTCGACATGGTCAACAACGTCGGAGGACGAGAAATGTGATTCTCAACCTTCAAGATTTAAATATAAATCATGGGTCGGAACCAAAATAAATCACGGCGGGGACCCAGTCCACACCGCCAGAGGACGGTACCTTAACTGGTAACTCTAGCACTCTTACATAATGCAACATCCGTGAGGATGGAAATCCTAAACATATGGAAGGACTAAAATAGAGGCTAGTAAGCAGGAAAGAGCATTATAGCGTATCGCCATCTGGCACAAGTCCTTTCCTCGAGGGAAAAGTAACACTGATACGAGTTGCTACTACAAAAGTAGTACTACATGCACAACTCCTTTTCAAAGGAGGGCATGTAGCAAATGTCCAATGAGGACGTGGTCCGCTCAACGGGGACAGTAGCAAACATGACTCAAAACGGGGGCCGAAGGCACCTCCTAAACGGGAGTCAAAATGGGTATAGAAACCTGATACAAGCAATGCTGCTAAATTTGCAGCAATCTATTCGTAGTCCTCATGGCCTTTCTGCCTAATCGAGGGACAGGTGGATCCTCAGGGAAAACTGGAACAGAAATAGAGTCGGGACAAATGTCACAACGACGACAGTAGTGACAAACCTACTGCTAAAAGAAGACTCACCTGCCTATGGCAAGGAGATATGTGAGAACACGGAGGGACAAGTCTAGAAAAGACCGTCAGGTGCGGCGGCGCATCGCTATCGAGCGTCGTCCTCTTTTTGCAAAAGAAGCGAACGCGACGCGAGCCACCACAGCAAAAACAGCTAAATGTATACGACTCCCCTTTAAAGGGGGAGGACACGGAGGAAAACGCCTCAGATAGCGTAGGAACAACTCAATATGCACGTATCCCCTTTTAAAAGGGAGGGCATAGAGCAAAACGTCTGAGAGAGCGTAAGAACAACTCAATATGCACGTCTCCCTTTTAAGGGGAGGGCATAGAGAAAATGCCTCGAAATGACGTATGAAAGACTCGATGTGCACGTCTCTCCTTTTAAGGGGAGGGCACGAAGCAAAATGTCTCGAAAGGGCGTAGGATTACGTAAGGTAACCCCACATGGGTGCTCGAAGGAGCCGAAGGTTATGACACCCTCAGGAGCACAAAAACGCTTGGGGAGAGGGGAAAGAGCTCTCCCTGGCGGCAACGATCATATCCATCTTTACGCTCTTCCGCGTAGCGGGCAAAAATGGACGATGATAAAAAATAAGGAAAGGTCGAAAACCAATCACAAAACTACAACGACATCGATGCATGCGATAATGCTGCAACCGAAATGTCGAGGGTGAGAGAAGGGATAGAATGCATCGAGTTGCTACCCACAGCAGTCGACACATGGACCGAAAACCAAGGTCTCACAAAAGGCTCAGTCGTGACTCGAAGGAAGAGAACCGAGTCACGATAATATGAGCGAAACTCGAGTATGGAGAGAGGCTATAACCCCGGAAAAGCGAAGCTCCAAGTATGGAGAGAGAAACTCCTCCCGGCGGAGTCGCCGGTTTGCGAATACGGCGGGATCCACAAGACTCATAAGCGAAAACTCCAAGTATGGAGAGAGAGACTCCTCCCGGCGGAGTCGCCGGTTTGTTTTCGCCATTCTTTTCTCTTTTTTTATTTTAAAAGGAGTCGCCGGCTTGTCGATCGTCGTATACTTCCCCTATTCGAATAAATCTCCCTCCCGAATCAAATAAGTGATTCGAAGAGGAGAGGAACCGATTAGAAGGGACATACGACAAAGTGACAAACGAGAGAAAAGAAAAACATGGAGAGTACGTGCGATAAACCTCGCGAGGATAAGTCGAGCATGTCCGCCCGAACAAGATCGGGCGGAGGCACCTTGAACCAATATCCGCGAAAGAAGTATCTACGTAGACTACCCATAACCGAGAGTCGAGTGTATGTACACGTGCCGGGGTCGAGAGCACTCCGGAGGAACGTATTCCTGCGGTTAATTACATCTTGGGGGATACCCAAGAATACTCTCGATAAAAGGAGTTTCGCTTTATATTATCATGGACACGCGGGTATAGGCGATCGAAGGGAGATTATTCCGTGTGGGCGAGCGACGCTTCAAAGCTCTCGCTAAGCCATCGGGCGGAGAGTGAGTCTCTCACAATCCCGAATGGGGTAGCGGCTCATCGGCATACGAAACCCACGGAATAACCTAAATCATCTTGGCGGGGGTATCCCGACACGTCGAAGCGCGTCGGGCCATAAGGGCGGAGGACAAATCGTCGTATCCCGAATGGGCGGCGGCTCATCGGCATCGGGCCGTCAAAATGATATCAACGAAGTCGAGGAGCGAAAGGGCTCGACGGGGGTAGTCGAAGGAAGGAAGGAGTAATCCACAAGGGGTAGAGGTAGCCAGTCGGGGTATCACGAACCCGTCATCCAAAGCGATGAGGACCCTAAGTCTGCCCGAACGTGAAGGTAGTCGACCCGACACATCCCGAGATCCCGGTCGACAATCCAAGAATTGCATTATCCACGGGGACCTCGGTAGCTCTAAGGTCGAAGGAAGGAAACTCTATCCTATGAGTATAAGTCTGAGCTCCAAGAGGTGGGTCTCACACCCTGCCGAAGTGACGAGATGCCTCGGGAAAGAAGAGAAAGGGAGGTTCGACTACAAAGCCGCAAACGCTCCAAACAAAAGAACTTACACCCCGTCCGGGTCCGGGAGCCTTCTAACACCCTAGGCGCACTGGCGACAACCACCTATAAAGGTATCTCGGCCACGGTCAGTTGGAGAAGCACGGAACTCCTCCTCGGGACATGCAAATACGAATGCAATTATTCAGAAGCAATCCTTAAATAATGCTGGAGGCCCTATTAAGTATGACTTCGGTGATAGCATACGCAACGCAACCCATTTAAAATCCTACCAAGTGCCGTACGAGAAAGTAAAAGTGCATATTTTAAAATCTCGAATATTTTAATCCTAAAATTCATTTATCTTGAATATTTTATTAGGATTTTTAACATATAAAGTTTTACAATTTTAGTGGTCGCTAAAAGAGCACTAAATGATATCGTGAAATCCCGGATCACGAGAAAGAAACAAGGAAAAACACACGCGAGCGTACAAATATGCAATAAAAGCGAGAAAGAAAGACTCCATAATAAAATAAAAGAGAGCCAAAATGCTGCTGGACCGACAATATAATCCAGAAAAAGAAAAATGCGGCGGGACTCCGCATATACATGCCCGGTCCTAATTCTATACATCGATATAAAAATGCGACTGAAGATACGGGGCACGAGCATCGGCTCCTGGTCCCCTCCACGTGGTTCCTACGCCAAACGCCTGGGACCCGCGCGCAGTATCTTATTCTCTCGCTGCGACTCTCCAGACTCTAAAAGTACGAAGGAAAATAAAAAGACTCAATCCCGTACGAAAGCAAGTGTTAGCGGGAAAGCTCGCATGCGAAATGACGTATAATGACGCCATGCTTTATAAATGGGGAGCTAATAAGACCCTGCAAACAAAATGTCGAAATCATCACTGCTCCCCCATAGCCGTACACGTGTGTGTGTATAAATAAGCATGCGCTCCTGCGAGAAAAGCGCCTAACACACTACCATACATATGAAGCATGCAATCACATCACGAGCAAAGTGCGAAGAAAGATACTCGCTGTAGGCAACCAATCCATCAAAGAACAATAGTCAAGGCATCAAAAAGCACTACCTAATGAACCTAAGTCTCTAGCTCAAGCACACCATCTAACGAAAGTGCACAAACATAACGCCTAAGTCGTGCGGTAAGTGCAGGTATAGTATGACTTTGATGGGGTCGCCATCTACGGCCCCATCCTAAAGATCCGAAAGATCTAAAGGGCGTCGCGAAGAGGGGTGACACAAGTTAGATCCGACGGGTCCCAAGACAGCGATCATGCATGTCGATCCCGATGACTTAACTAAGCATTGCTCACCGGGATCAACCCGATAAGCAATGCTCGTAACGCATCGCGACCGACACGGGGTCACCCTCCTAACGAGTAGGACAAGCCATCGAGGAATGGGTAAATGAGCACGGTCGTGCAGAAGCTCACATTGTGATCGCTCGGCCGAGTACGAAACAATCACTAACGGGCGCCCAAAGGGCAAGCACACACATCATGCGAAATGCGAGGATGCTACATGCGAATAGAATGCACCAAAGTGGTGGATGGTGAGTATACCATAAAGGCAGTGACTCGAAAAGAGCGGGCATGCCAGTAGTGGCGGCGGCCCGAAAAGGATGGGTATGCCGAGGAGGCGATGACCGGAGGTGGGCATGCCGTAGCGGCGGCGGCCGGGAGGTGGGCATGTCGTAGCGGCAGCGGCCCGAGCAAATGAGTATGCCGAGGGGCGATGACCCGAGGTGGAATAATTCTCACTATGGAGAATCATAAAAGTGCGGTGCGAATGTAAATGCAAAGAGGCAGAATATGGTGCAACATGCAATCGACTCAACATGCACATGCATATAAACATGCAATAAGATGCGAAGCATACGAACATGTAATATGATCGGTCGACCGGACCAGTAGTGGCCGTTCGGACCAAAGAAATGGGTGGATTAATTCGGGGTAACCAATCCGACCACTAAAGGATAGGTGATCGACTCGGGACGATCGATCGGACCTAACCGAGGATCGGGGATCGGCCCGGGATGGCTCGATCAACCCGAAGTGCTCATGCGAACATGCATACGATGCAACGAATGACCACGTGCACAAAAATACAAACATGCGATTTAATGCGATAAGTGGTCACGTGCAAAATGCAACAAGATGGAGCATGCACATGCAACACAACCCCGACACTCGACGGCGTGTCGAACTCGTCCTAACGACCTCACATAGGTACCTGGGGTTGACGCTCTGAGATGTGCGGCATCGCCGCCTCCGGCTTGGCGTGGCATGTAGAGGGCTTCCCCTCCGATTTCTCGTGGGGGAAACTCGCCACCGTTCCTGAGGCGGACTCAGCTACGAAGCTTTTCCGCTCTACGAACGCCCCGATCTTATAGGACGGACTAGCTACAAAGCTTTTCCCATCCTCTAAGATCGAACTCAACTAATCCCTCCGAGGGAGATTAGAGCGCCAAAACCGTAGGAAATCGGGATTCCAACCCGGCAGGATTAAGATCTAGAGCTCGGAACGGTGGAAATCGCTAGGCTACGAATAGGAATCGCCAACGCACGAGATTCCTAACCTATAGCTCACTCTAGGAAAATCAACGATCCATCACATAGGCACGTCGACACGCCGACTCACGGCCGGCGCACGCACCTCGTGTGGGCGATCGAACCCACACGCCTAGGCCGACTAAACCTAGGATAAGAAAATCTACGCGTCGCGAAGGTCGAAGACGCGTTCTCTTTATCGAAGAAGAGCCCACGCTTCCGGCGAACCGCCGGTGTTCGGTCCATGTGCCGACGCACCTCGCAATAACAAATATAGAAAACGGGATCGAGTGAGGTATGCGATGTACCAAAAATAATAATAAATAATTTTGGCATAAAAATATGACCAAAATATACCTTCAGAAGAGGTCGGATTGAAGTGTTGCTCGACATTGTCTTGCAAGCGTAAATTTATCGAGAAATGTTGGAGAGCTCGATGCAATATTTCTATTGCTTTCCAACACTAGGGGGGATCGCAATGAAGCATTGGCACTTCTTCCAAATGATTTTAAATCACCAAAGGTCCGCTTGTATGCATCCATGAATCAACATTCCAGCTTGCAAATCACAATACATCAACTTTTGCTTAATTTTGTGATTCAATATCTACACATTCAAGAGATTTAAAGCAAGATTTTACCAAAATTTGAGCACACCTCATCTGCATCCATGGAGTTTACGGAAAGAGGAGATGGTCGCCGACGAGAAAGTGGCAGCGAGAACTTCAGCAAAGAAGATTTGGAGAAGGAGGTGGCGACTCGACTGCAAGGCAGGGCGTCGGCGCTGGAGGAAGCTGGCCGAATGCTGCCGGTTAGGGGGGAAGTTCCGGCAAGGCTCTGTTCACCGGCAAGGAGGAGCCGGCAGCGAGTTTCAGACGCGCAGGGGGAAATCCGAGCGGGAGCAGCTACGGCGCGATAGGGTTCGCGAACAGGGGCTCAACCAAGGAGTCTCACCGGCTGGATGACGCGACGACGAGTTCGCCGTCGAGGAACGCCGGTCGACGAGGCTCGAGCACGAGGAGACGGTCCGGAGCTAGGGCATTTCGCGAAGTGGGCTTGGCGGCTGGGAAGAAAATCGTGATGCCCTCTTCCTCCTTTTAGGCGTAGGTTTGGTTTTTTTTTCTGTTAATATATAATAATATTATATATGTTAATATATAATATATTATATATATTATATGATAATAATAATAAAAATAATGTTATAATTATCCTCTGCATATTCTTAGCCTGTATACGTGCTTCGCAGCTGAGCGAATGTCCCTCTTGACTAAAATCGACGTTCCGGACCATGATAGTGCAGTCTGTTTCGCCATCCGGTGTCATTCGGGCCTGTTCGGCTATTTTACGAGCGATTTGGCAAAAAGGATAATTTGCATATTTTAAGCCCGTTTGCGATGTCAGTAAGAAAATGAACATCCTCCGTAAGTAAAATTGACGTCCCGGACACAATCGTGTGATCCGTTTCGTTATTCGGAGTCGTTCGGGTGACTTTTTGACGATCGAGCTAAAAACGATAATTTGCACGATTTTACTCCGCCCACGAAGTCGTAGCAAAATGAATGTCCTCCCTAGGTAATATCGACGTCCCGGACACACTCGCGTGGTTCGTTTCATCGTTCGAGGTCATCTGAACAAGCTCGCAGGTGGATGAGCCAATTTGAGCTAATTTCCCGCGCGACGCTTCGAGTAACACCTGTCGACCCTGGTATGCTCGAATGGACATGCATGTAATATAAAAAAAATGATGCCAACAAAAATATTTGACTTATTCTTTAAAAAATAATTAAATACTTAAAACTTCATTACATCATAACACAGTAAATATTAATCACCATGACATGAAATTTGGAGGGTTTAAACTTCTCATCATTATGTGTGTTCTATGATTTTTCTAAAGTCAGAGAACACCTCTAAGAGTAAGAGCCCTACTTTTCAAAAGAAATCACTTCTGTTTTAATTGAAAATTCATAAGAATTAAAATATAAATAAAAAATAATAAAAATGAGTTTGATAGGTTCACTATGGTCAAATGACCCTATGAACAATATAAAATGGGTTTAATTAATTAAAAATAATATTCTATGTATTTAACTCATTAAAATTTAACAAAAATAAAATAAAATAAAATATAGTTAGAAAAATCACAAAAAATAATCCACACCGATGATAATGGTCATAAAAACTCCTTGTAAAAAATTAAAATTAATATGAATTGATTTTACCACTAAAGTTGATTTTGTAAGTAAAATAAGATTTTTGCACTAAAATAAATATAATAATAAAAATATGACTAGAAAAATTGTGAAAATGGTTTTGGGAGTTTCCTGTAATCAGGAGCACCTAAGAAAAATAAAATTGATGTTAAAATAAATACTTCATTTTTAAGTTATTTTTAAATTTTAAAATAATTAAAAATTCCAAAAATCACAAGAATAAAAAATTGCACCAAAATATCACAATTGGTTCCTTGATCACTTGGGACCAATTAAAATATTTTTCTTATTTTTCTAAATATGGTTATGTATTTTTAAATGCCAAAAATGAATTTCCCTAATTTTACATTAAAATAATTACAATAAATAAAATATAAGACACAAAAATATGAAATTTATTTCTTTGGGTTCCCTGAACTCAGGGGAATTAAAGAAAAATATAAAAGGTAATTTCAAGTTAAATAATATTTTATATTTAATTAATACTCCAAATCAACAAATAAACCTAATAATTAAAATAAAATTAAAAAAATCATGAAAATTGACCTAAGTGGTCCTCTGACCTAGGTGAACCTGCAATAATTTTTCTAAGGACATATTGTATACTTTTTTATATGTTAATAACCTAACTTGGAAAATACCTAATTTTGCATTAAAAATAATTATAAAAAATTAAAAAAATCAGAAAATTACATTTTCTACTCTGATATTTTAATTGAACCATGAGTGAGGTAACATAAAAATTTCAATGTCATTTGAGTTTAATTTAAAGAATTATGAAGTGATAAAGTCTTAAAGAGCAAAATAATAATTATGAGATTTAAGCTCTAATTATTTAGACTAAGTTAAAAGTTAAATGGGTAATTAATGATCATAATCAACTTCTCTAGATGATTGAAACTAAGGGATTAAGAGGTAGAAATCAATTGCTCACTGTTGACCTCATTTTTGGTGAGGTATTTTCTTCTCTCCTTAGTACTTAGGATCTAGTCATAGGTTTTCCCTTTGACTATCCTAGAGGACTAGAAATGGAACCCACCATCACTTAGAAATTCAAACCACTTCTTGATTCCCTTCAAACCCCACATGTTTGATTGTAAACCCCTAACCACTTGGAGGGTAAAGATCAAATGTGGAGGTTTAAAGGATGAGTTTCATATGGGACTCTTTGGCACTGGGACTACCCCTGGATAGCTACGTCACAGTGAGGGTTGACTTGCACACACTCTACACTCTCACACACATTCCAACCCTAAAATCATTCTTACCCAATTTAATTCCCCGACTCATGTAGGTAATTCATATGGATGAACCTTAACCCCTAACCCCCTGGCCAAGAGGGTTATAAACAACATAGTGAATGTCTAAAATGAGTCCTCTCATGGCTCTTGTGAGCTTAACACGGCTTCATGGCTCAACCAAAGTGA
Organism: Papilionanthe hookeriana x Papilionanthe teres; assembly: GCA_022702705.1. Classification (NCBI taxonomy): domain Eukaryota; kingdom Viridiplantae; phylum Streptophyta; class Magnoliopsida; order Asparagales; family Orchidaceae; genus Papilionanthe; species Papilionanthe hookeriana x Papilionanthe teres. The sequence goes on from CM040431.1 coordinate 31,360,209, forward strand.
TTTCATTTCACTCACACTTGATCAACCTTCATTTTTCCAAAATTTCAATTTTTGACCCCCGGGACCCTAAACCCACCAAACATACCAAATGCCCTTGAAATTGCCCAAAATTTGCAAAATTTTCTAAATTTCCCAAAATTCCTCAAAATCAGTCATAAACATTTCCCACCACTCAAATTGATCATCCTTGGTCAAATATACCAAAATTTTCAAAACCCCCCCAATAACCTCCAAATACCCAAAATACCCTTTTAACCCAAAAATTCCAAAAATTCAGAAAATTCCCAAAAAAATTCCAAAAAATCTCAAATATTCCCAATTTCATTTTGTCCAACTACACCATAAGCCAATTTTGTCAATTTAGCCCAGTTTTACCAAAACCCCCAATTTGACCTATTTTTAACCTAAGAAAGCCCAATGACCGACCAAACCACTCCAATTGACCTCAATTTTGATCCAATTCAATCCTAAGCTTCAATTTAATATCCCCAATATCAATTTAGACCAAATCCAAGCCCAATTTGACCAAAATGTGGATCCAATTTCAATTTGAAGCTTAAAGCCAAATTTTGGCCCATGACCTAAACTTAGCCCAAACCAACCCAACTCAACCCCAATTAACCCCAAATCTTTTCCTAAACCTTCCTAACATCCCCACAAACAAAACACTAACATGATTTGCCCCAAATTTGAAACAAAACTCCACCCAAACCTAACCCAAATCAAAAATCCCCAATTTGGCCTAACCAATCATGAACCCAAATAAGCCCAAATCCCAAAATCAAAGCCCAACCAAAATTGAAAACTCTTTGTTATACTCCCATAAACATTTTTCAAAATTAATTTTACATCAAACCCAACATTGGCCCAACCTTAACCCAAGTTAGCCCAATTTGATCCACTTTTGCCCTATTACCAAAATGACCCAATTTAAACCCAATTCAACTTAAAATCACCCCAAAACTTTTCTAAAATTCTCATGACACATCCCTAAAATAAACCCAACATTTATTTGGCACAATCTTTTATAAAACTTTCATTCACTAACTTGTTTTAAAACCTAAAAGCCCACTTTTTTAAGACACTTTAAAAGCCCATCCAAAACGATTTCGAAGGCCCAAAACCTGTTTCAAAACCCATATGACATATTCATTGGTCATTGACCCGACCCGCAATTACGCAGTAAATTAACTTCCAAAAGATGGCCAAAAAAACTTGACCCGATTTATAAATAGCGGCTAGTGTGCAAACTCTTAAATGATATAAAAATTAGAAAATATTTTACACACTAAGAGTACTACGCAAAGTATACGTGTCGTTTCAAGTAATATAGAGTTTTCTTTAAAAACCCCAATATCGATCCCACGAGGAAGTGAAGTAAGAGGTCTTTAGTCAAATTCTAGTCTACTGCTAATAGTCCTTAGTTTGGAATGTTGATTAAAATTGTGTTTTATCTAGCAATTACTCCTAAATGCAAGTGTTAAATGTAATAGTAACTATAACTAAATGCAAATAACAATTCTAAATATAACCCTTTTTGGATAAATTGGTCTGGAGAATTTCGAGATTTTAAAAACTACTATTCTTATGTAATGAAATAGATAATGTATAGTGAATGAGATGCATTAAATATTGTATGTGCCAAATAGGAGCAATCCTATTCTTTACCCTTTGGTCAGCGCATAAAGAACATCGACTAATCCTATGCTTGGTTACCGAATCCGCAGCTAGTCGGAGGATACCGGCTCGCCACTTCGGAGCTCCCACGTTCCCCTCGCCCGAGGGCTAACAATCTACACTTCAAGACTCCAAACGATAGGACCGAATCGAGGATTTTAGTCCGTCACTCTAAAATCTCCAATTCTACGCCCGATAATTATATTTCCCTATTTATTCGCATTCAACTTCCATGAACTTCACCATCCATGAAATTCGAATGTGGTTTCACTTTGTCGAGAATTACACCGCCCTTTCGGGTCGATGCAATTACAACGAATTTTAACACTACAATGGGCCCTTATTGCAATGTAAATGAAGTGCAAGTAAAAACCATCACATTTATAATTAAATTCACTTCTATCATGCATCACAAAATCCTAAACATGATTTCTACTCATTACAAAAGAAAAGTAAAAGGAAAACAATGGCATAATCTTCTTATGTCACTATTTCCAAAGAAGAAGAAAGAGTAAGAGAGATGCGTCACAAAGCACGAAGAAAACATAAAGGAAATTTCATTTAACAAAAGCAAATCCACTAAATAAATGTTTACAAAATTATAAGATAATGAAGAACAATACTTAGCTTTTTCCCCTTGAAAGAAAGACGAAAATCTCTCACATAAAGTCTCCCGGTGATCCATGCAATGCTAGCGAAATTCCTTACAAGTTCTCTCAAAATCTCCTCTCCAATCTCTCCAAAAGGGTAGAAATCTACATTTCTACTCTTAATCTAAGAATCCTAAACATTCCTCTAAGTTTTTTTCTCCTTTCCTCTATTGTTTCTCTCTAAAATTCCTCTCTAATCTAACCCATATTCGCCATTTTAAAGAGTACGGATGAAGTTTGAAGAGTTTCCATAAGCACCCCTTCGAAAAAGCGTCCAGATACGTCGAATTTCGGCCATAACCGCACAAAAGTCGGTCCGAAGCTTCCGGCCGTCGGCGGGGTTCGAGCTCGCCGTCGGCGAGCTTTTTAGGCTTATTTCGGTGCTCTCGGGTAAATCTCGCCGTCGGCGAGATCGACCTCGCCGTAGGCGAGCAGTGCTGCCGCGCGGCTCCACGGCTTTGCTCCGTTTGGCTCCGTTTCAACTCCGTTTCGCCCCATTTCGACTTGCGTTGCGTTCGTAACGGATATGACTCTACAAAATAAGCATAAAAAAAACCTTTCTTTAAAGTGTAATCTCATTCAAAAATATGCAAGAAGTGTAAAAGAGATTAAACATCAAAAGACTTATCGAAAGGTGTCAGAACAGAATTTCATTTCTTGCTCGTTTTTGCTCCAAATTGCACCGTTTTTGCTTCCTTTTTCTCTAATCACCATTTCTTGTATCTAAAACTAAAAAAACATACAAAATACCTTCCTTTAAAGTGTAACATCATCAAAAAATGAGTAAAATAATATAGCAAAAAGCATATATATTTTAGGCGTGTCAGTCATCCATTTGATAAAATCACCCCCTAAGTTTTATTTCATCATTTAAACAAACCAAATGTGGCCCCATGAAAATTTTCCACCAAAATGTTCAAAAATTCAAAACCCTTTTTCATGTAATTAACCAAGCTTTGCCCCAAGCCACATGGAGCCATGGAGCCATGCATAAGCCGTATGTAAGCCTTGGAAGCCACTTTCCACATCACCAAACCATTTATGGCTAAAGGGGGAACCCCTTTCCAAACTCCTTCTTAAGCCTTTTTAACCCCTTTTATGTCACAATCTAACCCATGCTTAATCAAAATTCTTGGGATAGAGACTTCTCCACCTAAAGTCAGCTGAGCCAAATGATTCATTTCAGCCCAAATCAAACTCTTGGAGGGTGAACCCAACCTATTTCCATGGCTTGACCAAATTAAGCTCAAAATGACCCTTCCCCCTTACCACTTAAATAAAACTCCTTTACACATGTCAAGCCTCAATTGAACTCACTAACTTCCACCCCTGACCCCACTGAGCCAGATGGTGACTTGACCCTGGCCGGACCACCACCTGGGCCACCGGAAAATACCAGGCCGAGAGCCTCATTTGAATTCAAAATTTCAAAACTCACTTGCTGAGTTGTCCCAAGCCCAATGGCCATTATAGCTCTTCTTCTCCTCCCCTAGCGAAGAATCCCAGCCCTCCAAACCTCGATCGAAACCGGCCGATGGACATGGCTATTTAAACCCACCTCCCTCGCGGCCAAAAGGGTTGATGCACCGGACCTTAACAAAACTCGCCCGATCTACTCCAAACTCTTCACTCAACACAGAGAACTCAATCCCCACTGCTTCCCTGCCCTAACCTCCATCAACAGAGTTCAATTTCTCAACTCAAAATCCACCCCAAAACCAGGACACTTCTCCATGTCGGCATATTTTTAGGTTGTGTTTTGAAAAGGGGTGGCCTACAAAAGTTATCGGCGAATTTTTTAGATTTTAAATTTAATTTAAATATATATATAATTTAGAAAGTAGTATTTGATTTTGAAAATAATTTTGAGTTTGAAAATTTTAATATATGAAATCGAACCGATCTCACAGCCCAAATAGTTTATATAAACGAGCATTGCATCACAAACCGTGCATCTATCCCGAGGAATAGACACACTGCTTGGTGATGGGACTCGATTAAATAAACTAGAAGATTTGTGACATATGTTTAGTCACGAACCAATTTTATAAGCCGAGCGAGTTCCCTCGCTTAATATAAAGGAATTAAGCTGGGTTTATATTACCTGGTTCTTAAAGTTCCCTATAAGGGCAAGCCCACTATAGTTAATTACATCTTAAATGACGGGAATCATTTAAGAAAACTCTCGATAATGATCAGTGGTTTTGCTCTCAAGAATTTCAAAGCTTAAGTTTTCAAACAATTGGATTTTGGAAATTTTAATAGGGATTAGCTCAAATTCGGAACAATTAATTTTAGGAGTCCAAAGGAAGAGAAGTAGGAGAAGTCGAGGATCCAAGAAGAATCTTGCAACTTCCCAAACTATCCTATTGTTTGGCTTAATTTGGAATTTACTTAATGTTTCAATCTTGCCAATTTTAATTAATTAGGACTTATATTTGTATGACATAATCATACAAATAGCCTCGAAGATGTGAGGGTTTATGTCGTACCGAACGACTACCTCGAAAACCTAAGACTGGTTAGGGCTTAATTTACATAACATGATTATGCAAATGCCTAACAAAGAGTTGAGGATTTATGTTGCACTAAGCAAACTACCTTGAAATCCTATGGCTTGGTTATTTAAAACTAAGAAAAGTTTAGCTGAAGTAGACACAAGATTTGCTGACGAAGATGGCCATGCTGCCCACTGTGCTCCGAGCTCCTTGTTGTTGCAGAGTTTTAGTTTTAGAAGGTGAAAATCAGGGGATGAGATAAGTGTTCTGGTTTAGAAATCTTAAAATCCAAATGTCTTTAGTGTTTTATTAGGGGAATCTTAAAGTTGATTATAACAACACAGGTTAAGATCCCACGGTTCCATCATTCCGGCACCGTTAGTTTTATCGGATTCACTTAGTCCAGATGAATTTGCTAAACTCAACTGAATGAGTTCCACACTTTCATTTAGACCGTGGGAAATCTCGTTAGCAACACGTGGGTTACATCATCCGAGGTATTCCCGATCATCCAATGAGATGTTTTAATTTAATTGCAATTGTAGTTTTGTGTTCTGTTTGTGATTAAATTTTGAGTTATTTTATATTTTGAATGTTGTGGCGGTGGATTTTATCTTGTTGTGACTTTTAATTTAGTTTTGGTTTCAGTTTTGTGGCTATCCTAAAGGTTTTAGTTTTCATGCAACAATCTTGTTTAACATGCAAGAAGAGTAAAGCGTAGCTCATATAAATAAATTGCAATAAAATAAAAGCGTACCTGGAGAGTCTTCTCGTCATTCCAAGCTGCACTTAAAACACATGTTAAGGCATTTAAATATTTCAACAAGTACCCAGGTAAAGCTAAGGAAGGTTCAGGTTGTCTACCAAGATCATAATCCTATAACTAGTCATTTCCTATGACGTTTAGGTTCTTGTGTTTTGTTTATGGATGATTTTCTTCACCAAAGAACAGTTAAGTTCAATTGTTCTTCTAAAACATCTCATCATATTGAGAAAGTGCTTAGAATGAGTCCTAAACATCTTTTCAATACTTCCGAGATTATTTTGAGTCCAAGTAAATTTAGTTGCACAGATGAATTAATCATCCAGGAGTTTAGTTAAGCTTTGTCTCTTGCTCAGTGAACTTAGGCATTTGATTACTCGATGAATGAAGTGACATCTCACTTAATACTCCATTTAAGAGTTATAATAATTAAAGCCTTTAGGGGCAAGTTGGTTTGTTGAGAATTTTAATCATTCTTATTTTGAAGTTTGAGTTAATGGTTTAAAGTGATTTAATTTAATTATGAGGTTTTAATTAATAATTTTAAGTTTGGAATAGTGCTCAAAATATTTTTGGTTTAAATCTTTATACTTTAAGTGATCTTAATATTTTAAATTAATCTTTGGTGTTTCAAATTCACTTAGATTATTCATATATCTTAATAATTTGGTTTAGGTTAATTATGATATTGTAGGTTAATCTTGATTAGTTTGATTTTTTATATTCTTAATTATGAATTGTCTTAATATTTCAAATTTGTTTTACTTTTATTATTGAGTGATGTTAATTTAATATAATTTAAATTTAATTTAATTGAATTTAACTTAATTTAATTTAATTTCAATAATTTAAATTTAATTTAATTTAATTGTTAAAATGTTAATTTAATTTAATTTTAATTTTAATTTAATTTTTACTTAATTTAATTTATTTAAATTTAAATTTAATTTAATTTAATTGTTAAACCACTTAATATTTTGAGCTCTCCTTATATTTTTTTTTAATTTTTAATTTACTTAGTTTGGATTATCATTTTAATCTTAATTAAGAGTTTAATATTATTGAAGTGATTTATTTAGGGATTTTTTTATTAAAGAATTAATATCCTCTCAAATTATATCTTTATTTTTAATAATTCAAATTTTCATTAATCTTCCAAAAATTTTAATTGTTTAAATAATTAAAGTTTCAGTTTTTTGTTTATTAAGAGTGATTAATGGGTTCCTACCCTTTTAATTTCTTAAAGTTTCAATCATCCAAGAATGATAAGATCAAATATTTTAGCCTCCATTTTAATTAAACCTAAAATTTTAATAAAGGGGTTTAAATTCTTTAATTACCTTTATGCCCTTTTAGGCTTATTTATTTCATAACTCACTAAATTGAGTTCAAATGAACATGAAATTTTTATATTACCTCACTCACATGTCAATTAAGACATTAGAGAAGAAAATGTGATTTTTCTCAATTTAATTTATTTATATAATTATTTTTAGTGAAAAATAAGGAATTTCAAGAAAAATTCAACATTATGACCAAAGTAAGGTTTCTATCCTTAAGAAATTTATGGGATATTTCTAATGACCAGAGAACCACTTGGACCAATTTTGGTGATTTTTTAATTTATATTTTATTTATTATAATTATTTTAAGTTTTGGAGTGTTAATTAATTATAAAATAAAATTAAAGTTGAAAAATGGATTTTATATTTTTCTTAAATCTCTTTGACCTCAAGGAGTTCAAAGAAATAAATTTTACAATTTTTTGATTTTTCTTTGATTTATTGGAATTAATTTAGTGAAAAGGTTGGAAAATACATTTTTTAATATTAAAAATTGTTTTAAGCCTTTAAAATTCAATATCTTAAATTAGAGACTTGGGAAAAATATTTAGTTTGTTCCTAAGTGATTAGGAGTCAAAATATGACATTTTAATGATTTTTATGATTTTTATAATTTTTACTATTTTTTAATTATTAAAATATTAAAAATATCATTAAAAATGAAAAAATTTAGAAAATTCCATTTTTCATTTTTATAGACTCCTCTGATATCAAAGAGCCCATAAAACCAATTTGGTGAATTTTTGAAATGTATTTTTGGAGTTATGGATTTTTAAAGTTTAATTTTGATCATGTGGCTTAATTAATTCATTTAGTGGGGTTAAATATTTCCAATTGACTTCAAACTTTTATACAAGGTTCTCTATATTCTAAAGATCAATGGAGAATTAATTTCAAGTTATCTTAATGTGTGGTTAACCCTAATTAATAAAAGTTCAGTTTTGAGTAATTAGGCCAATTAGGGTTATTCTTAATGAATTAACTCAAGATATAATTATCCTAGGGTTCTCTGGTCCTAAGAAACTTCCCCAAATTTTCCTAGAATTATTGGACAATATACTAATTATTGGAATTAAAATACCAAAAACAATGACATAAACTTGAAAAATACGTAACTTTCCATAGAGATGGCCTCTGACCTTGAAAAATTCAGGGATTGTTCCCAAGATCAGAGGCTTCAAAAGCCCTATGGTCTCATGCCAAGGTGAATTATCTATGCAAATGAAGAATCAAAATACTGAAATGAGTAAATAATTAATTAAAAATAAAATACTCATCAAAATAACTTGATTTCTTTCCCACATTATTCTCCTCTGTTCACTGAGCAAGAAGGTGTTTTTAGTTTATTTTTATGATTTTCCTACACAAAGATATGGATTTTCTAAGTTCTGGGTATTTAAATAAATAGAAAAAAATCCTATTTTTCTACTTATCAACGCGGCGCCGCGTCAACCTCGGCAACTTCGAAAGCCCACGCGTCGCGCTCCCATTCGACGCTGTCATCTGACTAAGCGCTCCAGGGGCCTGCGGTTCATGTAACGTTCTCTGGTCCGGTGCAATCTGGACGGTCCACTCGATACACGCTCGATCAGACGGCGCTTGGTCATCGTCTACGACTGGTGTGCACCCGTGACCGTCCACACTAAAACCCTAAGAACTCTCTCATTTCTCAACGGATTTTCGTGTTCTTGTGCTCTATGGATTCATCTTGAGGAGACAAACACATCCATACGGTTTACATGCCATGAAATTAACTGAAATGAAATGGAGAGTCACTGGAAGCTCGGGAGGAAGGAATGATCCATACCTTTGCTCTGAGAAGTGTAGCTTCAATCAGAGAGTTGTGTCACCTTCGATTGCACCCGAGGAAGCTCCAGATGAAGTCTCCGGCTCGCGGGAATTGTCTAGGTATGAAAGTGTCCATAGCCGATTTCAAAGCTTGGAGGCTCGGAGCAAATGGGTGGCCCGAGAGGGAGCTTTCACCGAGGAACTCCTTCTCTTGGTCCGTGCGAGTGTGGGTGAGTTTAATTTGGATTTGGTGGAGGTTTTAGAGATGTCACTGGTTCGCAGGATGAGAATTGAGCTCCAAAATTGAGCTCAATCAATGGGGTTTAGGGCAGGAGAGCAGTGGGGATCAATTGCTCTAGGTGAGGAGAAGGTCCTGGAGCAATTTTGGTAAAGTTTTGTTTAGGTCTGGTTCATCACCTTGTTTGGCCGAGAGGGTGGTGGGTTTAAATAGACATGGCTGGAGGGCTTCCCAGGGGGTTTGAGGCTTGGGATCAGTTGCTCTATGCAAGAGAAGAATAGCCATGGTGTTCAATTGGACTGGGGACAACTCAGCAAGGAAGAATTGAAAAATTTAGCTCACATGGAGCTCTCGGCCATGGCGTTTTTCGGCGACCTGGTGGCTAGCCGGCAGGGGTCAGGTCACCATCTTGATCGAAGGGTCGGGGGTTGGCAATGGTGCGATCAATTAGCCATGGACATGTGTAAAGAGTTTAGCTTTAAGTGGTATGGGGAGAGGTGTGATTTTGGATCCAAATGGGTCAAGTCATGCAAATGGGTTGGGTTCACCTCTCCAAGCTTTGGTTTGGGCTGTGGGAGATCAGTTGAGTCAGCTAGCTTAGTGGGGAAAAGTCACCATCTAAGCATATTTAAGTTTAAGCATGGTTTAGGAGAAACATGGGAGTGCTTAATCACTTTAAGGGAATCAAGAAAGAGGCTCCTCCTTTTGCCCAATATGGCATGGTCACATGAACATCAGTCACATGGCTTGCATGGGGCTTAAGGATGGCTTCATGGCTTCATTTGGCTTAGGGAAAAGTTAGCTCATTTGCATAAGAAAGGATGTTGGCATTTTTGATAACTTTAGAGGAGGTTGGCATGAGGCTTAATTTAGGATAATTTGATGATGAGTTTGAAACTTAGGGAATGATTTAAATCAAAGGGATGATGAGAGGAAATCTCATGTGGGCTTTGGAATGGATTTTAGGCTTTTTGAAATCATTTTGGATGGGCTTTTAGGATGGTTTAAGAAAGTGGGCCTTTAGGTTTGAAAACAAATTGGTGGATGGAAATTTTGTGAAGGATTGGGCCAAACAAGTGTTGGGTTGAGCTTAGGGATGTGTCATGAACATTTTAGGAAAGGTTTGGTGTCATTTAAAGTGGAATTGGATTTAATTTGGGCTTTTTTGATAAAGAGGCCAAAGTGGGTCAAATTGGGCTAACTTGGGCTAAGGTCGGGCTAAGGTTGGATTTGATGTAAAATTAATGTTGAGAAATATTTATGGGAGTGTCATAAAGAGTTTTTCAACTTTGGTTGGGCTTTGATTTTGGGATTTGGGCCCATTTGGGTTAGGTTTGGGTTTAGGCCAAAAATGAGGTTTTTGGTTTTAGGTTAGGTTTGGGTGGAGTTTAGGTTCAAATTTGGGGCAAATCTTGTTAGTGTTTTGTTTGTGGGGGGTATTAGGAAGGTTTAGGAAAATATTTGGGGTTAATTGGAGTTGAATTGGGTTGGTTTGGTTTGACATTGGGTTCACTAGGGTTAAAAATGGGTCAAATTGAAGTTTTGGTAAAAGTGGGTTAAATTGACAAAATTGGCTTATGGTGTAGTTGAACAAAATGAAATTGGGAATATTTGGGATTTTTTAGAATTTTCTGGGAATTTTTTGGAATTTATGGAATTTTTGGCTAAGAAGAGCATTTTGGGTATTTGGAGGGTATTGGGGGTATTTTTGGAAATTTTGGTATATTTGGCTAAGGATGATCTATTTGAATGGTGAGAAATGTTTAGGACTGATTTTGAGGAATTTTGGGTAATTTAGGTGATTTTGCAAATTTTGGGTAGCTTCAAGGGCATTTAGTAGGTTTAGCGGGTGTATGGCCCCGGGGTCAAAAATTGAAATATTGGAAAAATGATGATTGATCAAGTTTGAGTAGAATGGAATCACTTTGGTTGAGCCATGAATCCATATCAAGCCCATAAGAGCCATGAGAGGACTCATTTGAGGCATTCATTATGTTGTTCCTAACCCTCTTAACCAGGGGTTTATGGGTTAAGGTCCATCCATATGAATTACCTACATGAGTTAGGAAGTCAAGCTAGGCATGAATGGTTTTAGAATTGGAATGTGTGTCAAAGTTTAATGTGTGTGCAAGTCAACCCTCACCAGACCAGGCCACTCAGGGTAGTCCTAAGGCCAAAGAGTCCTATAGGGAATTCATCTTTTAAACCTCCACATTTGATTTTAACCCTCTAAGTGACTTGGGGGTTTACAATCAAACTTATGGGGTTTGCAGGGAGTTTAAGAGGTGTTTAAATTTCTAAGTGGTGGGTCTCATTTCTAGTCTTATAAGATAGTCAAAGGGAAAGCCTAAGGCTAGATCCTAAGTACTAAGGAAAGAGAAGAGAAGAGACCTCATCAAAAATGAGGTCAACACTCATAGTGAACCAAACTCCAAATTGAGTAGCCCTACACCTTCACTAGACCAAGAGAAGAAGTTCCCCAACAAAAGCCCCCTCACCGAGCCGACCATTCTCCCTATCGCCGAAGCTTTGAAATCGGCCACGGTCACTTTCATACCTGGACAATTCCTCAGAGCCAGAGACTTCATTTGGAGCTTCCATGGATTCAATCGAAGGTGCCACAACTCTCTGATTGAAGCTTCACTTCTCAGAGTAAAGGTATGGATCTCTTTTTCCTCCCGAGCTTCTGTGAGTTCTCTATTTTGTTTGGCTCAATTTCATAGCATGTTAGCCGTATAGATGGGTGCGTCTTGTTGAGACAAATCCATATAGTATAAGAACATGAAATTTGGTGGAGAAATGAGAGAGATCTTAGGGTTTTAGTGTGGACGGCTCTCGGGACACACCAGACGGAGACGATGACCAGCAACCGTCGGATCGCGCGTGTATCGGATGGACGGCCAGGATCGCGCCGGATCAAGATATGAGACGGAACCGCGGGCCGCATGGCATCCCAGTCAGATGGCTAGAGGACCCTAGGAAAATTATGTAGGCCTAATCTCCCTCAGCCCAAACCAGATCCGCCGTAGGATGACAGGGCGCTGACTGGTTTAAGTAGATAAATAGGGTATTTTTTATTTATTTAATTACCCAGAACTTCAAAAATTCATATCTTTGTGTAGAAAAATCACAAAAATAAAATAAAAATATCCTTTTGCTCAGTGAACAGAGGAGAACAATGTGGAAAAAAGAATTAAGTTATTTTGACGAGTATTTTATTTTTAATTAATTATTTGCTGATTTCAGTATTTTAATTCTCCATGCATGCATACAATTCACCATGGCATGAGACCATAGGGCTTTTGTAGCCTCTGTTCTGGGAACATTCCCTAAATTTTCCAAGGCCGAGAGCCATCTCTGTGGCAAGATATTGATTTTTCAAATTTATGTGTCTGTTTTTATGTTTTAATTCCAGTAATTAGCATGTTGCTTAGAAAATTCTAGGAAAATTAGGGGAGGTAGCTTATGACTAGAGGACCCTAGGAAAATTATGGTTTGGTTAAATTCTTTAAGAATAACCCTAATTGACATAAACACCCAAAATTGAGTTTTAATTAATTAGGATTAACCACACATCAAAATTACTTGAAAATAATTCTCCACTGTCACTTAAGATGTAGAGAACCTCATATAAAAATTTGAAGTCAATTGGAAATAATTTAACCCATTAAATGAATTATTTAAGTTATATGACTATGTTTAAAATTAAAAAATTCATAAAACCTAAAATACACTTCAAAAATTCACCAAAATGATTTTGTGGGCTCTCTGATATCAGAGGAGTCTAGGAAAATTAAAATTGAAATTTTCTAAAAATTTTCATTTTTAATCATATTTTTAATATTTTAATAATTAAAAAAATAATAAAGATCACAAAAATGTTACATTTTGACTCATAATCACTTAGGAACAAACCAAATATTTTTCTCAAGTCTATTGGTTAGGAAATTGAATTTTAAAGGCTTAGGACATTTTTTAATATTAAAAATGAATTTCCCCACATTTTCACTAAATTAATTCTAATAAATCAAAGAAAAATCAGAAAAATATAAAATTTGCTTCTCTGGACTCCTTGAGGTCAGAGAGATTTATGAAAAATATAAAATTAATTTTTCAACTTTAATTTTATTTTATAATTAATTAATACCATAAAACTCAAAATAATTATAATAAATAAAATATAATTCAAAAAAATCACCAAAATTGATCTAGGTGGTCCTCTGGTCAGTAGAAACATCCCACAATTTTCTTAAGGACAGAAACTTTACCCTCATTTTCTCACAAAAATAAATATATAAATTAAATTAAATTCAGAAAAATCACATTTTCTCATCTAGTGTCTTAATTAACATATGAGTGAAGTGACATAAAAATTTTAAGTTCATTTGAGCTTAATTTGATGAGTTATGAAATAAATAAGTCTAAAGGGGCATAAACGTAATTAAATGATTTTAACGCTAATTAATACTTTAGGTTTAATCAAAATGGAGGGTAAAATATCTGATCTTAATTTCCTCTTGGGTGATTGAAACTTTTGGAGTAAAGGGGTAGAAACTTATTGATCACTTTGAAAATATCAAAATGGAACATTAATTAATTAAATGATTTAAATTTTGGGAGGATAATTAAAATTTTGGATTGTTAGGGATGTGACTTAGGAAGATACAAATTCTTTACTTTGAAATCCCTAAATAAATCACTTTGATAATATTTCAATTCTTAATTAAACATAAAATGATAATTGAAATTAATGATTAAAAGGAAAATAACCCTTAACTAAATTAAAGTTTAAAAAATTAAGTGATTTAATAACTTAATTAAATTAAATTGAGAACAGTAAAATTAATTTATCATTTGAAAACAAATCTAAAACAAATTTAAAACATTAAAATTAATCTAAGAATATTAAGATCATTAAAATATAAAGATTTAATAGAATTGAAACAACTTGAACACTATTCCAAACTTAAAATTATTAATTAAAATTTTATAACTAAACCAGATCATTTCAAAATCGTCAATTCCAATTTCCTAATTAAGAATTGTTAAAATCTTCAACAAATTAATTTGCCCCTAAAGGCTTTCATTATCATAACTCTTAAATAAATCATTAAGTGAAATGTCACTTCACTCATAGGATAATCAAACATCCTAGATTCACTCGAGTAAGAAGCAAAATTTAACTAAATCTCTTGAATGCTTAATTCACTTGTACAATGAAATTCATTTGGACTCAAAATAATCTCAGAAGTATTGAAAAGATGTTTAGGACTCGTCCTAAGCACTTTCTCAATACGATGAAATGTTTTAGAAGAACAATTGAACTTAATTATTCTTTGGTGAAGAAAATCATCCTTAACAAAACATAAGAACCTAGACGTCATATGAATTGACTAGCTATAGGATTAGGATTTTGGTAGACAACCAAAACCTTCCCGTAGCTTTACCTAGGTGTTTTCTTGCAATTATATAAATGCTTTAACCTGTCTTTTAAATGCAGGAGAAAATAAATAGGAATGCTCACCAGGTACGCTTTTATTTCATTGCAATTTATTTACCTGCACTGTACTTTACTTCTCTTGCATGTTAAACAAGAATGTCACCCTTCATGAAAACTGAAACCTTTAGGATAGACACAAAACTGAAACCAAAACTAAATTAAAAGTTACAACAAGACAAAATTCACCGCCACAACATTTCAAAATATAAAACAACTCAAAATTTAATCACAAACAGAACAACAAAACTACAACTACAACTAAATTAAAACGTATCGTTGGATGATCAGGAATACCTCGGATGATGTAACCCACGTGTTGCTAACCGGATTTCCCACGGTCTAAATGAAAGTGTAGAACTCATTAGTTGAGTTTAGCAAATTCATTTGGACTAAGTGAATCCGATGAAAATAACGGTACCGGGATGACGTGAACCGTGGGATCTTAATCGGTTCTGTTTAACCAACTTTAAGATTTTTTTTAATTAAAACATTAAAAATATTTGGACTTTAAGATTTCTCTAAACCAAAACACTTCTCTCATTTCCTGATTTTCACTTTCTAAAACTAAACCTTTACAACAACAAGGAGCTTGGAGCATAGTGGGCAGCACGACCATCTTCGTCAGCAAAACTGGAATCTACATCAACAAAACCTTTCTTAGAATTAAATAACAAAGTCATAGGATTTCGAGGTAGTTTGCCTAGTGCAACATAAATCCTCAACTCTTTGTTAAGCATTTGCATAATCATGTTATGTAATTAAGCCCTAACTGGTCTTAGGACTCCGAGGTAGTCGTTTGGTACGACATAAACCCTCACATCTTCGAGGCTATTTATATAATCAAGTCATATAAATATAAGTCCTAAGTAACTAAAATTGGCAGGATTACAACATTAAATAATATTCTCAAATTCAAGCCAAACAAATAGGATAGTTTAGGAAGTTGCCAAGATTCATCTTGGATCATCAACTTCTCCTACTTCTCTTCCTTTGGACTCCTGAAAATAACTGTTCCAAATTTGATTCATTCCCTATTGAAATCTCCAAAATTCAATCCTTTGAAAACCTCAAACTTTGAAATTCTTGAGAGCAAAAATACTGATCATTATCGAGAGTTTTCTTAAGTGTCTTCAGATATTTAAGATGTAATTAACTATAGGGGCTTGCCCTTATAGGGAACTTTAAGAACCCATTGTTGACCTCATTTTTGAGGAGGTCTTCTCTTCTTCTCTTTAGTACTTAGGATCTAGCCTTAGGCTTTTCCTTTGACTGTCCTAGAGGATTAGAATTAGGACCCACCACTTAGAAATTCAAACCACTTCTTAACTCCCCGCAAACCCCACAAACTCGATTATAGATCCCTAATCACCTAGAGGGTTGAAATCAAATGTGGAAGTTTAAAGGACGAGTTCCTATAGGACTCTTTGGCCTCAGGACTACCTCAGGTGGCTCTGGTCCAGTGAAGGGGCCGACTTACACACACACTACACCTATACACTAAATTTTCACACACACCTCCTAAAACCACACCCATACCCAATTCGACCTCCCGACTCATGCAGGTGATTCACATGGATGGTCCTTAACCCCTAAGCCCTCGGCAAGAGGGTTAGGAACAACATAGTGGATGCCTCAAAAGAGTCCCTTCATGGCTCATGTGGGCTTGATATGGCTTCATGGCTCAACCAAAATGATTTCATTCCACTTACAATTACCCAATCTTCAATTTTCCAAATTTTAAATTTTTGACCCAGTGGACCCTACACTCGCCTAACTTACCCAAAACCCTCGAAATTACCCAAATTTTTCAAAAATTCCAAATCACCCAAAATTCCCCAAAATTAACCTCGAACATTTCCTCACCACTCAAATTGATCATCCATAGCCAAAAATACCAAAAATTCCAAAAATACCTCCCAATACCCTCCAAATACCCAAAATGCCCCTCTTGACCCAAAAATCCAAAAATTCAGAAAATTCCCAGAAAATTCTAGAAAATCCCAAATATTCCTAATTTCATTTTGTTCAACTACACCATGGGCCAATTTTGTCAATTTAACCCAAAAGTGAACCAAATGTCAAACCAAACCTACCCAATTGACCCAAATTCTGGTCCAATTCAATTCTAAACTTCAATTCAACATCCCCAACACCAATCTAGACCAAATCCAAGCCCAATTTGATTGACATTTGAATCCAATTTCACTTTTGACCTTAAAGCCCAATTTGGACCCATAACCCAAACTTAGCTCAAACCCAAACCAATTTAACTCCAATTAACCCCAAATCTTTTCTAAAACTTCCCTAACATCCCCAAAAACAAAACACTAACATTATTTGCCCAAAATTTGGATTCAAACCCCACTCAAATTCAACCTAAAACCAAAAGGCCCAATTTTGATCTAAATCCACCCCTAACCCAAATGAGCCCAAATCCCAAAATCAAAATCCAACCAAAGTTGGAACCTCTTTCAAACACTCCCATAAACATTTCCCAACATCAATTTTACATCAATTTCAACACTATCCCAACATTGGCCCAAGTTAGCCCAATTTGACCTACATAGGCCCATTTACCAAATCAACCCAAATTCAACCCAATTCAAACCCAAATCACTCCAAACTTGTTTCAAATCAATCATGACACATCCTTAAGCCAAACCCAACAATTATTTGGCCCAAGCCTTTACCAAACTTTCATCCTAAAATCCATTTTAAAATCCAAAAGCCCACTTCCCTAAACCATTTTAAAAGCCCATCTTCACTAAATTTCAAAAGCCCAAACTCATCCTAAAGCCCACATTACAATCTCATCCCATCACCACTCAAATAATATCATCCCTTAAGTCCTAAATCAATCATCAAATGGTTCCAAATCAAGCCATATGCCAAATCACCCCTAAATGCCAAAAAATCCCTAAAATCCATTTCCATGTAAATAAGCCAAGCCATCCCTAAGCCAAATGGAGTCCTCAAGCCATGCACAAGCCACATGAAGCCATGGGATCCACTTTACACATCATCATACTATTAATTGCAAAAGGAGGAGCCTCTTTTAAGCCCCCTTAAAAAGGTTTTAACCCTTTTAATGCTTCACCTTAATCCATGATTAATCAAAATATTCATGGATGGTGACTTCTCTACCCTTTCCTACCGATTCATCGGATCCTCCCTCAGCCCAAATCAGCCATGGGAGGTGAACCAAGCCCATTTCCAATGGGTTGACCAAACCAAGTGCAAAAGAAGCCACCTCCCCATGCCATTTCGATCCAACCACTTTACACATGTAAGGCTTCGATTGAATTCACCAACTTCAACCCCCGACCTCCACGACCTCGAGGGTGACCCTTGCCTCGGCCAGCCACCACAGGCCGCCGGAAAACGCCATGGACGAGACATGGGGAGGAGCCAAACTTTGGAATTCCACCTCGCCGAGTTGCCCCATGCCCAATGGCCACCATGGTCGTTCTTCCCTCGACCTAAGCAGCTGATCCCAAGTCCTAACTCCCCCTGGGAGGCCCTCCAACCTCTCCTATTTAAACCCCACCTCTCTCGGCCATGAGTAGGTGCTGAACCAACCTTAAGGAAACTCTGCCAAAATCACTCCGGACTCTCCCCACACCTGAGAGCACTTGATCCCCACTCGTCAATTTGCCCTAATCCCCACTAATCGAGCTCAATTTTGGAGCTCAATTCTCGAGCCAGAACAGGACATTCCCAAATCCTTCACCAAATTCAAATTAAACTCACCTACACCTGCACAAGGTCAAGAGGAGAAGTTTCCCAGTGAAAGCCCCCTCTCCAGGCCACCCATCTGTTCCAAACTCCAAAGGTTGAAATCGGGCTTGGTTAAAGTCATACTCGGACAATTCACTGTGCCGGGAGACTTCATCCGGAGCTTGCTTGGACCCAATCGAAGGTGACACAACCCTCGGATCGAAGCTACACTTCTCCGAGCAAAGGTATGGTCTTACTCTTCTTCCCGAGCTTCGAACATTCTCCATTTTTATCGAGTCAATTTCATGCCACATAAACCGTATGGATGTGTTCGTCTTCTCGAGACGACTCCATGAGAGCATAAGAAGGTTTAATTTGGTCGAGTATCGAGCGAGATCTTAAGCTCTGAAGATGGACGGTTCTCGGCTAGGAGGCTTGGGGACGATGGACGGATGCCGTTCATTCAATACACGCGCGGATGGACGGCTCGGATTAGGTCGGACCAGGCGGATGATACGCGGAAGGCGGGACTCGGGCCGCCGACTCGAGTGGCGGCGTCGAATGGAGAGCGCGCCGCGTGGTCGTTCGGAGATGCCGAGGACGACAGGGCGCCGCGCCGGATAAGTAGGAAAATAGGCATTTTCTTATTTATTTAATTCCCTAAACTTCAAAAATACATAACTTTGTGTAGAAAAATCGGAAAAATAAAATAAAAATACCCTCTTGCTCGGTGAACGAGAGGAGAATAATGTGGAAAAGAAATCATTTAGTTTCATTGAGTATTTGATTTTTAATAATTTATTTACTCTCTGCACTATTTCAATTCTCCATGCATGTATACAATTCACCATAGCATGAGACCATAGGGCTTTTAGGCTTCCGAATTTGGGAACATTCCCTGAATTTTCCAAAGTCGAGGCCATCTCTATGAAGAGTTATTGATTTTTCAATTCTAGGTCACTATTCTGAGTATTTTAATTCCAATAATTAGCATATTGTGAAATAAATCCTAGGAAAATTTGGTGATGTTTCTTGTGACCAGAGAACTCTATGAAAAATAGGTTTTGAATTAATCCACTTGGAATAACCCTAATCGGCTTAAACACCCAAAATGGAGCTTTAATTAATTAGAGCTAATCATACATCAAATTGACTTGAAATCAATTCTCCACTCGACCTTTAGGATCGGAGGAACCCACCATAAAAGTTTGAAGTCGATTGGACTTAGTTAGCTTCTACCAAATGGGTTGATTAAGCCATTTAGCCAAACTTAAACTTTGAAAATTCATAACTTTCAACATGCTTTTCAAAAATTCACCAAATTGGTTTTGGAGCCTCTCTGATATCAGGGGAATTTAAGAAAATTAAAATTGCAATTTTCTAAAAAGTTGATTTTTTGCATTATTTTAATATTTTTAATAATTAAAAAATAATAAAAATCACAAAAATAATAAAATTCACCAAAATGTCACATTTTGAATTTTAATCACTTAGGAACAAACCCCATATTTTTCTTAAGTCTCTATGATGAGATATTAAATTTTAAAGCCCTAGGGTAATTTTAAAATTAAAAGAATGTATTTTCTAAGCATTTCCACTAAAATAATTATAATAAATCAAAGAAAAATAAAAAAATTGTAAAAATTGGTTCTCTGATTTCCTTGATATCAGAGAGATTTTTTTTAAAGTATAAAATTCATTTTTCAACCTTTATTTTATTTTTAAATTAATTAACACTCCAAAACTCAAAATAATTATAATAAAAAGAATATAATTCGAAAAATCACCAAAATTGGTCCAAGTGGTCCTCTCAGTCATTAGGAATGTCTCATAATTTTCTTAAGCACAGAAACTTTCCCTTGGTCATATTATTAAATTTTCCTTGGAAATCCCTTATTTTCCACCAAAAATAATTACATAAATAAATTAAATACGTAAAAATCACATTTTCTCCTCTAATGTCTTTATTGACATATGAGTGAAGTCACATAAAAATTTCAAATTCATTTAAGCTCAATTTAGTGAGTTATGAAATTATTAAGCTTGAAGAGCAGAATGGTAATTAAAATTTTAACCCTTAATTAAAACTTTAGGCTTAATAAAATGAAAGAGTAAAATATTTGATCCTAATCTGATTTGGATGATTGAAATTTAAATAATTAAAGGGTAGAAACCTACCAAATAATTTGAAGATAATTAAAATAAAACCTTAATTAAATAATTAATTAAATTTGGAAGAATAATGAAAAATTGGAATTATTAAAATAGGGATATCATTAGGAAGAAATTTATTCTTTAATCTAAGAATCCCTAAATTAATCACCTCAATAATATTCAATTCCTAATTAAAATGATAATCTAAATTCAAAACTTGAAATGCTTAATCATTAAATTAAATTAAAATTAAAACATTTAAATTAAATCCTCTTAAAATTTCAATTAAATTAATGCTTTAACAATTAAAATTAAATTATCTTTAAAACATAAAAAAATAAAATATTAAATTAAAATTAAAATTAAAAATAAAATTAAATTTAAATTTAAATTAAATTAAACTAAATTAAATAAAATTAAATTAAAACATATTAAATTAAATCAAATTAAATTAAATTAAATTAAATTAAATTAAATTAAATTAAATTAAATTAAATTAAATCATATTAAATTAAATCAAATTAAATTAAATTAAATTAAATTAAATTAAATTAAATTAAATCAAATAAATTAAATCAAATTAAATTGAACAAATTAAATTAAATTAAATTAAATTAAAAAAAATAATAATAAAATCAAGTTAAAATTAAAATTAGATTAAATTAAATAAATTAAAATTAAAATTAAAACTAAACCAAATTAAATTAAATTAAATTAAATTAAAAATAATGTCACCTAAGACATAAAGAATTCAAAAATAAATCTAAAACAACTTGAACACTATTCCAAACTTAAATCCATTAACTGAAATTAAATTAAATCATAAACCATTCAACATCAATTTGCCCTCGAAAGCTTTTGTTGTCACAACTCCTAAACGGAACGTTAAGTGATGTGTTACTTCACTTATAGGATATTCAAATGTCCTAGTTCACTGAGTAAGATAACAACAAAACTTGAACTCCCGGACGATTAATTCGTTTGTATAATTAAATTCTCTTAGACTTAAAAATAATCCTAGAAATATGGAAAAGATGTTTAAGACTCGTCTTAAGCACTTCCTCGATATGATAGGATATTTATAAGAACAATTGAACTTAATTGTTCTTCGATGAAGAAAATCGTCCTCAAACCAAAATACAAGAACCTAGACGTCATAGGAGATGACTAGCTATAGGATTAGGAACTTGGTAGAAAACCATAACCCTTCCCTTAGCTTTACCTAGGAACTTGCTTTAAATGCTTAAATATTCTAAATTGTGTTTAAGTGCAGCTTGGGATGACGGGAAGACCCTCTAGGTACGATTTTATTTTATTGCAATTTATTTTATCGCATCACACTTACTTTTCTTGCATGATAAATAACTGTTGCATGAAAACCCACACCTTTAGGATAGTCCCTAAAGCCGAAACCAAAAACTAAATTAAAAGTCATTACAAGATAAAATTCACCGCCACAACATTTCAAAATATAAAACAACTCAAAATTTAATCACAAACAGAACAACAAAACTACAACTACAACTAAATTAAAACGTATTGTTGGACGATCGGGAATACCTCGGATGATGTAACCTACGTGTTGCTAACGGGATTTCCCACGGTCTAAATGAAACTGTTGAACTCATTCAGTTGAGTTTAGCAAATTCATCTGGACTAAGTGAATCCGATAAAAATAACGATGCCAGAAGGATGGAACCGTGGGATCTTAACCGGTGTTGTTATAATCAACTTTAAGATTTGTTTAATTAAAATATTAAAAAACACATGGATTTTAAGATTTTCTCTAAACCAAAACACTTCTCTCATCTCCTGATTTATGACTTCTAAAACTAAACCTCTGCAACAACAAGGAGCTCGGAGCATGGTGGGCAACGACGGCCATCGTCATCGACGAAACTCGAGTCTACTTCAAGAAAACTTTCTTAGAATTAAATAATCAAGCCATAGGACTTCGAGGTAGTTTGCCTAGTGCAACATAAATCCTCAACTCTTCGTTAGGCATTTGCATGATCATATCATGTAAATTAAGCCCTAACCGGTCTTAGGACTCCGAGGTAGTCGTCCGATACGACATAAACCCTCACATCTTCGAGGCTATTTGTATGATTTTATCATAAGAATATAAGTCCTAACTAATTAAAATTGGCAAAATCAAAATACTAAATAAACATTAGGGCTTTCCTAAATCCAAGCCAAACAGTAGGATAGTCGGGAAATTACCGAAGTTCGCTTCGAATCTGTGATTTCTCCTACCTTTCTTCCTTTGAATTCCCAAAATAAAATGTTCTAAATTTGATCCATTCCCTATTGAAATTCCAAAATTCAATCCCTCAAGACTTAAACTTTGAAATTCTCGAGAGCGAATTACCGATTATTATCGAGAGTTTTCTTAGGTGATTCCCGTCACTTAAGATGTAATTAACTATAGGGGCTTGCCCTTATAGGGAATTTTAAGGACCCGGGTAATATAAACCCTGTTTAATGTTTTCATATTAAGCAGGGGAACTTGTCGGCTTATAAAATTGGTTCGCAGACCAAACGAATGTCACAAACCTTTCTAGTTTATTTAATCGAGCCACATTGTCAAGCGGTGTGTCTATTCTTCGGGATAGATACACGGTTTGTGGTGCGGTGCTCGTTTATATAAACTATTCGGGATGTGAGATCGGTTCGATTTCATATCTTGAAATTTTCAAATTTAAAATTATTTTTAAAAATCAAATACTACTTTTCAAATTATTTATTTTATTTAAATTAAAATTCGTCGACAATTTCTGTTAGGCGACCCCCTTTTCAAAATTAAACACCCTAACCTAAAAATATGCCGACACCCATGTAATATAAACCCTGTTTAATTCTTTTATATTAAACAGGGGAACTTGTCGGCTTATAAAATTGGTTCGCAGACCAAACGGATGTCACAAATCTTCTAGTTTATTTAATCGAGTCCCATCATCAAGCAGTATGTCTATTCTTCGGGATAGATATACTGGTTTGTGATGTGGTGCTCGTTTATATAAACTATTTGGGATGTGAGATCGGTTTGATTTCATATCTTAAAATTTTCAAACTTTAAATTATTTTCAAAATCAAATGCTACTTTCCAAATTATATATATATATATATATATATATATATATATATATATATATATATATATATATAAATTAAATTTAAAATTCGCCGACTATTGCTGTAGGCGACCTTTTTTTTAAAATACAACAAACAAACCTAAAAATATGCCGACACTCACTTTTTCATAATAATGGTAAAATTGTAATTTACTAAATTATTATAATTTTGAAGTTAATTAGATTTAATGATCCTAGAGGAAGGGGTTTGATTTGAAAGGATATAATTTACTAATTAAAAACTCTAGTCAATGGTTTGATTGTAATACAATCTTTAATAAGGATTAAGTTCACCTAATTTAACATTCCTACAATTACAAATCTATCCATAAAATCTTAAGGGCTTAGTGGTGAGCTATGCTTAATCCAAATTTGCTTAATGAGGTTTTGGAAAGAAAACTTAATTAATAATAATACACTTTGAAAACACTACTAGCCCGACTTTAATTAAAGTGGTTAAGTTCATTCACCCACATAATTCATAAGTGAAACATCAAAATGATTAAATACTTATCCTACTCGTAGGGATGATTAAAACACTAAGGTTCGTTGACCATAGGTTAAAATATACCCATTGAACTATAACTTGATAACAGACGAATGATTTAGCAACATAATAAGTTCAAAACAACTCGAGATGATTCAAATGGTTGTGAAAGTCGTGTAGGGTTACACCCTGAACACTTTTATAGTTTTTTGGATATCTTGGAGGCAATTGAACCTATTATGTCTGTGCTAAAGAAAAGCATCCTTAAAACAAATGAATAGAGACTCACCAAGTTAAGACCTAGGACACGGTAGGCACACCTTAAACT
Source organism: Papilionanthe hookeriana x Papilionanthe teres (assembly GCA_022702705.1). Lineage (NCBI taxonomy): Eukaryota > Viridiplantae > Streptophyta > Magnoliopsida > Asparagales > Orchidaceae > Papilionanthe > Papilionanthe hookeriana x Papilionanthe teres. The sequence continues at coordinate 31,384,486 of CM040431.1, forward strand.
GCTTTTCCTGGTATCCTTTCCAGTAATTAATATAAATTTCCCCCAAAATTATATGTTGCAAGTACTAATATTTCAGTGGGAGTGCGAGAAGATGACATGTATGCATTTATATTTTTTGCAATTCAATTTCCTTTCCTTTTACTTTAATGCATTTGCTTATCAGAATTTATTTATTTTACGTGCAACAAACTCAAGACAAACCTGCATGCTAAACCAAAACAAAACAAAACAACTTTAAAACTTAAATATACACTTTTAAAACAAAAAATGATAACTAAATTTAATACATCATCTTTAGATGATCGGGAATCCCTCGGAGGAGGCAACCTACGACTGCTAACGAGATTTCCCCGATTTAAATGAGCTTAACAACTTGTTTAGACTAAGTGAATCCAAAGAAAATACTGGTTCTAAAATGAGGGAACCGTGAGATCCTAACTTGTATCACTTAATCAACTTAAACCCCCCATAAGACATTTAAACAACAACCACAACTACAAAACCTGGCATGCAACTTTTAAACCTCTTTAATTTTCTTTGAACCTTATATATTATGATTGCTAATTCACCAAGGAACTTGGAGCATATGTTGTGGGCAACACGACGAGGAGCTTCGGAAGGGCTTCTTCACGAGAGCAAACCAGTCTACAACAACAAATCATTTCCTTAGTTTAAACAACAAACAATAGGCCTTCGAAGTTGTCTGCCTAGTGCGACATAAATTCTCAACTTATCTTTAGGCTTTTGTGCAACCATGTTGTGCAATATAAACCCTAACTTGACATAGGATTTCAATGTTGTCATTCGATAAGACATAAATCCTCCTATCATTCAGACTATTTCCATAATTGCTGTCACGTAGATGTAAGCCCTAATTAATAAAATTGGCAGGATGAAACATTAAATAATATCTCCTCTAAATGGAAGCCAAACCATAGGATAGTTTGGAAAGTCACCGAGGTTCACCTTGGGATCCGTGGCATCCTCTAATTTTCACTCATTTGACTTAAAAAATATTTGTTCCAAATTGATCTTCTCGCTTTTAAATTTCCTATGTCCGACCTTGAATATCCTAACTTTGAGTTCATGAAGATAACACATCCTAATCTAAATCGAGAGTTTTCTTAAGTGACTTAAGTCATTTAAGATGTATTTAACTACAGAGGCTTGCCCTTATATGAAACTTTAAGAACTCAGGTAATAAAAACCCTATCTTATTCTTTTATATTAGATAGAGGAACTTCTTGGTCAACATAAAAGGTTTCACATACCAAAAATGATATCATAAATCTATTAGTTTATGTAATTGAGCATCACTATCAAGCAATGTATTTATTTCTCGGGATAGATGCATGGTTTTATGGTGTAGTGCTAGTTTACTTAAACTATTAAGGATATGAGATCAGTTTGATTTCGTATTTTTAAATTAAAATGATATTTTCTTTATTATTATTATATATATATATATATATATATATATAAAGCGAGCAACAAGATTCCCATTCCAACGACTGACAACATCCCCACTTCGATGACCGACAAACTTCTGGGAGTATTTTCGAATCATGGAGTCCATGAAGCTAGACAAAAAAGAAGAAGAAAAGGAAGACGAAACCCAAAGAAGGAAAGAAACAACAACACAACCTGGGGGAAGAAGAGGAATGAGAAAATAAAAGAAACAGGAGCCCTCAATAATTACGTGACCGCATACATATATATACACACGATAAAAGATACCTAAGAAGTTGAAACGCCGTCAATATGACTGATGCGATAGAACTACATGTCATCCAAGTAAAGTAATCATCACCATAATTAAAAAAATATTTTATTTTTTATTTTATTTCATATGTATTTATATACAAAAAGAGGGGACATCGTGTCGAACCTTCGATTACAACTGAGGAAGGAAAAATCAGACGAGGCTATCGTTCATGGTTTCGCACGAGACAAAGCCTCGATGGGCAAACCGTTCATGTATAAACTTGCAGCCCAGCATGAAAAAGATCATTTTGGTTGTCCCTAGGCTGAGTGGAGAGGGCCTCTCTAATGGCAAACAACTATGAACACAGATGCATAAGTTTCCCATGGTTGTCAAACAACTATCCCTGAAAAACATTGAGTTCCTTACACAGTCCAACAACTTCCCGCTCCACCTGGTTAACCCTCTCAAGAATCTCAGTGATTCCTCCATCACCGTTTCCTTGAGGATACCCCATGAAACGGAGAAAATGCCCATCCATCTCAGCAAGGCAGTGAAGTATGAAATCAGAAGACACACGATGCCCTCCGGTCAACTCCCCCTTCCTTGCAGCACTAGAAATAACTTAACGTCCAACACTTTGACCTCTAGTACCCTGAACCTCGGTATCCTGCTCAAAACCTTTCTCCGGAGCGCTTAGCTCTGCCATATCTGCTCCCCTCCCCCTCCCCCCACCCCGTGACAACATGTCCTGTATTCATCCCCTCGACGGCAACCTAGTCCACAATCTCCACGTCATCCTCAATACCACATCGATATCTGGCGATACAGAATTGACAGTCATGAACTCAGTTGCTGAAAAGAGAAATACAAAAAGCTATTCAAACTACATACTAAGAATCCACCCCATTCGTACGTAGTATATGAGAAACGATCCTCATCGGATTTTTCTGGTTCTCCACCTTCAGCTCCTAGTCGGTCTAAGACATGTCTCGACCTCAGCCACCGCCTCCTCATCACTCCTTTGGGGAACTGCGACTTCCGCAACCACTTGGACGGGCAATCATTCTCCTATAGCAAAAAAAACTCACCTTATCAAGTGTCTCATAGGATGATCATTAAGACGGCGTCTAACCTGTTCTGCAGACCTCTCCTGAGTAGAGCCAACAAGAAAAACAAAAGAACCAGGTCTACTCTCGTGATCGCCAGGTCTGGGCTTGAGCATAACTCTCTTTCTATTCTCCCCTTATGCAGATACCTCACCCGTTGGTTTGCACTTCACGCCTAACTTACGAGCCTGCACTCACATATCACTTATAGCTTTAAGGAAAATACTCTTCTCGGAAGGTGATGCTCCTTCGCCAAAACATCGCGAAAAACACTTAAAGTGAATGCCACGAGAGAAAGGAGCTAGGAGAGACGGAGATAGTGCAAACCTTCCTTGTCCCAAAGCATATCTATAATGGCTCGACCACGAAAATTCAGGGAATTCCATTATTGTGCAACAATATCATTTAATTATTTCATACGTGTGAAAATTTCTTTTATCCTTGTGTATTGAACAACTTCCGAGGAGCAAGGGAATCGAATAGCTAAATATGTACACATAACAATATATCAACACGAATCTCAAACAGATGGATGACACTGGAAGAAGATGCAGACAAATCGAACATAGCCTTCGACGATCATTTACGAATGAGTATCGGCTAAGGAAGTGCTGTATCCCAATGATCGACAGAAGACGTCAAGAGAATCTCCTGTAGGATGGTAATCAACCTTCAAAATGATTGATGGAGAGCATTCTTTCAAAGTATATATCGATCAAACTAAGGTTTGCCAGACGATTGATAATCCTCATCGATCAAATCGGCCTCCAGTCTTATTATATGCGAATAACTTTGTAATTACCAAAAAAATCACCTGAAAAGTTTATAATGAAGGGGACTAATATGTACTTCTATAATATTGAGACGTAGGTCTATAAATAAGTATTCTTATGATAAATAAGATACCATTTTTTTGTTTTTATACTACTATTCTATCTCTATTAAACACTTCATAATAGAACATTATATTTCTTAGGTGTGTTTCCAAGATATTTTTGATTCAACAATATATATATATATATATATATATAATAATAATAATAATAATAATAATAATAATAATAATAATAATAATAATAATATGTTATATATATATATATATATATATATATATATATATATATATATATCATATTATTATTATTATATATATATGTATAGCTATAATAATAATAATATGCTATATATAGATATATATAGCTATATATATTTTATACAGCTATTTTTATATTGTTTGGGAGATTTGAAGTGCAGCATTGCATGAGTTGTGCTGTGATCCTATAAATTTACATCATAGTCTAGGAGCCGTGTGGCCCGCCTTTTTCAAAGAGTTCAAAATGGAGGGAGGGAAGCTAAAAAAAAAAGCCGATATGAATCCTCTAGCTAGGGTTTGTGCTTTCCGGACCTTCTGAACTGCTTCCATAGATCGAATTACCTCATTTTAATTTTGATATCTGATAGTCATACGAGAATATCAGAATGAGCTCTCCTATGGAGGTCATCGTCCATAACGACTCCGAAAACGTATCTGAAGAGGTATTTGAGGAGGCGAATGCCTCCAATCCGGAGCCTGTCCTTTCTGCGAGTGCTGGTTCAATTGCGCCGGAAGACGACAAGGTTCTCGTTTCAGGTTAAGCGGATTCCGCCACCCTTTTCGTGCTTCTTAATTTTGTCATCTCTCTCTTCATCCCACTTGATTTGTTTGCTCTTCTGTCACAGTTGAGGTTTGTATGAAGCCTTTTAGCACGGCTCGCTCTGAAGATGTCCGCAAAGCTGTGGAAAGGTTCCTCTCTTTCTCTATCTTTTCCTCAACCTCCCCTCTCTCTTTCTCTTTCACTTAAAAAATTTTTAAGCTGGAGAAAAGCCCTAATTTTGGAAAGTGCTTACACATTTGAAAATGGATTATGGTGATTGTTTTACTTTTTCTTATCTGTTTACCCCACGGGAAAAATTCTTACATCTGCCAGAGAACGAAATTCCAATTTCATAGGAGTTTGAAATTTGAAGGTCCTGTTAGGGGGGCTTAAATCTAATATTCACAAGATTCAATCCGATATACCGCTGGTGAAATTTGTTTTAAAACCATGAATTTGATGTTTAACTGCTTGATATTCTTACATGAATTAATGAATATATATATTTGGACGTATTTAATGTGGGATTAAATCCAATAGTCTTGCTTTAGCAGTCTCCTTCTTATGTGAGAAAATTCACATATGCCATCATTTACCCTCAACTAATATTTGTTTTATTCGTTAAGTATCATGCACCAATTGCTTACTCAATTACATAATGATGCCATGAGAGGCACCGACACTGGAAACTTGCTCAACTATGGTAGAAGGCACTAGACCCATCGAGGTCATAAATCACATGAATCACTCGAATGAATCATTGATTTTGATTCCATGTACGAAAGAGTGGGGATCTAAAGGAGATGTTGGTTGGGCGTCATTTCTAGTGGTCTAATCCATTTGAAACCTGAAATTTTAACTTTTTTTGGTGAGGTTATTAAGTTGAGAATTCATGAAAAATTTGACTCGATAAATTTGCAAAGGTAAAATAATTTTAAAATAGTATATTCTAATGATTTACAAATTGTTTTATTTTTAAATGCACACAAATTAAAATGCTTGTTAAAAGATTTCTTGTTTTATATATCTCTCAAGTGAAATTTAAACTTGATTACGTTTTGATATCATATCTATAAATTCTTATAAATAGTAAATAAAATGAATGGACACCGGAGTATGGGATTCCTGATGCTTGGTTTGCTAAGGATGAAAAGAAGCTGGCTAGCATTTAGAAAAAGGAGAAGGGTGGTTGATTTGGTTTTTTCTTTGGGAGTGGAAATGTTAGCTTCAAAATTAGAGAATTACAACTTTGAAGATTGTCGTTGATATTAAGATTTTTAATGTTATAAGTGTTTATGCTCCTCAAGTATGTTTAAATATAATTTGAAAAGAAAAATTTTGAAATAACCTAGAAAAACCGATACAGATGATACCTCTTGAAGAAAAAAAAAAAATATTGGACGAGATTTAAATAGACATGTTAGTAGGGTGACAAAAGCTTGTAGAATTATTCATGTTGGATATGATTTTTGAGTAATTAATGAAGAATGTAAAATCATATTTGAAAATAAAAATTTTGAAATAACCTAGAAAAATCGATACAGATGATACCTCTTGAAGAAAAAAAAAATTATTGGAAGAGATTTAAATAGACATGTTAGTAGAGTGGCAAAAGCTTGTAGAATTATTCATGTTGGCTATGATTTTTGAGTAATTAATGAAGAATGTAAAATCATATTGGATTTTACTTTAGCTTATGATTTTGTTATTGTTAATATTTTATTTAAGAAAAAATATGAGCATATTATTATTTATAAGATGAATTTAATAAAATACAAATTGATTATTTTTTTATGAGAAAAAGATAACGTCGAGAATGTAAAGATTGTAAGTTCATTTCAAGAAAAAATTTAAGTACTCAATATCGATTATTAGTTCTGAATTTTAAGATGAGGAGTTGTAAGATTAATAATATTGAAATATTATCATAAAGTTATATGGGGTCACTTTAAAGACAAATAAAATTATTTCTATGAGTAAAATTCAAGATTTAAGATTTGAGATGTTCTTGAACAAGCTAATTCTACGCGGGATAAAATAATAAGTGCTATTAAATAAATTACAAAAGATGTACTTGAAGAATAAAAAAGAAATATTTTTATAAAATTTGATTTAAATGTAAAACCTTAGAAAACTAGAAATACTATAAGATGACCCGAATGGTGTCTAAGAGAGTAATTTGACACTGAAAATTCTATTTTTAGTGATCTTTATAATATATTATGTACTAAATAAAATGAAAAATATATGTATAAACTTGTCAAACAAAGATAAAAGAAAAATAATGATTTAATTAAAGTAAAATGTATTAAAGATGAACATCTATAAAGGAATATATTCGGTGAGCTATTTTGATAAACTTTTCAATGAAGTTTCTAAAAATAAGATCGGTCTTAGTGCTCTTAATATCATTAATAATGGTAAAACTTTTTATTTTTACTGTAGGATTAATAAAAAGGAAGTTGAGGAGGCTTTAAAGAAAACTAACATTGAAAAATCAGTAGGACCGGATGTTATCCCAATTGAAGTGTGGAAATATTTAGGAGATTTGAGAGTTTGTTGGCTCACTAAATGCTTTAATATTTTTTTGAAAACTAAAAAGATGTCCGAGGAGTCGATGAAGAGTATTTTTTCTCATCTCTAAGAATAAAGGGGATGCATAAGAGTTGCAAATTATAGAGGAATCAAGTAATGTGTCATACTTTAAAATTATTAGAGTAAGTGAACATAGGTTAAGATGTGATACAAAGATTTCTTATAATCAGTTTGGATTTATGCCAGGCAAGTCTACTATGAAAGCTATACATTTATTGAGAGGTTTGATGAATAAATACAAAGAGAGTAAGGATGATCTACATATGATTTTAATTAATTTAGAAAAAGCCTAGGATAAGGTTCCAAAAGAAGTTCCCTAGAGAGTTCTAGAAAAGAAAAATGTTGATGTGACTTATATTTACGTCATTAAAGATATGCATACTAGATTTGTTACTTGTGTTCGAATAGAAAAATGATGGCCGAGTGATTTCGTATTTCAATTGGATTACATTAGAGATCGGCTTTAAGCTCATATCTTTTTGCTTTTGTTATGAATGCTTTTACTAGACATTTACAGGAGGATGTACCTTGGTGTATGTTTTTTGCTAATGATATCCTTCTTGTGGATAAGACTAGAGAAAAAGTTCAGAAAAAACTTAAATTATGAAGGTTTGCATTGGAGTCTAAAGGTCTTCGTTTGAGTAGATCTAATATGGAATACATGGCATGTAATTTTAGTAGTAGCAGCTCAAGCGGCAAAGTCTTAACTATGAGTGATCAATTCATTAAAAGGTGTGAACCTCTTAGATATCTCGCGTCTAATGTCCAAAGTGATGGTGATATAGATGGGGATGTTATTAGTAGAATTCAAGTTGGTTTGTTGAAGTGGAGGAATGCATCTGACCTATTGCTTAAACCTAAAGGAAAATTTAATAAGACGGTGGTGAGACCTGCAATGCTTTATGGTGCAGAGTGTTTGCCTTTAAAAGAGAAGCATAAAACAAAGTTAGGTATTGCTGAGATGAGAATGCTTCGGTGGATGAGTGGCTTGACACTTAGAGACAAAATGCAAACGAATATTTTCGTGGAAAGCTTGGTGTAGCTCGATGTCAGACAAGATTAGAGAGAATCGTTTTAGATGGTTTTGTCACATTAAATGTCGACTTTCTGATAATCCGGTTGCAGATGTTTTAGATTTAACTTATGTTAAGAAAGGCAGAGGTAGACCTAAAAAAGGGCATATTGCATAAAAATGATCTTAATCTATTAGAATTAAATAGAAATATAACACTCAATAGGACACAATGGAGGAAAAGTATTCATGTAGCAGACCCACTTAGCGGGATAAATGCTTGTTGTTTTTTTGTTGGAAATTTTAGCTTCAAGTTTCTATGAGAAAGAAACTACAATAGCTAAAATTAATATATCTGGGTTAGTTCAATGTTCCAGATTACTCATTTCTAGTTTATTAAGGAAAAACTATGGATGTGTTGTTCCTTTTCTGCTGATTTTTCTTAGTGGCATGCTTCATACCCAAAATTCTCACCGACTGTTGGGTCTACGATGATGATCTATGTAATTGCTTTTTGATAGAAGAATATTAATTTCTAAATTTGAACAAGCAAATGCTATTAACAATGGGTTCGGCCCTTACACCTAGGCCTGCCGTCCATTTTTGTTGTTTTCAATTAATACTTATCATGATTACCCTAAGAATTGTGCAGACTAGTTCTTTGCACCACCAATTATATTCACTATATTTATTTTGTTTTTAGATGTAGATGCAGTACTTTTGAAGTATAAGCAGTGGGAAAAAGTTTATAGGTTTGAGTATAAGATGGTGGTACTTAATAGTCTAGAGATGTTAATATCTAGAGTTTTTTTATTAAATGAGGTCAACTAGAATTTGAAACCTTATCTAAACCGATTGTGGGATAAAATGATTGATTTATTATGATAAATTTTCTGCTTGCAAGCAGATTTGGTGGTGCATGAGGAAACATAAAAAAAGTTTTAAAAGAAACTCGCTTTTAAGAATGATATAACACAAATATTATAGCAATGTTGTAAAATTAAAGAATTAAAATGTGTTGCTCAGAGGATAATAAGAAAAAAGTGATAAGCAAAAGTGATGTTATAATGTTTTATGACTTATAACGTAATTTAGGTTCTAACTAATACTGTAGAAAAAGAGTTTTATTGAGTAGCTAAGTGCAATGAAAGGATATTAATAACTTTTAATTGATTTAGGTGAATTAATAGTAAAGAGACATATCTTTGTTTAACAGTGAAAGCTTTATAGCATAATAGAAATATTATTTTGAAATGTGATCAAATGAAAATATTTTGAAGGATATGCCTTTAATAAGATATATAAACACTAGTTAGTAAAATTAATTTATTTTAAAAGGTCATGTTTAGTAAAACTTCAATCCTAATCAATCTACTTTATTAAGACTCACATGTTATGTGAGATATATTGGTAATACGATTAATAAGTCATTTTAGTGAAATTATTGAAACTAGTGACTCATTTGGTAATGTTCTTTTATTGCCATTTTATGTTGTCCAAAACTAGACATCATTAATTATGTTGTGATGAACTGATTGTCTTTCATTATGTTGCGTATGGTTGTGGTTCTATGGATGTTGTTGCATGTTTTTGGCCCAAATCAAAATTTTGGAATATCTTTAGCAAATTAAATGCAAGGGAATACCAGATGATTCATACAATATTTTTTGTATTTTCAGAACAACAAATTTTATTTGGGTGTTAATAGGTAGATGGTATTCTAATTTTGATCCAATATAACGATTTATGGAAGATATTGTCGAAATGAAGATGAAAAAAAATCAAATTAAAAAATAATCATTTTGATTTTATACTTGATACATCAACTATGGAGGCCACCATTGCGATAAGATAACAAATGAAAAAGTGTACTGGAGAACAATAGAGTTTTATATGATTTTTTATTTCAAAAAGGCATACTAGTCAGAGTAAATATTGTTTATTAAATATCTTGTAGTAAAATAGCACACACACATGTGATAAAATTACTAGTGTAAGATTATATGTGATTCAAATTTCTGTATTTAAATCCTCTCTTTTTAGTTAGAACTTGCGATTATGTTTTGAGAAGTTCAAGAACTTTATTTGGCTGTTATTTGTTTGGCTTATGTTATTATTTTCCCTCAATGGCTTCTGTGATATGTTATCAACAACAACTTATAAAATGTGATTGTTTCCTTTAATGTTAGTGGCTTCGTAGTTTTGGATTCTTTGGTTTCTATGATATTTCTTATGGGACTTGATGATGGTTTATTTAGCTTCTATCTTTTTATTTGTGAATTGAGAGAATAATTCCAATTATTAATCGGTGTCCGAGCGATTTAGAAGTGCAATGTTATTTGATTTCTTTTTTGATGAAACAAATTCATGGTTGGATATAATACTTCTTAGCCTTCTAAATTTTGAGAAAGTTATCTTCTTGTGCCAACATGAGATCAGGTTCTCGCATATGGGGATCTATTATCTTTCTTACTATTATTATTTAATTTTATTAATATATGAACTTACACTTTTAATTTAAATATAATGTATACACAGTAAATGATAAAAAACATAAGTGATAACCGAAATAACACATAATTGGTAGATAAAATAGCTAAAATAGATTTAAAGTAAGCACAAGACAAAAATTAAGGCGACGGATCTGGCGTGGAAGTGAGGGGTGGAGGCAGACGACTCGCCGAAAGGGTCTTAGAGGGACTCAGTGGCTGCTAGGAAGACGCTGGCAAATAATGGATGTGCAGTGCAAATGAATGTTCCTATTATTACTTATTGGTTTCTCTGGATGGCTACGAATGAAATCAAGCTTAAAGGTTCTGTGCTGGCTGAGGAGGATATTTTCAAAAGCATTAGAGGTTTCTTTATTAAGACGTTTAAGTTTGGTAAATTTAAGAAACTTATTTGTTGTTAATTGAGGAATATGTAAGTTAATTCTTTTATTCCTATGGAAGTCAAGTCTAATATCGTTCTCATTAAATGGAAGGCTTTTATGCTAGACTATATCAAAGTGAATGTGGATGGCAGTTGGAAGAATAATCTTGCTGGTATTGGAGGGGGTTTGAGAAACTGTTATGGCAAGGAGTCGAAGGGGGACTTGACACGTGGGGAGGTGCGGTCAGGAGTGGTGGAGGTCACTGGAAGGACCTTGGAAGTTTGACGACCGACCGATGGATGCTTGGAGTAGCAGGATTGTGGCTGCTGTGGGGGAATGACGATACCTGCTACTAGTGGAAGGAGACCGATAGTTGAAGTAGTGGAGGAACGGTGCTGGAAGGTTGCCGACAACAACGTAGAGTGGGGAGGTAGTCACCACTTCAGGTGGGGTACTGCCGAATCACTCCCACCGTCGGATACAACCCTCAGAAGAGGGAACGATGTGGAGGCAGACTTTGAATCAGAAATCACAAAGACAACAACTTGTTAGACCAAAGAAAGAACGTGCATAAATAAGGAAGAAAGGAGACAGCCAAGATACTAGGAAGGAAGGAGGTGAAAAAGTGGAAGGGATTTGATGAGGTGAGTAGCAACTAGGGGGTGAGTCGTAAGTTTAGGGCATTGGAGTGAATCAGGCATGAGAGTAGAGAGGGGCGAGTATAATAATGGACCCGATTTGGTCCGGCCCAGAGTGAAGGCTGGACCGGCTTGCTTCTTGTCTCGCTCGACCATACATGCTTAAGCCGTCCCACATCAAAATCATCCCTATTGATATTGACGAATTGGCTGAGCAATATGATACCCTAACCTTGACCAATTATCAGCAAAATTACCCATATGATGTATAATCAAATATATATTAATTTCATCTTTGGCTCATGTTTTCTTAATCCATAAATTTCTAAACAATATCATTTGGAGTGAATTAATTTGCTTCCACATCTCAATATATTTATTTATTAATCGAGCACGAGAATAGGAGGGGCGAGCGTAATAGTGGACTCAGACCTGTCCGATCCAGCTTAAAGGTTCAGGCTGACCGGCTTACTTGTCGAGCTCGGCCAGTCACGCTGAAGCAACTCCACGTCAAAATCAACGCTATTGAATTCGATGAATTAGTTGAGCAATATGATAACATAACCTTGACAAATTATCTGTAGAATTACCCATTTGATGTATAATCAAATTTATATAAATTTCATCTTTGTCTCTTGTTTTCTTAATCCATAAATTTCTAAACAATATCATATGGAGTGGATTAATTTGCTTCCACATCTCAAGATATTTATTTATTATGATTATATTAAAAAAACTTGAAATTTAAATCTCCATCATTCTTGTCAAGTCTAAATCATTATTATCACTATTAATATTTAAGTATTTTTTAATAAATCTATGAAGACATTATATTTATTTCCATGGCCTTTATAATATATTTTTGTTTTAATTTGAATGCACATTTGTATGTTGGTATTTTTGTTGTTTGTTTGATCTTATATAATTTAAATTGCATCATTCATCAATCATTGACATGATTTATATGAAAGTATATGCAAGAAACTTAGTTTTAATGATAACAATTACAAACTTGCTGATATTTTATGGAGAGACGTGGTATTCCTTTTTAAATTGTGAAATGTTTGCTGCAGGAGGATTTATGAAGTTGATTGCTTTTATGATTTGACCATATAAAATCACGCAACACATTGGGATGAACTTATAAGTTGGAAATTCTAGCAATTTTTGGTATTAGTCCAATTTTTAGTTTTTGTTTTAATATTATTTTCTGAACCATAAACCAATGCCACGTGTTCTTATACTTTCAATCTGCTTCTTTGGAATTAACAAATGTACATGTTAAGCTTATTTTTATTTTAGGTATTTTGGGAGATGAAATCATGTTTACTAGCTATGCTGGACACCCAAGGTATTTTAGAAACTGGAAAAGCAGGCCACTTGATAATATATGGATGTTCTTTATAGGAAGTATACTTATTATGTCTAGTTCTATCTAATGAATATCAATAGATTAACCATAAGCCAACCTTGTCAAATCGGATAGATTGATGTGAAACTGTTACCAATTGTTGGACAAAAAAGTACGCGCCTTTATAATCAAGTTGATCAAATGTAGGTGTAAGAATTTAAGTTCTAGAGTAGTCAATTTTGAAGTGAAGATGACGAGTTAAAGAAAAAAGTAATGCCTAGAAGACTACAAATCTAATGATAAGGAGAGTGCAAGGTTACTGAGAAGTTAATTGCTATAATGTTAGATTATGAAGTGATGTTTACATGTGATAGATTTAGATACTTTGGCGCCATTTTGTGAAAGAAAGCCAAAATAGAATAATAGGTTTAGAGGATTAAACTGGGTTTATAAAATAGGAATTGCCTTGATATATTTTAGAATATGTGCACTTTTAAATTAATTTTTGAAACAAAAATGGGATCCGTTGTGCATGGATGCAAACATCCAAAAAAATAAATCATAAAATTTAAAAAGATATTAGAAAATATATTTAAATGGTTCACGTAGTGATAATGGAGTGAAGATGCACCAATGGGTTGGTAGATTTTGCCACTGTCACATGAATGGGAGTAAATGGGTATGCAGAAGGGGGAGTATAACTCGATGCTTCAAATAAGGATTTGCATAAGTTAAAAGATTGTTATCGCCCTTGCAACGCTAACAAAATGAATGAAGTATTTATACAGCTTACCTTAAATATTTGGGTAATGTTAAATGAAATATGTGTTTTTTTCTTGAAATTTGAACTATGGTCAAAATATAAATATTGTTTAAAGGTACATGTTTTCTTTTTTATTGACTAGATGACTAGAATTTTGAGCACTTGTTTTTTTCTATACTTTGTTTTCTTGACCTTTGTTTGCTTTATCATGAGGTTGTATCTTTTGTTCAAGATTTATTTTTTTCCTTGGGATGCTGTTTTTTATTCTCATTAAATTGTTTAGGATGCTTGAAAAGAGAAATTTAAGCTATTCTGATGGTCCAGTTGCAGTGCCAGTGGATGATTCTTTTCTCACTGAAAATGTTGAAAGAATAACTATATGCGACACAGGTATGCCATCTTTTTTTAGCACAGTTTTATTTCTATATGATTTCTAATTACACCAATATTATCTGTAGATGAATGGGTGGAGAACCACAGAATTCTCTTGTTCTGGCAAGTCAAGCCTGTTGTGCATGTCTTTCAGGTATATTTAGAGTTCTTGTGCGGTTTGATATACCTTTTAAAAACTTCAATGGTTCTGTTTGATCGCTACAATCAAAACTCTGAAGTTCTTTACATGCTTTATCATTTGAGCTCGTGCAGTAATTTCTTCCGGTGTTATCTATTTTTTTGTTCAATTTTTTTCCTTTCTTTTTGTGAATTATAATTGAGTGATTAATATTTTTTATTTATCTTGATGGTCTCATTAGAGGAACAACGGGCTAATTCTATGTCAATCCAGCAGCCTATGGAAGAAGTCTGTTTTGGGGAATCTAGTTTAGCTCTTTTCAATATATCTTATGTTTCGATGTGCTAACTGTTTTTGGAGATGTTAAATTTCCTTACTCTTTATTTGTTGATCCTGTATTAATTTTTTGATCAAGGAGCTTTCTGGTACAAGGAGAAAACTTAACTTTGTATTTGCAAGATTTTTTTTTTTTGACTTGAATTTTTTGAACTTGTGTGCTTTACTTCATAGCTCATGTCCTCCATAAATTATTTGTCTAACAGGAAGTTTATTTTGCATGCTTCTAAATTCAGCCAAACCAAACATCCTTTGAGTAGAATTTCACCTGCTGTTGTCGGCAATGACATTTATGATCGAGGCCATGATTTGGAAAACTTGGTAAATTTTATTACCTGTTTTAAGTTAAAATAAGAATTTAATTTTTTAAATATAATTTTGTGGCCACTTAGATATAAGTAACCAAAAAGTCTGAGAAAATTAGCATTGGGGTTCTGGAGTTAGTTGACAGATAAAGTTTTGAACTACGGCCACAATTGGTTCGATTGAGCCAAGTCAAGTTTGAGATAGCAGCAAAATGAAATTAGTTTAAATCTCGATGATAATGGTTGGTGGAATCTTGCGGCATTGGCAGACGGCAATTAAGGTCGGCTTGAGCTGATAGACAGACAGAGGAAGCAGGCTGGCTGCAGGAGTTGATGACGGAGGCTAGTGGTTGGTAGGCGATAGACAGACAGAGGAAGCAGGCTGGCTGCAGGAGTTGATGACGGAGGCTAGTGGTTGGCAGGCATAGTGAAGTCAAGCAATGCTTCACTCTTGTGGTGTTGAAAATGAATTAAATGGTGAATCCCAAATATTTTAAAATATAACTTTGCATTCCTTTTTCATCTTGTGGAATGTAGTTCTTTTCTTTGATGATTTTTCACAAGTAGATCAATTGTCAGCACATCTGGACAAATTCATAGAATTCAACATCACTGGACTTTATGTAGGCTTTGCTCAGTTTGCAGTTTAAATTTTTGCCATCTTAGAAGTATGGATCGACCATAAAACAAGATTATTATACACATTATTTGACATTTTTGATATTAGGGAGAGATTGAAAAAGTAAACTACTAACTATAACAGCCATGCTCCCATGATCAGTGATCAAATTCTAGAATTGGTGGGGAGGCTTTCTGTGATGTTAATTGTTAAGTTTTTCTTCGGTAAGAATTTCAACCTGAAAGTAAATCAAGTGCCAAGTATTATACAGATTGACTATACGAGACAAAATGTCTAATTGGCTAATTCAATAACTAAGTTTAGTATTCTAATACTTACGGTTCATCTTGTAAATGATTTATAAATTAGTCAGATCCAACTACTAGTGCACCCTAAGACATCAATTGTTTTTGTAAATATCGAGCTCCTATAGTCCTCAAGAGCATGACCTTTATCATTAAATGTATATTCAGAAAGCAACATTGTGGTTCTGCAGGGAAGGGGGATATGGTATTGAATATTGGGGAATAAAACTAGTAGATGGCAGTTGGCTACTGAATCAAAGGGACATTTGGGGTTAGGAGAAGTAAATCTTTAAGGCTTGGTAGAATAGGATAGAAGGAAACCATAGCAATATAAACAATTAGAAATGATAATTAGATTGAATCTAACCATTTTTCATATGAATACAATTACATAAACTATAAATGACTGAACTAAGTGATTATAATGTCAAATCCATAAATAAAGCTTCACAATCAAATATAAAATTCCAAAATGATCAAGATAATACATTTTTTGTGTTTCTTTTTATTGCAAACTTTGAAATATCCATCTACTTAAAATTTTAGTTTCCTAATTAGTCTTGTTATTCCTTTCTCTAACGTTAATGAGCCTGGGCAAGCGTCCAGCCATGTTCTTAGGTGTACTGAAATTTCTTTTCGTTGATTTATGATGTTTTGTTTTGTTGGTAATTACTCCATTTCTTTTTGTCTATATTTGATGAACATGCATCATTTACTCTATATTTAATGTCGTTAGGCTTTCATTTAAATTTTATGATCTTTGCAGCTCAGTGAAGAGGGTCCAGGGGAGGATCCTAGTGGTGAGGATGTACTTTCTAGTTTTACTGAGTGGTTTCTACCCGCCAAAGAATTTGATGGATTGTGGGAAAGGTTTGCTGGACAATCAAATTTTTTATTGAATATTTTATTTCTTTTATTTTCCCTCATGGTGAAACCTTCAAAGTTAGATTGTTTACATAACCCTTCCAGCTTAATCTATGAGAGTGGCCTCAAGCAGCGGTTGCTACGATATGCTGCAAGCGCCCTTTTATTTACAGAGAAAGGGGTGAATCCTTGTCTTGTTTCGTGGAATAGGTAAGGGGCTGTGTTAATATGAGAAGTTAAATTTCTTCATATATGCTTCGACACGAATATCTTTAGTTCAAGTCCTAGACAAGTTCCCATGGTGTAATGAACTAATTTTTAAGTAATTACAAATTCCACTTATTTTTATTTTTTATTTAAGCTTTTTCTTACATTAATTTATGTCTAAGCACAGCGATTGCACGGAAATTTAGGTACAATCTCATTCATTCTGTACACGCTCCTAATTCACACCAAAATCTTTCTTTTCTGTTATGTTAGTTTAGATGACTTACACATTATATTCCACCCCCCCTCCCCACAAAAAAAAAAAAAAAGAATTATTAGCTGATTAAATATATATAAAAAAAGAATTATTAGCTGATTAAATTATGACTTCGGAAGGAAAATGTCGAGACTAGCTGTTGCAACAACACTTGATGGATTTCTATTCGGTATGTTTGTGTCACAGAATCATTCTTTTGCATGGACCTCCAGGAACTGGGAAGACGTCACTGTGCAAATCATTAGCTCAAAAACTTTCCATACGTTTCAATTCAAGGTCTCATGAGATCATTTAACTTAATTTCTTGCTAGCATTTTTATGGCCTTTCACTTATCTTTTGATTTATAAATAGATACTCAGTATGTCAATTGGTGGAAGTCAATGCTCACTCCTTGTTCAGCAAGTGGTTTTCTGAAAGTGGTAAACTGGTATGCTATACATATCTTAAAGTGAAATTGTTCTTCCTATCTATCTATATATTTATTATCCACACACAGTCTTAAGGCTGGGTATTTAACAGACTTGCTATCTGTTCAAATTTACCTTAATGAATCATATATATACCCTATCTATCCTTTTTAATAGTGTTCTGTATCTTAATTTCCATAAAGACTAGAGCATGCTGTATATTTAGGCACATATATGCAACGTCATGCATAGTTTCTTTTTGAGTGACGTAACACAGGATTAGCAGTTATATTTGATCCATGTAAAGCTATTGTTTGTGTAATTTTCAGGCTATTATTCCGCTTTGCTTTTTCTACAAGCTCTTATTAATTGACTTTCAACAACTTTTACTGTTGGAATTATTCCATGATTAAGAGGGTTTGCTTAGGAAAGCCACTTATATATAGATTATTGCTGCACTTCCCGACTAGATAGAAAAACTTTTCGAGGGAATACTTTAGGTCTCCTTATTACCGTTTTGAACATGTGAACAAATTTATTTAAATAGGAACACCGTACCTACATAATGGGCGATTGGTATAGGACTTACTTGCCCACGGGTGGACAACTACTTTTTTTTATGAAGAAATATTTTTTTAGAAGAAATTACGACATTTGTTTATTTGTTGAGTTGGCTTGTCACTACATCAAAATGTTTTGTGGTTCAATTTTGGTTTTTAAATTTGTTTTGTATGTATATAATAAATTTTAAGTGAATTTTTTCAAGCATTATTCATTTGTCGTTTGTTTTCTATACGGGCAAGCCTATTAAATTTCTTAATGAGCTGGACACAATGGCTCAGTCCATTTGTTAATGCAAAATTTTATTTGAAATAAATAATATGTTAAAATCCAAGCATGAAACGATGAGATGCATGTTTTTACATAAAAATTTGGCCATTTTCTTCTTAGTTTGATTTGCATGTAATATTATACATCACATCAAATTTGATACAACTTGCATAATTTATTTCGAAGGCAAGGCCTTTGTCGAGGTGTTTTCATTTAAGAGTAATTTGTTATACCTTTTTGTGGCGTTATGGTGTCTTAGCATGTATTTTTATTCGGTTGGTATGAAATAAATCTCACAGTTCACCACCAACTTTTTATATATGGCCAATTTAAGCCCAAAGTATCACAATTTTTTAGTTTAGTCCCTCAATCATAAAGAAACCGATCCAAATGGTCCTTATATAGAAATTGTGATACAAAATTGAGATATTGATCTCAATTTTTTCCCTCAACTCTATAAAATTAATCCAATTGTGGTCACCAATGGGTCATTTAGGATTAGATTTCTATAGCAGCATTCTAGTCTAAATTAGGGAAGTGATTTTTTGCGCTTAAATTGGTCACATATAAATAGTTAAAAGACCATTTTGGGAGTTAAACACATTTGATATTTATATCCTTTGAGGTGCAATGGTTCTTTAACACTATTTGATGCATATAATTTCTCACCATTTGGGTGTACTTTTGTATACTTTTTAAGGTTTACTTGTGCCTTTACACTCTTTTAAATGCATATGAGTTTGTTCTTAATAGTGTGCAATTCATATAAAATCTCCCTTTTGGTCCACATAATGCCTTCACTGATATGTTAATATAATTTGTGTTTGTATTCCATACATTATAATTCATATAATACCGAGGTTAACCCAAACCACGACGCAAGGCACAAATTTATTAATAATTTAAAAGGATGGTTACGATGATGACTCCAAAGAAAAAGAAAGATAACACATAAATCAAATCACGAAATAAAACATTATAAACATGACTCAACAAATAAAGACACAATAAGTTCAACAAGGAGGTAGTCCGGAGAGATGGTGCTTGGAGCGCCGACTACAGTAAAGTCAGAGAGATGTCAAGCTGTTGTGGAAGAAATAGAGCAATATGTTAGCAGTAGTAACGAAGTCAAACCACAACTGGAGAGAAGCAGGAACATCGTCGGAGGCTGGGTAGGTGGTTGCGGTGAAGGTTGGAGAGGTGGGGGCTGTTGTGGAAGATGTAGGACAGCAGGGTAATGATAGTAATCATGTTGAACCACACCTGGAGAGAAGTAAGAATGTCGGCTGAGGTGGAATTGGTTGCCACGATGAAGGCCGGATGGCGGAGGCACGGACGGCGGTGGAGAAGGGACGCGGCCTACTGTGTGGTAGGTGGCAGGAGTTGTGAGGGCCTACAGGGAAGCTGCAGGGGTTGTCGGTTGGCACGGAGAGTGTCGGCCAGCTTTTTCGATTTTGAAAATAGTTTTAAAATTTAATATAATATAAAAAGTATGTAATTTTGGTTTTGAAAGTAGTATGTTTTAATTTTTGGAAAATGAGACCGAATGTATCTCATTTGCCCAATAGTTTGCATAATCGTGCCCGATACCACGAATAATACACCTTCTCGAAAGATAAGTGTATCCCGCGGCGGTGGACCCAATCGTACAAACTAGAAGGTTTATGACATCCGTTTGGCCTGCGAACCTTTTATATGTGACCGACAAGTTTCTCTACCTAATATAAATATTAGGTAGGGTTTATTTTACTTGGGTTCCAAGATCCTTATAGAGGCAAGCCCCTATAGTTAATTACATCTCGGATGACCGAAGTCACTTGAGAAAAATTTCGATAATGATTGGTGGTTATTTCTTCAAGAATCTCAAAGTTTTGGTTTTCACGGTAGGACGTGGAAAATCAAGTGGGAAAGACTCAATGTGGAACACTTATTTTCAGGAGTCGAAGGGAGAACGGTAGGGGATGTCACGGATCTGAGACAAGCCTCAGTGACTTCCCAACATCCTATTGTGTAGCTGCGTTTTGGAGAAATGTTTATTAAGTATTTCAATCCTGCCAGTTTTATTATTTGTGATTTACACTTGCATAATACCTGATTATGCAAGTAGCCTGCAGAGATAAGAAGGTTTACGTCGTACCGTACGATAATCTCGGAACCTAACACGAGTTAGGACTTACCACACAACACGATTACACAGAAGCCTAAGGGGAAAGTGAGGATTTGAGTCGCGCTGGGCGAGCTACCTCGAAGTCCTATATGTTGTTATTGTTAAACTAAAGAGAGAGGTTGCTGAAGAAAATCCTCTTACTGCACGGTCTGAATTCCTCGCCGTGCTGCCCACGAATTTAGCTCCAATCCTCTTGTTGTAGCGATGATTCAAGGATTCAAGTGTTTGAGATTGGTAGTTTATGTTTCACAGTTTTGGTGTCAATTGTTTTGTTTTTGTTTCGGTTTCGGTTTCAGTTTTGGTTTTGCATGCAGACTAAGCAAATTGCAGATAAATAAAAAGTTCTTGAAAAGTAAAATGCGGTAAAGTAAAATGCAATAAAGTAAAATACTGTAAATAAACTGTAATAACGTACCTGGGCATCTGCTGCTGCTGTCTGATTTGTATTGCAAGCATAGTATGATTCACAAGAGATTTAAATAAACTTGCAGGAAAAGTGAGCAAAGCGAGAAAAACCCAATGAGTCGTAGAAATTACAGACAAAACTCGTAGTCACGTATGAAAGATCGTAACTGGTGTAAAACATCGGTGAAGGTGGGGGCTCAGAGCTGGACTGTGTTTCCCGACCTTAAACAAGTGTTATCACCTGACGATCTACAGAGAACAGTCCCTAACCTCGATTTAAATGACTAACCATGAACCTTTATAAATTTTCATAAGAAGAATTATTTGATTTTCATGCAAACAACTGTTGTTTAATTTTTTATGCAGAGTTATTTTAACATGAAAAAAATGTTTTTGTTTTATTTTTGTAAATATTTTGTAAAGTATTATAGTACACAGGCTAGTCATTCTAATCGGGCTAGGACTACAGCAACCTAAAGAGCGTCGAGGGAAACAATCTCACTAAGAGTCGACGAATAGTATCATCGGTCATTTCCTCTCTCTTATTAAATGTCTTTGAGGTAGTAGATATTATTCTAAAAAATCTCACATCGTATCCCTAGTTTAACACACATTAGCATTATCATCATTGCCCTAGCAACATAGACCTCAGATTTATACGAGTCCGATAATCCATATGTGGCAAAACAAATGTCCCCAATTGCCAAGATGATCTGAGCGTAATGTTCGAGCTCAAACCCAAGTGCATTGGGTTTCAATGTAGGTTAAGTCATGACGAGAATTCCATTTGATTTAATTAAGGAAGTGAGAATCACGTCTCCGTGCATCCTCATGTCTAGTGTCGTAATCAGTTTGTGAACTAGGGTCAAGTGTCTAATTTCATTATTCATTTGAAAATTAGGTAGATGAACTCTCACATACGGTGTGCTTTTAAAATTTTGGAAGCCTACACTAAAAATTAGGTAGATGAATTCTCACCTAAGGTGTGCTCCTAAAATCTAGGATGCCTATACTGAAAATTAGGGAGATGAACTCTCACCTATGGTGTACTCCTAAAATCTAGGAAGTCTACACTGAAAATTAGGGAGGAACTCTCACCTAGGGTTTGCTCTTAAAATCTAGGATGCCTACACTGAAAATTAGGGAGATGACCTCTCACTTAGGGTGTGCTCCTAAAATCTAGGAAGCCTACACTAAATCTTGTGCTTGAAGTGATTTAAAATGATTAATCCTCAATTGGGTATTTTCCAACTAATCCTCAAATATCTCTAAGTGTCTTCCAAATAATTAAATCAGAAATTTCCATTTTTGACTTAACCGCTAAACAAAAAAACTAAACAAAACAAAAGAAAGGAGAGGGCCAGTTCACTTCCAAAACTAACAAAGTTAATGGGGGAAACAACAAGTGAATCGGCCCAAAACAGTCCCAAAATGGTGACAAACCTCTCTAAAAAGGCATATTTAAAGCTCCCAAAACTGCAGCAAACCCCAAATCAGTGTTTTAAAGCTCTGAATCAACACACAATTGAGCTCCCAACAACAATTAATAACTCCAAACAATAATCTACAGCAATTAATAACTCCCAAACAACACTTCTAAACACTTGGTACAGCACTTCTAAACACTTCCTACAACACTTAACAGCTATGGGCAGCCCCAAACATCCTTCCAACACTTTTTACAGCACTTAACCGCTATGGGCAACCTCAAACAGCACTTCCAACACTTCCTACAGCACTTAACAGCTATCGGCAACCTCAAACAACAATTTTAAGCCATAACATCAACCTACAACAGTCCTAAGGCTCTTACAACACCCAAACAACACTTATACAGCAATGGACAGCACTTTTAAGCTTCCAAACAGCAATAAACAGCTCTCCTTCAGCACTTAATAGCTTTCTACAGCCCTAGACAACACTTATGGAAGCCCAAAACAACAATTTTAAATGCTCCAAACATCACTTAAATGAGCCCCAAAATCAGCTAGGAAACATAGCCCAAAACTGTGTCTAAACTCTCCAAAATTAGTGAACGGATTATTGTCAGAACAATGAAAGTATCAAGCAAAAAACAATCCCAAATCCCTCTCCAAAACGGTGATATATGCGGCCCGAAGTCAATTTTGAAAACACTCAGGATAACATGTGTTTCAAGCCTAAAAACAGTAGATTCACAAGGTTCAAAATAACACTTAATCCTCCCAAAACGGTGAATTAACGTGGCCTAAAAAAGGCTTAAAACAATATTTTAAACTCTTCAAAACAGCACAAATCTGAGCAAAAAATCTGCATGTAAATCCATTCAAAAAACAATCACATTTTACTTGAGAGAAGATTCACATACATACCACTCAACTCACATGTACTCGCATATCTTACACCTAAACTTTGCATTCACAATTATATTGCTCTTTTAAAAAGACGAAATAGAGCTAATTTGATGAGAAATTAAAGATTTGAGTGTTATATAACCATGCAAGTTCAGGTGAGATACGTAAAAAGGGTAGAATTATGTGATATGTATGTAAATGCCCTTAACGGTAAAGTAGTTCAACAAAATTCTCTCCTTCAAAGTGATGGTAGATTTTATCAAGGCTCAAAAAGAAATTTAGATTCACCGAATCGTTCCATAGAAAATACTCGAAGGATCGTAATTTGCTTTATTTGTACATATTGGTTCATCTAGGCTACATAATACTTCTTGTCTTACTTTCCAAACTTAGGAGCATGCACAATTGTTACCTCTAAGCAAGTCCACAATATTCATTCAACGAGTAGAAAAAATGTAATTCTCAGCTATTTAAACCAAATACTTTAAACTTAATTATCATACTTCAAACTAAAGAGAAATGTGATTGTTAAAACCTACATCTATCTCACCAAAAATAATAGATGCACATAAGAACCTTACAGAGAAAACCAATCCATGAGAATAAGCAGCGACTAATTTTTCAGTTCAGATTGACAGAGCTCGGATTGGCAGGTCTTTGAAAGTGTAATGGTCTTAGGGCCTGAAGGAATTACCTGGAGCCGAAGCCTTGCTGCTTCGTGTATTATTAACGTCGGGCGCAATAGAGGAGGAAGACCAAACTGAGGAGAGTGCAAGAGCAGTCTCGCATGAAGCAGGAATCGATCCGACCGAACAATTCAAGGGAGAGGGAGGCGGACTCGAGCGGTCGAGAGAGAGGGAGTAGGTGAGGTTTTCGGTAGCTCGAGGTTTCTGGTCGCAGAGAGGAGAGCAAGGTTTTGTCACGAGGGAGAAAGGCGCGGCCTCGGTTCGTAGAGGAGCAGGCGAATGTTTCAGAGCAGAGGGGAATCGAGCGGGATCTTTCGAGAGCGGGGAGGCGAGTCGAACAAGAAGCGGGGGCGAGTCGAACAAGAAGCTGGGGCGAGCAGGTTTTTGGTGCAGTGGGAGGAGTCGAGCGGGGAAAGGGTGCCGAGCAGGAGCAGAGAGGCGGAGGTTTCAGTGTGAGGAGAAGAGCAGACGAATTGAGCTTGAGAGGCGAAGCAAGCGAGCGAGGCTTTCAGTGCAGGGGAAGAGGCACGTTGAGCGAGGGAGAGGGTCTTCGATGGTGAGATTGAGGAGTCGAAGGCTTCGGCGTGAGGAGGAGGAGCTCGCGAGAAGCTGTTTGGTCGTGCGAGAGGTAGAAGCAGGCGAGTGTTCGGATGGCAAGCAGGCGAAGTTTTTCTTCTCCTTGAGGAAGAGGGACGCCGAATCATATATCTAAATTTTCAGTCTGTACAGAACGTGCGCGGGAGATTAAATGATTTCCATTAATGCAGCAGGCTCAGTTGGAATGTAATAAGGGCTAATTAAATTTAATAAAAAGAGTTTTGATAGCTAATTTTGAAATTTCAGATTTCAAATTACCCATTGGGTTATCAGCTTGACCTGATGCAATTGGGCTGTGTTCCACCCGAATAGAACCCGGGTTAAACCTAAACTCACCTCATTTAATTAAATTTAATATGCATCGATTTTCGTGTCGTTTTTGCGTGCACAGAATTATAAGATTATGAGTGTCCTTTTCTAGCTAAAGTCGACGTCCTAGACGCATCCGTGTGGTCCGTTTCGTTATGCGAGGTAGTTCGGACGAGCTCGCCGATGATCAACCCAACTCAAGCCAACATCGTGCGTGCTGCGAAGCGTGCGCAAAATTGTGGTGCCCGCCAGTGCTCGAGTCATTAAGAGTTTACCTTCGTCTGATCTTATGGAAACTCATTTTCAGACCATTTACATGTTAGTCCTCAGCCCTTGCAACTAAGAGTTGAGTGCTTGAGACCACTCATGCGAGGTGTCACGAAAATGAGTCAAGAAGTTTTTTGAAGTTCTATGCGAGGTAGGTTCCAATACTAATCCTCTATGATGGTCGATAAGAAACTCTTAAAGCTAGAGCTTAGGTCATAGGAGAAAGAAGTCAAGACCTCACTAAAAATGAGGTCAACAGAGAGCAGCATGGCTGCAGTTCTCTGTAGGTGGGAGGCGCAGGGGAAGCCTGAATGGGGCTGCGACCTGCTGTGGGAGAGGGGGCAGGTGCTGCAAGGGCCTGCAGGGAAGCTGCAGGGACTGTAGGTGGGAAGGGAGAGCAGCAGAGCTGCAGTAAATCTGCAGTTGGGAGGCGCTGAAGAAGCCTGAGTGGGACTGTGGCTTACTGTGGGAGAGACGACAAGTGCTGTGAGGGCCTGCAAGGAAGCTTCAGGCGCTGTCGGCGGGCAAAGAGAGCAACATGGCCGCAGTAATTTGCAGGTGGGAGGACTGCAGAGGATTGACGACACTCTTGGGAGAATAGCAGGAGGCAGGGAAGCTGCTGTATGAATTGTCAGAGGTGGGACTTTTGAGAGCTGAAGGACTATAGGGAGAGATCAGAACAACGAAGGTAAACACCACGTCGGACGTGGTTAACAATCGGAGCATCTTCCTCGTCGTTGGATACATCCCTCGGGAGGGAAAGCATTCATTCAAAACTGAATTCATATTTCAAAATCAAGACCCTTGACCCTAGACAAATCATTTTCTATTTATAACAGACTTGACCCAACTTAGGAAACAATTAAATTAAGAAAGGAGAATAAAAATAAAATCAGGATCTCAGGTTTAACGAAGGTAAACACCACGTCGAACGTGGTTACAATCAGAGCATCTTCCTCGTCTTTGGATACATCCCTCAGGAGGGAAAGCATTCATTCAAAACTGAATTCATATTTCAAAATCAAGACCCTTGACCCTAGACAAATCATTTCCTATTTATAACAGACTTGACCCAACTTAGGAAACAATTAAATTAAGAAAGGAGAATAAAAATAAAATCAGGATCTCAGGTTTAAGGAAGGAAAATCAAATCAAATTTTAGGCTTTTAGGAAAGGCTTTAAATTAGGAGAAGGAATGAAAATTAGATCTCTATTTTAGAAAGGCTTTGGATTATGAAAGGTCTAGGAAGGGAGGACAGGCAAGGAGGAAAGAAAAGGCAAGAAGAAGATGGGAGAAAAGGAAGGAGGGTTGGTGGGGGCCCTAACAAGAGGGTTGGCTAGACCAGACCCCATATGAGCCTCGCGTCAGTCTACCAGGGTTGGGAGAGCTTCTACCTGAATTGTCGAAGCTACTAGATCCTCAAAGTACGGAATGAGATCTGCAACGCTGAATGGGGCTGAAATGTTGTTGTCCCATATTAAGTCAATCTTGTATGTGTTGTCATTGAGTTTTCGCAGAATTCTGAACAGTCCTACTGCTCTAAGTTTCAATTTTTCGAAAGCTCCTATGGGGAATCATTCATTTTTCAACCAGATCAAAACGAGGTGGCCCTCTTTAAATGTCACATTTTTTCCTTGATTTTCTTGCTTGTGCTGTATATTTTTTATTTTATTTAGTGATCTCTTTGCCATCCTCTTCATGTGTTTGCTGGATATCGTGAACCCGTTTTGTAGCATCTTGGCTGAGTTCCGATTTTTGTAGGTTTGGAACCCAATCAAGCGGTGTGAGTGGAATGCGGCCTTAGACAATCTTGAAAGGACTGCGTCCCGTTGTCTGACTTGTGGATCTGTTGTAGGCAAATTTTGCTTGGGCGAGAGTGAGGTCCCATTGTTTGATATTCTTTCCCACAATACATCTTAGCAGGTTTCCCAAGCTTTTGTTCACTATTTCAGTCTGACCGTCTGTCTGTGGATTGGCCGCTGAATTGAATTTGAGCTTGGTGCCTAACTTCCCCATAAAGTTCGCCAAAAGTGACTAAAAAATTTTGTCATCTCTGTCAGAGGTAATAGTTCTGGGGATCCCATGTAATCTGACAATCTCTTTGACGTAAAAGTCAACAATATGAGAAGCATCTACTGTGCAGTGACAAGGTACAAAATGTGCTATTTTTGAAATTAGGTCCCCTACAACCATTGCATAATCTTTGTTCCTCTGTGTCATGGGGAGACCCAGTAGGAAGTGTATGTTATTGTCCACCTAGGTTGCTTCTGGTACAGGTAATGGCATCTACAACCATGCATTCTACCCTCTTGTCTTAGCCAAATGGCTAATCCTGTAGTTCCAAATGGCAAATCGTGTAGTGCCAAATGTGGTGCTCTACATCCATTGTTAGTCGAGGCCAGAAGAAGTTTTCTTTGATGGGGGTGAGAGTTGTTTTTGTTGAAATGGCCAGCGAGGCCTCCATTATGATTCTCTTATACAATTGCTTCTCTCAAGGAACATCTTGGAATGCATAGTTCATTGCGGTAGAATAGGTAGCTATCTGCACGATAGTACTGCCCTGTCATTTTTTCTTGACATTGTACCCACATATCTTTAAAGTCTTCGTTTGCTGTGTATAGGTCTTTGATGATCACGAATCCTATGAAGCTTGTTTGCATTGAGGTGAGTGACGTATGCTTAGCGCGTCTGCGATGCGGTTTTGGTTCTTTACTTTGTTCTTAATTACGAAGTTGAATGACGCCAAAAATACTATCTAGGCTGCTTTTCGACCTTTATATCATCAAAAATTTCAATGATTCATGATATGCAAACAATATGAACTCAT
Source organism: Papilionanthe hookeriana x Papilionanthe teres (assembly GCA_022702705.1). Lineage (NCBI taxonomy): Eukaryota > Viridiplantae > Streptophyta > Magnoliopsida > Asparagales > Orchidaceae > Papilionanthe > Papilionanthe hookeriana x Papilionanthe teres. Next base: position 31,412,417 of record CM040431.1, read on the forward strand.
TTGTCAATAGGTAGGCTCCACTGCTCGAGGGCTTTTACAATTGCGTAAATTACGTTGTCATGGGTTGATTACTTCCTCTTGGACTCGTTGAGTTTCTCGTTGAATAAAGCGATGGGTTGACCGCCCTGGCTCAGTACAACCCCGATTCCGATGCCTGATGCATCACATTCTACTTTGAACAGTTGTGTGAAATCAGGAAAGGTTAGAACTGGTGTTTCAATTACTTTTTCTTTGAGTGCATTGAAGCTTATTTTAGCGATGCTTGACCGAGTGAACTCTTTGCATTTTAAAAGCTTGGTGAAGGTAGCAGTGGCGGTGCTTAAATTTTTAATGAAGCAACGGTAGAATGATGCTAGCCCCAAAAATTGTCTTAATTCGGTGAATGATTGCAGTGTGGTCTAGCTTATAATGGCTTCAATTTTGGTCGGGTCCATTTGACTTCCTGCGCTGGTTACGATGTACCCTAAAATGCATACTTGATTGTCATAAAAGTACATTTCTTTGGAGGAGCGTATAGTTTATCGCTCCGAAGTACTTCAAATACTACTATAAGTATTTTACATGATCCTCTTCAGAATGCTTGTAAACCAATATGTCGTCAAAGTAGAATATGACAAACTTACCGATGAGGTTGCAAAATATCTGATTCATTAATTGCATGAAGGTGCTAGGTACATTTGACATTCCGAAGGGCATGACTATCCACTCGTATAGTCTATCTTGTGTCTTAAAGGCGGTCTTTCATTCGTCACCTGGACTCATCCGTATCTGGTGGTATCCACTGTGTAAGTCGATCATTGAGAACAAAGTGGCTTCATGTAACTGGTCCAGGTGATCGTCTAGTTGAGGTATAGGGAATCAGTACTTGATTGTGATTTTGTTGATGGCTCTGCTGTCGATAGATATCCTCAATGATCCATCTTTCTTGGGTAACATTAAGGCGGTCACTGCGCACGAACTTGTACTTTCTCTAACTAGCTTCTAGGGACGAGGTCTTGTACTTGTCGTTGTAGTTCCTCGTAGTATGTTGACCTTAGCCTATATGCAGGTCGGTTTGGTAGGACCGATCTCGGTATAAGTCTATAGCATGCTAGTTGTCCCTCAGTGGCGACAGTCCTTCTGACAAACTGTTTGTCATGACGTCCTAGAAGTCTTGTAGTAGAGGTTGTAGGCGTGTCAGTATTTAGATTTCTTCCTCGGACCCCTCAAGTAGGACTAGGGCTAGTGTTGTCGGTGCTTCTTGGATTGACTGCATGAACGTGGCTCTTAGAATGATTGTTTCCTCGGTGTTGTTTATTCCTCTTTACTTGGTAGTAATACGATGTGTTTGCTATCTTTCTTGAATGAGTGTGTTTTTAAACCCGCCGTGTTGACCTTTGTGGTCGTATTGCCAAGGTCGTCCAAGTAGAATATGACACGCATCCATTGGAACAACGTCACACCATACTTATTCCTTTAATTGTCTGCATATCGAGAACTCAACAAGGCATTGTTGATCCACGTGGATTTCATTCCCTTCTTTCAGCCAAGTGAGCGAATAGGGTTGGAGATGTTTTTGTATGGGTAATTCTAACTTTATCACTGTTAGTGTCGATACGACATTTTCAGAACTGTCACTGTCAATTATCAGACTGCAAACTTTACCTATTAAATGTATACTTTGTGTAAATGATATTGTTTCGTAGCTATGATTGATTTCATGCTGGTTTTGGTTGTAAGACTCATAGTATGACTAGTATCTAGCCTTCATCCTTTGGGAGCTTAAGTGCTTTGATATTTTTTCTGCTTCTTCATCCTTGCTTTCCTCCATGGCGCCTTGATCTGTAAAAGAGATAATTCGGCCAACATACTACGAGGGTTGGCATTGGCCCCGATGTGCTACCTTTTTTGGGGTTCTTGCTACTTAGATCAGTTTTTTGCATTCCTGGATGCTGGTTTACTCATTCCTAGTATGCTTTTTGTCGGTAGGTGTAGCTGCTAGTGTTGGCTTGTATAAGGATTGCTGACGAAAGGAAGACTGTGATCTGGCCTACTTTGGTTGCCTTTCAATTTTCAGGGCTTAGGTTTGGACGTTACTCAGCGACCAATTGGACGTTACTCAGCGACCAATAGAGTTGTAATTGAACTAAATTTCTAATGGCAGGCTTCGGGCCTCCCATTTAGTCGGCGATGGTATGCTCTTGTTCAATCCACTTAGTGATTTTGTCTCTGTGACCCCTCATTCGCTGACGTTGTAGGTTGTCCTACTATAACGAGGAATGTTTTGTCAGTTTAATAGCTGCTAGCTTGACCCGCTTATCTTCAGGTATCTCCTTGTAATCGAAAGTTTGTTCCACTGCTCGCAGCCAGTCAAGGAACTCATATGGATCCATACCATTATCAACTTCATGGAGATCTACTTTAATGCCAAAATCACAGTGGCCGACGAGCTTTTCTCGTGGTCGCCTTTGGTATTGGATGCCAAAACGGCGTAGACGGTATTCTTCGGCCCCGATATCTTCTTCATGGAACGGATTAAGGTCGTCGTCCCTATCTTCTGTCGACTCTCCAAGTCACGATCGAGGGTAACCTTGCCTTGGGTTCCTCCATCTAGTTCAGTTAATGGTTGTTGTAGACAGCGGATTTCACGCTGTAGCGCATCCCAGGTGGGGTTTGATACGTTTCTTCTGGGGGGCATAGCTGATGGTTTGGGGAAGAGGATGTCAAGGAGAGTGGAGGAAAGAGGGAAAGAAAGGAATGATGAAGAGAAAAGAGAGGGAGAGAGAAAGTCAAGAGAAGAAGGAAAAGAAAAAGGGAAGAGGGGGGAAAAAGTTTGGCTTGGGTAGTGGTGCAGATGCTAGGGAACCCTAGGATACTACTAGGGTTGATTAACTCTGATAGCAAATGATATCGGAGTTAACCTAAACCAGGACACAAGACACGAATTATTAATAATTTAAAAGGACAGTTACAATGACTCCTCCAAAGAAAAGGCAAGACAACACATAAATCAAAACGTAAAAACAAAAAACAAAACATTACAAACAATGACTCAAATAATGACACAACAAATTTGACGAGGAAGGATCCTGAAGAGATGGGGCTGGGAGCAGAGGCTACAGTGAATGTGGGGGCTGCTGTGGTGGAGAGAAGCAAGAAAGTCGTCGGAGGTGGGGTTGGTGGCTGCGATGAAGACTGAAGAGGTGGGGCCTGCTGTGGAAAATGTAGGACAACAGGGTTGTGATAGTAACGACATCGAACCACAACTGGAGAGAAGCAAGAATGTCGTCGGATGTAGATTTGGCTGTTGCGGTGAAGGCCTGATGGCAGAGGCACAAACGACGGTGGAGAAGGGCTGTAGCCTGTTGTGTGGGAGGCTGCAGGAGCTGTGAGGGTCCTCAGGGAAGCTGCAGGGGCTATCGCGGGCAGGGAGAGCAGCAGGGCTGCAGTAATCTACAGGTGGGAGGCGCTCGGGAAGCCTAACTGGGACTGCGGCCTGCTGTGGGAGAGGCGGCAGGTGGTGAAAGGGCCTGTAGGGAAGCTGTAGAGACTGTTAGTGGACAGGGAAAGCAATAGGGCTGTAGTAATCTTTAGATGGGAGGCGTTGTGGAAACTTGTTTGTGGCTGCGGTCTGCTGTGGGAGAGGCAGCAGGTGCTGTGAGGGCCTGCAGGGAAGCTGCAGCGGCTGTCACTACTGAGCAGGGAGAGTAGCGGGGCTGCAGTAATCTTCAAGTGGGAGGACTGCAGAGGACTGGCGGCAATTCTGGGAGAGTAGCGGGAGGCAGGGAAGTTGCCGTATGGATGGTTGGAGGTGCTGGGATGTTGGCGGCTGCAGGACTGCGGGGAGAGATCGGAATGACGAAGATACTCACCATCTCAGATGGGGTTTATAGCCAGAGCACCTTCCTCATCGTCAGAGACAACCCTTGAGAGGGAAAACACTAAGATAATACTGAATTTAGATTTCAAAATCAAGACCCTTGACTGACCCAACTTAGGAAACAATTAATTAAAAAAGAGTAAAAATGAAATTAGGATCTCAGATTTAAGGAAGGAAAATCAAATAAGATTGTAGGCTTTTAGGAAAGATTTTAAATTAGCTGAAGAAATAAAAATCAGATCTCTATTTTAGGAAGATTTTGTAATTAAGAAAGGTCTAGGAAGGGAGGATAAACAAGGGGGGAAAAGAAGGCAAGAAGAAGATGGGGAGCAAAGGAAGGAGGGGGCAGTGGGGGCCCCTCCAAGAAGGCTGGCTGGACCGGGTCCCATAGAGCTCCGCATCACATATTTTATTTCTTTTGGGTGCATTAGCAGCCATACATGCTAAAACAATTTATGTTTATACCTTTCAGGTTTAAGTTCATATTATATTCTTTTGTGGCGTAGTTCATTAGAACTCATCCGTATGTTTTGAACATAAGAGATGCAAGTTGCGCCTTCTTCCAACTTTTTGTTGGTGAAATGCTTGTTCCACTCAGTGTCCCTTCTATGATCATATTGTATTGGATTATGGGCAAGACTAGCATCTAATTTTTTTGGCACACTACAACGTTTTAGATCGTACCCACTTTATTCTTGACTCGTTTTTAGTGCCTTTTAGCTATAATAATTTATTATCTTTTGGGCCATAGCCTTAAATTTGATATATCACTGGATCTAGCTATCAAATTTTCTTTTTTTAAGAAGTATCCATTAACTTATATTGAACTTTTGTACACTAAAAATCCTGATAATCTACATCTGTATACGATTCTAATTTTGTTTCATTGTTCTTTTTGAGTAGTAATCATTTGTTTGATTACATTTTAGGTAATGTAGCATAAATAGCTTGTATATGTTGCTTTTTTTTTTATCATGCATGAACTAGCTAATCATGCCAATTGAGTAGGTAATGTTTGACATGCTATGATGAAGAAAGTTAACTTTCATGTAAATCTTTGATGCATAGCCTTATCAATTGCTGATTTTGCTTTTACTTTTCCTTATTTTCCTTTTTGACTCGATAGGCGTAAGAATTGGTTTACCACATAATTTTTAGCCTTGAACTAGATTTTTTATACATTTGTACTAAGAAATAGATACTTATCTAGTATGATACTTAAATTTCAATGGAAAATAATTTAGTTTGTCTATTTTTTTTTAATTTCAAATTCTATGATTAGATTTTGTTTCAGGTTTTACTTTTTTTCTCCTTCATTGTTTATAGTAGTGATGTTTTCAACGTATGTTAGGTTTACTTCTCCACAATGTCTGTCTTCTTTGGGAAACTTCAAAATAAGATCATAATGTCCTCACAAAATAAGGGCAAATCTTTGGTCAGTGTCTTATATAAAAAGATTCAACATACCTTTTGAGAATTTAACCTTGATTATAAAAACTCTCTCAAGATAACAGGGCGTGAATTTTTGGTGTTCAAAAATGCTTTTTAAGCTTTTGAACCAAAACCATGGCAGTTGACAATTTTTGGGCATGAAAGGCATCTTCATTGGTAAGAGGAGTGATATTGTTATCACCCAACTATACAATTATAGCAAAAGAACCATTTGCAACAATGATTTTCTTACTAAGGCATGGAAGAGTTGACCAATCACTCTTTTGAGCCAAATAATTCAAAGGAAATTGAGCATACTTGAGAGTGTCTTAATTGCAATAATTAAATAGGTTGTCAAAATCAACTTTGAAAATGAATGATTCCTTCTTTTTGTTAAGAGAAAATGAAAAATTTTATAAGAATCAATAGTGAAATTCAAGTTGGCTCAAAGTTCAATAAAATCACCTTGCGATTTATTAATCAAACTTTGGAGGAGTTTTAGAATGATGGTTTGAAGTTTAGCGAATATTTTGAAAATTCCACTAAGCATGTTAATATGCTTTAAATTTTCAGGGCTTTTGCATGTGCTGGCTTTAGTGGTAAAATGCAACAAAATTCAAACTACCAAGAATGCCTTATCCAAGAAATTTATCGTCAGACATCTCATCAAATCAATATGAATGATGCTTTGTATTTCTTGAAATAAATTGATGCAAAAGCCATCCAAATTAGGATATATTGAGGCACTTAGAGAAAGTTTTCATTAAAATTTAAAGCTCATGGAAGCATTTTAGATAGTTCAGCGCCTATCAAGGGACCAAATTACCATAATTGGCCCTAAATGAAATTCTTCTAAGGTATTTTGGTAATTTTTAATCTTCTATCGAGGTTTTAAATTATTTTGAAGCTTGTGGAGTCTTATGGGCAATAGAATGTTCTTCTTGTTACATTTTACTCATTTGAAAATTTGGGAATGTTTTAATAATTTTAAATTGTTGCGGGGAACGTTCTAAACATTTATTTTATGTTGTTTAATATGATTTATTAATTTGGGCTATCTTAGGGTATTTTGATAATTTTTGAGTACTGAGGATACTTTTGTATCCTTTTAGAAAATGTGTCCAAGTTCCAATTATTAATTTATTTTGGGGATTCACTTACATACCGCATAAGTTTTATGTAACTCCATACCTAGCGCCTAAATTGTAATATGTAGTTATATAACAAAAAAATTTAAATCACATAGAAAATACTAATAACCTTCTTTCTATTAAATGAGTCATGATGGAATGTAAATTATTAATATTAAAAAAATAAGAGTCTAACGGAGCACCAACAAAGAGACAATCCTGATGTAGTTAAACCCTATATTTAATCAATGGATGCTTTTAACAAAGAATAAATATTTAAAGAATTAGTACTAAAAAATAACTTATTGTATTTGGGTTTGAAGTCGAAGACACAACGAAAGGTTTTAAGCATTGCTTGTTTGAAGTTTGTGGGCTATAAAAGTTTTAATACTCCTACCTCCCTCGACAATGAACAAGTAACGAGGACGAGGGATTTTATCATGACTTTTCGGGTCAAATTTTCATAATGCAGATGAGATAGTATATAAGACACTATCTAGATATTTCACTTTCATTTTGTGAGGATTTTAAAATATGGGATTTAATTTTTCCCATAGATGCAAGCCACTATGGGTAATTAACCATCCTAGCTGCAAGAGTGCACTTTCGATTAAGATTATTTTTTAGGAAGTTGATTATTGATTGTATACTAGCAACAAACTTCAGATTATAAATTATATCACTGCGAGCTTAATGTTGATGATGGTGGAAATGATAACGCACTCAATCAATATCCCATGATTCATCATCCCGAGTGTCATGATCCCTGGTCTTCTTAGTCAGAAAAGGGGTTGATCCAACCTGACAAATAGATCATTGTTAGCAGCTGAGTTACTTCGTCCAAATGAGTATTATAGATTTGGTGTGGTTATTTGTCTGATGGAACTAATCTAAGTCGTCCTTAACTTATAAATGACCGTGTCAAAGTTCGCCTTCTGTTTGCTTGTGCGGTTTAGTGGCGTTCAAAGCATTTTAAAACTTTGTTGCGCATTTGAAAATGATATATATGAACTTATCTTTAACCTTCATTTGAATATTAAAAAATAACCCTATGGTTGTCGTCTTTTGCTTTCAAATACAAGACTTTCATTTTGTCACTTTCATGTGCGTTATTATCTTGATTATCTGAGAGTGAATACAAGAATAAATTCAACTTTATCAGATTGGCACTATTAAACTAGTGGTAAAAGTTGTACTTGGAGAATGAAAAATAAAAGTTTTTATAAATAAAAATAGTTGGTGTTGGAATATCAATGTGTAGGAAAAAATAAAATATAAGAAGTTGTGTTATAAAAATTGATTTGAATGTAAAGGAACTGAGAAAATATAAGGTGACCCGCAAAGTGTTTATGAAAACAATTTGTATGCTAAAACGTCTGTTTTTAGTGATCTTTATAATTGATTATATACTAAAAATGGTGAAAATATATGTCTAAACTAGTCAAACAGAGAGAAAAGAAAATTAAAGATTTAATTCAAGTAAAGTGCTTTAAAAATGAAATTCAAAAGATGATTTTTTGAGAGGAAAATAAGGAAAGAAGTTGTTTGAGGGCCAAATCCACAACTCAACATAGGTAGGTGAGTTATTTTGATAAAATATTCAACGAAGTTCTGAAAATACGATAATCTTTGTGATTTTAATATTGTTAATAATAAAAAGTGTTTTTCTTATACCATTGCATTAGTAAAAAAAAAGTTGATGAGGCTTTAAAAAAACAAAGAGTGGAAAATTAGTAGAATCTAATGATATATCAATTGAAGTATGAAAATATTTAGGAGATTTTTTAGTTTATTGGCTTACTAAACTCTTTAATATTATTTTAAAAACTAAAAAAATGTCTGAGGAGTAGAGGAATTGTATTTTGGTTCATGTTTTTAAGAATAAAGATGATGCACAAGAGTGCAAATTATAGTGAAATTAAGTTGACATGTAATACTTTAAAATTATGGAAGAGGGTAATTCAACATAGGTTAAGAGGTGATACAAAGATTTCTCATAATCATTATGGATTTATGTCTAGCAAGTCTATTATGGAAGTTATACACTTATTGAGAGATTTCATCGAGAAGTACAATGAAAATAAGAGGATTTACATATGATTTTTATTGATTTAGAAAATGCTTACTTTAAGTTCCAAGAAAAGTCCTTTGGAAAGTTCTAGAGAAGAAATATATTGATGTGACTGTCGGCCGCTGAAATGCGCCTTTTGAGATTTAATTTAATGTATAAGTATATATATATTGATTTGGAAAATAGAACTTTAAATTTTAAAAATGAGAATGAGAATGGACGGATCTCATTCGTTTAACAGTTTGAATGAACGAGCGTAATATCGCAAGTAACGCATCTATCCCGAAGAATAGACACCCTACTTAACGATATCGCTCGATCAAATAAACTACAGAATTCATGACATCGGTCTACGTCTACGAAGCTTTATGTGGATCGACAAATTCCCTATTTAATACGAAAAGAATTAAATAGGGTTTATAGTATCTGAGGTCTTTAACGCTCCCTATAGAGGCAAGCCCCTATAGTCAATTACCCTTCAAATGACCGAAATCACCTGAGAGAACTCTCGATTTAGATCAGAGTTTCTATCTTCATGAATTCAAGGGTAAAGTTTTCAACGAAGTGTGGTAATAGGAAATCCAATAGGTGAATGGCGCAATGTGGAACAGTTATTTACAGAGTCGAAGGAAAGAGAGGTAGGGGATGTCACGGATCTCGAGGAAAACCTCGATGACTTCCCAGACTATTATAAGGTTGTGCTTTAAATTTTGAAAGTGAATTTTTTTAAGTTTCAGTCCTGCCAATTAATTATAGAAATTACATTTACATAATCACCTGATTATGCAAATAACCTGAAAGATATGAGGATTTATGCCGTATCGGACGACGACCTCGGAATCCTAAGCGAGTTAGGGCTTATATTACACAACAAGGCCATGCAAATGCCTAAAAGAACAAGTGAGGGTTTATGTCGCGCTAAGCAAGCTACCTCGAAGTCCTATGGTCTATTATTTAAACTAAGGAACAGTTTTGCTGATGTCGACATAGGTTTTGCTGTTGACGATGGCCGTGCTGCCCTCGAAGTCGTGCTCCGTGCTCCACGGCGTAGCAGGGTTGCAGTTGCAGATTTAAGTTCTTAACAGTGGATATGCAAGTTATGTTTGTGTTTTGTTTTGTCTTCATTATTTCCCTTTTGATTATTGTTTTATTTTATTATTGAAAAAGTGAGTGTGTGCTATAGTGACAAGAGCAGTAGTAAAAGAAAGCAGTAAGACATGTATATGCTACGCTAAGCAGTAAACATGCTACGCTAAGCAGGAACAGGTACGAAGAAAAGTAAAGCATGCTACACTAACAGGTATGTATGTTGAAAAAGTAAAACATGCTATACTAACTAAAGGAAGTATTGAGAAAGGTAAAACATGCTAAGCTAGCAAGTATATATGCTGAAAAGTAAAGCATGTAACGCTGTAAATAAAAGAAATGACAGTGGTACAAGTGTACCGTAGGCGCTGATTACCCGCGGCGTATTGTTACCTGTTTATTATTATCACTTTTATTTCTTGCAAGAAAGACGTCAGTGCCGAAACAAAACAAGAGTGAACGTAGTAAGGAAAACCTAACTAAGTGGGGGTATTACCATACGTGCAGGAGAGCAAAGTGTGAAACCCGAGAATAAATCGAAAAGAAAGAAGATAGAAGAACAAAGAAAATCGCGAAAGAAAACAAAGAAAATCGAGAAAGAAAATAAAGAACCTACATGGAAAACCTCGAAGAAAATCATGAACGAAAACAAAACAAAGTCGTAGCGAAAATCACAAAAACACCAAAAGAAGAAACTCACAGATGTCCCGCTAAACTCAAGGCAGACCGTAAGAAAGCTATGGGGCATCTGAAAAAGGACCGTAAGCATGGTGACGGGGAGGACTCAGAGCTGGACTGCGTGCTTCCCAATCTTAGACAAGAGCTACCGGACCGATACCCTACAGGAGGCAGTCCTACTTCGACTTGAGTAATTAACCGTGGACCTTTACTAGTTTTCATTCATTTTAGTTTGCATGCATATAAATTTATAGGTGAAAAGTAATTTTGTCGTAGGTGGAAATTTTGTTTCAAAAGTATATATATATATATTTATAAAGTAGTACAGTCCACAGACTAACCATCCTAATCGAACTAGGACTACTAACAACTTAAGGGTATTGGTGGCAACAGTCTCGCCAAGAATTGGCGAATAGTATCGTCGGTCCCATGCCGCGACTCCAACGGCGATTTTACGCATTGGCAATAGGGATACTATTCTAAACCCTCTTTTTTAAGCACACATAAGCATTATTATCATTGTCCTAGCCCCAATCACCCTACTTACAGCCTTGCTTGATGGCCCCACATATAGCCAAAAGGGGCTATATGTGCACACCTACACGTCCCCTGTAGGTGCGGCATTGAACCAAGAAGGAAGGAGAAAAACAATGGACGAGAGATTAATAAAAGGAGAGAGGGGAAAGCAGCCCACCTAACGCAATTCTTGTAAAAGAGGTGAACTGATTTCCAACACCAGTCAAAACAAGTCAATCACCCTGGACTCCCGACCGTCCTTACACGACCTACAAAGACCTAAAGAAACGTCGGCACTCTCGGAGAGGATGAGGACTAGACTCCTAGGGAAAACACTCCCTTTTCCCAAGTAACGGCAGTAAAGAACGAAAACGGACATAAAGTCATCGACAAAGCCCCCAGACTCTAGGCCACCGCTAAAGAAAGCTAGACTCGACTGCAGAAAACAACTCCGTAAAGCCAACACAAAATTCCGATACAAATACTAAACTCGCGTCACAAATGCCGCAGATACAAACCCAACAAATATTGTAATTCGAGCCCTCGTACATTATAATACAAGTCCATCAAAGATTAAAGCGCAGACCCAACATAAAGGGAACCCGAGCCCACCAAAAGGGCCAAACCGAGAGCACCAAAAAGGGCAAAACCAGCCCATTCAAAGGGCAAAACCGAGAGCAGCAAGGGGGCAAAACCAGCCCATTCAAAGGGCAAAACCGAGCATTACAAAGAGTAGGAAAATAGCCCAGCTAGGGGCAAAACCAGTCTATTCAAAGGGCAGAAAAAATGACCCAGCTAGGGGCAAAACCGAGAAACAACTGGAGGCAAATCAGCCCAGCAAGGGGCAAAATCGAGAGACAGCAGGGGGCAAAACTAGCCCATCAATAGGGGCAAAACCGAGAGACAGCAGGGGGGCAAAACCAGCCCAGCAACAGGGGGGCAAAACCGAGCAGCTCAAGCACAAGACCATGACCTCAATCCCTTCACATATGCATTAGTCAAAAGTGGTGCTTTCCAGAAAAGTATTCAATGCTCAAGCCTTCAAATAGATGAATCTAATGATATATGTAAGTCCCTCATAAGCCACAAATCTCAACTTGCATATATAGTATTTAAACCAAGTTACCACATTCAATGCTTGCATAAAGAAAGGAGAAGATCTAAAACATGTTTCATCTTTTTTTTTTATCCTCCCAAAATAACCAATCAAAATAAAACTAATAATATGAATCGGAGAGGGAATACACCACTCCAAACATCACAAAAGAAATCACCCCGCCTTCATGTATTAAAAAGAAATATCTCATTTCATCCCCAAGCACTTAAAGGCCTCCAAGTCTCATAAAAGTCATCCCCATCTTTAAATTTTTGAAAAGAAAACCCCCTTTTTTTATGCTAAACATAGCCACAAATTTATAGGACTAGACAATGTGCAAGACTAGCTAGAAGAGCCAACCATATAACAGAAGAAGTTCACAATAGCTCTCAAACATGCTATCCACAAGAAATAACATGCATAAGCCCTCAAAAATGGAGCACATTATTATGTAGGAGTAAAATGAGAAGTGTAAAGCATGCTATTTCAAACTATGAAGTGTAAAGCATGCTATCCTCAACTATAAATCCATGTCCAATACAAAAAGCAAAGCATATGTGATACTATTGTATAAACACCTTTAATTTTCTTCTTTTTTATTTATTTTTTTTTAAGAAAGGAAAAAAACAAGAGATTAGGAAAATTTGCAAGATAAAGCATTAACTAAGCACGTTTTTCCTCCTTCCCCTCTCCATTCGAACAAGAAAAGAACTATCATGCCACTAAGGAGGAGGGGAGGATCTTTTTTTTCATATTAAAAAGAAAGGACAAGCATGCTAACAGTAAATGAAGGAACGGCTAGCCGAACCAACCAACAGGAAGCACCGGGCCAAACAGGGCAAGCTACAAGCCACGACAAGCACAACCGAGAAAGACAGGAAGGGGAGAGGGGTTACCAGTTAGGTTGAACAGCACAATGAGAGAGAGGTCGGGTAAGCCGACAAGCAAACCGAACCCCCCTGCCGAGCAGCTCAAGGCCCGAGCAACACCAACAGGGCAAAATATGCAGCACTCCTTTCTCCTTCTTGGCTAGAGCCAAGCCTTTTCTCAAGCCTAGAACACACACTCACACAAGAAGGCAAGAGGAGAGAAATGGCAGCACACCCTTAAAGAGAAGATCAACCAACCCTAACCCTATCCTTAAGAGAGGCTTATATAGCCAGCTCAAAGAAAAAGAGGCCACGCATACTTACCTGGAGAGGTCGGCTGGAGTGGAAGGAGGCGGGAGGAGTGGCGACAAATCTCGCAAAAAAGAGTGGCGACATGAGGCGGGAGTGGCGGCATGGAATGCCGAAAGTACCTGCTGCGAGCAGAGCCAGGGGAAGTGGCGAGGCACAGTGGGGACCTGGGTCGAAGTCGCGCAGGGAGTCGCGGGAGCCAGGGCGAGCGGGGTTTGATCGGCTGGGAGGCGCGACCGAGAGGGAGGAATGAAATAAGGCTCGGGCGCGTGCGTGTGTTAGGGAATTAGGGATTAGGGAAGGAAAATAGGAGTTTAGGATTCTTTTTTTTTATAAGTTAATATTTTATCTGAATTTTTGCCGATTCAAAAAAAATTTGACCCCGCACAAAACCATATCAAAGTTGGTATCCTTCCCAGCCAAATCGACGTTCCGGACACAATGGCGCAGTCCGTTTCGCGATCCGAGGTTGTTCGGACAATTTCATAGTCGGTCGGGTCGAAAGTACGTCAAATTTGATCCCGTTTGAATTTCGAGCTTGTTGTTGATCGTCTCGACATTCTGACTTTCGATTCTGGTCCGTCGCGGAGAACTTGAAGACGTCGAGGATGCAAAACGAAGAATTTGTGCGCAGTGGTGTAAGAAACATGCACAAGGCTGTCCTAAAGTCCGGTGGTCCTATGGGAACTCAATTTTGACTCCTAACGTCAATTCCAACCTGCTATGAGCTAGAGGTACGGAATTTCGTCCGGGACTCCAAAAGAGTGCGAAGTAGCTTCGAACATTCTAAAACAACACTGCTAGGAATCTAAGATCGTCGAGGAAGCTCCTAAAGCTAGAACCCTAAATCCTAGGAGGAAAACTAAACCTCGACAAAAGTGAGGTCAACAGTGACATATTCAAGTGATTAAAGATTTGTCTACTAGAGCTGTTATTTATGTTCGAAGTAGGATACTTAGTATTTTTCTGTTTCAGTTGGATTAAATTAGGGATCGGCTTTAAGCCTATATATTTTTGCTTTAGTTATGGATGCTCTTACTGGACATCTACAGGAGGATGTACCTTGGTGTATGTTTTTTGCTGATTATATACTTCTTGTGGATAAGAATAGAGAAAAGAGTTTAGGAAAAACTTGAATTATGAAAGTTTACATTGGAGTCTAAAAGCATTTGTGTGATTAGATCTAAAACAAAGTATTTGAAATGTAATTTTAGTAGTGGTAACTCTAGTGACATAGATGTAACTATGGGTGATCAAATCATTGAAAGGTGTGATCATTTTAGATATCTCCGGTCTATTGTTCAAAGTGATGGTGATATTGATGGGGGATGTTATTAGTAGAATTTCGGTTGGTGGGTTGAAATGGAGGAATGCGTCGAACCTGTTGTATGATAGAAAAATGTCGCTTAGACTAAAAGAAAAATTTTATAAGATGATGGTGAGACTTGCAATGCTCTATGGCGCATAATTTTGACCTTTAAAAGAGTGAGATGAGAATGCTTTGAGGGATGAGTGGTTTGACACTTAGAGACAACATGTAAAACTTGTCGTTATAAGTCTCAATTTTGTCCTTGTTTTTAAATTTATGAGTTTTTTTTAATTACAATTTAATTCAAGTTAACTATTTATTATATGTATGGTTAAGATGAAATTTCTACAGCATTTCAACAGTCTCCCAGTGTCATCCCTATGTAGTTAGTTACTTTGGAAAAACTATGTTTGCCCACCACGTCAAAAAGACATGTATGTGTAGTTTGCACGACATAAAACTGTCTATCTCGCAATGCAAAGAATTGAACAAAAAAAATATAACAATTTTTCCCCACCATGTTAAAAGAGCGTATACGTGTACTTATATTCACGGTCTGATGTTGTCATCTTCCCCACCAAGCTAAGAAAAACTTATAGGGGGTATCACCTGCAAATGAACACAAACACATATATAATATAATTTTCTCTCTTCACAAATAAATGCATGTATGAGTACTTAATTCGAAGTTCGACACCATAGTCGTCCCTACCATGCAAAGAAATGTGTGTATAAAGGTATTCACACACACAGATTTTTCCGCCACGTCAAGAAAGATGTGTATGGGTACTTCTTTTTTGATCCGACGTGGCCGCATTATCAATTATGAGAACTAGCGGTAACTAATGAGGTGAAAGGCGAAAGACATCAATTTTTGGACATTGGCAGGATAAGTCACCGATTTCCAAATAATAGGTGGTTGAAGGTTACCTAGGTGGAATATGGAGGTGTGCCTGTATATAATTAGAGATGCATGTTGCTAGGAGAACGCTTGTCAGAGCAGGGGAGGTGACCGTGATTCATAATTAGTGTGAGATTAATTTGGGTTTGCTATAGGAAATAAGAGCAACAATGATAATAAAATGAGCTTGGTCATTGGCATTGAATCGAGAGCAGACAAGATGTTTACTTTGCTGTTTGCAGGTTACTCCAACATAGAGCCAATGAAGAGGAGATTTTGCTGCTTGTGTGGAACGAACTGATGTTGGCTGAGTTGAAACGAAGAAGCTGGAGATCATCGTGTAGTTTTCGTGCGAGGGAGTTTCATTGGGCCTGAAAGTGGGTTAGGGAGAATGACAGAGAGAAGGGCTTGTGGTGTGGGGTTTGGGGAGCAGGTTGGAGATATCGACAACTGGATGCTGTGCGTGGGTTTCACCAAATGGAGGGAAGGGACCTGGTGGAGGGTGAGCTTATTGTGCAGGAGGGAAGGGAGTTGTGGGGTGTGGTTTTTTGCATTGAGCAAGGGAGAGATATCGAGAGTAAAAAAGAGAGAGCTTGAAAGAGTGGGTGAGAAAGATTGAGAGATAGAAAGAGTGGCCCGTGAGAGACGGGGTGGGCCTCTTTTTTGTTTTCCGGAGAGAAGGGAGGAGAGGGGGGGGGGGGGGGGGAGTGGAACACTCCCTTTTTGTGACCAAGTACAAGAGAGAAGGGGCAGAAAAAGAAATAAAAGAAATAAAAATAAAGAGGGGGATTGGGCAGTTACGGAAGAAGGGAGAGAGAGCATGTGCGAGAAGGTGAGAGAATGAGTGTATTGCCAAATTCCGCTCCTTTCCTTTCTTGTTGCCATGAGAGGGGAAAAAGAAAATTTCTTTCTTGTCTTGATTAGGCGGGGATCACAAAAAGTTGAGAGGGAGAGATGTGAGAGGGTTAGTTGCAAAAAAGACGATCTTTCTCATTTTTCTTTTTGAGTGAGAAAATTTCTTTTATTATTATTTTTTTTTGCTAAAAAATGAGTTTAATTTTTAAATATTTTAACACCCATTATTATTCAATTAATTTTAGTTAATATATGATTATGAAAGAAGAATTTGAGTTTGAATTTGAATTTTATCAATATTATAAATACATAAATGTATAAAACTAGGTTAACTAATGAATATTTATATGTAAATATAAATATCTTGTAGGTTAATATACAACTATATATTAAATTTATATAATATTCAAATGAAGATGAATGCTTGATCCCCTCGATGCACATGAAACGAAGCTCGATTCAGACATGATTAGACTCATTTGAACCGTCTCGACGATCCGAGCGCACTTTCACAGTTCATTTTACGTTTGGAAGTCTTTTGAGCAAATTCAGGAATGGTCGATGCAATTTAGACTTAAATTATGCACTTCATACCTACATCTGTTGTTTTTATCGTGCTTGGTCATTTTGATCATTGAAGGTCCCCTCTTATTAGATACTTTTGATGCTCTGAATGTATCAGCACTATCCAATTTACGATCGAGTGACTTTTGGGAGGTTTTGACGGTGCTTGAATTAAATAAACTTCAATTGTATTCATCGTCACCATTCACCATAGACCCAATCAATTCGACTTGTGGAGTATGTGTGAGGGGAATAAAGTCATATGCATGAAGCCAAGCTATAGCTTGTTGAAAGTCAAACTTTTTTTTAGGCTTGTCAAACACAAATCTTGCACCAAGTTGAATTTGTGTGCTTTTTGCCTCTTTGAAGTCAAAGTTATATATTCAAGTCAAACTCGTGCATGTGTTAATTGAAGCCCGTCAAAGTTGAAAATAAACCTTACTTGCCATTTAAAATTGAAATCTTTCTTCAAAGTGAGGTTTGGCTGCTAGAGTCGTTGGACTCGTTGGGCTAGAGCACTATCAGATGATAAAGTTTATTTTGATATCTCTCACTCTCACATATCTACATAATGAAACGGTGAATATGATAAAAATTTTAATCTCATGTCGGTGTGTGTTTAAAGGTGTCCATCATGTTCACCGAGTGTCAACTACATGTCTCTCGTGTTTGCTATGTGTCAACTCTGCATCCACCCCAAGTCCAAAGAAAGTAGTTTTGGATACGTGCATATGTCGGAGCATGTTAGAGCCATTTTTTTTACTCTTATACATTTTGACCCAGTGTGGACATTTAGAAGCGTCAATGCTTCTTAGAATAAGATGTTGATATTGTAACTTCATGATTTTAGCTACGTAGATTTATTTGAAATTTTTTTATAGATACAATAGGATCTGTATAATTTTAATAATGTTATAGACAGCCTTGAGGTTATCGTGCAAGATGTCTTAGGATTTAAGTTTTCCAATTCATATTAAGGATGATGTACACAAAATATGCGCACAAAATAATTTTCTGTCTATATTAAATAAATTCAGTCCCATTTGATGGAAGTTAAGAAATACAAAATAACTCAACCAAATAAAAGATTAACGATTGGCCTGCTAATTAGATATTTTTGTGATAAATTGGAAATCACAACACCACACTTTCTTTAGGATTCACACTACAATTAAAAAAAATTGTTTAGATTATTATAGAGATTCATGTGTAATATTAGTACATGAATTCCTCAAGTAAGATATTCATGTCTTGTGTTGGTACGTAAAGATGGCTTCCTCTGTAAGGTGGTAGTCTTCAGTCGCGCCATTAGATAAATTAACGTTCAATCAGAAACCAAGTGTTAAAATTTTATATGAAATTAAAAAAAAAAATGAAAAGACTATCCAAAACTATGATTGCATCGCAAAATTTGAGAGCATCTTGCATTTGAAATTGAGATACCCGAGGAGAAAACTTTTTATCTTTGGATTCAAACGACTCAAAGCATAGATTTTAAATGGATTTCACAATCGGCTGTTTGGTTTATGACACATGATTTTAAAATTATTTATAATATCATAAAATGCTAAGAATAAAATATTCAGGCAAATAGGCAATTATTAAGCTAATTAATTAGACTTTGATCCATCCAATTAAACATTTGCATTATTTATCTAACCTCCAAACTCGTCTTATTTTAGGCCGTTAATGATTTTAGGTCAAGTCTAATCAGTACCAAACAAATGCGTAAAATGATGCACCTTAAAAGTTGAAAGTATACTTGGAAAACTCTTAACGTGCAACTGTGGTTGCAAAACATTTTGATGATTGAGAACTAGAAATTATAATAAGATTGCATGTTTATTCAGCAAAGCAAAGAAACTGATGGTCTAGATTTGAATACTATTTGTCTGAGCTGAGATTGTTGCTCCAAAACAATTAGGTGGTCTTCAATTAACCAAATATTTATTATTTATTCTGGAGTAAGTGTTTTTAGTCATAATATTATTGCCAAATTGTTGTGATCAATTTAGTGACAATGATAATCATTCCTTCTATCACTTTCGTGTATCAGACAACAAAAACATTACCTTATATAAATGTCTCAAATCTGGTGCAATCAGCAATAACTTATCAATTCCTGTTGTTTCCAGGTTGCAAAACTCTTTCAAAAGATTCAAGATATGGTGGAGGAAGAGAATACTCTCGTCTTCATCTTAATAGGTAAGTGCATACCTGTTTATCTTATTCGTTAAACATGGGAAAGTGGGCTTGTGTTTCATCTTATTTGAATAATTAAAATAATTTGTCATGTTTAGCTCTTTTTTGGTGGTCTTCAAAATTCTCTTGCTCATGTTTGATTTGATTTTGTTCACGAACTTGGTGTTCCACTTGGTTTGAATTTATTACGATTAAAGATTTGATTTTGAGTTAATATTGAATAACCAAAATGTAGTAAATTCAAATATGCGAAGAAAAGTAACAATTGCATCAAGACAATTTATTAAATTTATAACGACAATACTTAGATGTTATTATTATTAATAGCTTTTATTTCCTCATTATATCTTTCCTATTTTCTTTTATTCCATTTTATTTATTTCCTAATTATTGTATGTTATTTTATTTCTTTCCTTTATTATATCTATTATAATTGGATTTAAATACCCCTCCTATCAATAAGATTATGTTGGTCTATTCCAAATCTCAACATGATATCAAAGTCTAGCCCTAGATTCCTCGGCCACCGACCTCCTTTGCCGGTTCCAACAACCGACAGCTCCTAGACACCGACCTCTTTTGTTGGTTCCAGTAGCCGCAAGATCCATCTATTCTAGCCACCGATTCCAGTTCACCATCTGACCTTTCTGCTACAGGTTCCAAAAGCTGCAGGTTCCAGAAGCGCAAGTTTCAATGCAGCCGTCAGTTCCCTCTAATCCAGTTGTCGACAGTTCTACAGGCAGCTTCTCGTTGTTCCAACAACCACAAGGTCTTGATCCAATACATGGTTGGCCTCAAGAAAGACTTTGACAAAGTCCGGCATCGTACTCTTGGTCGAGATCCTCTTCATTCCGCTCACGCTGCTTTCGTTGAGATTTGCTGGGAAGAAAGCAGGAGACTCATTATGCTTGACACTTCTACTCCTTCAGCTGAATCTTCCACCTTGATCTAAAATAGTGCTCAGCCCTTGTCGTGCCACTTCCGACCGGTCACCCTACTTTTGATTACTGTCACAAACTCAGCCACACTTGGGACAAGTGTTGGAAACTACACGATAAGTTGACATACAAACCTTCGCCCAATCCTCTGCTACCAAGCGTCCCATGATGACGACCGAGCTTACCACGACTCAACCGACTCCTACCCGGAACATCCCAACGTCTTCTAAATCTCTGAAGAACCTGATGGAGGAATTGATCAAACTTCTTGGAGCCAATCAAGTCTTTACAGGTCCGTCGACCTTCCACGCCCGACAAGGTACTCTTTCTATTGTTCTCACGACTTATATCTCCTCTTGTTCGTGGATTTTTTATTTAGATGCCACATATCACATGACCGGCTGCTTGCAAGCTTTGTCAACGTACTATCCGTGCTCTGGAAAAAAAATACCGTTAGAATGGCAGATGGATCCTGTAGTTTCATTGCAGGTAAAGTGTCGCTTGTACTATCTACCGATCTAACTTGAATCTATTTTACATGTTCCTCTATTGCAATGTAACTTGTTATTCGTTAGCAAGTTGACAAATGATATTGTTTCGTTGCTAATCCTTTCTGATGGTCGTGTTTTTCATGATCATCGTTTTAGGAGGATGATTGGAACTGCTAAGAGGGTATCTTGACTCTATTACTTCCAAGAGGAGAGCACGGAGTTTGAGAACACTCCCCTCAGAAGTTGTAGCCTATCTCGAGTCATTAAATGTCCTACTATGTTGTTGCATTGTCGTTTAGACCATCCTGGTTTTCAATACTTAAAAATTTATATCCTTTGATGTTTTCTAATAAAAATCTTTCTAACTTCAATTGTGAGACATGTCAATTAGCCAAACATCATCAGGTTTGTTATCCACCACACACTACACCTTCAGCTCCTCTCTCATTTACAGTGACATATTGGGACCTTCTCGAACTCTCAGCTACACTAATGGTTTTTGACTTTAATTGACGATGACACTCGAATGACGTAGTTTTACATTATAAAAGTAAAATCAGAAGTTGTGACTTTCTAAAACTTCTACACCTTTGTGTTAATTCAATTCAAAACTCTTTTTAAGGTCTTTCGAGCCGACAATGGTCTTGCGTTTTTTAACTCTATATCGGACGAATTTTTGTAAGTAAAGATATCCTCCATCATGGTTCTTGCACGGACACTCCTGGGGTAGCCGAGAGGAAAAACTATCACCTCTTAGATCCTGCTTGCTCCATTATGTTTCAATTGCCTGTCCCAAAAGAGTTTTGGAATGATGTCATTCTAACTGCCACTTATTTCATAAATAAAGTCCCCTCTAAAATTCACAAGTCCCGAACCCCCTTAGCTGTTCTGATGTCATGCTTTCCTACCAATCAGGTTTTCTCCACATTTGATACCAAGATTTTTGGGCGCACTCCCTTTGTTTGGAACACTGTCCCTAATCAGAATAAACTTGATCCCAGATACATAAAATGTATCTTCCTAGGGTACTCAGCAACGCAAATGGGGTATCAGTGCCTTGATCCGACCATTATGTGAGTGCTGATGTTTCATTCTTTGAAAGGGTTCTCTATTTTTCTAGCTCGGTCTCAAGTGATTAGGGACTTGAGTTTCCCGACGTTGTCTCTTGTTCTGCTCCTATGGATGCTCCTCCCATTGCTCCTACCACGGAGGAGTTCCTTGTTCCGTTGAGTGTACTATCTCCTCCTCTCACTATCCGTGTCTACACTCGACGCACTAGTCCCAATACTCTCACTTTGGAGCCTGCTACGTTCTTACAAAACATTGACTCCACTTCGGGTCACATTCCCCCTCCTCCGAATGAGAAAGTGAGTTCTCCGAGTAAGGTATGCAATCAAACATGCTCCTTGCATCCCATTACAAAATATGTCTCCTTTTACAGTTTATCGCCGATCTACAGAGCATTTGCTACTACCCTGACGGACCATCAGATCCTAGCTACTGTTACGGTTGCTTTTGCTGATCTAGCTTGGAAAAAGGCAGTAATGTGGATCTTCCTTGTGGTAAGAAAGCTGTAGGGCGTTGTTGGATTTTCAATATTAAATTCAACTCTGATGGGTTCTTTTAATGCAACAAGGAATGCTTGGTCGCCAATAGGGCTGTCAAAAAAGCTCATTGTTCGCGAACAATTCGTGTTCTGTTCGCTAAGAAGTTTGTGTTCGATTTGTTCGATAAGTAAACGAGACAAACATGAACAAATTTTTTCGTTCGGTTTGTTAAATGAACCAAACACTAACAGTGATGTGTTCGTTCGTGTTTGGTTCGTTATTTTTCGAAATATAAAATAATTTAAAATAATTATATATAAAAAATTTATGATATTTTAAAAATAATTATATATTATAAAAATTTATCATATTTTAAATAATTAAACTTCTATAAATTATAATATATGATAAATTATTAATAACAATAATAATATTATAGTATTAATTATATTAATATAAATATTATAATATTATAATTAATATACTATACTATATATTAAAATAAAATCCTAAACAAAATCCTAAACGCCTTATTCGGTTTGTTTCATTTTGAGGAAGTATGGATTACCTGATGTGTACGGAATACATGATCAATTTGCTTCATTTTGAGGAAGTATGCTATCAAAGCTAGGGCTGTTAAAAAAGCTCGTTGTCCGCGAACAGTTCGTGTTCGATTCGCCAGGTAGTTCGTGTTCGATTCGTTCGATAAGCAAACGAGACGAACACGAACACTTTTTTTTCGTTCGGTTTGTTAAACGAACCAAACACGAACAGTGATGTGTTCGAACATTTCAAACTCAAACACTAGCTCTGTTCGTTCGTGTTCGGTTTGTTTACACCTCTAGTCGCCATAGGGTACTCACAGACCTACGGAGTTGACTATGAGGAGACATTTGCTCTAGTAACTAAGTTAAACACTATTTTTTTATTACTTACGGTAAATCTAGACTGGCCTCTATTCCAATTAGATTTCAAGATTTCATTCTTGAATGGAGAGCTTACAGAAGAGGTATACATGTCTCTCCTTGCTTGCTTTGATTCTACTGCTTCCAGATGATAAGTATGCATTCTACGAAAGTCCCTCTACGAGCTAAAGCAGTCCCCAAGGGTTATTTCAGCAAGTTCACAAAGGTGGTCGCGGGTCATAGTTTTACTCAAGCTCAACCGAAGCACATCCTCTTCTTCCGCATTCCTCCAATGGCTAGGTAGGTATTTTTATTGTTTACGTTAATGATATTATTCTTACCGATAAGGATCTCTCAGCATTGGAGTCCTTAAAAGACATTCTGCTAAGTTCTTCGAAATGAATCACTTGGGATCTCTCCGATACTTCTTAGGCATAAATGTAGCCCGATCATCTCGAGACATTTGTCTGTCTTAGCGCTAATATGTAATTGATCTCTCTTGACAGAGAACAACTTTATTATGTGCAAACATGTTACTGTTCCTATGTATCTGAATGAAAAATTATCTGACATTTCCAATGTTGTGCTCGTTAATAAGACTCATTACCATTGTCTTGTGGGAAAACTCATCTATCTCGCCCATACTCGTACCTGCGTTATTGGTATGGTGAGTCAATTCATGCATGATCCTCACCATCTTCAAGTTGTCCACCAGATTCTCCACTATTTGAAAGGCACACCGGGCACATTTGTTTTTTTTTCTCATCACTCCGCTTGGTCTATTGATGTTTTTACAGATGTTGACTGAGCTGGATCAATTCATGATTGTCGTTCCACCTCGGGATATTGCTCATATGTATGGTGCAATTTTGTCACGTGGAACTGCAAAAAATAGCCTGTGGTTGCCTGAAGCAGTGCCGAAGCTGAATTTTGGTCCATGTCCTTGGGAATTTGTGAAGCTCTCTGGCTACCCATCATCCTCCGCGAACTTCGTATGCCAACCTCCATCCCGCTGCAGTTATTCTTTGATAATAAGACTGCAATTAGCATTGCAATCCTGTCTAACTTGATTGTACTAAACATGTGGAGATTGACAGACACTGCATTAAAGAAAAGATTGAGTATGGGGAAATTTGTGTTTCATAATCATTCTAGTCTTTTGTTCAACTACTTCAAATCCAAGTTAAACCTGACATCTATGTTTCAACTTGAGGGGGGGTATTAGATTTATAAGCCGATACTACTTATTATTATCTTCTTATTCCGTTATTTTGTCTTTCCTATTTGTTTTTATTTTGTTTTATTTCATTCCTAGTTATTTTATTCTGCCTTATTTTTTTCCTTTATTATGTCAATTATAATTGAGTTTAAACACCCCTCATTTTATCAATAAGATTCTGCTGGTCTATTCCAAATTTCAACACAATTATAAAAAATTTTATAGTAGCAACCACATGTAACAATCAGTCACCAAAATCCAACAAAGTTAACATGTATTAGGACATTTATTAATGCATCAAAATGTGAAAACAATGAATTTTAGCCAAATGACATTTATAGGAAATTTCATCAATTTTTATCCAGAGTGTTATTTGATGCCCAAATTATTAGAAGGGCGGACGGGACATTATTAGCATATAAAAAATCTAACAATTATTTCATTTCTTATGTCAGCTATTTGTTACCTTCAATCTTATCACAAGAATCTTTGTCTCACATGATGAGGCCTTAATAATGAACAACCTTAATGGGCCCGTTAAATCAAAGTTAGAATAATTTGAAAGAAAATTAAAGCTTATAAAATAAATTAAATTAAAATAAGGAATTTCTGTCATAAATCGAAATTGATCTGCATGGCTTGCAAATCGGTCCATTATGCTTTGTTGTAGCCCAGTTTGTCTGCTGTTTCTTGGAGCATGAGATTGCATTTATTTATAGGCAAAATTAGGTGTTATGTACGTGTCAATTCATCCATCTAGTAAAATAAATAAAGGCGTGAAAATTGGTCTTATAAAGCTCCATTGCAAGTCGGTTCAAATCTTTGAATTAGCCGGTGAAAATGTTGGGGAAAAATTAGGTGACTTAGGGCCTGTTTGGTTCGGCTGCAGCTTTTCAGCTTTGTGTACTGTAATTCGCATTACTCCAAGCAAGCATGTGCGAAGCGATTGCGGAATGCATTGTCTGTTTGGTCGCAGTATGTGGAAAACAATTATGAGCAGCTTTTTTTTGTAAAAATGACCAGACTGCCCCTGTCTGTTAAAACTGTTTGAATTTTTTGTAAGCTAACTCAGGTTCAAATCATTTTTTTACCATTGTTCGAGGGTCAAATCAAGATGCATGAAGGGAAGCTCAAAAGGCACGATTTATAAAAAGCTAAAGAACCAATATGCAAGATTAGAATTTTAAGAGTCAAGATGAATGAATGTAAGTTATATAGTCCATCAAGATTCATGCATAAAAAATTATGAACTATATCACCGAGTGTTTTGCTGTTTTATTTTCTTTTACATCCTCTCTTGTATTCTAGAATTTACCCATTCAATTTCATCACTGCTTGCAATGGAATTTTCCCTCTTTTATGCTCTCTCAAACAATCTACACCTTTCTAATTCTTTTTTCACCATCTTTACACATATATTACTCCCAAGCCTTATAACTTCTGCTCCTTATTCCCACCATCTCAACACATCATATGTTTTCTTTTGAAGTAAGGGAACCTGAACAGGTAAAATTTATGATGCAAACTCCAATCACAATTGATTCACAGCCCATTAAAGAAAAAAGAAAAAAAAATCTAATCTTTGAGAACATAAATCAAAGATCCAAGAGGCAAATCAACAAGAGCAGAAGACCTCAAATCTGAACGAGCTCTTTCCCTGTCACTGTTCTTCGTCTTCATCATTTTTAGGCAAGTCCTGTTTCACGATCTTTGCACAACTGAAGCTCCAGCTCCCGCTGCTCCTGCTTTGAGTTTTGGATGAGATAAAGGAAAGTACTGACCTCAGCTGAAACTTTATTGAGTTTCTTCACAACTGCCTCCAGTCTCTCCAAGTAGGAATCAATTTTGAGAGCTCGTTCGCAGATTCTGCGAAGTTTGCGAGCAGGTTCCGAAAATAATCTAGTGAATGTAGAACGCACTTTTGTTTCCTCCATGTCCAGCTGTTGTTGTTCTTCTTCAAGGTTCATGTTCTCAAAGTCATCCAGAACATCATCTGCTTCGTCGATGGCATATCGTAGCTGCCAAATCCACTGTTGAGAGCTGAGCTGCGATCTCTAATCTGTGCTCGGGTGTAAGCAGAGACGACAGCGGTTCTTGGGGTGGTTCTCTCGCAGCCTTTCGATCTTCTCTTTCATACCAGTCTGCCCTCTCCGTCGCCTTCCCCTCCATCGCCCTAACCAACTCCCCCACCCTCGCACAAAAATCTCTCCAGGGGCAATTTCGCGTCGGTGAGTGCGAAAGCTGGGCCGCGGGGTTCATCGCGCGGTCGGCTTCCAACAAACTTCGCGGCCGCTGTGCCGCGAAGTTGGAAAACAAACGAAAAAAAAAAACGCTGTGCCGCTTTTACTCGCCGCGCCGCAGGGGTACCGCCCAACCAAACGAAGCCTTATTCTGCGTCATTTCGCTCATTTAATAAAAACTTCTTGTCGTCAAGAGTTCCAGGAGGTGACCTTGGTGGAAGAGGTAGCATCATTGGATTATTTGTTCTACCTCCGTCATTTAGTTCTTGGATTCTTGTATTATTTGTCTACCTGCATCAATAAAAGACAAATTAGGTGACTTATTCTGCATCATTTAGTTCTTGGATAATTTTAGTCTTTTGTTATTTATTATTTTTTAGTATAAATATGGCTAATATGTTTAGGGTTATATCGAAGTCCGTTGTTATGTCTTTGATGTTAGGGTTTGGGAGACATTTCCTACCTCTAGAATGGCAGGATTTGTGATGGATTGCCTACCTCTCGAATTGTAGGTGCTTATCTTATGTATTTGTGTTGAGTTGTTTGAAGTTCTTGCAATAAAATATTTTATTTGCCTTAATTTTTTCCAAGAATCGTACCAAGTGGTACCAGAGTTCTCAATTTCTGGGAAAAAAGGGTTCTAGCTCGGGAAGATCGACATGGTCGCGTACATACAACCATAATATGTGCCAATTGTGCCAGTGATTGAGTTCGTTGCGTGTAGGGATCGCGACGTACAGGGCCAGTGATCGGGAAGGATCACTGCATACATGGAAGCAAGCCATGGGACCACAACGTATATTGACCTTGTAGACTAGTGATATAGTCGTGATTATCGTGCGCTGCATGTAGGAATCGTGGCTTACAGGGTCAGGGATCGGGAAGGATCGCTTTGTACAAGGAAGCAAACCGTGGGACTATAGCATATAGTGGCCCACTTGTCTTGTGATACAGCCACGATTGGAGCTAGCTGGCAATGATGAGATCGCCTTCCTTACCTAATATCGCAAAACAGTCGTAATCCGAGCAAGTTAGGAGGTCAACAAAGGGATCGCAACATACAAGCGGTTGGGAAGACCAACATGCTTTTGACATTCACTGCCTTCACTATACAGTCGCAGTCGAGCAAGCTAGGAAGCCCTTCGTGACTGCATATCGTGAACAATTACAATTGCTAGAAGTGACGACAAGATCGCGTAGGTATCAGTGCAGACGATGGGATCCAACAAAGATAGCGATTTAGGATAGTTGGGAGGCCAAAGAAGGGATCATGTGCGGGCTCGATTACACCAATTCGAAGTAAGCCTCACTAAGCTCTTGTAGAAAGATAGCAAAGAAAGTTGTTGCTTTGGAAGAGAGATTGGAAGGAGAGATATGACAAACTTAAATCCGGTAGAGGGAAGTTTTTCCTCCATTGACAGCTAATTCAGTAACTTGGAGGAGTTCATAAGGAACCTTATTTAGATGGAATCCAAGACACCGCCGATGACTCAATTTCTAAACCCTAAACAAATGTTGAGATTTGAGAATTCATGGCCAGATCGAAAGGGAAAGAGATCTAATAAGAGGAACATGAGGAAGAAAACATCCACTGTCAAGAGACTCCCTAGGGCTTAGATGGGGGTGAATTTTAGATTTCTGATGGAGGTGTTTGGATTCAAACATGGAGAGGTTATCCAAGAGGTTGGGAGAAGCACGAAGAATGGAGAGAAATCAGAATGACGTATGGTTATGATCAAAGGAGGGAGTTTCACTTTAAGATATATGGAGGGAAATATCAAAGGGAGAGGAAGGTAGGGTGGTGACGTTAGGGTTATGAAGTTGAAAATGCTGATCATCAAAGGGAAGACGCACAGGGTGGGTGTTTCAGGTGTAGTGATACTTCGTGAGGAGTGGGTTAAATGGGGAGAAGCTCATGGCGGCAGGGTTATGTTTGGAGGGAAAGCTTTAACTTTCTTTCAATGGAGGAAGGCTAGATATCGATCCATTCGTGGGAGTAATTTATGGATTACTTTTTTTCAAGCCATCCGGGAAGATGTACATGAGCGATTCTATGTCTTGATTCGGGAGGGGGCTGTCATGGAAAATATAGAGAGATTCGAGCTATTGTTGGGACGGCTAAGGCGAATTTCTTAAGCGTGATTGGAGGGGAACTCCATGAAGAGCCTAAAGCCCGACATATGGGCAGCACTCCAACTATTGAGACCGTCGGGATGAGTGAGATGATTGAGCTGGCCCATATGGAGGAAGACAAGAACCAGATTAAGAAAATAAGCAAAAGAGACACTATGGGAAGATTCGACAAAAGTACGTCGACGACCATGACGATAAGAAACTAGATGATGTCATTTCAGAGGAGGTGTTGAAAGAGAGGAATACGGTGACCCTTCTCGAGGCCAATTCAAGTGATTCATAGAGGCAGAGGTGTAGGATAAGCGAACAAATAGATTATGTTTTTGATTATGCCCCAAGCTATTAGCTAAGGATCGTGCGCTCCAGATTCTTTTAGTTTGTGAGGAAAGGAGGTAGATAGTGAAGAGTTAGAGGAAATAACGATGGAGAGAAACACTTGCACTTGGATGTAGCGGAGGTGGCCCTCAACTCAATGGCGGGATTTACTCTAATGGTGTGTTTGGTGCAGCTTAAAATTGCGGGCGGCGCTTTGAAAACGCTGCTATATCGTTTGTTTTTTCACGTTTATCCAGCTTATGGCAAAACACCGTTTTTAATTTGTTAACAAAGCGGCCCGCGGGAATCATTTCGCGGGCCGCGTTTCGTTTTGAATTATTCCTCTGTTGCCCTTGCCTCGCCAGGTAAACCTATCGCGCTCCTTTTCCCTGGCTATGCCTCCTCCATCTTTGCCAACTCTTCTCGACAGGTAAGCACATCACTTGGATGTAGCGAGGGTGCCCATCAACTCAATGGCGGGATTTACTCGGTGCTTTTGGGGCAGCTTAAAACTGTGGGCATCGTTTTCAAAACGCCGCCATACCGTTTGTTTTTCATGTTTATCTAGCTTAGGGTAAAACGACGTTTTTAATTTGTTAAAAAAGTGGCCCGCGGGAATCAACTCGCGGGCCGCATTTTGTTTCAGATTATTCCTCTGCTGCCCTCGCCTTGCCAGGTAAAGTTATCGTGCTCCTACTCTTCCCTGGCTGTGCCTCCCTCCATATTCGGCAACCCTTCTCGATAGGTAAACAAAGCCTCTTTTTCATTGCTCCGTTGTGTTTTTATTCTTCTGCTGCACTATTCTTCTGTTGCACTATCCACTGCCCTTGCCTCACTAGGTAAACACAACCGCTGCACTATTCTTCTTAACAGCATTAACTGCTCCTTTGCATTTTCATTCCTGCTGCACTATCCACTCCTCTGCTCTCCTTTGTTTTTTTTTTTGCTGTGGAAGATGAATTTGGTAAACCTGTTTCAGCCTCTCCTCTGCACCATTTTTTTTGTTTGCTTAAATTTTTCATCTATTTATGTTCTCCTTAATATTCTAGAAAAATTATATATTCGAGATCTTGGTATGGTTCTTTCTTAAACACTTAGCCTTAACTTCTGTAGGATTGAAAGGGAAAATGCTGCATAACTAAAGCATAAACGTGTCTATGTTATCTATTTTGGTTTTGTAGGAGATTATAATTTGTTTTTAGAACTGAGACCTAATGTATGATTTTAGACTTTTAACTTCATGTTGAATGAAAACTGAGAAACTAAATGCTGATGTTAGAAATAGCTTAATCAAAATGACGGGCAGAAGCATTAATGATGGGTTATTGCAGTGGAGATATGCAATAGCTAGGAAATTTTAGCTTTTCATGTTTACTGCGTCCCTTAAGAATCACTTGTGGCAAAGCAACCATAACATACAATATGGGTTGACATATGCGCTTTTTTTTGTAATGCATTTGCTAAATTGACCGCATCAATTAAAATGTCTGTTTTGTTTCCAAATCAGGGGTAGAATGGTCATTTATCTAGAAACGGCTGTAAATCAACTATTTTTCAAATGCACAAACCAAACAACTGACTCGCATTATCGGGATAAACGATTCGATCAACAACTTATCGAGATAAGTTCGCTTATTTGGATAATTCGTTCGTCTGCCTCAGCGACTCTAAATAATACCATGAAGGTGAGGGGATAAATTGGGGACCGATAACGGTGTTGGTCGATAGTAGAGCCACTCATGATTTCATCTCAAATTGGATCGTGGACCTCTTGAAGTTGGTAGGTACGAGAAGATTTGGGGTCATGGTGGGGACGAAAAAGGTGGAGAAAAGCTGGGGAATTTGCTGGAGATTATTATTGACACTATAGGGTGTATAAGTGGTGGAGGACTTCTTCCCCTTGGATTTGGGAAAGCACTGATGTGATTCTGGGGATGAGGTGGTTGCAGATGATCAGAGAGACGAGGGTGGATTGGAAATCCCTGACTATGGAGATTTGGGTGGAGGGGGATGGTGTGCTTCACAATGATTCTTGTTTATGTATGACCTTGGTGTTGGTTGATCCATCAAAGGTGACAACTATATTGGAGTGGTCTCCACCTAAGACTTGGAAGGACTCGAGAAGTTTTATGGAACTTGCAGGATACCTCCGGAAGTTCATGAAGCTTTGATTGATTATGCGGTCGTGGACGAAGGAATTGAAGAAGGATAACTTTCAGTAGGAGAACCAGACTCTAGCTAGTTTATGAGCGGGAGCCAAACAATTTGATCCAACAACAATTTCATTTTTTTCTCACTTTCAGGACAATGTGTCTTTTTGACAGAGGTGTATTGTTGCGCCGGTACCTAAGGACAATTTATTCCTTCGTGTGCCTAAGAGCAATTTAATCTTTTGTTATTTAATATTGTTTAGTATAAATAAGGCTAATATTTTTAGAGTTAGGGTTATGCAAAAGATTGTCGTTATGCGTCTTAGAGTTATGGTTTTGGAGAGATCGCCTACATTTCATTTGTAAAATTTGGAAGAGAAAGCATACTTCTCGAATTTAGGTGCTTATCTTATGTATTCATGTTAAGTTATTTGAAGTTCTTGCAATAAAATTTTTTATATGCCCTAAATTCTGACAAGCATCGTATTAAAACGACTCGTGAATGAGAGGTGTGAAGCAAGTAATCAATTCGAGCATGAGCAGCGATTGGATCAATGAGTGACAAAATCATGTTAGCAGGCGACAAGCTCAAGCAGTGGCAATAGTAAGATGGTTGCTTGGCCATGCACACTTAGAATTGCGAGCAGGAGACAAAGATGACATAACACGGGTTGCATATGATTGATGATAAAATAATCAATTATATTCTTGAGTACTAACATTAAATATTTGTTATTGTTCAATTCAATATACTTATTAAATTTATTATATAAATCAGCGTATGTTGTGCAAATGATGCAATAAAATCAAAATATGCACGCAACCATGAAGGGACCAGATTTGTAGGCTTTCAATTTTTTGTTCTTGAACAAGTTCAAATGGTGTTTAGATTTTTGGTTTGCATATATTACTATTCTTCTTAAATTTTACAGTTGAAAGATGCAGATGTCAATTGCCAAGACGTTTTTCCAACCAAATATCTTGGAACATTTTTCAATTCTTTCATATTCTACATGTTTGACTACATCAACTTAATTATAAACTCTTTATATGCAATTGACTTAAATGTTGAACCTGATTATATAAGATTCATAGTTCCATGAGATCATCCACATTAAGGATTAGCACATCATACATTATTTCATTTGAAACATTTACAAATTTCTTTTGTTGATTTAAATTTTATCCACTATTCCCTTGTGATCAGTCTGTTTTTGTAACCAAATCTGACCTCATTGCTAACTTAATGATATTTTGATTGGGTCTTTTTTGAGATTTAAATTTTGCTTCATTGTCTGCTCACACGTCACTTTTTTGTTCGCCACCAAAATTTAGAGTAACAAAAGAAGGCCTATCCTCACTACAAGTCAGACGTCATCAAGCTTTAATTTCGAAAATCTACATTAACTGTCATGCTTTCACAGATTTAGCCCATTTGTTTCATAATTATAACAATAATCTCAAAGCAAGAATTTCGTTGTCAAAATTGATTTTTGTCAAGTTCAACTGACTTGTAACCAAAATTGAATTTATTTATATGTGCTATTATGAAAGCTTAATCATCCTAATACTGTAAATTTTTTCTTGCTCCTTGCTCACTGGTGAGGGTTTTTCATCTATGTCTATCTGTCAGCTGTAATCACACCAATTTTGATTTTCTCATGCAATATATTGAATGGAACATTCATTATTAGCGTGAGACGTTCGGCTCTCAACATTTATTTGTCCAACAGATCTTGTTTTTTTGGCTCATGCTTCTCAGCTTTGACCATACTTATGTAGATGCAACTTTCATAAATATAGTTTATTCTACATCTACTAGTTCTATCAGATGAAGTACTTGTTATCGGAACGAGCTATCATCACCTTCTTTTCACTTTTCTTATACGTTCCAACGCTATAGCCCAACTCTGATACGCGTTGTTTGTGGATATGCTTGCTTAAGAGCGAGGAAGTAACAGGATTGAGGGAATATTAAATTGCTAGGATAAAAGACCTCAAAAAGAGCAGAAAATTTACGCTTTTCGGTGAGACTCACTTAATTTTACAACTGTACAAAGAGTTTATTTCAGCACATCAGAGATAAATGTCGGGTATAAAATATTTGATCAGCCAAATATTTTTTTCAATTTATTTTACTCCTATTTAATCATCTATACCTTATTTTCTGTCTGATTTTGAGCATGATTCCTTCATCAGCTATACTTATTGAGAATAAAGGATGTTTGCTGCTTTCTATGTCAGACCACCTTATCAGCCACCAACTTTGGGACAGTTGATTTTCTCCGTTGAAGACCTACATTTTTCAATTGGCATTTTTTATTTTTTTTAAGTCTTTTTGTTTCTACCAAGTAAAGAACTCCGCTTATATGGTAACATGTACTGTAACTGCTAACGGCCAATCACTCCAACAACCACCTCTAAAGGACCCACATATACATATTGGGAAAATCGTGAGACACGCACTTCAATTCAATGCAACCATCTCTTTATTTATTACTTTAAAGGTGATAGGTAACAACTTTCAGAAGTTAGGTTGTTAGCGTTAGGTGACAGGTCATATACTTGTAGATGTTCAATAGAGTTTGTAGCAATGAATGAGAAACACAGATGTAAACTTACTGAAAATTAAATTCAAAATTAATATTATCTGAAATAAAATAAATTGAATTAAAAATAAGATAAATCCGGCCATAAATGATAAATGTATAAAAAATACCTGAAAATTAGTATAGTTTTGCTTTAAATGCTTTAGTCTTTTATGAAAATCTAGTCTTTGTTTTTTGGACTGAACTAGCTGACGAGGACTGCATCATTCCCTTCTGGCAAAAGTAGGGTTTGGTAGTAATATGCATGAAAGAAGGTCACCATAATTCGATTTGAAATTAGGGATAGCTAGGGTTTTGGGAATGGAAGGGACCGAGAAAGGGAAACAACGGAGTTGAACTTATATACATCATTTGTGTTGGAAGTACTAAAATTTATGTTGAATAGAATGTTCAATATGTGTTATCTAAAAGAATTCTATGATAGGATTAAATATATGTATTGGATGTAGAATGTCAAATTCATATAGCATCCTTGACTTTGTGTTTAAAAGAGCTAAATACAAGTTCATTGAGGTTAATTTATATTTGGTCATTTTTGTAATTGAAATGAAGATTTGTTCAATTGTAGCTTATCTTGAGTTAATTAACATGTTGAATTCGAGCAATTTTGCAGCATCAAATTGCATTGACAACCTCAATGTAATTATTATTTTTATTGCAAACAACAAAAATCTAGGAATTAGGAGAATGAAAGATGATGAAATAACCTCAGAAGTACAAAAGTGGCCAAGTGTTAGGGTCATGTTTGATGGTTTGTAGTACTTACCATGGTTTAAAAATTGGTCGAGGCATATGCCTTTGTGATGACGGAGTTAACTCAAATCAAGACACACGACACAAATTGATTAATAACTTAAAAGGATTGTTATGATGATGACTCCAAAGAAACGAAAAGACACCACATAAATAAAAATTCAAAAGAAAACGTTACAAACAAAGAAATTTGACAAATAAAGACAACAACTTCGACGAGGAGGGAGTCCAGAGAGATGGGGCTTCGAACGGCGACTGCGGTGAATACTGGAGAGATGTCGAGCTATTGTGGAAGAAGCAGGACAACAGGTTAGCAAGAGTAACGGCGTCGAACTGCAGCTGGAGAGGAGCAGGAACGCCGTGGAGGAGTGGTTCATGGCTGCAGTGAAGGCCAGAGAGGTGGGGGTTGTTGTTGAAGATGTAAGACAACAGGGTAGTGATAGTAATGACATCGAACTACAGTTGGAGAGAAGTAAGAACGTTTTCAGAGGTGGAATTGGTTGCTGTAGTGAAGGCCGTTTGATGGAGACACAAACGACAGTGGAGAAGGGCTGCGGCCTGCTGTGTGGGAGGTAGCAGAAGTCTGTTAGTGGGCAGAGAGAGTAGTAGGATTGCAGTAATCTGCAGATGAGAGGTACTGGGGAAGCCTGAGTGGGAATGCGGCCTGCTTTGGGAGAGGCGACAGGGGCTTGGAGGGCTTGCAGTGAAGCTGCAGGAACTATCAGTGGGCAGGAAGAGTTGTAAGTGTGCAGTAATTTGAAGGTGGGAGGACTGCAGAGGACTGGCGACACTTCTGGGAGAGTAGCAGAGGGCAGGGAAGTTGTCGTATGGATGATCGGAGGTGTTGGGACGTTGCTGAGCTATACGACTGCGAGGAGAGATCAGAACAACGAAGATAAACACCACCTCGGATAGGGTTACAGCTAGGCACCTTGCACATAGTCAAATTCAACCCTCAAGATAGAAAACACTCAGATAAAACTGAATTCAGATTTCAAATGAAGACCCTTGACCTTAGACACATTAACTCCTATTTATAAAAGACTTGACCCAACTTAGGAAATAATTAAATTAAGAAAGGAGAATAAAAATAAAATCAAGTTCTCAGATTTAAGGAAAATCAAATCAGGTTTTAGGCTTTTAGGAAAGGCTTTAAATTAGGTGAAGGAATAAAAATCAGATCTCTATTTTAGGAAGGTTTTGGAATTAGTAAAGGTCTAGGAAGGGAGGACAAGCAAGGGGAAAAAAATTCAAGAAGAATATGGGAGAAAAGGTAGAAGGGCCGGTGGGTCCCCTCCAAGTTGGCCGGCTAGACCGGT
This sequence comes from Papilionanthe hookeriana x Papilionanthe teres, assembly GCA_022702705.1. Classification (NCBI taxonomy): domain Eukaryota; kingdom Viridiplantae; phylum Streptophyta; class Magnoliopsida; order Asparagales; family Orchidaceae; genus Papilionanthe; species Papilionanthe hookeriana x Papilionanthe teres. The sequence goes on from CM040431.1 coordinate 31,447,912, forward strand.
CCCCATATGAGCTCTGCGTCAGTCTCCCAGGATTGGGGGAGCTTCGATCTCAACTGTCGAAGCTTTTGAATCCTCAAAATACGGAGTAAGATCTGCAACGTTGAATGTGGTGGAAATGTTGTATTCCCCTGGTAAGTCAATCTTGTATGCGTTGCCGTTGAGTTTTTGCAGAATTCTTAACGGTCTGTTTGCTTTGGGTTTCAATTTTTCGAAAGCTCATACGGGGAATCATTTTTTTTTCAACCAAATCTAGATGAGGTTGCCATCTTTGAAAGTCACTTTTTTCTTCTATTTGTTTACTTGTGCTTGATATTTTTTTGTTTTGTCTAGCAATCTCTTTGCCTCTTCATGTATTTGCTAGATTCGTGATCATGTCCTGTAGCATCTTGGCTGAGTTTCGTCGTTTGTAAGAGTGGAACCAGATCAAGAGGTGTGAGTGGATTGCGGTCGTAGACAATCTCGAATGGACTGCGTCTCGTTATCTTACTTGTGGATCTCTTGTAGATGATTTATGATTTGACGAGAATGAGATTCCATTGTTTGATATTCTTTTCCACAAAATATCTTAGTAGTTTTCTCAGACTTATGTTCACTACTTCAGTCCGACCTTCTGTTCGTGGATGGGTTGTTGAACTGAATTGGAGCTTGGTGCCTAACTTCCCCATAGAGTTTGCCAAAAGTGACTCAGAAATTTGACATCTCTGTTAGAGGTAATAGTTTTCGGGATCCCATGTAATCCAACAATCGCTCTGAAGCATAAGTCAGCGATATGAGAGGCGTGTAGCGTGCGTTTATATGGTACCAAATGTGTCATTTTTTAGAATTGGTCCTTGTTCCTTTGTGTCCTGGGGAGACCCAATACTAAGTCCATGCTAACATCCACCAAGGGTGCTTCTGGTACAGGTAATGGCGTATACAACCTTGTATTCTGCCCTCGTCTTGGCCAAATGGCAAATCTTGCATTGCCAGACATGACACTTTATATCCCTTATTAGTTGAGGCTAGAAGATGTGTTCTTCGACGAGGGTGAAAATTTTGTCTCTGTCGAAATGGCCAGCAAGGCCTCAATTAAGATTCTCTTGTACAATTACCTCTCTCAAGGAGCATCTTGGAATGCATAGTTTCTTGTAGTAGCCATCTTCACGGTACTACTGCACTGTCAGTTTTTCTTGACATTGTTCCCAGATACTTTTGAAGTCTTCGTCTGTTGTGTACAAGTCAATGATGATCTTGAACGCTACGACGCTTGTTTGCATTGAGGTTATTAATAATTGAAGATTGTTTAGTGCATCTGCGACGCGGTTCTGGCTCCCAGCTTTGTGCTTAAGCATGAATTTGAATGATGCCAAAAATTCTACCAGGTTGCGTGTCGGCCTTTAAGCATACTTTGGCACTTCAAAAATTTCAAGCCTTCATGATCGATAAACAAGGTGAACTCAGTTGTCAGTAGGTAGTGGCTCCAATGCTTGAGGGTTCTTAAAATTGTATAGAATTATTCGTCTCAGGTTGAGTACTTCCTCTTGGAGTTGTTGAGTTTCTCGCTGAAAAATGTGATGGGGTGACCGCCCTGGCTTAGTACAATACCAATTTCGACGCCTAATGCATCACATTTTACTTCGAACAGTTGTGTGAAATCTGGTAAGGCTAGAACTGGTGTTTTGAGTTATTTTCTCCTTGAGTGTGTTGAAGCTAATCTGAGCAGTGCTTGGCCAAGTGAAGTCTTTGCCTTTTAAAAGCTCAGTGAGGGAAATGGTGACAGTGTTGATGAAGCGACCGTAGAATGATGCTAGCCCAAAAAACTGTCTTAATTTGTTGAATGATCGCGGTGTAGTCCAGCTTATAATGGCTTTGATTGGTCAGGTCCATTTGAATTCCTGCACTGGATACGATGTACCCCAAAAAACAGACTTGATTTGTCGTCAAAGTGAATTTCTTTCAATGAGCGTATAGTTTCTCGTTCAAAGTACTTCGAAAACTTATGTCAAGTGTTGTACATGATCCTCTTCGGAATGGTTGTAAACCATTGTGTCGTCAAATTAGACTACAATGAACTTCCCAATGAGGTTATGAAATATCCGATTGACTAATCACATGAAGGAGTTGGGTGCATTTGACATACCGAAGGACATGACTATCCACTCGTATAGTCCAACTCGTGTCTTAAAGGCGGTCTTCCATTCGTCGCTTGGCCTCATCCGTTTCTGGTGGTATCCACTGCGTAAATCGATTTTGTCGTTGCCACCCCTCATTCGCTGACGTTTTAGGTTGTCTACCAAACGTTTTTTTTTTTTCAATTTAATAGTTGCTAGTTTGACTCGGTTATCTTCATGTGTCGCCTTTTATTCGAAGGTTTGTTCGACTGCTTGCAACCAATCAATGAATTCATCTAGATCCATACTACCATCAAATTCGGGGAGATATATTTTAATGTCGGAGTTGCGACGGTCTCATGGTTCTTCTCGTGGTATCCTATGGTATTGGTTGCCAATACGTTGTGGACGGTATTCTTCGTCGATCACATCTTTCTGGTGGAACAGATTGAGATCGTCGTCCCTGTCCTCATGTCGACTTTCTAGGTCACGATCGAGGGTAACCTCGCCTTGGGTTCCTTCATCTAGTGTTGCCAATTGTTGTTGTGGATGAGGATTTCACGCTGTAGCACATCCTAGATGGGGTCCGATATGTTTCGTCTAGGGGGCATAGCTGATGGTTTGGGGAAGATGTCAAGGAGAGTGGATGGAAAGAACGAGGGAAAGGAAAATGGAAAGAAAGGAATGATGAAGAGAAGAGAAAGAGTGTGGAATCAAGAAAAGAAGGAAAAGAAAGAAGGAAGAGGATAAGACTAGGGTTGGGCCAATGCTGATACCAAATGATACCGGGTTAACCCAAACCATGACGCGAGACGCGAATATATTAATAACTTATTAAGACAGTTACAATGACGACTAAAAGACAAGGAAAGACTACATAAATCAAAATAGAAAACAATACATTACAAACAAAGACTTAACAAATAAAGACACAACAAGTTCGACGGGGAGGGACTCCATAGAGATGAGACTTGGAGCAGTGACTAAGGTGAAAGTTGAAGAGATGTCGAGCTGCTGTAGAAGAAACGGGACATGTTAGCAGTAGTAACAGTGTCGAACCGCAGCTGGAGAGGAGCAGGAACATTGTCGGAGGAAGAGTTGGTGGCCGCTATGAAGGCTGGAGAGGTTGGGGTTGCTGTGGAAGACGTATGACAGCAGGGTAGTGATAGTAATGATGTCAAAGCGCAGCTGGAGAGAAGAAGGAATCTTGTCGGAGGTGAAATTGGCTACTACGGTGAAAGCCGGATGGCGGAGGCACGGACATCGGTGGAGAAGGGTTGCGGCTTGCTGTATGGGAGGTGATAGGAGCTGCGAAGGCCTGCAGGGAAGTTGTAGGGGCTGTCGGCGGGCAGGAAGTGCAGCAGGGTGTAGTAATATGGCCTGAGTGGGGTTGCGGCCTGCTGTGGGAGAGGCAACTGGTGTTGCGAGGGCCTGCAAGGAAGTTGCAGGGACTGTTGGTGGGCAGGGAGAGCAACAGGGCTACAGTAATTTGTAGGTGGGAGGACGGGCAACACTTCTGGGAGAGTACCAGGAAGCAGGGAAGCTGTCGTATGGATGGTCAGAGGTGTTGGGACATTGGTGAGCTGCAGGACTACGGGGAGAGATCGAAACGATGAAGATAAACACCACCTCAGACGAGGTTATTGCTGGAGCACTTTCCTCGTCGTTGGATACACCTATCAAGAGGGAAAACGCTAAGATAAAACTGAATTCAGATTTCAAAATGAAGACCCTTGACCCTAGACACATCAACTCTTATTTATAAAAAACTTGACAACTTAGAAAACAATTAAATTAAGCAACGAGAATAAAAATAAAATCAGGATCTCAGACTTAAGGAAGGAAAATCAAATCAGATTTTAGGCTTTTAGAAAAGGCTTTAAATTTGAGGAAGGAATAAAAATTAGATCTCTATTTTAGGAAGGTTTTGTAATTTGGAAAGGTCTAGGAAGGGAGGATAGGCAAGGGGGGTAAAGGCATGAAGAAGATGAGAGAAAAGGGAGGGGCGGTGGAGCCTCCTCCAAGAGGGTCGGCTGGACCAGCCCCCTTCGAGCCCCGTGTCATTTTGGACCTCGGTATGATGCACATGAAAAATGAATTAAACTTACACCTTCAACATTTGAAGCATCATAGAATGATTTTTAAGAGCAAATGTTTAAACACATATAACTTCATTGTTGTTAGAATATGTATATGAAACATGATTGAATATGATTTGAATCATAGGCGAATCTTGTATGAACATGCTCAAACCATGATTGAATAAGTTCCAAACAAATCATATTTAATCATGTTTCAAATGAGATTAAGATTTGTGTTCAAGCATGTTTGAATCATGTTCATTCCATGTTCGATCACGGTTCAAACAAGATTTGTTCTTTGCTTCAAATACACATTATAACTAGTTTCACACTTAAATTGCTGATTAATATTTAATATTGAGATTTTTTCATTCTTATGTGATTTTTTTGGTTTTTGATGATGAAGAAAGTAAATCTGTTGATGAGTTATGAAATATTTATGAATTATTTTTTAATTTTATTACTTTGTGATTTTTTTTTTTGTGTGAGTTAAAGTCTTGATCTGCCTTGAGGCTTACAACTCATCTCACAATAGCAGAACACCTCGCTTCCTGCTTTTTTCCTTTTTAAATATTAATATTTTTTATACCTTCATTTGATTAAATGATAATGAATCCTTCAATAGTTCTTAACGAGAAACTTTAAGCATAGCTTTCTGGTACTCTTGTGACATTTCATGAGACTGAATGCTTCTGGAAGGCAGTCATAATTAATTTGGTGTATTTCACCGCCCAAGACATCCAAATGCTTAGAAGTCATGTTCAATTGTTTTCCCTTAAATTGTACTTTCAATTTCTGTCTTCAAGTTTAGAATTAAGGAAGATGCCCTTCATTTGATGTAAACCATTAGTATCTGAAAGCAGGCCACAAAGTTGTTGCTAGTTTTGCCGATCTTCTAGTGAAGTTGATTTCTACTTTACATTTTGTTATTCTCAAAGCAGTGTTATTTTAATGTTTACATGATATAATTACTTTTGTCTTTATTTGAGGAATGTAAAATATCATTTTACAGTTTTGTTTACCTTTTTTATGTTTTGAACCCTGGAATTCACAGATGAAGTTGAGAGTCTTGCTGCTGCAAGGCAGGCTGCATTGTCTGGTTCTGAACCATCAGATTCTATTAGGGTATTCTCATGAAACTTAGTTCATCTAATCATATTTATTGCTAATTATATCATATTCTTATTTTTGGTTGATAGAGCAACTAACTGTTGATAAAAAGGAGATATAAGACCCGAGAGTTTAATTTTGCTTCTTGGATTTTTCAGGTTGTGAATGCATTGCTAACTCAGATGGACAGACTAAAATGTTGGCCAAATGTGATCATTCTGACAACATCAAACCTAACCGCTGCAATAGGTATCCTATGGGTAAACTTTGTTTTCCACACCCTTATAGATTATTTTTTAGGGACATTTACATACATACCAACCAATTCCTATATATTTACATGTGTAGCAGCTGAAATTTACTTTTTGCACTTATGCCCGCTCAAATCTTTTATATCACATGAAAAATACCATCATTTTAACTTTAAAATAGTGAAATGCACTTTCATGCATATGTAAAGATTGTGGTTCAAGTATCATACATGTAAACACATTAAGAATTGAATGGTATGTACGTAAATCTTCCTATTTTTTTAATGGAATTGAAAGAAACATTTTCCTAGCATAATTTTTCTGATATCAGTATGATACCTTTTATATTAATGCCTCAGTTCTCAAATGTAGAAGTGGAAGGAATTCTCATTCTATTTGTGGTGCCTTATAAAGCCTTCTATTAAAAAAACACGTTACTTGGTGTAGGGGTGAGAGATCAAGGATTTAATACTGAAGAGGCCTTGGCAACACACCTACAATGGCACGCACTCCTACCCATACACACTGATAAACACTATTATGTTGTAGGTTTCTTTGCCGCTAACCTGGTGCACATGCAGAGCAAAAATAAGTACAGGAAATTTGGGAGTTGTTTGATTAGTAGGGGAATGCACCTCATGACAAAAGTTGGAACTAAATTATTTTTTGTATTAATAAATGATTATATCTTAATCAATCATAAAATAATTTTGTATGGTATGTAAAACCTTTTTCTCTTCGCTCGCTTGTTGATTGGCTAAAGAAGACTAAAGTCAAGTTGAACTGGGCATATGAAGTATAACAGCCTTTATTTCCTCAAATGATATGCTTTCTAATGCCTTTTGGTAGCTTTATGCTGTTGCTAAAAAGTTGTACAACTGCTACAATATTGTGGAAGATATTTTAACAAGATTTTGATCCATTCATCTGTAATATATGAGCTGATGTTTGTTTTAATGGGGGTTCATATTCCAGTTACAGAGCATATAAGCTAACCTTTTTTTAGATTGCAGATATTGCTTTTGTTGATCGAGCAGACATCAAGGCATATGTTGGCCCTCCAACTCTACAAGCACGATACGAGATATTGAGGTCCTGTTTACAAGAACTTCTGCGTAGCGGAATTCTCAGATTCTCTCAGGTATCCTTTTTCCATCCTCACCCTTTAGGACTTTTTTTTTATTTTGCTTATTACATTTAAATATTAGTAAAGTGCCAAAATAATTGCCGACTGTTTAAATGGGGGCTGATCTAGTCCCAAAGTTTATAGAAGTGCCAAAAAAATCCTCAACTATTTGCATGAGGTTGATTTATTAGTCCCAAAGTTTATATAGAATTATCAAATTAGTCACCACTCTCTTTAAATTAGGGGCTCTAATAGTCCTCAATAAGAACTATTTCAGCCCTAATTTAAAAAGTCTAGGACCAATTTGACTCTGAGTAAAATGGCCCATGTAAATGAGACATTATTTCATACGGAATACGCACGCAGGAGTTGCGTGCATAATAACCCCCCAATAACTTCAATTTGAAGTTATGGGGGGGGGGGGTGGGGGGATTACTTGTAGGTTATTAGGTATTAAATAAATATTGAGTTATTGCATGTTATTGTATGGATTTCATTTTAAAGTTATTCATAGATTATTATGGCGTATTGCATGATTATTGAGAGCTGCGTGTATATTCTGCGTACGTATTCCGTATGAAATCATTTGCCCATGTAAATAGGAACTATTTTGGCGCGTCACTCGTGGAAATATAAAATTTTAACTTAGTAGTATTTATAAACAAAAGATGGCGCGGCGCAGCTTCATTCAAGTATCATTTGGTTTTGATCCGATTCTCACTGTGGCTGTTTGTTACCGGGAGTTCTTAAGGTTTTGCAACTATAGTGGTAAGGAGATGCGGCATGCATAGTTTGATAAAAAGTTGACTAAATTTTCCTCTGAAGCGAAGTAAAATTGCCTTAATTACTATATTGCTTTTCACCACAAAAAAGAGATGAGAATTAAAATGGACACAAAAGAATTGCAGAACTTCTGGTCTAGTACGGTTGTGATTTAGTTTTATCTCGTGTAAATGTAGCGGTTGAAGCTTATCAAGGTCCAAAACATAGTCCTTTTATTCATTAGAAATATGTCGAATTTAATAGAAATATATTGCAACACAAAAAAGCTTTGTTTCAGGGTCGCGAGCATCTTGTGCTTCCAAACTATTCAAACCTAAAAGAGAAGCTTCATGCCTCAGAAATGGGGGAGCCTGGTGAATCTCTGTTACTGTTCAGAAGACTACTCGAAGCTGCAGAAGCTTGCCAGGTGAATATCTTTTTTGCCTGATCGCCTCAAAATCAGAATCATCTTAAATAGTGCTAACACTTCTTTCACCATGACTTGATTTTTTTTTTGTTCCAGGGATTGAGCGGTAGAGCGTTAAGAAAGCTTCCTTTCTTGGCTCACGCAGCGCTTACTAACCCTAATGGCTGTGATCCCAGTAAGTTCTTGCATACCCTTGTAGAGACTGCACAACGAGAGGTTTCTGAACTGCAATCTTAACATTAAAACGATATATAAAACCGGTAATTTCATATCAATACCAATCGCAATATCTGGAGCGCACCACCAGAATCCCAGCAACAAGGCACAAACAATGTTTATGTGACAAATTGTTCCTTATTATTATTTTTAAAAAATTTTTTGCCGTCAATTCTTCTAATATTTCTATTTTTATCAAGGCAAACAATCAATATATTTCCAACTTGTTTATCATATGACATCATAATTCATATTAGCAGTTTCATTGATCATCGTGCTTAACCATTAAAACTTGGAAGAAGTGGCAAGATGATTGGTAAAACTCGCAGTCATGAAACTTATATATCTATATCCAAATAGAAGAAAACTACATATTCCTGGTTTAACAACCTCTAAGAAGTCAGCAGAAGTTAAAAAAAGAGGGCGGACGGCGGAGCGTGGGAATAAAGGAAAAAATTTCCTGTATCGGAAAAGCTGCAGCAAATGAGAACCAGCTTTCTGTCATTTGAAATTAGGTCATCTAGTGGAGTGTGGACCTACAGAGGGGGCAGGTGTTTCCCAACCCTACCAAACGCCATTGGTCAAGGCAAGCTCGGTGGAAATAATGGCTGCAAGCCACTATTTGGCTCACCTCTTCCCTTCCCCCTTCAAAACCGTGCAAGCAAACGCTGCAGCACCATTCGTCTTCTCCTTCCTGCTTTGGCTTCCATCGTTGATGCCTCGTCGAGGCTACCGGCATGCTGGAGGCCGACTCCATGGCGGATTGATGGTCGCCGGTGACCTGAAGCACCATCCAGCTGACGCCATCCTTGAGCAGAAGGAGAGGAAGGAAGGCTAGCGGGAGGAACGCATCCCCAAGGTTAGGCATGCTCGATATCCCCATTCTTGGCACTTGGTAGCTTATGGTTCTCTACTACCTTATATTTATAGTTAGTTTTGGGGCATTATCCGAGGTACATGAAAGGTCCACTTAAGCTAAAGCCAGAATTTACATCTGAAGTTCAGTAAATTCTGTTGTAATAAGTCTTAATTCAAGCTTATTAAATTTAATAGGCAGAAAGTTTAACAAAAAGTTCAAACCAGATGATATTATCTATGAAATCTTACATTATTTAAAACCTATTTGATAATAAATACAATTAGGAAATATTGCAGTTTTTTTTTTTTTTTTTTTTTTTTTTTATGGGGAATTGGATTCTATTTGTAATAAGAAAATTAATTTATATGATTTGAATGTGTATATAAAAAATGTACCAGCACATATCACAGACATCGCGGACAATGGAAGGAGTGATGCGGTCCCATGGGAGCCTATTAAGGACGATCCAGGGTTACCCATTCATCTGTCCAATTTCTCCCTTGCATTGTGGAAATAGTTTATCTCTAGCAAATACGGGAGGGATCAACCTAGAAGAATCCAACTGATTCATCTAGTCGAGCCCATCGCCTTCCAATTCGGGTAGATCGGGAGGAGAAACAGGCCCTTTCAACTCCATGGCAGTCAGCAAGGACTTTTGGCAACAAGTCATCTGGCCTTAGGGCTACCCTACCTAACAACAGTTGAATGGCTAACCACATCCGTGGGCCTCATGGAGATATTCATATACAAGTTAAAATGCTCCCATCATACCTACGTATTTTAGGAGTACAAAATATGAATTTATAGAGATCCATTCCGATAAATAGATGGTCAATTTTATGAATAAAGGTCACACAAAATGACTCTTCCTTACTAGGTTGTGCTATTGCTCTCTCTCACTCACATTCTCAGGCAGTTTTTGGGGCATTTACGTATACACCCATCTCTTATGTATTTACATATATAACACCTAAAATTTAATTTTTCACTTTATACCCCTCAAATTTTTCATATCACATAAAAACATAGTTATATTGAGTATTTAAAAAGCGAAATGCACCTTTTCATGTGGTGACACGTTAACTTTAGGTCTTCGATATAAAGTTTAGCTCTTTGATATGTAAATACATAAGAATGGAGTGTTATTGATGCAAATCTTTCAGAATAATATTGTCAAAACAACATAAGTACGGGATAAGAACTAAGAATGCTAACGAGTAAATTGTGATAAAATTAGGGAAAATAGGAAGTGGGGAAAGGGCGAAGAAGTAGAGGTTAGGGATAGCCACGCGGTCGCTCGGCAGGCATTAGCATGTGCGGGCTGTCGCGCTGCGCTAGTGGTGGTGAAGAGAACGCGTCGACGGACGACAGGTGTGTGAATGAGTTGCCTGGGTGGCGGCAACGGCACCACCAGTTCTCTAAATGGTGGGCCATGTCCGAACTCCACAACGCGGTCTCTGAATTTCCTAAGCGCTTTATCGCCTCTAGTTGCACCTAGTGGCTGCTTGTTGTGGCCCCCTTTTGCTTCTGGTACGCTAATTAAACGCTTAATAAATCTCTTAGGCCCTTATAATAAAGATTTAATTTGTCGTCATGCGCTTAGTGGTCTTTTAATATTTGTTCTTTTGTTCAATGAGCCTCAAGTTGGCGAGTAACGTGACAAATTGTGAATATATATTTTTTTAAAAAAAATTAAATTAAATACAGGATATTGATGGGGTTTTTCTTTTTTTTATTTTTCATTGACTTGATTTTTTAATGATTTTAAGTGTCAGATGGGTTTGATTCAATTGGGTCTTGTATTGAGCATTATTTTTTTGCATAGACTCGGGTAGAGTTGGGGATTAACCAATTGATTTGATTCTTTGACAACCCATGGAGCTATTATACAACAACGACAAAGTCTTATGAATCCTTTTTCATCCTATTCAGTGTCATATTTTCATTTAATTCTAACAAATTAAGATCATTTTTTATACAATAAGCTCAAGTCTTTTTAAGTCTACCTCTCCCTTTCTTAACACAAATCGAATCTAAAACATTTACTCTCCTAATCGGATCATCAGATGGCTGATGTTTGATGTAACCTAATCATCTAAGGAGACTCTCTCTAATTCTATCCGTCGGTGGAGCTACACCAGCCCTATCATGGATATATTCATTTCGCATTTTGTCTCTAAGTGTAAAACCACTCATCCACCTAATTATTCTCATCTCGGCAACCCATCGAGCTATTATATTGACATTTTTTTATTTTCTTATTTTGATCATATTGTTAAAAATATAAGGATGAGATTAAACATTAATAAATAAATCAATTATTATATTAAGAAATTTGATTTAAAATCATATAAAAAATGTTCAAGGTTTGTTTATCTTGATTTAGAATTAATATATTAAATTGATGAAATTATCATCTTTGCATTATTAATGTGTCATTTAATATATATAGTAATAATTTAACTGTTTTACTTGCCACCTAATTTAACATTGATTGAATCTTTAAATTCTCTTTTGGCTCTGTGTCCTGCTTTGTGCTAAATAGCATAAATCTCCATGCGAAATAAGTAATAATCACCCCTTTCTAATCAGAGCTTATATAAGAATTTCATGCTGGATAATATAGAATGAAGAAATGAGTTTGAATTCTTTGGGAAAATTAGTACGCCTGATGAATCGTACGTCTGGAAATGAAGATGATGGTGTTAGATATTATAGTCTTTATATTTCTATTATTTTACTCTACTTAAGGGTAGTTTAATCTTCTTGCTTATTGTATATATATTTATCTTTTACTCTTGTAATGAAGTGATTGATGCAATTGAAACCCTAGCCACTTTTCCATTGTCTATTCTCTTTCCTTCCTCCTTTTTAATCTCAATTGCAATTCTTAACATGGTATCAGAGTAAGTTATGAACCATTCATAGTTTTCACCCACCTGCTTGGGGTTTGGGGCGAAGGCCCTTTTTTTTATCTATTTACAATTTTGAGTGATCTATTTGTCGTTTTTAGGTTATTTTGCACTCTCCGGCCATAGACCCAATTTTCGGCGTCATTTGCAGTCTTTAGCGATAAAGCCAATTGCAGTTTTTCGGGTAATCTATTGTTATTGGTATTTGATCTTCATTTTATTTGTTTTCTTTTTTGTGTTGATAATACTAGCAAATAGCAATGACTGGTGAAAAAGATAATTCTCTTCAGTCTATTGGTGTGCAATTAAATGGACAAAATTACTCATATTAGAGTTATGTATTGAAGAATTTTTTGAAAGGCAAAAGAACATGGAGATGTGTTTCTGGAACCTCTGTTAAGCTCACAGATGAAAAAGATGGAAAATATGAAGAAATGTTGGAAGTATGGAAAGCAAACAATTCAAAAATTATCACTTGGATCAATAACTCGGTTTTACAATCAATTGATATTCAATTAGCAAATTATGAAACTGTCAAAGAGTTTGAAATCATTTAGAAAGATTATATGTGCAATCAAATTTTGCAAAACAATATCAACTATAGTGCTCTTCAACAAAACAACGTGAGCATCCAAGAATTGTTTCTGTCATGACTAACTTTTGGGATCAGTTATCTCTTACTGAATCTGCAGACTTACGAGCTTTTAAATCATACACTAATCGTAGAGAAGAACAACATTTGGTTCAATTTTTTATGGCACTTCAAGATGATTTTGAAGGGCTTTGTAAAACAATTTTACATCGTAATTCTCTTCCAACAGTTGACTTAGTGGTTAATGAGTTATTAACTGAAGAGATTTGTCTCAAGTCTCAATCTGAGAAAGGGAATGTAGAGAAAGGGATCCTCCCTACTCCTAATCCATCTATTTTTGCATCTACTCATATTAAAAGCAAATATCATTGAAATGTTGGTTTTGATGATTGTAGCTTTTGTAAGCAAAAGGGTCATTAGAAAGCTCACTGTCCAAAGTTGTTGGACAAATCACAACAGACACAACAACTTAATCAGTTGCACCCACGAAGCTTAATGAATCCAACATAAACGTTGCAGCTTTTGTTCCTCCGACAGACTCTCTTGATGCTGCATATGCATATTCTTCAGGCTCTACAGTAGCCACGCTTGCTGAGCAATTTCAAAAGTTTCTTGCTACACAACCACATGTTATGTCTGTCTCCTCAAATATAGGTTTGTCTTCCTCTAGCTCATCAGGTATATCTTCTTCCATTTGGATTCTTGACTTTGGAGCCACTCATCATATGTCATTTGATTATACATCATTTGTATCCTTACATCTACATCATCTGTATCAGTAATGGCAGCTGATGGCACTCCTATGTCATTAGCAGGCACTGGGTCTGTATGCACGCCACATTTATCTCATTCAAATGTTTATTATATCCCCAATCTTACTTTGAATCTTGTTCTATTGGTCAATTGTGTGATTTTGGTTTCTCAGTTTTACTTTCTTCCATCTCTTGTTATGTGTAAGATCTGTAATCTAGGAGTTGATTGGGACAGATCGTAGGCAAGGGGGACTTTATATTCTATATAAGTTAAGAGTTTCAGATGTTGCAACTTCCAGTGTTGACCTGTTATCATTTCGTTTGAGTTCATCATCTTCTAACTTTTATCTAAGACACTCTCGTCTTGGACATATCTATTCTTCTCGTCTAAAATACTTGGTTTATACAAGAGTTTTGGGAAAGTTACATACTCATGATATTTGTGATTGTCGTGGTTGTAAACTTGCTAAATTTTCTACTTTATCCTTTTCTAAAAGTGTTTCACTTTATGTTGCATCTTTTAACTTGGTTCATTTCGATGTATGGGTTCCATCATCTGTTCTTACCAAAGGCGGATCTAGATATTATGTCTCGTTCATTGATGACTATACCCGTGTTGGATTTTTCTTATGAAAAATCGTTCTGAAATTTTTAGTATTTATCATATATTTCATGAATTTGTCAAAACTCAACATAATCTTATAAGTATTTTCGATGTGATATGGGGGTGAATATACCTCTACTAAATTCTCTAAATTACTTGCCTCTGATGGTAATTTTCTTCAAGCTTCTTGTATTGACACTCCTGAACAAAATGGAGTTGTTGAAAGGAAACATCGTCAAATTGTTGAAACTGCTCGTTCCCTTTATTTGTCTGACTCTGTTTCAAGTGAATTTTAGGAAATCTATTCTTACTGCAGTCAATATTATTAACAGACTTCCATCTTCTGTTACTTCAGGTATGTCTCCCTTTGAAAAATTATATGGTCACACTCTTGATTATTCTAATTTGAGAGTTTTTGGTTCTACTTGCTTTGTTTTTCTTCCTCATGTAAAATGTAATAAATTGCCTTCATGATCGGTAGTTTGTGTAGTTTGTGATTTTCTTGGTTATGGTGATGGTCAGAAAGAATATCTTGTAATGATCCGGTCACTTAAAATTTTTTTGTCTCACGTCATGTTGTATTTCTTGAGCATATACCATTTTACTCCATTACTCCTTCTTCTCATAGCTTTATAAAGTATGATCTTATCCCAAATGATCCTTTTCATACAAATACAGATAGTGCACCTCATCATGTGATTTATCATCGAAATAATTCTGATATTGAGCTTTGCAGGGTTGACACTTGTAGTTCTGCAGATTCTAATACTCCTATCCCTACTACTCCCCAAGAACCTTCTGTGACTGTGGATCCTCCTCTTCCACGTTACCCTCAACGTGATCGTATGTTTATTAAATTGCCATATTTTGTTTACTTCACTTCTTCAATTTCTTTTGCTTCCTTTTTAACTTCCATTCACAAATTGTCTTGATCCTCTTTGGCAGCAAGCTATGACAGAAGAACTTTTTGCTTTGCACGAGACATATACTTGGGACCTTATCTCTCTTCCTCCAAGGAAACGTGCAATTGGTTCTTATTGGGTGTATAAGATCAAAACTAAGTTTGATGGGTTAGTTGAGCAATATAAAACTCATTTGGTTGCTAAAGAACTTTCTCAACAGCATGGTCTGGATTATGAAGAAATATTTGCTCATGTTGCCAAAATGACTACTATTCATACTCTTATTGCGGTCACATCTATTCATGAGTGGCATATCACTCAAATGGAAGTTAAAAATGTATTCTTAAATGTGAATCTTCAAGATGAAGTTTACATGGTGCCTCCGCCAGGTGACTCTCATAATCATAGTGAAGTTTGTAAATTAAATAAAGCTCTTTACGACCTTAAACATGCTCCTCGAGCTTGGTTTGAAAAGTTTTCTATTTTGATTGCATCTCTTGCTTTTCATTCTAACTCATATGACACTGTCTTGTTTCTTAAGAGTACTTCCTATGGTCGTATCATGCTCTCTTTAAATGTTGATAACATGATTATTACTGGGGATAAAGATAATGAGATTGCAAAGTTGAAATTACAATTAGCTCAACAGTTTCAGATGAAAGATTTAGGCACTCTTTGATATTTTTTGGAGATTGAAGTAGCTCATTCTTCTAGAGGTTATCTTATTTCTCAATCTAAGTATATTTGCATCATCCCTGAACAACCTTATCTCTCTGATACTCGGACAACTACTACTCCTCTTGAGCTTAATTTTCACTATACCTCTTCTGATGGTGCTCCTTTGTTTGATCCCACTTTGTATCGTACACTTGTTGGCAGCTTGGTATATCTTATCATCACTAGACCTGATATTACTTATGCAGTACATGTTGTTAGTCAGTTTGTTGCCTCTCCTACTACAGTTCATTGGTGAGATGTTATTCACATTTTTTTTATCTTTAGGGTACTCAATTTCAGAGTCTTCTCTTTCTTGCATCCTCTTCCCTGGATTACCTGCCTACTCAGATGCTGATTGGGGTGGTGATTACACCAATCGTAAGTCTACCACATGATTTTGTATTTTTCTAGGAGATTATCTTATTTCTTGGAAAAGTAAGAAGCAAAAAGTTGTTTCTCACTCTTCTAATGAAGCTGGGTATCTTGTCATGGCATCCACCACTGCATAAATTGTTTGGTTGCGCTGGTTACTTGTTGATATGACTGTTTCTTTCTTTAGCCCAACTTCTATGTACCGTGATAATAAGAGTGCTATACGAATGGCCTGTAACTCAGTTTTCCATGAGCACACCAAACATATTAAGATTGATTGGCATTTCACTCGCATCACTTTCAACATGGCACCATCACCTTACCCTATATTTCTTCCTCCATGCAACTTGCTGATTTGTTTATGAAATCACATTTCACTCAAAGCTTTTGCTTGTTGACTAGAAAACTCTTGGTGATTCCCCTTGTTGTATCGTGAGTTTGAGGGGAATATTAGATATTATAATATTTATATTTATATAATTTTACCCTACTTAAGGGTTAGTTAGTCTTCTTTCTTATTGTAATATAAACTCTTGTAATAAAGTGATTGATGCAATTGAAACCCTAGCCACCTTTTCGTTGTCTCTTCTCTTTTCCTTTTCCTTATCTATCTCAATTGTAATTCTTAACAGGATCGTTGCTAGTTTCATATTGTCCAGACACCACACATAATAATTTCTCCCAGTTTTGATATTGTTGCTAGGTTAGATATTAAGGAAATGGGAGCAACTATTGTTGTTTTAGTTTAAAATAGTATATGGGATTTTATGTAAAAGCATTTGGTTCTTTACAAATTATTTTAATTTATGTAGAAAATATATAATAGATCTTTCATCTTATATATTTGAGCAATCCCTTCATAAGGTTTTTTACATGAAAACAACACCACCATAAAATCATATCATTAACATATTCAGAGCTTTTACATACATACCACACAATTCTTATGTATTAAAGATCTGACACCTAAACTTTCATATTTATATACATAACATTCTAATATTTAATATCATATACAGAACAACACACTTATTAACTTTTTAGAAGTGAAATACACATTTTCATATGTATGTTTATGACATCTAAATGTTATAGATGTAAATATCAAATTTTCTGTTAGGCAAATATATAAATAGGAATTATGTAATGTAAATTTCCCTAATATCACAGGACACAATTCAAATCAATTAAAGAGAGAAGAGAAAATTACCAAAGAATATATACATATTGTCCTAGAGTTAATCATACGAACTCATGGGAAACCAGAAAATGATATATACTTATGATGGCGTGGTCTTAAAGATTTTAATTTTAAGTTTGAGATGCAATGTCGTATTCTTCAACTTGGCATGATATATATAAAAACTATAACATTCTTTTTAAATTAGTCATGACAGCCTAGGCTCATCCAGGCAGATTTGTGTTAAACTTGACCCACTAAGTTTGATGCAAGGCCAGCCTGCTGGTCTTATCTTGATATGATCAGCTCTAATTAAGATTATTGTTTCAAGTTATATATATGCCAAAACGAGAAAGACGACAGAAGTTCAGGGTAAGCTGCCATTTGTACAAACCTCTTAGAACAGCCATTGAATCTTTGTTCTTGTGGTAACATGATAAATTAGGGAAGGTTACATACATACCACAATTCTTATTTATTTACATTAGTAAGACCTAAAGGTTATATTTATACTAGGACAATTGGGTGTTGAATGTATTTTTTTTTTCTTTTAAGTTGGTATTGCTATACTTTTTTTATAATACTTAAGATTTCGATTTGATTGGTATGTATGCAAATATAAAAGTTTGGGTGTTAGATACGTAAATAGAAAAGAATTGTATATGCAAATTATATATTCTATTTCTCATTTATAATTCTCTTACGGCAAATCATTAATTCATTGGCTCAAAATTAGTGTCATGCAGTGAAAAATATGATATTAGAGCAGCACATTGCCACAAATATTTTGATCAAATCTGCGAGATACTATGATAAGCTCCCAAAATAAAACAAAATTACGAATCAGCTTAATTAATGAAATAACCCAAACCCATACAAAATTGTTTGTGATCTAACGCCATATTTGAACCATGGAACCAACAATATACTCTTATTTGGAATGGGACCATAAGGTGAGGGAGGGTACTAATCTATATTTATATAATCTAAGAATGTGTATCATTTGGGGGAGTAATCCCCATCTTTATGTAATAAGACTTCTCAGCATCTGCTAATCGAGTTTGAAAGATCCCCCACTCGTTTCGGCACCGCTCTCTCACCTGCCACGACACATTTTTCATAAAGAATGAATTTACTGTAACAAAACAATAGTCACTATTCTTTATAACACAGGAATGATGACTCTGGCTGAAGAAAACCAGAGTTAATAAACTGAAATACAAGAATGGGAGATTAATGAATTTGCAGTTCCATACCCCAACCCATGGAGCATTGCCATTTTCTGCCTTTCCCTGATGAACACAGTAAAGATAAGTGAAACAATCAGCTTAATTTATAATTACAAAACTTATACGTATTACATAAAAGTCACTTTACCTGATTACCAAGTGAAGGAACAACTTGATGAACAATCCATTGAGAATCTACAACTCCTATTTTCTCATGTGCAGGCTGGTTTATGGTTAGCAGGAAATTTAGATATTAATAACTGGATATGGTTATTCAAATGCATATAATGAGTACGCATAGGAGAAATAATAGGTACCTCCACACATTTTCTCAGTGCAAGATCAAGGCCCCATCCATGAACCAGATCATTCTACAACATCAAAAGGACAGAAATATAAATCTGAACTTTGTTTGCGCCATTTGAGAAATTTGTTCATCGTCTCACCTGAATCATATGCCATACACATCTCCATGCATTTCGTGAGAAGACAGGCGCCATTATCTCAACAAATCTGAAATTAAGTTGAGAAATCATAAAAATAGAGGTGGGAGTCAAAAAATTCAAATTTGCATTAGTGCCCAACTAATGATAACAAGAAAGGTATGATATGAATCATACGCAGCACATGGAGGGAGCTGGGGATCAGTGCACCAACCAGGTCTCTCCTCTGTTTTCCTGTTCACGGCCAAATTTCATAACATTGTTATATCTATAAAAGCGTGTAGAACTTCACTGAAAATGAAAGCAACCAGGTAAAAAATTGAAGGCAATTTTATTTAAAAAAATTTACATAAATACCACACAATTTTTATATATTCACATATCTAACTCCCAAAGTTTGATTACATTTATAAATGCTTGGTGTCATAAACCTATATATGGAAAGATGCATTTCAATTTTAAAAAAAGTTATGTTGGTATTTTTTATTTGATATTAAAGATTTGAGCAACATACATGTAAATATAAATGTTTAGGTGTTTGATGTGTAATTACATAAGAATTGCGATGTAAATGCCCCATTTATTTCATGTAATCAAGCACTCACTTGTGAACTTCATGATCACTCATCCTTCTAGTCATTTGCCATGCAAACCCACTGTTTGGATCCAAACCAGGTTGTGAAATTTCCAAGCCATATTTCCTCACCAGCTTAATGTACCTAGAAAAAATATACCATTAATTTTTCCAAACCCATTAACTGGTAATCATTTATGTGCATAAATGGTAAAAAACTTCGGTAAAAAACTTACTCCTCAGCATTAAAATGCTCTACTCCTAGATCTTCATCCCAGATAAAAATGTATTCATAACAGGCAACTATGTCAGGGTGCAAAAACCGTTTAGCAAACCACCTTTAGTTAGATTAACTATAGTTAGAAACATTGTAACCATAACAAAGGTAGAAACAGATCAGCGTGTTCGTGACTTACCATTTAGTTTGCTTCATTGCACTTACATGAATTGCTCGTTTTGACCACTCAAATTCGTCCCATTCGCTAGTCCGTCCGTCATAATGAAATAATACGATGGTAAAATTTTCAGAGAACTGCACCAGTAAGTATTACGAGCAGTTAGAAAAACAGAAAAAATATTAACCAAAAAAACAATACCTGGTAAATGCTTTAATTTGTACATTCAGGTTAAGTTTCTGGGAAGGTAAACATGCTAACAAAGACAAGTAAAATGCTGCAGATCACATAAAATGGCACAACATAAAAATTTTATGACTTTGATCGCTTGCCTAAGATTGATTTATTCTAAAACTAATATTAGATTTCCAATAGGAAACTTGAGAGAATTTTTAACAAGTTAGAAAATTAGTGGACACGATGAGTAGAACAATGAGCAGTGATGCATGCTAGAAGATTCACAACAGTGGAGTGATTATTTAACATCTTAAAATTACATGAAAGTCAATCACACACACAAGTAATTGATGTGACAGGCAGAGACACTAGAATTTTTACGTGGAAAACCCAAAAAGTGAAAATATAATGGGATATAACCCAATTAAAAAGATCTAATATAAGTTGATGAGTACATGTTCAAACCATTATTCCACAGACGTCAAAGAATTATACAGTTCCTCGAACTATAATGATTGTATGCAAATGATTCATTGAACAACGATTGGAAGCAGTTGCAATTGGGAGAAATTGTCGGGACTTCGATGCACTGTCTTCAAGATGCGTCGTTGCACGTTATTCAATATGATGCACTTCTATGTAGGCACCTCATTAATTTGCAACGTTGGTCTTACTCCGCAAGCATACATCGTGAATCCATGAAGGGCTTCATTGAAACGAGTAGGTGGCGCCCGACGGTGGTCGGCAATGATGGTGGGAGATTGTGAGAATGGGAAACATTTGCAGGGTCTTTGATCGGAATGACAAACAAATTCAATTCCTTTTTGCGAACTAGCTCCAATCCAGCTTTTCCTCTAGTTCAAGATCTAACTCCTCTTTCATGAAGTGGGTAGGGTTCTATTTATAGTCTTGAAGTGTCCTCCCTAACAATGTCAAAATTGAGTGTCTTGGGCTCGTTAGGCTCGATTTGACTATAAACTTGTCAGATTTAAAATTCATTTGAACTCCAATTAGTCATCCAAAACTTCTGAAAGTGATTTAATGGCATGATTCGAGCTTGATTTGACTTGAATTGAGCCAGTTTTGGTGTCATTGGGATTGTCTCGTCGAGTGACTATAAATTTGCTGAAATTGAAGTTTGAAGATTTTTAATTTGAGTTTGAATGTTTCTTACTGAAAAAACTCCGAGAATCATGCTAATCACTTCGAGATCTATGTCAAAAGACAAAATTTGTTGATGACATATCAAGTAGAATAGTGAATACTTCATGTTTGCGAGAAATAAAAATGAAAAGGAGTCCGAAAAAATTAATAAATGTTTAACTTGTTGCAGATTGGGAAAGTTAATGATAGGATTTAAAAAAAAGGATTGGGAAGGTTAATGATAGGATTGAAGAAAAACGATAATTAGAGATAGAGTAGACTAATAAAATTATTGAGATCAACTTGTTAAGATGATTGTTTCTAGTTAATTATTGATGAAGATACTGTAAACGGTATTAGCGCCTGTGCTCCCCAACCTGAAAAAGAAGTTTAGCAAAAAAAAAAAAAAAAAAAAAAAAAAAAAAAAAACTCAAATAAGTTAATGGACTATTTAATTTAAAACTTGTAGATAAAGGATATTTATGAGAATATTCATGATATATATGGAATACAACAACAACAGAGCCTTAATCCCACTACGTGGGGTCGGCTATACATGAATCTTTTTTCTTTATTGCATCCTATTTAGTGTCATATTTTCATTTAGTTCTAATAAATTAAGATCATTTTTTATACAATTAGCCTAAGATTTCCTAGGTCTACCTCTGCCTCTCTTAACATAAGTTGACTCTAAAGCATCTACTTTCCTAATCAGATCATCAGATGGTCGACGTTGAATGTGACCAAAACATCTAAGACGAATCTCTCTAATTTTGTCTGCCACTGGAGCTACACCAACCTATCACGAATATATTCATTTCACATTTTGTCTCTAAGTGTAAAGCCCCTCATCCACCTAATCATTCTCATCTCGGCAACACTTAACTTAGTATTATGCTTCTTTTTTAAAGGCCAACATTCAGCTTCATAGAGCATTGCAGGTCTCACCACCATCTTATAAAATTTTCCTTTCAGTCTAAGAGGTACTTTTCTATCACACAAAAGGCCCGAAGTATTCCTCCACTTCAACCAACCAACTTGAATTCTACTATTTATATCCTCACATCTATATCACTATCGCTTTGAATAACAAACCCGAGATATTTAAATCGTTCACACCTTTAAATAATTTGATCACCTAAAAGTTACACTTCTATCACTAGAGCTACTACTACTAAAATTACATTCCATGTATTCAGTTTTAGTTCTACTCAAATGAAAGCCTTTAGACTCTAGTGTAGACCTCCACAAGTCAAGTTCTTCCTGGGCATTTTCTCTCATCTTATCCATGAGAAGGATATTATCAGCAAAAGGCATATACCAAGGTACATCCTCCTGTAAATGACTAGTAAGACCATCCATAACTAAAGCAAAAAGATATGGGCTTAAAGCCGATCCCTGATGTAATCCAACAAAAATAGGAAAATATTTGGTCAATCCTCCTTCAGTTCGAACATAAGTAACAGCTCTAGTATGCATATCTTTAATGACTTGAATATAAGTCATATCAACACCTTTCTTCTCAAAAACTCTCCAAAGGATATCTCATGGAACCTTATCGTAAGTTTTTTCTAAATCAATAAAAATCAAATGTAGATCCTCCTTATTATTTTTGTACTTCTCCATCAAACCTAAATGTATAGCTTCCATAGTAGACTTGCCCAGCATAAATCCAAATTGATTAAGTGAAGTCTTTGTAGTACGACATAACCTATGTTCAATTACCCTCTCCCATAATTTTAAAGTATGACCAATCAACTTAATTCATCTACAATTTGCACACTCTTATGCATCCCCTTTATTCTTAAAAATGGGGGCCAATATACTCTTCCTCCACTCCTCAGGCATCTTTTTAGTTTTTAAAATAATATTAAAGAGTTTGGTAAGCCAAGAAACTCCCAAATCTCCTAAATATTTCCACAATTCTATTGGGATATCATCAGGTCTTACACGCTTTCCACCCTTGGTTTTCTTTAAAGCTTTCTAAACTTCTTTTTTACTAATACGACGATAAAAATGAAACACTATTATTATTAACGATATTAAGATCACTAAGGTCGATCATATTTTCATAAACTTCATTAAAAAGTTTATAAAAATAACTCACCCACCTATGTTGAATATCTTTTTCTAAGAAAAACACTTTTTGATTTTATCTTTAATACGCTTTACTTGAGTTAAATATTTACTTTTTTTCCTCTTTGTTTAGCTAGTTTATACATATATTTTTCACCCTCCTTAGTATCTAATCTATTATAAAGATCACTAAAAACAGAATTTTTAGCCTAACAAATTGATTTTTTACTCCCTACAGGACGTTTGATATTTTTCTTAGTTCTCTAAACTTTTACATTTAAACTAATTTTTATAACATACCTTTTTATACTTAAAATTTTTCTTGCACATTATTCCCTCACCAACTATTTTTATTTATAAAATTTTTTCTTTTGATTCTCCAAGTACATCATTTGTTACTTGTTTAATAGTGTTTGTTACTTTATCCCACATAGCATTTGCTTCTTTATAAACATTCCAGATTTTGAAAATTTGAATTTTACTTATAAAAGTAATTTTATTTGTGTCTTTTAGATTCCCCATCTAATTTTACGATGATTAGTCCTCATATTCTTTATTTTACAACTCTTCATCTTAAACTCTAGAACTAATAATCGATGATGTGTACTTAAATCCTCACTTGGAATGACCTTACAATCTTTACAATCTCGATGATCTCTTCTTTTCATAAGAAAATAATCAATTTGTGCTTAATTAGATCCATTTTTGTAAGTAATAAGATGCTCATCTTTTTTCTTGAATAAAGTATTAGTAAAAAAAAAATCATACACTAAAGCAAAATCTAAAATGACTCTACCTTCATCATTAGTCACTCTAAAACCGTAGCCACTATGAATATTTCTGAAATCTTTTACTACAGTCTTCGACATGTCCATTTAAAATCATACACTCAATCTCATAGTTCTAGTTTTTTCCTCTACTACTTTTCCAATTATGCTTTTACATTGCCACTTAGGTTCTCTCTAAAATTTCCTAGGTATAGACGTAGCATGGTCCTCTCAGGCATTAGCCTTTCCAAATACAAATATGTGAGAGATTTATTAAATGAGACAAAACTACTTCTTTACAAACCGATAGTTGTTCTGATAGATCCAGTGATAAATTGGCAGACTTTCCCAATGTTGTTCCGGTGAACAAGCCACACTAAGAACGCCTAGTGGCAAAACTCATTTACCTAGCCCATATACACCCAGACATTTGTCACATTGTTGGTATTGTCAGTTAGTTCAAGTATGATCCCTACGAGAACCATCTTAACATCGTAAATCGAATCCTACACTACTTAAAAGGCACACCAAGCTCAGGTTTGTTGTTCTCTCATCACACTTCTCGCTATATTGCAATTTATACGGATGTCGATCGGGACGGGTTCATCTATGAACGACGATCTACCTTAGGTTATTGCTTCTTTGTATAGGGATACCTTACCACATGGAAAAGTAAAAAATAATCCATGATTGCCTGAAGCAGTGTTGAAGCCGAGGTTCGTTCTATGTCCTTATGGGCATGTAAAGACCTCTGATTGAGTATCATGCTCTGCGAGTTACGTATGCGGAACTCCGATTTTTGTAGTTGTTTTGTAACAATAAAGCTGCAATCAACGTTGCTTACAATCTGGTCCTACATGATCATACCAAGAATGTGAAGATTGACCGTCACTTTATCAAGGAAAAGCTTGCTTGAGGGAAAATTTGTGTTCCTTTTGTCCCATCCACAAGCTACTTGTAGATATTCTCACAAAGAAGCATTCTCCAAAATTGTTTGACAATTTAAAATCCATGTTGAATATGATTAACATCTATGCTTCAACTGGAGGTGGAGTGTTAGAAATTATTCAGTTTACTATCAGAAAATATTTAATTTTCTTTTCGGTTATTTCCTATTTATTGTATTTCCTAGTTTATGATTTTCCATTTATCATTGAGTAGTTCTCAGGTAAAGATTTGGGTACTATATTTTTTCAATTTTAGAATCATTATATCATGTATTTATATCCCCTTTCCATAGCAATAATATTGTTCTTCTCAATTCTCAAAACCTACAAGCGATAATGCTTTAAGACTAATAGTACCTGTGAAGTACTTAAGGAGTAATCACAAATTTTTTTATCTAGTACATCAAGGATGGATAAAATGGCTAAAGTTATTTATATTAGTTATGGAGATGCTTTCAAAAAAATATATAATAAGTGAGTCACATAAGCATCTAACTGCAATTTGTATACTTATGATAAGTTTACCCTCTTTAAAAGCAAGCAAAAGAATAGAACAAAAAGAGAAAACTAATGCAAGTTAGGATTAGATAGGTTCCACTATTTGTATCTATTTTACAAAATAACAAATATATAGAACTTTACACTGGTTTTTACCAATTATGGCTTTAACATGTGAACTAAGAAATTATTAATCAAGTTTGCATGTTGGCACAGTTGGATCAATCATCAATGACAACCATGAAGAAAATTTAATAGATCAAAATTCTAGTTATAAACATAAATCATCTATAACTATCAACCATTTGTCTGAGAATAGAGCTCAGAATTAACAAATTTTATAAAGTGCTACAAAAATAATCTTAATAACCTTTTTCACTGCTGCATCAATATTCTTCTTTTGACCAAGACCGACTGCGAATGCTACTAGGTACTTCTGCTGTATTCGTAGATCCTGCAACAATGGTTGATGAAACTTTCTATCAAACGAAGGAGAATAAAATAACTAAAATTTATTTCAAGTAAAACCATAAACCCGAAATTGTATGCTCATAAAAAGCAGTTCACTGCAAATTTTCTGTCCTCTTTGCTTAGCAGCTACAATAAATGATCGAGTAAAATGTAAATATGGTCCTTCAACTATTTATTTGGGGTCATTGTAATCACAGAGTTTATGAAATGTAATATTAGCCATTAAATTATTTTAAGCGGGACTAAAACAGTTCTCCATTGGGACTATTCAGCCCATATATAAAGAGTTTGGGGATTAAATTTATACATCCATAAATTTTGGGACTAAAATGATCATCTGGTTCTCTACAAAGAACCAGAGAATCATTTTGACACTTTTCTATTAAATGATCTTTACTAAGGGATCGTGTTTGCCTTCAATTGGTGATATTTCAAATTAACATTGTCACAAGCAATATATTTTAATGTTGAAACAATATTCCTGATGAATTTCACATCTGAGAATTACTCATTCGAAAGAATGCCTTTCAGATAACCCTATAGTACAATAGAATCGTCCAGAATTTATTTTGAATCACAATATCATTTGTTTTCCCGCTTTTCATACCCAGGATTTATGGCTCTAAATCTCCCATGAAATGATCTAAATGAAGCAATTGTGGGATCCGAAAATTCAAGACCGCTCCTTATGATAACTCTCCGCATTTATTTTATTTTTTTGTTTTGAGAGAGCAAGCTTTAGAGAGTTAAATTTTCAGAAGAGAGATTGATTCTAGATAAGACACCATCCAAACATTTCACCCTTCCTTTAATGGGGATTTTTTTATCTAGGATTCAAGGTTTCCTATAGGCGCAAGCCCTATGGTTAATTGCCCCTCACAATAACAAGAGAACACTATCGATTAAGGCTAGTCATTGAAAATTGAAAATTTAACATATAATAGCAGTAGACATATAATATTTTAAATTGAAAATTCCATCAATTGGAGCTTAAAGTGGATGCTGGGGGAATGAAGACAAAACCCGGTCAAGATTCCATTATTTCGTCATCCCAGGTCGTCGTGGTCCCTAATTTACTTAATCACACGAGGTAGTCGCCCAACCTGACAGAAAGATTTTTGTCAGCAGCCATGGATTGTGTCAACCAAAAAATCTTTGTAGATTTGGGATGAATGTTTGTCTAAGAGGACAAATTTAGGTCGATCTTAGCAAACAGAAAGTTTTATGCCAATAAATTGTATCCTTATGATTCACAACTCAAAAGGTTGAAAGCTGTTGAGGAATATGTGGGTTGTGACTATGACCGTAATATAATGGTTTCATTTGGCGATAAACATTCGGTCAAAGGGCTCTGGTCGTAACCACTATTTTGTGGCGTCATTTGGCGGCAGAATCACGTGGATAGATGAATCTGGTCACGTCCTTACTGGAATGCAATTACTTTGATTGTGAATTTATTGATACATTTGATATGACTTTCGCTCTCTGTGAGCTGAAGTCAACCGGAAGTGTCACCCTCGACAAACCGTCGCAGATGGTGGATGACATTTGCTTCAAGTCTTTAGTGATTGATTTTTTGCTTGAAAATTTTAATTGTTGAAAGTCATAATTTAAAAAATTTGACTCATCCAGTTGAAATCTTCTATCAACTCTGTCATCATCGATGTATTAAATATTTTAAAATTTTACATATGAAGGGGCAATTAAATTTTGTCAGCTTAAGTTTTTTAAAATATAATTCTTGTCGACTCCTGCCCTAATAAAGAGG
Source organism: Papilionanthe hookeriana x Papilionanthe teres (assembly GCA_022702705.1). Lineage (NCBI taxonomy): Eukaryota > Viridiplantae > Streptophyta > Magnoliopsida > Asparagales > Orchidaceae > Papilionanthe > Papilionanthe hookeriana x Papilionanthe teres. The sequence continues at coordinate 31,475,353 of CM040431.1, forward strand.
AGGATCAGACTAGTTTGATGATTCAAACTTGTACACCTTTATTTGGACATTTATTAGGGCTTACTAGACTCATCAACTCCAGCCCTTGCGAGAAGGAGGATCGGACTAATGGGGTGGGACTTACAACCCTGCCCTATTGACAAGGACCGATTAGCCCACGCAACATTCTCGAACTTTGTATTTGAACATTCTATATTTTGGTTGGAGCACATGTGAGCGTTTAATTTATATATTTGAATAGCTTGAAGAATTTTTAGACTTTAAAAGCTTGTGAAACCCTTAAAGCATACTATGATTTGCAATTTGAAGAAGAGATTTTGAAATCACGAATTAGATTCTTATATATATAAATCTCTTAAAGCATACAAAATTTGAGAGAGTACAGACTGAATCCCAAAATATTTTTATATATTTCAAATTATTACATTTGACTTGAGAATAACATGAAGTTTATATAGGCTTTAAAGATCATTGGTCATTCTAAAATTATAAATTTTTATTTGGAAATTATCACATGCAATATTACATCTCCTGGCTTTGAGAGGAATTGTCTTCTGTTCGTTAGTAGGAATATTGTGAATCCGGTGACGATTTTTAATTTCAAAATTTAAGAAAACTTCATATTTGAATCATGCTTTGTCCTTAGGAGCCTGTCTAAATAGCTTGAATACAAACTAAATTTAAGTCTTCTGAGCTTAAAACTTAAAGTCTGATTTTTTAATATTATTAAACCCTGAAAGTTTATATTTTAAAAGCCCGAAACTTAAAATCTTTGTAAACTTAAGAGCATAAATATTTAGAAGCTCGGGCCCCTAATATATTAAAACCCTAAGAACAAAATTTTAAAAGCTCGAGTTTACGAGTCATTTCAAAATTCAAAATGAGTTATATTTTATTTTATTATAAGCTCGAAATTTTAAATATCCTGAGGTGATTAAAAGTCCAAATCACCCGAAAATTCGATGGCCTCTTGACGTCAACCACTGTTAAGGGGCACATGAGTGTCAACCTTCTCAGCTATCTCAAAAGAATCATCGTTCAGCGTCGTAAGACACCACGGTTGGAGAGCAAAGCAGAAGTTTCATTCCGCATTCTCAAAAGATGCAATACGGTGCAAAAAAAAAAACATTTAACCAGCGATCTTAAGGGATGGGACGGATCTTTAGTGTACCTACAGGAAAGATTAGATTGCAAACAAAGAGCCCCCCTGATTTTAAATAATTCTCCAGACTAGTTCGCATTTTTCCCGCCAAACGAATACTTCGCTCCCAAATGGAGGTTTTGGAAAAAAAAATTTCTCGGCGGGCCCAATATTGTAACTACAAGAAACCTTGATTTTAAACGAACTCTCCTAAACCAGTTCGCAATTTTCCCGCCTAACAGGTACTTTGCTCTCGAATGGAAGTTTTCATAAATTGTTGTCCCGTTGCCTCAATTATACCTGTCTGAGTCTCGATGTTGTCTACGACGGCGATCACGACAACAATAAAAATAAAATACATGTATGTTTCTTTCTTTCTCTCTCTTTTTTTTAACACAACATTAAAATAAAATAAACAGTAAATAGTAAATAAACAAAGATAATAAAGACTTGGCTTGGTTAAACTAGCAAACAGAGGTTCAAGGCTCAGGCTTGAATTAAAATAACAAAGGGCTGGGTTCAGCAGTAGCTTTAGGTAGAAGGGATCGGGTTTGGAAACAAGGAGCTGGGCGAGCTGAGGTTTTATATCAGGTTCCATTTAATCTAGAAAGGATTGCATGAGGAGAGTAGCTCAAGCGCAAAGCTAGGGCAGAAGGAAATTGTAGGTTTCAGTTGGGTTTTCGGTTCAAGAAAAATGGGATTCGGGTCTCTGCAAAGGGGATCAACGTCGGCTTTGTAACGGCAGGGAGGAGAAGGCTCAGATTGAGGAGAATCGAGCAAAGGAGTCACTGGGTGATGAGCGAAGATTTCGCGTAATCGGGAAGCAGCATGTCACGGCGGCTTGGGCGTAGAGGTGAGGGAGAAAGGCTCACACGCAGAGGCTTTGAGAATTTCAGAATTCGTCTGCAGTGCATGAGACAGATGACAGAGGAGATGCGGTAGGGATGTATTGGGTCGGCGAGGGCTTTTTACGAGAACCAGGAAGAGATCGCGTTGGGGCGTTGTACTGTGCAGTTTCGACAGAGAGAAATTACAACACCATGCAAGACAAATTCGACAGAGGACGATCGGCTTGGGTTTGAACAAGGAAAAGGATTCTGATATATATATATATATATATATATATATATATATATATATATATATATATATATATATATTATTTTAAACTTTTTTTTTATTTTTTCTTTTTTTTCAGCATGCGATTTGGATGGAGAGACAGAATAGTCCGAATGAAATAGGGTGACAGTGACTTGTGCTACGCATTGGGTAAAGATAAACAAGGCGGAGAAGATGAATACTTATGATAGTGGAGAGGGAGAACCGTGAGAAGAGGATCCCAATAGAGGAGTAGTAGAACGAAAGGGCTTTGCTCTGTTATGGTGTCAAGCAGAGAACGAAGGGGAAACCGTAATAGTACGAATAATGCTGCGAGACATTGATTCGTATTTTTTTAACCAAAGAGAAGGGTGGGAGTGGTTTTCCCACTAGAGGGACTCCTACAGGCAGGATAACATAAAATTTTAATTTAATTAATTTAATTTTAATAAGTATAACTTCTTTTTAGTTTCTCTTCCCATATTTTTTATTTCTATGGTCAACAATAACCAAGTATACAACCGCTTCTAAAGTGTCTTCGTATATGAGACAGCCACAAAATAATATTAAACTAGAGCTAGCACATTTGGATGGCATTCTTATGTTATAAAACGGTGGCAGTAGTTAGATTAAGTATAATAATCAAATATACCTTCCGAACCGGTTAGAACAATTTCAAGCAGTTAAATTGAGCATGTTTGGATTACCAGAATTTTCCGGCAATATCAGTTTAGAAAGGTTTTAAATAACAAACATATAATTTTCACCAGTTTCACATAGAACAAGAAGTTGAAAGGTCGTAGCATCCAATAAAAATTACAAAAAATTCAATTTGATGATTATATAAGCAATAATGACCATACAAACTATATTATATGCAGATAAAAACATTGAACAAGTATTTAATAAGATAATCAAACCACATTGTATGATGATATCACAATATACCTCACTTGGACTACCCCACAATCGACGTAGATAAAAATCTGATTCACGCGTAAGAATCCCAGGTGGTAGTCTTTCTGCCCCTTTAGGATTTGAAGGAACATAAATCTATAAAAATCATGATTTTTCAAATATATAACCATTCAGTGATAAGAAATATGGAAAACATATTTATATAATAAGTTTTGTCAAGACAAGCAAACAAGATTTGAGTAAATTAATGTAAACTGAGGATCAAACCAGTAAAGTTGTAATGAACCGCAGTTAAGAAAATCTAGATAAAGAATGCGTCAGAAAATTGCAGTAGAATGTAAAACTAGAATAAAAATATATGAAGTCTCATTGACTTCCAAAATGTGTTCGCACATCTATATAGCATTGAAATTTTGCGAATGAATGCACTTAAATAAATTTCATGTTAACTGGCAAGACATAGAATCAGCACACGCACCATTTACACGAAATTGGCCCCAATTATGGCCTTCTACTCAAGGCTTTGTTTCTTTATAGAAAATAATTCATTGTTTCTCTAACGGAGATGGATGAATCGCTCCAAAAGTATGTCAACCAAAATCGTGATGCCCCAAAGGAGGCACACCAGAGGGGCAGGTATTTCCAATCTTTGTTTTCCATAAAAATCAAGATTTTGATTAAATCAGCTAACTGGATTCAGGCTCCAGTTAGCAGATGATAGATCATAGCCCTCTCATCCACATGAAAAGCTTCGAACTGGCCTTCTTCGTGCTAAATTTGACAATGTCTTTAGTTAGACGCCAACAGACCACCGGCCAAGTTAAGCCACAAAATAAATCGCATTAAGTAATATCTATCTATCTATCTATCTATCTATCTATTCATATAAAAATAAAAAGGGATCCAATATGGTCCCTAAGCAATTCAAAGCTTGAATCTAAAATAAATGAATACAACATATTCACTAATACCATCTATATTTTTTCTTATTCACTCAATAGAGGCCTTATTTTTATGTCTATTTAGTATGTTATTCTTTGTTATTTAATATATATATTAATTTCATATAAAAATAAAAAGTGATCCAATATGGTCCCTAAGCAATTCAAAGCTTGAATCTAAAATAAATGAATACAACATATTCACTAATACCATCTATATTTTTTCTTATTCACTCAATAGAGGCCTTATTTTTATGTCTATTTAGTATGTTATTCTTTGTTATTATTATAGCTTGATAAAGTCATGCATAGCAATATAAAAAGCCATGATTTTAGGGCTACAAATTGTCATTCAATAAATATAAAGAGAATCAAGATATATGATGATTATTAGCTTGTGATCAGCAAGTAATGGAAAATTATAATTTGTTCTATTATAGGAAAGCCATGGCTTTTCTTGAGCACGTTCCTGATTTGACAATGAACAAAATATCATGCACATTCAATGGTAAAGCAGATGCCTTTGCCAGGCTAGCCAAAAAGGTATCTAAACCCAGCAGAATCACCTTATCTCCGTTCCAACGAATGATTATTAATAAACCATAAAAATTTGGAACCGCTTGGCTAGTGCTCATCCAATCTGGTTATACTCCCCACCTAGGGTAGCCGCAACACAGTTTAAAATTGTTGCGCCCCCAGACGGCAATCCAATGACTAGTCAAGAATACCAAACTAGCACATAAAAAAAAAATATTGAACCATAAGTAAGCATACTAAGATGAATCCAATCCCAACTAAAAAGAAGGCGTAGCATCCTCATCTTTTTGGGTTTAGGGTGCCATTTGAATTCAACATCGAATTGTTTTTAGTTAGAGATGTTCCAGCATGGTGAAAACGCCCAAGAGTAAGGACAACAAAAAAATCAGCTTCTAAGAAAGAAAAATACCTTTGCAGGGTCATTTGAATTCAACATCGAATTGTTTTTAGTTACAGATGTTCCAGCATGGTTCAGCAAGCCATGAGTTGTGATGCCTGAATTCTTGCCTTCATTGTACGAAAGGAAGCTAGAAGAAAACTGAAGCTAGCAATCCAAAATATATCATCAATATCATCATGCACTATGATGGAAAAAATAGCTAATAATCAAAATAAGAGAATTATGATCATTACCTTGGTTATGCTCACTGTCGGGGATGACATTCCGATTAAGAGGCCAAGCACAACTCCAATCACTGTGCTTATTATGAGTCTCATGCTCTCATTTGTGATCAATGCCCTTATTACGAGTCTCATACTCTTGTTTGATTTGTCAAGTAATCTGCTGCGTTACACAATCCCTTCAGTAAATTGAAACGCACGGTTCTTAAAAAAGAAGACAAAATTCTGTAATATACAAAATGATGCAAGAGTCTAGAAGATCTGTAGAATATAAACCTGCGTCCAAGTGCTCCAAATATTTTCATAGATTTCCAGTTTTTAATTAAAAAATGCCTATAAATCCTTCCACATAAGAGCACTTGCCATTTCTTGGGAAGTTCAGATTTAATAGCTTTTAGCGAATGAATTTGATCATCATGAAAGTTAATGGACCAAAAGCACTCTAAAAATCATTCAAAACCTACAAATAATCAGGGATTTCAGTCAGGGCTATCAGCTAAAAAACCAAGCTTCCAAAACTAAACATAAATTTTAGAACATCCAATTACCCTGCTTCCTCCGATTTCTTTAGCCACTTTAACTTTTAATTAAATCTAATTCATTAGACTAATTACGTGAAATGTCTCCCGACTTCAAGTTGAATATTTATTGTGCTCCAACGCAGCCCAATGAAACGGTTTTATGCGCTCACCTTAGGGGAGAAAAAAAGTATATTCATTTATTTATTTTCAATAAATCCCCAAATTATCACCAAATTCCACAGCCACCTAAGCAAACATTTGATCCTATCAAACACCCAAGGATGGAAACCATCCTATCTAAAGGCGGATTAATGATTAAGAGAGAGATACAGAGAGAGGACCAACGCACCTGTAGAAACCCTAATAAACCGATTATTCCCGACCAAAATATGGAGAAGAAGATGGTCCTCTGGTTCAACTTCCATGCGGTCATCCTCGTCCGAATTTATAGAATACGACTTATCTCGTTGAATTTCCCCTTGATCCAACTTCCAACTCGAAACCAGCATTTGGGGGACGAGATTGGAAAGCAGAAGAATCCGCACGAACCTTAGCTACCAGGTCAACAGAAAAGTAAAAGTTAATAAAAGCGCCTAACAAGTAACGCCTGGTCGTGGGGAACATTAACTTAATTTAAATTTTTTTTTTTCCTTTTAAACGGATTCCAAATTTACGACAAATGTTAAAATCCATTTTTCAGATAAAATTAAGGGGCATTTATATAAATACCACATGTCTTATGTATGTATATATCTAACATCTAAAATTTATATTTTTTATTTACATCACTTCAAAAAATTTATCATTTTAACTTTACCAGTGAAACATATTTTTTCATACAAGAATAATATGATATATGTAGAAACTCAAGTTTATATTTTAGATATGTAAATAAATAAAATTTTAAATGGTATATATGTAAATCTTTAAAAAAAATTTTATTAAAATTAAATTTGATAGCCACTAACAAATTTTCATCATCTGACATGAATCTCGATGCAATCTTTTAAATAAGAAACATTTAAATCTTGATAGAAAGTCATTCATAGCTCCGATTTCAGCAAGCTTATATTCAAACTGACCGGCTCGATAAGATGGGGACCTAATTATAAAAATTAGTTCAATCCAAGTCAAATCAAGACTAGATCAACTCATTAATCCACTCTTAGAAGATTTCTGGACATATTTAGAAGTCCAAACAGATGTTGATACTAGCAAGTCTATACTCAAATCGAGCCTCCGACAAGTCGAACCCAAAGATCCTAAGATCACTCAATTCTGACATCATTAATGCACTCAAATGTTCATTAAATGTCGTATGATCAAAGAAGACTCTGAATTGTCCGATCAAAATGGTTCATATTTTTGCATTAATTGCACCCAGAACACTATAAATAGACCCATACCCCTTACATGAAGGAGAGGAAGCTTAGAGAAAGAGTATTAGGTCTTAAGGAGAAGTGGCAGCTAAGCCACCCGCAGACGATAACCATCAACAGTTTCGAACACTGCCGACTTCTATTGACCTCCGCCAACCGTTGTCAACCCCTGCTAATCACCATTGATCACCGCCAATCAGACACTATCAGTTAAAGTTGTAGTCAGAAAAATATGGTTACCCTCTCCCACCTGTGGGACAGGGAATTTTTGCAATCATCAATCAATAGTGGATTTTCACAACTGGGTCAGGTCCCGTGGTTTTTCCCGTAAAGGGTTTTCCACGTAAAAACTTTTGGAGTCGTCACTGCTTGTTTTCTATTTCATCTGTGTGTGTGTTGAATTCTCGTACAATGCTGAGACGATAAATTCGTTGCTCTACCGCTGTGAATTTTGTAGCATGCATCAGTTTGGCGTCGTCTGTGGTAAACTCTCAATCTTACCACTGAAGTACTTGCTTATTTTGTTACATGGCCATCATACCCAATATTCGAGACAACGGAGTAGCTCGCTCCAATACCCAGCATTCCAAAGAACAATCACGAAGTCAAGGGCGACATTTTTCTTCATCTTCCCGCCCTGAAAGACGATATCATGCCAACAAGGGGGTTTCAGATTCTTCTATGGATGAACGAATGCGTAGAATGGAGGAGTCTCAACTGGAGATTCTACAACTCCTACGTAGGACCCAACAACCGCTATTCACACCGATGAACGAAACTCGTTTACCATTAAATCCGCGACATACTAGAAACATACCGCTCGAAGGCACTCGTACTGGCCCTCCTCCTCAAGAAGGAATGCTTCCCATGTCAGGTCGTGATGTTGAACTCTTAGACACCACAAGTTCCACTCATCCATTTCATGCAGCTCACCTGACACCGCCACATCTTGCTAATGTTTTAGATGATGTCATCCGTAATGAATTATGTCGTCTCGTTAGAGAAGAGTTCCCCCTAAAGAAAAAATATTGATTCCACACTCACCATAACATCCATGAATTCTTCCCCCTCAGTGAAAGCAATCCTCCAACACCCCATCCCAACAGGCTTCAAGCTGCCGAACATTGACGCATATGAAGGGATAACTGACCCCTATGAATATATTGATCATTATCGACCAACCATGCACATTCAACGAGCATCTGATGCGCTTCTGTGTCAGATGTTCCCAACCACTCTTAAGGAACAAGCCCGAACCTGGTTTTACACTCTGTTAGGGGCACTGTAAACACCTTTAGCGAGCTTGTCAGACTATTTGTAGAACAGTTCATAGCAAATTGACGGATCATCAAAGATTCATCCCATCTCTCGGGATTCTTTAAAGTGAATGAGAGTCGCTCAAGTACTATTTTCCCAGGTTTACTGCTGAAGCTCGTCAAATTTCAGGAGTAGATCCAGAGTTACTAAGGGGGTCTTCCTTGAGGGGCTCTTATGCGACTTTTTTATATGCAAGAATTTATGAACTCATATTTATATATTTATAAGGATTTTGTAAAGTCACATTTTCAAATGCAAGTATACGTATCACTCAAGTAATACATGGATCTAGTGGAGTCCCGTTTATCAGTCCCATGGGGAAGCGAGGTAGAAGGTTCTTAGTCAAATTCTAGTCTATTATTATGAAACTTTAGATTGGAGGGTCGATATAAGTGGTGTTTTATCTAGCAACTACTCCTAAATGCAGATGATTATATGTAAGGATAATAACTATTCCTAAATGCAAATATTAATTCTAAAGATAACCTTTACGGATGAGTTGGTTTGGTTAATTTTGAAATAATAAAATCTACTATTCTTATGTAGTGAATTGGATAATGTAAAGGATTGAGATGCATTAAATATTGTATGTGTCAAATAGGAGCAATCCTATTCTTTACCCATTTTTCAGCGTATAAAGAACATCGGCTAATCCTAAGTTTAGTCCCCAAATCTGTGGTTAGACTGAGAGGATACTGGCTCTCACTCCAGAGCTCTCACTTCCCTTCGCCTGAAGGCTAACTCTCGCTTTAGTTTCCAAACACTAGGACCGAAAAGGGGATTTTAGTCTATCACCCTAAAATCTCCAATTCTACACCCATCAAAGTATATTTCCCTATTTATTTGCACTCAACCCCTCATGAACTTCACCATCCATGAAATTTGAATGTGGTTCCACTTTGTTGAGAATTACACCGCCCTCTCGGATAATAGTATAATTACAACTAATTTTAACACTACAACGAGCTCTTATTGTAATGTAAATGAAGTGCAAGTAAAAACCATCACATCTATAATTAAAACATTTTCTAACATGCATCACAAAATCCTAAGCATGAATCATACTCATTACAAAAGAAAAGTAAAAAGAAAATAATGACATAATGTTCTCATGCCACTATTCCAAATAAGAAGAAAGAGTAAGAGAAAGACATCACAAAGCACGAAGAAAACACAATGGAAAATCTCGTTTCAAAACAAATTCACAAAATGAGTGTTTACAAAATCATAAGATAATGAAGAACACAATACTTAGCTTTTTCCCCTTGAAAGAAAGAAGGAGATCTCTCCCACAAAGTCTCTCATTGATCCATGCAATGCTAGAACAAGCTCTTACAAATTATCTCAAAATCCCCTCACCAATCTCTCCAAAAAGGTAAAAATCTACATTTCTACTCCTATTCTAAGATCTCTAAACATTCTCCACATTTTTTCTAACATTCCTCTTTTACACACACCTTTTCTGACGTAAAATCGTTATTTTAAAGTGTAGGGACAAATTTATTAGGAGGTGCTTGAAGAAACCTTCCAAAAAGTGTCCAGATTCGACGTATATGGCCAATAACCGTTTCTAGCGCGGTGGCCCTGTCTGGGCGTCGTTCGGTGCATTATTCCATTGAATTTTCATGCTCTTGGGACACTGGCGCCGTCCGGTGATGGATAGGGCGTCGTCCGGCGCTGGATTGGGCGCCGTCCGGCGCTAGATAGGGGGTCATTCGGCGCCCTACTCTGCGCAGCTCCACTGTTTTGGTTTGTTTGGCTCCATTTCAGCTCTAATTCGCCCCATTTCAGTTGTGTTGCGTTCCTAACAGATAACCCTACAAAATAAGCATAAAAATAACATTACTTTAAAGTTTAATCTCATTCAAAAATATGCAAGAAGTGTAAAAGATATTAAGCAAAAAAAGACTTATCAAAATGTGTCAGGCCAAAATTTACGTTTTTGCTTGTTTTTGCTCCAAATTGCACCATTTTTGCTTCTTTTTCTATAAAAGTCATTTCTTGTACAAAAAACCAGAAAACATACAAAATATCATCCTTTATAGTGCAATATCATCAAAAATAGGTATGAAATAGAGAGTAAAAAGCTATCAAATTTTCAGTGGATCAAGATCCCCCAAACTTAACTATTACTTGTCCTCAAGTAATTAAGTTATTACATAAAATAATGAACCACTGCAATGAACTTTCTTTCTAAAATACTATGATTTTAACTTAGATAAATACAATAGTAAAATTTTCAGAAAGATCTTTGAATAATTCAAGTAAATTCTGTAGGTATAAGGTTATCTAGTCATCAAGTCTAAGAGTTCCAGCCTTCTATTCATTTCAAAAATGACTGTAGATTGTCCTATTAAAGCACTTAAAAGGATTACATGAAAAGAATTTTATGAGAACACTACTAGTAAAGATGCTAATCCATATATATAAGTTCAGGAAAGTAATTAAGTTCTTCCCTTTAGGTAGATCCAAGTGAAGCCAATTTTTTATTAGGCATCTCCTCAAGCATCTCCTCACTTTTTTCTTTTCTTTTTCTTCTTTTTCTCTTTTCTTTCTTTTTTTCTTTTTTTCTTTTTCTTTTGTTTTTTACTTTTTTCAAGTGAGGATTACTATATCTGGATAGCATTTAATAATTTTTAACTTCACCCTTCTCACCCTAAATTTGAAACTTATCACAATTTTTTACCTTATAGGCATTTCTTCAGCTTATTATTGATTCATCATAGAGTCTCGATCCATTCCTTTCACATAAAATTTTAAGATTCTTAATATTTCAAACATACAGATTTTCTTACTTTGAATAGTTGATTATAGTCCTATTCTCTAATACCAAATATCTTATCCTAAAAAATTATTTTTCATTACCAAAAACTTTCATTCAAGTCCACTAAAGTACTCAAATAAAATCAAAATACATTTATCTGAAATTGAGCTCTATCACAGGAAATCATGTTAATAATTTTGAAAATACTTTTAAATGAGAACAACTAACAGTTAATTCTTTCTCTCCCCTAAACTTAAATTTTTGAAATATTTTGCAATTAATTCTATAAAATGTAGCAGGAAGAAAAAGTAAAGGTTGAATCTACTTACTACTACAACATTCTATCAAATTCATATACATGCATAATCAGGATAGAATGACTGTAGGAGAAAGTAAATCTAGCCTAAAACATGCTTACAATAATATTACACTAAAAGGAAGTATTCTTACTTTAAAATTTTATTGTTCTTACTACCACCAAACTTAATTTTTAACATATATAGCATTTAGTAAAGAAAATATAAGCAGAAAGAAAAACAGTAGAACTTCTATATACCACAAATGTCTATAAAAAACGTTTTCAATTATTCATCAGGACAGAACAATATGCAGCAGAAAGTAAATCTAAACTAATCATATCAGAATGAAATTTATTAAATAAAAGTTTAATTAGCATAGCAGGTATCAGCATGGGAATATAAAAATATTCTTCAAGTCTTATATAAAATTGTAACACAAACACAAACACACATGATAAATGAGGTCAATTTATCATTTAACTCATCACATCTCACTACTTTACTTCCGAATTCTAACAGAATCACTACACTAGTAAAACGTGTACTTTTTAAAATGATTTTATAGATTATAATCCCATAGAAATGATTATCCCTGATATATTAGCTTCAGGACACCAATTTCAGGCATCATCTAATCCCCTTAATTAAGCACCTCTGACAGTTATAAATCGTAGTGTAAGATCATCCACTTCATCAAATAGGTTCATGACTCCTATCAAATGAAATCAAAGTCAGAGAAAGGAAGTAACAAAATTAAGATGGATCTATCACTGTTCAAATTCATGATATCTCTTGTAAAACTCAAGTCCGAGTAAGACCCGAGTCATATTAAACTCGTCAATCCAGCTACTACAAGAGAACATACAAGTCTATCCATAATAAAAAGTTAAGGAATCACCTCCCTCATGACACACAAAGATCAAATCAAACTACTAATAATCCAAACATTCACCAATAACAATCAAAATTATCAATCTATAATGACACATAAAGATCAACTCAATCCACTCTAAAGCAAACACAATACAACACTAACAATCATGACTCTTAAGCATACTAAATCAAAGAATAATGATAACTATGGGTTGCCTCCCATAAAGCGTTTGGTTTAACGTTGTGAGCCCGACAAATGATTCCTCTTGGATCAATTCCAATTAAGTAATCCTCGATCAATCCCCCAATCTTTTTCAGATCTAGGGATTCCTACAAAGTCCTCAAATTTTAATTTTTAATTCAGCTCTTCCTTTTTAGATTGATTTATATCATTGTTCCTCATAATTCTTTCTAGGTCAAATATTCTTATATTGATTTTCTAAATTTGCATATTAATATCATCCTTGAAATTTATAAGAAATGGATCTTTATAAGATAATTCAGGATCTCCCAAATTTTGAATCGAATTCTCTCTAGATAATTCAGATTTAGGATCAAAATCTTCTATGTTACTCTTTTGTTTCAAGTTATCTTCCAATTCTTAATATTTCGTAATTATTAAATGTTGGAGATGGTCTTTCTATATCTATCTTAGTTGAGGAAATAGGTTTTTCTAATTCCTTAGGAATTTCTTCCAATGGTCTTTCAATATTTTTATCATCTTTTCTCATCTCAAAGTTCTTTTGAAATATATCCTCAAATTTTCTTCCAAGTATTAGTTCAATAACGTTATCATGTTCATCATTAAATTCAAGTTTTTCTTTTGATTGAGTCAAATCTAAAGATATAAAGACTGGTGATGTAGATGAATTCCCTAAATAGGTAGGCTTTAAAATTGTATGGGCTACATCCATCTTAAGTTCATGATATTTTTCAACATATGGAATTAAAAGTTCACTATTTTTGGTAACGTCCATCATTTCACACCTCTTCTGAACATACATACAGTCTTCATTAAACAACATTTTCAACTCATCATGAAAGTCCATTTCGATCTCATCTGTTAACTTACTCTCAAAACTTTTTTGGAAATGAAATTTACTTAAATAATCAATTTCATTCATCCAAAAAAAATCATCATCTTTTCTCTCGGCTAGATCATTTTTTTTATCTTTAGGTTTGATCTCAGTGTTGCTAGGAAGTGTTCCTTGGGGTCTATTGCTACATGAATTAGCAATTTCTTTCAGTTGATTCTCTATGTTTCTAATCGCAGCATTTTGACTTTGCAACTGGTTTCCCATTTGCAATATCACTTCTTCTATAGACATATTCTTATCCTTAAATTGTTGATCATTGTTACAGTTTGGTGGATATGAAGGTCCATAGCTTGTTTTTCCTTGATTCTTCCAACTTCCATTAGGATTAGCATGGTTGTTTTCCATTTTTGGTTTCCACCCTCAGTAGTATGTTTCCAGTTAAAATTAGGATGGCTCTTCCAATCTGGGTTGTAAAAGTTAAAATACGGGTTATTTATGGTATCTAAAGTCTCATATAATCAGTTAGAATCAATCATACGCCCTAATGAAATTTCCTCACTTACAGGAGTAAATTGAGGCTGGTTCATTCCAAATTGGTCAAACTTCCTTGATATTGCAGCAACCTGAGATGCAAGAATTGCAATCGCATCTGTATCATGAGCACTAGCTACATTTTTAGGATTTACACTTGCAGAGGGCCATTGAAATTCATTTGCAGCCATTTTTTTAATTAATGCATATGTTTCATCAAATAATTTTGATATTAATGAACCACCAGTAGCAGCATCAATAATGATCCTAAGGGATCCTACTAACCCATTATAAAAAGTTTGAATGATTAACCAATCTGGCAAAGCATGATGTGGACACTTTCGTAGGAGTTCCTTAAATCTTTCTCATAATTCGTATATTGATTCCCCTTCATACTGACAAAATGGGATAATATTGTTTCTAAGTTTAGTTGTCCTTGAAGGTGGAAAATACTTAGCTAGGAATTTCTGAGTTAACTCCTCCCAAGTTTTAATAAAACTAGGTGCTAATGAGTATAACCACATTTTAGCCTTATCCCTTAGTGAGAAAGGAAAAAGCCTTAGCCTAACAGCATAGTATGACATGCCATTATAACAAAATGTAGCACAAAGTTCTAGAAAACTAGATAAGTGTATATAGGGATATTTCGAAGGAGTTCCCCCAAACTGGTTGTACTGCACAAGTTGGATAATCGATGGATTTAGTTCAGACAATTCAGCTTCACGACAAGTTTTTGTATAATTGAGTGAATTACATCTATCGTAGGATTTACATAATCCCTCAATGATTTATGATGATTTTCCAAGTTACGATTTTGAATGTTTTCTATTTCAAATTCTAGTTTTTCAAGTCCTTTCTGTTTTTTTATTTTCTTTCATTTTTCTAACTCGAGACCATAAGACTCAAGTCCTACAGATCCTTTATTTTGCATACATAACACAACAAACAATACATTAACAATGAAACAAATAAAATGAAAAATAGATTCAACACAACAAAACATTTTTACAAACACTTTATTTTTCACACAAACTGTTTTTTCACAACACTTTTTCATACTAAAAACACTTTTCATACAAAAACAATTTTACGACACTAAAGTTTTCCAATTCTAAGCTTAATTACTTCAACTAAAATTTCTCCTAAAATTCTTACTGATGCTTCCCGGCAACGGTGCCAAAAACTTGAAGCTACTTTTTTATATGCAAGAATTTATGAACCCAGATTTATATATTTATAATGATTTTGTAAAGTCACAATTTCAAACGCAAGTATATGTATCGCTCAAGTAATACAAAACTCTAGTGGAGTCCCGTTTATCGATCCCACAGGGAAGCGATGTAGGAGGTTCTTAGTCAAATTCTAGCATACTATTATGAGACTTTAGATTGGAGGGTCGATATAAGTGGTGTTTTATCTAGCAACTACTCCTAAATACATATGATTATATGTAATGATAATAACTATTCATAAATGCAAATATTACTTCTAATGATAACCTTTGTGGATGAGCTGGTTTGGTTAATTTTGAGATAATAAAATCTACTATTCTTATGTAGTGAATTGGATAATGTAAAGGAATGAGATTCATTAAATATTGTATGTGTCAAATAGGAGCAATCCTATTCTTTACCCATTTTTCAGCGTATAAAGAACATTGGTTAATCCTAAGTTTAGTCCCTAAATCCATGGTTAGGCTGAGAGGATACTGGCTCTCACTCCAGAGCTCCCACTTCCCTTCGCCTGAAAGCTAACTCTCGCTTTAGTTTCCAAACACTAGGACCGAATTGGGGATTTTAGTCTGTCACCCTAAAATCTCCAATTCTTTGCCCATCAAGTATATTTCCTTATTTATTTGCACTCAACCCCATGAACTTCACCATCCATGAAATTTGAATGTGGTTCCACTTTGTTGAGAATTATACCGCCCTCTCGGATCATAGCGCAATTACAACTAATTTTAACACTATAACGAGCTCTTATTGTAATATAAATGAAGTGCAAGTAAAAACCATCAAATCTATAATTAAAACATTTTCTAACATGCATTACAAAATCTTAAACATGAATTCTACTCATTGCAAAAGAAAAGTAAAAGGAAAATAATGACATAATCTTCTCATGCTACTATTTCTAAATAAGAAGAATGAGTAAGAGAAAGTCATCACAAAGCACGAAGAAAACACAATAGAAAATCTCATTTCAAAGTAAATCCACAAAATAAGTGTTTACAAAATCATAAGATAATGAAGAACACAATACTTAGCTTTTTCCCCTTGAAAGAAAGAAGAAGATCTCTCCCAGAAAGTCTCCCACTGATCCATGCAATGCTAGAACAAACCCTTACAAATTCTCTCAAAATCCTCTCATCAATCTCTCTAAAAAGGTAGAAATCTACATTTCTACTCCTATTCTAAGATCTCTAAGCATTCTCTATGTTTTTTCTAACATTCCTCTTTTACACACACCTTTTCTGACCTA
The DNA here is from genome assembly GCA_022702705.1 of Papilionanthe hookeriana x Papilionanthe teres. Classification (NCBI taxonomy): domain Eukaryota; kingdom Viridiplantae; phylum Streptophyta; class Magnoliopsida; order Asparagales; family Orchidaceae; genus Papilionanthe; species Papilionanthe hookeriana x Papilionanthe teres. The sequence continues at coordinate 31,491,811 of CM040431.1, forward strand.
AAATCGTTCTTTTAAAGTGTAGGGATGAATTTCCCAAGAGGTGCTTGAAGAAACCTTCCAAAAAGCGTCCAGATACGACATATATGGCCAATAACCACTTTTAGGGCGGTCTGGCGCTGTCTGGATGTCGTTTGGCTCATTATTCCATTGAATTTTCATGCTCTCGGGACATTGGCGACATCCGGTGCTGGATAGGGTGTCGTCTAGCGCCCTACTCTGCGCAGCTCCACCGCTTTACTTCTTTTGGCACCGTTTTAGCTTCGATTCGCCTCATTTCAGTTGCGTTGCATTCCTAACAGATATCCCTATAAAATAAGCATAAAAAAATCTTTCATTAAAGTATAATCTCATTCAAAAATATGCAAGAAATGTAAAAGAGATTAAGAAAAGAAAGACTTATCAAAATGTGTCAAGCCAAAATTTGCATTTTTGCTCGTTTTTTCTCCAAATTGCACCATTTTTGCTTCTTTTTCTCCAAAAGCTATTTCTTATACAAAAAACAAAAAAACATACAAAATACCTTCCTTTATAGTGTAATATCATCAAAAATAGGTATGAAATAAACAGTAAAAAGCTATCAAATTTTCAGTGGATCAGGCTCCGCCCATGACCCTCTACTCGTCACTGATGCGGGAGACAATTCGTTCTTATGCTGATCTTGTTCGCCGTGTTGAGGCCCAGATCACCGCAGATGAGGCCATCACCACACTTAAGGAACAATTTTAGAAATCTAGAGACAATAATCAATCTTCACAATGGAGAAAGTTCGAACAACCAAAGAATAATGAACCCCTACTCTGACTTGCGGGCCAATGAACTGAATATCGACCCAAGAAAGAGCATACACCACTCAACACGTCGTGTGCCAACATCTTGATGGCCATTAAAGATGAGCAAAATATTAAGTGGACTCACACTAACTCGAGGAATCAAGAATAATATTGTCATTTTCATATAATTTATGGCCACATCACTGAAGCATGTAAGCCGCTTAGGGAAGAGATTTAAATGTTGATTCAACAAGGATATCTTGATCGATTTATACAAAACAAGCTAGCTGGTATCAATAATGCTCTTACTGGGGTGCAACAAACACAAAGGCAATAACATGGGGGTCACCCAATCGCGGGTGAAATTCAGACAATTGTGAGAGGCTCATTGCTAGCTGATCAAGTTCTTATCACTACACCTGGTGAACCAACATATAAGAAATTGAGCCTTGAACATATCACTTTTGATGATTCTGATTTAGAAGGAGTTTGAGTACCCCACCAAGACCCTCTTGTCATTAGCGCGAGAATTGGTGAACCCTGGTACAATTTAAAAAGGATTTTGATCGATAATGGGAGCTCTGTTGATGTTTTGTTCTACTCAACTTTCCTTAGTTTGGAACTGATAAGAGAAAAATTTCAACTTGCATCCGAGCCATTATATGGTTTTGATAATCGATCAGTAAGGATCGAGGGAATAATAAATCTCCCCGTAGTCATAGGAGATTTTTCTCGACAGATAACTCGCTGACAACGATTTTTAATATACTTAAAAATATAAGAATTCAACACTACTACTATAAGATCTAATTCCTTAGCAATATCGCCAAATGACTTGACTTTGGGAGTAATTTTAATTTTAGTAACAATTATATATTATAATCTTTTAATCGCAGATTTACCTTTAAACGCAAATATACGTATCGCTCAAGTAATACAGAGCTCTAGTGGAGTCCTAGATATCAATCCCACAGGGAATATTTTAGAGGCTACAAACTAGGATTATAGAAATCAATTCAGAATCACAACTAAATCGAAATTGCCTATCTGTTACTAATACGCAATCAACAATAATATGAAATTTAAATTAAACTAGTTCTACTAATAAATAACTAATACTACTAAAGTTAAGTTCAAATATATAAGCCATAATCTTTCTCCTTTGTTAAGATATTTAAGTGAATAGATCATTAGAATTTTTTTTATAATGGTGTTGTGCTAAATAGGAGCATACCTATTCTTAACCCTTTGGTCCAGACATAAAGAACATTGACTAATCCTATGCTTGGTTACTGAATCTGCGACTAGGCTGGGAGGATACCGGCTCTCACTTCGGAGCTCCCACGTTCCCCTCGCCCGAGGGCTAACAATCTACACTTCAGCACCCAAACGATAAGACCGAATTGAGGATTTTAGTCTATCACTTTAAAATCTCCAATTATACGCCCGATTAATATTATTTCCTTATTTATTTGCACCCTGCTTCCAAGGATTTTGATATCCCTGAATCTCGGATGTAATCTTTACTATAGTTGTTAAACTCAATAGATTTTAACTATTTAATTGGCCAGATTGAAAGTAAATTAAGATCTAAGTTAAATATTATCACAACTTATTTAAATCTTTTATGGCACATTAATTCTATTTATCATATCACAAAAATATCAAAACAAGGAGAAAGATATAACAATTACTCAGAATTCATGGAGAGGATGCAATAAAACTTGGATTTCATATATAAAAGTAAAGTAATACAAACTAAAGTAAATAAACACAACTTATCTTAAATTCCTCTCTAAGCAAACTCCTTGAAGTTCCTCTGAATCTCTTCCTTCTTTACTGTACACAGAATTTTCCTTCGAAATGGCAATGCAAAAGAGATCTCTCACTTCCCTTCCACTCTTACTATCCTTCAAAGAATTCCTCACAATCTCTATTTGAACTCACTATTTAACACTTACTAATAACAATGGACACTAGTTGACTCTCTAATTGAACACTAAGTATCTATTAGAAGACTCTAATAGTACTTTTTCATACTCTTAGTGACTTTAGAGGACTCAAAAAGGACAATTTTTTGGCCTAAAATGGTTATTTTTAAAGTTGTTGAAGAGTCTCCAAGGTTTTCCATGCATCCCTTTGAAAATCGTCCACATTCGACGTATATTGTGAAAGAACCGTCGATCCCGCCGTCGGCGGCCTCGAGCTGCGCCATCGGTGGCCTTCTAGAAACAGTGCTTTAAACTGACCTCACCGTCGGCGGCCTCGACCTCCGCCGTCGACGGCCTCCCTTGGAATATATTTTGAACTCTCGGGAAAATCACGCCATCGGCGCCATCGAACTCGTCGTCGGCACCCTAGGTCAAATTTGCATATTTTAGCCCTTTTTGCTCCAAATTCGCTCCTTTTTGCATATTTTCGCTCCTTTGTCCTTAAATCTTTATACCTGCAAAAAAACATCAAAATACCATCTTTAAAGTACAATATCATTAAAATCATTATAAAATAGGCATGAAAATCTTAACCTTTTTTCCTTGGGTCAAAATCCCCCAAACTTAACTATTACTTGTCCTCAAGTAATCTTTAGTACTACATAAAAGTTATGATTTATTGTGGTAAATTTTTAATTCAGAAATACTATAATTTCGATTTAAATAAATATTATAGCAAGAATTCTTAGAAATATTTTCAAGTAATTAGATTAATTTTGCAGTTATAAGGCTATCTAGTCATAAGTCTAACAGTTCTAGTTTTCTATTCATTTCAAGAATGACTATATGTTGCAATATCAATTCACTTAGAATATTCAGAAGATAGGAATTTCATGAGAATTCTATTAAGTAAAGAAACTAGTCATAAATATAAGTTCAGAATTGTTTTTAGTTTTCCTTTTAGGTTAATTCAAGTGAAGCTAATTTTTGATAAGACATCTCCTCAAGCTTTTATTCACTTACCTTTTCTTTTGGATTGTTTTTCAATCCTTTTTTTTTCTTTTCTTTTCAGGGATTGTTTTTCAATCCTTTTCTTTTTCTTTCTTTTTTTTCTTTTTCAATTGAGGATTACTATATCTAGATAGCCTGTTAATAATTTTGAACTTCTCTCTTCTTTTTCTTAATTTGAAACTTTCAAACATTCTTTACCTTATATGACTTCATAGTTTTTACGTCATTGAATCCCAATATTTTCTTTCTCAACTAAATTCCTAAGATTCTTAATATTTCAAAATATAGTTTTCTTTACTTTAAATAGTTAACTATAATCTTATCCTTTTATACTAAATATCTTAACTTACAAAATTAATTTTCATTACTAAAAATATTTCTTTGAATTTTTTATAATATTTAGATAAAATCTAAACATAGTTATCTGAATTAAATTTTATCACAAAAATCATATTATAATTTTTGAAAATATGTTATTTTAGAACATATAATAGTTAAGATTTTTCTTACCTCCCCTAAACTTAAAGTTTTCTATAGTAGAAATAATACAGGGTGGAAAGAAAAATTCTAAATATAAAAATTCATACATTTGCACTTTAGGCATTTTTGTCTTTTTGAAATTTGCAGGTTCTTCCCAAAATATTCTTACTTCAACTGCCCTGTAATATTTAAAAACCTTTCTACACACATAACAGTTTATAGAATTTTTTGGGGTAATGAAATTTTAAAACAAGTATATAAAACTAAACATCAACAACAAACTAACTACACTACACAGGACATGCATTTCACAACACAGAACAAACAATTTACTATTTTAACTTAAAAGTTCACAATTACAATTAACATCACAAATATCACAAACATCCAGAAATGAAAATGCAAACTGCCAAACTAAACACATATCCGTAAACAAGCATAGTCCACATAATACAATAAAAGTCAAAGTACAATAACAAAACTAAAACAAACAACTACAACACATCACATCACAAAGATCAATCAAAATTCCATACAACATCCTCATCACCCTGGTCAGCAGGAGGATTGGGCTGATACTGACTATACCGGGGGCATTCTGGAAAAATGACATCAGGCTCTCCTCTGTAGTACCTGGCTTAAGCATCATAATATGTCATATCAAAATCAGAGTGCCTCTGAAGATACTCAATATCATGATCGTGTCTTCTCTCTAACCCTTCAATCCTGTGATCAATTCTTTCTAATTTTTCATCCAACTGCTCAAAACTTTTCCTCAGCAGGGTCATGGCATTCATCAGATCATATAAGGTAGGGGGACTAGATGTAGGAGGGTCATAGCTAGTAGAAGGAATGTCTCTACTAGTAGAAGGTGCCTTGCTCCTACTCCCTATTCTCCATTCCTCATGGGATTCATAAGTCTTTATATTTGCTTTACTAATGGGTTTCATCAAATACACCCATTCCTCATCATCTCTTGCTTCAACTCCAGATAATTGACAAAGTGCATAAATGAGGCTAGGATGCCCTAAATATCCACTTGTCTCACTCTTTGTAGTGGCCATTATGTTCTTATAAATGATTCTCCCCACATTAATGCTTCTGTTGTTCTGAATATAGAAATTCAGAACCGCTCTCTCTCGAGACTTCACTATGATGGTAGGTGGGTAGCAGAGTCGAACAAATGAAATAATGTCATGCCTTAGCAGTGGCATTCATCATGGACAATGGAAAGTTAATCCGTTCACGATTTTTTATTTTTCAAACTCCTTTCCCATCAGTGAGAAAGTCGATAACATCGTTCAACGGAACTTCCATTGTCGAAATATTTCATACTCGCTAGAAAAATAATCGTGAAGCTCGTAAAAAGTGTTAATGCGATTAGCATTAAAGTCGATAGAGAATCTCCTTACTTGGACTGGTTCATCCTCGAGTTGAGTAAGATTGGAGTATAGCTCTCTCACAACTTCGATAGCAGCTCTGTTTGTTGTGTAGCAAAAGTTCTCCCATCCTCTCTCTTTGATAACTCGTTCCACTTCTCCTCCAGGATTTTTGAAAACTCGATCTTGGATACACTTCTTACTTTGAAAGATTGAAGTATACCTTGATTGTGCATTAGCGTTTATGAATCGAGTCTCATCGTGTTCAAGTCTTCTCTTTTGTCGTGGAGCCATTGTTTGATCTATCAAAATCACAAAAATCCAAACTAATCTCCAAAATAATAATACAATGGCTTCTAAAAGAGGTTTAAAGCAATCTAAATTAAGTTCCATGAATTCCTTCCAAGTCTTTTCTCCACATTTTCAAATTTCCCAAAATTTCTTAACGTGGAAGAAATTCATTGTGAAAAAAAAAAAATTTACATAGGAGCGAAGCTCTTACCAAGGGAAGATAAAATCCGATGTTAGAATTTATTGAAATCGCTCCAAATCTGAGATTTATCAAGCCCTAGGTCGACTTTTCGGGTAAAACGACGAAGAAGACGATGAATAGTGGCATTTGATAGGTCAAAATCGCGGTAAATAGTACTTTTCTCGATCTCGCCGTTGGTGGGCTCTATTGAATTAAATTTCATTCTTCTCAGGAAAATTGCGTCGTCGGCAACCTCGAGCGCGCCATTGGCGAGATTCTCAAAAATTGATCATTTTTCAAATTTTTGCGATTTTGATCAATTTTAAGCCTCTTCGTCATCCGTTCGATCATTCTAATCATATATTTTAGTGATTAAGTGATGTATTAACACAAATAAACATACACATAACAAAACTTCACATTTATATGTTTAATCCAAGTGTTTACAACACACAATACATAACACTCATAAACAGGTATTTTCTCAACCTAAATCCATTTAATCAACGTCGCAATCCAAACCACAACACTCAAAATGCTGAGAACAAACATTTCAATCATTATCTCATCTATAGTGAGATTAAAAAGCAAAATATGAAAGCAAGCACACAAATTAAGTTCAAATCAAACATAACATAATGAAACAAATAAGCAAATCTATTCTACTACTCTTCAGAATCTGTACTGGTTTCTCCTCTGATATCACCCATTACTTGAACATGGACGAACAGATTGTAAAAAGGTCTGAATGGGAATTCTTTAGTTGAATCTTCATCAATCCATCCCATCTTCTTCATTAAGCGTATCAGACTCGCTTCAAATTGCACGGTATGATCAAAATGCTCCTTCATCCTCCAATCAATATGATCAAAGAAATCAGACATATTGTTAACTGTACTCATTAAATTTTGTACTTGTTTCTCCAGGTTCTTGATTAGGTGTAAGATCATCAGTGTCTTGTCTGCTAATAGAGGTTGAATAGGAACAAAATTATGAGATGCTTGATCCATAATCACGCCCGTGTGACCTGGGGTCAGGCAGCGGTGTTTATATGATTGTGGAGCTTTATATTATATATTTTATAAATGATTATCAGAGTAAAATTAGCAATTGTGTCCCCCCTTTTATCAATGCAAGTATACGTATCGTTCAAGTAATAAAGGGCTCTAATGGAGTCCTAGATATCGATCCCACATGGAAGTTTAGAGATTAAGAACTAATTTCAGCAGATGCAATTACTATCTAGTTTACAGAAATAAAGAACGCTTATACTGAACTCTATTACTAAATTCTTAAATAGAATATTGCAATTTAGAAAAAAGTATCTTTCTCTTTGTTAAGAGAATTAAGTGAATGAATAATTACATTAGTTAGAATTATATTGTGCCAAATAGGAGCATTCCTATTCTTTATCCTTTGGTCCAGGCATAAAGAACATTGACTAATCCTATGCTTGGTTACTGAATCTGCAGCTAGGCTGGGAGGATACTGGCTGCCACTTCGGAGCTCCCATGTTCCCCTCGCCTGAGGGCTAACATCTACAATTCAGCTCCCAAACGATAGGACCGAATTGAAGATTTTAGTCAGTCACACTAAAATATCCAATTCTATGCCCGATAAATAATATTTCCCTATTTATTTGCACCATCCTTCCAAGGCTTTTGACTTCCCTGAATCTTAGATGTAAACTTTACTATAGTTGATAATTCAACATTGTTTAAGAATTCAATTGGCAAAATTGAAAGTAAATTAAGATTTAAGTAAAAAGATTATCATAATTTTATTTAATATTTTTAAGCACAACTAATTCAATTCTTCATTTCACAAAATCTCAACAACAAGGAGAAAGACAGAGAAAACTACTCAGATTGCATAAGAAAAATAACACAAAACTTGGATTTCATTGAAAGTTATAAAACAATAAATAAAAACTTATCTCGAATCTTCTCCCCATGTAGACTCCTTGAAGTTCCTCTGACTCTTCCTTCTTGTACAACACACTTAATTATACTTACTAATATACTCTAAAACACATTAATGCACACACAATAGACTCACCACACACTACTGACTTCCACAAGACACACACTTTTCAGCCTAAATTCGTCTATATTTAAAGAAGAAGGAATATATCCAGAGGTTGCTTAAGCACCTCTTCAAAAAGCGTCCAGATTCAATGTATTTAGCTTGAACCGACATTTTCGCCGTCAGCGGGCTCGATCTTCAGTCGGCGGGCTTCTAGAACATTGGCTAACCGCTAAGGCTTGCTGTCGGCGGGCTCAATCTCGTCATCGGCGGGCTCCTTTATAATATATTCAAAACTTTCGGGAAAATCACGCCGTCGGCGGCCTATTCCTCGCCTTCGGCGGGCTAGTTCAATTTCCATCTCTTTTTAGTCCTTTTCGTTCCATATTTTCTTCTTTTCGATCTTTTTGCTTCCAATACCTATAAATCTTCATACCTGCAATAAAACATAGAAAATACCTTTCTTTGAAGTGTAATTTCATATAAAATTGGTATGAATTTCTTAATACATTTTTCTGTGGTCAAAATCTCCAAACTTAACTATTACTTGTCCTCAAGTAATCTTGATACTATATAAAAGTAATGATTATTTGTAATAAAATTTTTATTCAGAAATACTATGAATTTTATTTAAATAAAATATTATAGTAAATTTTATTAGAAAGATTTTTAGATAATTAAATTAACTCTATAGATGTAAGGCTATTTAGTCATCAAGTTTAAGATTTCTAGTCTTCTATTTATTTCAAGAATGACTATATTTTGCAATATTAAATTACTTAAGATATTCAGATGATAGGAATTTCATGAAAGCACTACTTAGTAAAATACTCATCCATATATATAAGTTCAGAAATGTAACTGAGTTTACCCTTTAGGTTGATTCAAATGAAGTCAATTTTTGATAAGGCATCTCCTAAAGCTTCTCCTCACTTACTTTTTCTTTTCTTTTCATTTGAATTGATTTTTCAATCCTTCTTTCTTTTTCAAGTGAGGATTACTGTATCTGGATAGCCTGTTAATAATTTTGAACTTCACCTTCCTCTTCCTAAATTTGAAACTTGAAACATTTACTTACCTTATATGTATTTCAAAGTTTTTACTTCATTGAGTTTCAATATTTTCTTTCTCAACTAAATACTTAATAATTTCATATTTTGAAATATAGTTTTCCTTACTTTAAATAGTTAACTATATTCTTATCCTCTTATACCAAATATCTTAATCTACAAAATTAGTTTAATCACTAGAAATATTTCATTTAACTTTCTATAATAATTAAATAAATTAATTCTAGTTTACTGAATTAAATTCATTACAAAAAATCATTTTATAATAATTTTTGAAAATATAAATTGAGAAAAATTTAATAATTAAATTTTTATTTTTTTCCTCCCCCAAACTTAAATTTTTATATCTATTTATATAGGGTGAAAAGAAAATAAACTGTAAATCTAAATCATATCTTCGTGCTTTAGGTATTTCTCCTTTTTGAAGTTCTGCAGGTTCTTTTCATCACTTAATTAACTCCGTACTGATTAATAACTTTCTACACATATATAATATCAAAGAAATTGCTGGGTAAAGAAGTTTTGAAATAAGTACAACTACTAACACAATTTATACCACAACATAACACAACATCCACATATATTTCACAAATCCAGTTTCAGAGTTACAATCACAAATTGAAATATTAAAATTTAAAAGCCACACAAATTTAACTTATACAACAATATTAAAATGTCTTACACAACATAATAATCAAAGTTCATAAACTAAACAACAATACTGAATCTAAGAAAACAAACAAACAATCACATAACATAAATACCTAAGCATAGAATCTAATCATCAACATTAAAATCCCAAACTATATCCTCGTCTCCTTGTTCAGCAGGTGGAGTAGGCTGGTAGTGAGTATAACGGGGGCACTCAGGAAATATAACATCAGGCTCTCCTCTCCGATAACGATTCTCAACATCATAGTAGGCTATCTCAAATTCAGAATGTCTCTGGAGATAATCGTTGTCATAATTATGCTTCCGTTCTAATCCTCCAATTCTCTGATCAATATGCTCCAATTTTTCTTCAATCTTTTCAAAACTTTTTCGTTGCAGGGTCATTTCATTCATCAAATCATAAAGGATAGGAGAACTATAGGTAGGAGGGTCATAAATATCCCTACTAGTTGAAGGTGCATAGCTCCTAGTCTCAGATCTCCATCCTTCGTGGGATTCATAAGTTTTTATATTAGCCTGGGTAATGGGTTTCATAGGTTCAACCCATTCCTCATCATCTCTAGCCTCTACTCCAGACAATTGGCAGAGTGCATAAATTAGACCAGGATGTCCTAGTCCTCTTCCACTTTCACTTTTTGTAGTGGCTAATATATTTTTGTAAATAATACTTCCCACATTAATACTTCTGTGGTTCTGAATACAAAAATTCAGAACCGCTCTGCCAAGCTTTAGAGGTTACATTTAACATAGAAAGAGGGAAGTTTACCCGTTCATGCTGGTTAATTTTCCAAGTCCCTTTCCCATCAGTGAGAAAGTTAATCACCTCCTCTAGCGGTCCTTCCATTGTTCTGAATGTATCGTACTAGCTGGTATGCAGATCTTGTACTTTGTAGAAAGAATTTATTCTTGCAGCATTAAAATCAACTAAAAATCCTCTAACCTTTATTGGTACATCTTCTATCTCACTCTGGTTGGCATAAAATTCTTTCATGATTTCAAATGCAGCTCTATTTGTTGTATAACAGAAATTTTCCATCTTCTCTCTTTTATCGTTCGTTCCACTTCTCCTCCCGGATTCTTAAAAACTCTATCTTGAATGCATTTTCTTGCTTTGATATTAAAGTTGTATCTTGATTGAGCTCTAGCATTCACGAATCGTGTCTCGTCATAATCTAGTCACCTCTTCTATCGTGGAGCCATTTCTCGATCTATCAAATTTACAAAAATCTTGACTAAACTTCAAAATAATACTAGAATGGCTTCCAAAGGTGACTTAAAATAATCTAAAATGAATTCCAAGGATTTCTTCCAACTATTTTTTCTATATTTCAATTTTTTCCAAAATCTCCAAATGTGGAAGAAATGCTCGGTGAAAATAAAAAATTTTTGCATGGGAATGAAGCTCTTACCAAGGGAAGATAAAATCTGGTGTCAAAATGTGTTGATATTGCTCCAAATCCAAGATCTCTCAAACCCTAGGTCGGTTTTTCGAAGTTTTGAGGAAGGGGACGATGAATAGTGACGGTTGACCGGTCAAAATAAAGTGTTTTTCGGGATCTCGCCGTCAGCGGGAAAAATCTCATTGTCGGCGGGCTAATTAATTCAAATAGGCTTAAAGTTTCTGGAAAATCTCGCCGTCGGCGGCATCGTTCTCGCTGTCGGGGGGATTTTTTAGGAATTAATATTTTTAATATTTATAATGTTTTCAATTTATTTTAAGCCTTGATAATGTCCGATCAATCAATTAAATACATTTTATTGTGATTAGATACTATTTTAAGTCACATAAATTCACACAACACAAAACATAACAATTTTATATATGAAATCCAAGGTTTTACAATATGCATACACCACATTTACTTAACACATAAAATTCAGCGTCGCAATCCAAACCACAGTACTCAAAATGCTGAGACTAAACAAACAACACATAATCTCATCTATACTGAGATCAAATCTTAAAATCTAAAATATCAAAAGTGCAAATTTCATAAAAATTAAATTCAAACTAACTCAACACATAAACAAATACGAATGTCTTCTACTCGTCAGTGTCTGTCTAAATTCATCTCTAATATCTCCGATAGAACGTAGATGAACAAATAGATTGTAGAAAGGCCTGTAAGGAAATTCTTCTGTAGAATCTTCTTCAATTCATCCTTTCTTTCTCAAAAGCCGTATGAAACTAGTCTCAAGATGTCCAGAATAATCGAAGTGTTCCTTCATCCTCCAATCAATATGATCAAATAAATCAGAGATTTTATTAATGGAAGTCATCATGTTTTGTACCTCTTTTTCCAATCCTTTAAGTTTTCGTAAGATCAGATTTGTTTTATCAGTAAAGGACCTGATTGAAAGAGAGTTTTGAGATGTTTGATCCGCAGTAATGATCTGTCTCATTATTGTTATCCAGAGTAGGAAACATATTAGTTGGATCTAATGGTTTCCAAGGCAAAAGTACTTTTTCCCAGGCTTCATAAGAAACTTGGTACTAACTGCATAATGCAAAAATTGTTGAAGGATGTCCAAGCCCATAATTCGATCCATGCATAATCAGGCCTAAAGCAGACTTCACAATAATTGAACCAACATCGATAGGTAATCCCACTTGAATACAATAATTCAGAATTGCACACTCCTTAGAAACTTTGTTTACCCTCATAGTGGGTAATAATTTTGAAGAAATAAAGAAGTGCCAGTGTTTAGAGATGAGGTTTAGAAGTGATGCAGAAAAGCCAACATGCCCGTCTTCTATTGTTTCCCAATCTTCTGATTCATCAGTCAAATATCGATATATCTCATTCATATTATTTCTTGTAGGAACAAAATTGGAATAGTGGCAAACAGATGTATTTTCAATTGAATATAACTCATTGATTCTAGAAGGAGTGAAAGTTACCCATCTGCCTCGCACATAAACGCTTCCGTTGTTGATTCCATGAAGATTGGAGTAGAACTCTTTTACTACGGGGATGACTACTGCAGAAGTTGTATAGCATAATACCTCCCAACGTTGACGCATAATCATCTCCTCGATAGATGTTGTCGAATTCTCCACTCCTCTATTCACGAATCCTCTTTCTTTGATTAATCTCTTCTTCATCATAACTTTGTTGAAGATTCGTTGGGCCTCATAACTGACAAACTTTCTTCGATTAAACACTCGGGATCTAGTGATTTCAAGTGGATTGGATGCCATAATGATGAGTTTTTGTGGAGTTTCAAATCGTTTTCAGGAAGTAAATGGTTTATATTTCGAGTTTTAGGCATTCTTAAAGAGTTAAAACACTTAGAATCGCCAGAAACCGTCAAAATAACTCCCTAAACCACTCATTCACCAATCTCGCCATCGGCGGCAACGATCTCGCCATCGGCGAGCTAAGGCAAAATTGCCCAGTTTCGCTCTGGTCCGAATACTTTCCAATTTTTTCTATGTATCCAATATCGTGATGATTATAAATATAAATTTGAGTAGTATAATTCATTTTATACCAAAAATAGTAATAAATCAAATAAATATACAATTATTACACCTAAATAAAGATCACTATAGGTTGCCTCCCATAAAGCGCTTGGTTTGACGTCATCAGCCCGACCTATTCTGGTTATTAATCAGGTTGACTGAGCATTAAAACCTCTTTAACATTTGGTCTTTTTCCTTCAAAATATGGTTTTAATCTATGTCCATTCACTTTAAATCTATGTCCAGTCTTTTTATCTTCAATTTCTACAGCTCCGTATGTAAATATTTGAGTTATAGTGAAAGGTCCTAACCATCGAGATTTTAGTTTCCCAGGAAATAATTTCAATCTTGTATTATAAAGTAAAACTTCTTGTCCTGGTTCAAAATTTTTTTTGTTAATCTTCCGATCATGCCATAATTTCATTTTCTCTTTATAAATTCTATCGTTATTATAGGATTCATTTCTTAATTCTTTTAATTCATTCATCTGCAACAATCTCTTCTCACCAACATCTTTAAAATTATAATTGAATTCTTTAATCGCCCAATATGCTTTGTGCTCTAATTCAACTGATAAGTGACAAGTTTTTCCATAAATAAGCCTGTAAGGAGTCATTCCAATCGGGGTTTTATAAGCAGTCCTCTATGTCCATAATGCAGTGTCTAGTCTTGTAGACCAATCTAATCTACTAGGGTTTAGAGTTTTTTCTAAAATTTTTTTAATTTCTTGATTAGAAACTTCAGCTAATCCACTGGTTTGTGGATGATAAGCAGTCGATATTTTATGAATAATGTAAATTTTTCTGCCAATTTCTGAATATATTTATTCCTAAAATGGGATCCTCCGTCAGTGATAATCACTCTCGGCATTCCATATCTTATGAAAATATTTTTTATTAAAAATTTTGAAACGCTCTTAGCATCACAACGAGGTAAGGCTTGTGTTTCAATCCATTTAGAAACAAAATCAACAACAACTAATATATATGAGTTTCTAAATGAAGGAACAAATGGTCCCATGAAATCTAATCCTCAAACATCAAAAATTTCAACTTCTAATATAAAATTCAGAGGCATTTCATTTCTTCTAGTTATATTACCTATTCATTGGCATTTATCGCAAGTTTTGATATATCTATAAACATCTTTAAAAAGAGTAGGCCAATAAAATCCAGATTGTAAAATTTTATAAGCAGTTTTATCAGTCCCAAAATGTCCTCCAAATTCAAAATCGTGACATTTTTGAATAATCTGTTCAGTTTCTTCATAAGGCACGCATCTTCTAATAATTAGATCCTTACATTATTTTTATAAATATGGTTCGTCCCAAAAAATACGTTTTAGCATAGTAAATGAATTTTTTCTGTTGTTGCAGAGTTAGCATGGGTGGTAAAATATCACTTACAATATAATTAACTATATCAGCATACAATGGTATTTTCCACTCATTTATATTATAAAGTTGTTCGTCAGGAAAACTATCTGTAATTTCATTTTCAGTGTCAGATAATTCACAATATTCTAATCTTGACAAATGATCTGCAATTTGATTATCATTTCCCTTTCTATTAATTATTTCAAAATCAAATTCTTGCACCAGTAATATCCATATGATTAATCTTGGTTTGGTATTTTTCTTTTGCATTAAATATTTAATAACAGAGTGATCAGTATGCACTATGCATTTAGTTCCAATCAAATATGATCTAAATTTATCAAAAGCTTATACAATTGCTAATAATTCTTTTTCTGTAACTGTATAATTGATTTCAGCAATACTGAGAGTTTTACTAGCATAGTATATAACTTTAAATATTTTATCATACCTTTGTCCAAGAACAGCTCTTATAGCATAATCACTAGCATCACACATAAGTTCAAATGGTTTCTCCCAATCAGGTGAAACTATTATAAAGTCTTGTGATTAATTTATCTTTTAATAATTCAAAAGCATTTAAGCATTCTATAGTGAATTCAAATTTCTTTTCTTTTTCTAAAAGTAGGCATAAAGGTTTAGTAATTTTTGAAAAATCTTTTATATAGCGTCTGTAAAATCCGGCATGTCCAAGAAAACTTCTTACCCCTCTCACTGTAGTAGGAGGTGGTAATTTAACTATAACTTAAATTTTTACAGGGTTTACTTCCATGCCATTTTCTGAAATTTTATGCCCTAATACAATTCCTCCTGCAACCATAAATTGACATTTCTCCCAATTTAGAACTAAGTTAGTTTGTTCGTATACCTCTAAGACTTTTTTAAGATGATCCAAGCATGCGTCAAATGATGTTCCCAATACAAAGAAATCATCCATAAATACTTCTATTCCATCATCAATTAATTTACTAAATATAGACATCATACATCTCTGGAATGTTGCAGGTGCATTACATAATCCAAAAGGCATCCTTCGAAAAGCAAATGTTCCATAAGGACTAGTAAATGTAGTTTTCTCTGGATCAGGAGCAATAGGTATTTGATGATAGCCGGTATATCCATCTAAAAAATAAAAAAATATTTGTGTCAGGCTAGTCTATCTAACATTTGGTCTAGGAATGGTAAAGGGAAGTGATCTTTCCTGGTGGCTGCATTTAATTTTCTATAATCAATACATATACGCCATCCAGTAACTTGTCTTATAGGTATTAAATCATTATTTTCATTAGCTTCTATAGTCATTCCTCCTTTCTTAGGAACACAATGAATTGGGCTTACCCAAGCACTGTCCGAAATAGGATATATAATACCATTGTCTAACCAT
This sequence comes from Papilionanthe hookeriana x Papilionanthe teres, assembly GCA_022702705.1. Classification (NCBI taxonomy): domain Eukaryota; kingdom Viridiplantae; phylum Streptophyta; class Magnoliopsida; order Asparagales; family Orchidaceae; genus Papilionanthe; species Papilionanthe hookeriana x Papilionanthe teres. The sequence goes on from CM040431.1 coordinate 31,507,846, forward strand.
TTCAATATTTCTTTCTTGACTACATCTTTCATTATTGGGTTTAATCTCCTTTGGGGATCAATTCTTGGTTTATGTTCATTATCTAAAATAATTTTGTGCATACAGATCGAATGACTAATTCCCTTAATATCTGCTAAGGTCCAACCAAAAGCTTTCTTATACTTTTTTAATGTGTCCAGAAGTTTTTGCTCTTGTGATTCATTTAATTCTGCCGATATAATAACCGATAAAGTTAAAGAATTTCCCAAAATGCGTACTTCAAATGAGTAGGTAAAACTTTTAACTCAAGTTCAGGAGGTTTAATAATCGATGGAACTATATTCTTTTCAGCATTTTCAGTAATATCCAACATCTCAAATCTTTCTTGTATATAATCTAATTTTTCATTGTCTGTTTCTTCAATTAATTTTGTATTTTTTATTTCTGGTTTATCTTCAAAGTATTCTTTAAAATGTTCATTTCGTAGATGTTCAAGAGTTTTCATTCGAAAACATTCATCTTCTTTTTCTATAGCAGGATATTTCATTGAATTTCGCAATATTAAAAGTTACTTCTTGATCATTTACTCTGATAGTTAGTTCTCCTTTTTGAACGTCAATCATAGCTCTTCCAGTAGCTAAGAAGGTTATTCCTAAAATTATGGGTATTTCTTTATCTTCCTCCATATCTAAGACAATAAAATCCACTGGGAAGATAAATTTATCCACTTTTACTAACACATCTTCAATAACTCCTTTGGGATATGTCACTGAACGATCAGCTAACTGAAGAGTTACTGAAGTAGGTGAGACTTCTCCCAATCCTAATCTTTTAAAAATTGATAGAGGCATAATATTTATGTTGGCTCCCAAGTCACATAAAGCTTTTCCATAAAATTTTTCTCCAATAGCACACGGTATAATGAAACTACCAGGATCTTTTAATTTCTCAGGAAGCTTTTTCTGAATAACTGCACTACACTCTTTGCTAAGTGCAACCGTTTCATTATCTGTGAAATTTCTTTTCTTGTTTAAAATATATTTCGTAAACTTCACATAATTGGGCATTTGTTCTAATGCTTCTACAAAAGGAATGTTTACCGTTAATTTTTTCAGGATTTCAAGAAATTTAGAAAATTGCTTATCCTTTTTATGTTGCTTTAATCACTGAGGAAATGGTGGTGGTGGTCTCTCTACAGAAATTTTCGTAGGAATTAGTGGATATTCTAAATTTCGATCTTGCTGATCCTTTTCTTTTTCAGTTTCCACTTCCTCTTTTTCACTTTCAGTTTCTTTTTGTATTCTTGTTTCTAATTCTTTTCTACTTCGTAACTGTATCGCTTTGATTTGTTCTTTTCCTTGATCTTTAGGATTTATTTCCACATTACTAGGAAAAGTGCCAGGAATTCTATTATTAAGTGCAGTAGTGATATATCCAAGTTGAGTTTCAATATTTTTAATTGCAGTTCCTTGATTGTGTAATTGGTTCCCTTAAATTTGTAGCTGATTTCCTTGATTCTGCAAATGCTGACCCATATTTAATATTAATTCTTCCATAGATAACTTCTTTTCCTTAAATTGAGAGTTATTATTAAATCCAGGTGGATAAGAAGGTTTATAATTTGAATTTACTTGGTTAGATGAATTTCCTAATGGGTTTACTGAGTTGTTCATCCATTGTTGATTAGCAGAGTTGTTATTTCAATTAAAATTTGGATGGTTCTTCCAACCAGGGTTGTAATAATTTGCATAAGGATTATTGGGTATATTATTAATAGCATTTAAAGTTTCATATGAAGATTGAGCTTCTATAAGTTGTCCAGATGAATTTGCTTCTATTATATTAGAAGAATAATTCATTCCAAAATGATCTAATTTCTTGGATATAGCAGCAATCTGAGAAGCTAACATAGATATTGCATCAGAGTCATGTATACTAGCTATTTTCTTAGGATTCAACCTTTCAGAAGGCCATTGAAAATTGTTGGTAGCCATTTCTTCAATTAATGAATAAGCCTCATCAAATGGTTTTGACATTAATGAACCTCCAGCAGCAGCATATATAATAGATCTAAGAGATCCTATTAATCCATTATAAAAATTTTGTATAATTAACCAATATGGTGACGCATGATGTGGGCATTTCCTAAGAAGATCTTTAAATCTCTCACGAGCTTCGTATATCGATTCTCCATCAAACTGACTAAAAGATGTTATGTTATTTCCAAGCTTTGCAGTTTTTGAAGGAGGAAAATATTTGGATAGAAATTTTTGTGATAGTTCTCCCCAAGTTCTAATAGATCCAGGTGCTAACGAATTTAACCACATCTTAGCATTATCCCTTAAAGAAAAGGAAAAAGCCTAAGTCTAACAGCATCATTAGATATTCCATCATATTTAAAAGTAGCACAAAGTTCTAAAAAACTAGCAAGATGTAAATTAGGATCTTCGTTTGGTGAACCACTAAATTGATTATTCTGTACCATTTAGATAATTGCAGGTTTAAGCTCAAATGAATTAGCCACTACATCAGGATTTTGGATAGTTAAATGAATTTCATCTAATGTTGGGTTAGTGTAATCTCTTAAAGGTCTGGGTTGATTTATATTTCAATTGCTGGATTATTTGCCATTTGAGTTAAATTTATAATTTCATTTCTCTTTTTTCTAATTCTTTTAAAAGTGCGCTCTAATTCCGAATCGTAAGATATTAAACTTTCGGTTCCAAATTTACGCATACACAAATTAAGTAGATTTTTTTTATTATTATTTTTTTAAAAATAGTCCGTTACTCTAGTAATTATCTTTAATAATTATTTTATTAATTACCTTAATAATTACTTTACTTCCCCGGCAACGGCGCCAAAAACTTGACCTGGGGTCGGGAGGCAGCAGGGTTTATATGATTGCGGAGCTTTATATTATATTTTATAAATGATTATCAGAGTAAAATTAGCAATTGTGTCCCCCCTTTTATCAATGCAAGTATACGTATCGTTCAAGTAATAAAGGGCTCTAATGGAGTCCTAGATATCGATCCCACAGGGAAGTTTAGAGATTAAGAACTAATTTCAGCAGATGCAATTACTATCTAGTGTACGAAAATAAAGAACGCTTATACTAAACTCTATTACTTAATTTTTAAAAAGAAGATTGCAATTTAGAAAAAGTATCTTTCTCCTTGTAAAGATAATTAAGTGAATGAATAATTAAATTAGTTAGAATTATATTGTGCCAAATATGAACATTCATATTCTTTACCCTTTGGTCCAGGCATAAAAAACATTGACTAATCCTATGCTTGGTTACTGAATCTGCGGCTAGGCTGGGAGGATACCAGCTGCCACTTCGGAGCTCCCACGTTCCCCTCGCATGAGGGCTAACATCTACACTTCAGCTCCCAAATGATAGGACCGAATTGAAGATTTTAGTCTGTCACACTAAAATATCCAATTCTACGCCCGATAAATAATATTTTTCTATTTATTTGCACCCTCCTTCCAAGGCTTTTGACTTCCCTGAATCTTAGATGTAATCTTTACTATAGTTGATAATTCAACATATTTTAACATTTCAATTGGCCAAATTAAAAGTAAATGAAGATTTAAGTAAAAAGATTATCACAATTTTATTTAATATTTTTAGGCACAACTAATTCAATTCTTCATTTCACAAAATCTCAACAACAAGGAGAAAGACAGAGAAAACTACTCAGAATGCAGAGGAAAAATAACACAAAACTTGGATTTTATTTAAAGTTATAAAACAATAAATAAAAACTTATCTCGAATATTCTCCCCATGTAGACTCCTTGAAGTTCCTCTGACTCTTCCTTCTTGTACAACACACTTAATTATACTTACTAATATACTCTAAAACACACTAATGCACACACAATAGACTCACCACACACTACTGACTTCCACAAGACACACACTTTTCAGCCTAAATTCATCTATATTTAAAGAAGAAGGAATATATCTAAAGGTTGCTTAAGCACCTCTTCAAAAAGCGTACATATTCAATGTATTTGGCTTGAACCGACATTTTAGCCGTCCGCGGGCTCGATCTCGCCGTCGGCGGGCTTCTAGAACCTTGGCTAACCGCTAAGGCTCGCTGTCGGCGGGCTCCTTTATAATATATTCAAAACTTTCGGGAAAATCACGCCGTCGGCAGGCTAGTTCAATTTCCATCTCTTTTTAGTCCTTTTCGTTCCAGATTTGCTTCTTTTCAATCTTTTTGCTTCCAATACCTATAAATCTTCATACCTGCAATAAAATATAGAAAATACCTTTCTTTAAAGTGCAATTTCATATAAAATTGGTATGAATTTCTTAATACATTTTTCTGTGGTCACCGTGTCATTCTCTTCATTTGGCTGGGAACGTACGAGTTGGGTCTAAAGGATTCAAGGTAACAGTATTTTCTCCCAAATCTCATATGAAACTTGAAACAAACAACATATTGAAAAGATTGTTGAAGGATGTCCAAGCCCTTGAGATGATCCTTGAACGATCAGGCCAAACACAGACTTCACAATTATTGATCCAATATCAATGAGCCATCCCATTTGAATGCAGTAGTTCAAAATTGCACTTTCTTTTGTGACTTTGCCGATTTTCATCGTCGGCAATAACTTTGTAGATATGAAAAAGTGTCAATTCTTTGAAATGGGATTTAAAAGTGTTGCATAAAAATTAACGTACTCGTTTTCTCTAACTTCCCAGTCATCGGTTTCGTCCGTCAAAAATTGATATATTTCATTCATATTGTCTCTCGTCGGCACGAAATTTGAATAATGGCAGACAGGAACATTCTCAAGCATATATATCTCATTAATTCTTCCAGAATTGAATGTTATCCACTTACCTCGCACATAGACGCTTCCTTGGTTAATTCCATGTAAATTGGCGTCTAATTCCTTAACCACTGGAACGACTACTGCGGCAGTAGTATAACAAAACACTTCCCATCTTCGCCTCACAATCATTTCTTCAATTGGTGATGAAGAATTGCATAATCCTAGATTGACAAATCCTTTTTCCTTGATTAGCCTTCTCTTGGACATCACCTTATTGAAAAGTCATTGTGCCTCGGCACTAACGTACTTTCTCCGGTTGTAAACTTGAAATCTAGGGTAATCTACTGAATTGGAGGCCATTAGAGAGGAATTGTAAGTGGTTTCCATTTGTTTTTGGGATTTGAAGTGTTTAGGAACCGTCCATAAGAGTTTTATAAGAAATGAATTCGCTAAAAATCGCCAAAATCCGCCATTTCGAACTCGAAAAATTGCCCACTCGCCGATCCCGCTATCGGCGACCTCGAAGGCGCCGTCGGTGAGCCTTGTGCAATTAATTTCAGGGCTCTCTGGAAAAACCCACCATCGACGGCGTCAAGCGCGCTGTCGGCGCCTTAGGAAAAAATTTTGTACATTACGCTGTGGTCAAATACTTTCCAAATTTTCTCTATGGATCCAAATTCTTGATAATCAAAGGTCAAATTCAAGTAATAAAATTCAATATTACTAGAAACTAAAGAAAAATTCAAACAAACACACAACATTAAAACCTCTTTATAATTTAGTCTTTTACCCTTAAAATATGGTTTTAATCTATGTCCATTCACTTTAAATCTATTCCCAATCTTCTGATCTTCAATTTCAACAACTTCATAAGTGTAAACCTGAGTCACAATAAA